>VHKM01000013.1:0-600000 GCA_007210695.1 Neogobius melanostomus | reverse complement strand
ATATTAACATCTAACTAAACCAAACTCATCATTTGTTTTGGGAACAATAAACTATATATTGACTTCAGTAAGGCCATTAAAACTAATAAACTGATGATGTGATAACGTGAACAAACTGAACCCCTTTGTTAAGTAAATTTCCATATAAATTTGCATCTTTCGTCATGTGCAAAACTTGGCTCTTGAGTGCATGCAGCTTTTAAAGACAATGTTTTAAACTGTTGTGTTCCAGATACAACATTTTAAATCCGGGACTGTATTATCAGCAGTGTTGGGAACGTTACTTTAAAAAAGTAATTAATTATAGTTACTCACTACTTGTTCCAAAAAGTAACTGAGTTAGTAACTGAATTACTCTATAATGAAAGTAACTCGTTACCAGGGAAAGTAACTATTTGCGTTACTGTTAAATAAAAAACTTGCTAAATATCAAAGTGTTGTTTTTTTTTTTGCAGTTTTCAAAGTCAGTGTGAATGAGTAGAACAGACAGGTGTTTGGATTTATGTACTATCAAGTCAAAGATGTTCATAGTAACTGAATGAACTGAATGGGGGGTAGAGTGGGGGGAGCCTCTGTGACTGAATGGTATTGACCAGTGTTTGCGCCGCTGTTTAATTAATGTAGGAATACGGCTGTATTTAAAGAGAATGGGAGGAACAGGAGTAAAAGAAACATGTGCCAACGCAGCCAACGATCAGACTTTACGCATTGTGTAAGTCTCTCCGTTCATTCATCAGGCAAAACGGAAAACAATGTCTCTGGAGCGGAGAGCGGGGAGAGAGGAGCCTGCGCTGAGAGAGACACAGGGAGGGGGAAAGACGCGTCTCCACCGATTCTGCGTCTTTGGGTTAAAAATAAGTTCCAACACTACAGATCAATGAATCATTGACAATGATCACCAACTCGATTCTCCCCCGCGGCCGCACCGCGCTGTGGGGATGACCAGCCGCGGGTCGGGGACACACGTAGTTTTGGAGCAGAGAGCATGATGCAACAGTACTCCGTGAGACTCCGCCCACCCTCTCCGCTGCTCCTGCTGCATGAGCTGACACCGCGGCGCTCATTCAGTCGAATTGTAACGTGCCACTTTGTTTACCCAGTAACGATAACGGCGTTGTAACGACGGGGAGAGTAATTAATTAGATTACTCCGTTACTGAAAAAATAACGCCGTTACCTAACGCCGTTATTTTAAACGGCGTTATTCCAAACACTGCTTATCAGACAAGATAGATTATAGTCCCAAGCTCTGAATGCCCTTTCACATGTGTGTGGAGGACCAGGGGTCTCATTTATGAAACTGTCCGTGAGAATCTGCCTATAAGAGTCCGTACGAGCAAAACCCAAACTTCACGTACGGAGAAAAAATTGGGACTTATGAAACCCTCCGTACGCGCAGCACCACGTAAACTCCCCTTCACAAATTCCACCTGGAGCAGAAATGTGCGCACATGACCCCTCCTCACGTCACGCCCCCTGCACGCCTCCATGTCACCATATAAGGATATGCAAAGTAACTTATGAATGAGATTTACCTAAACATGAGGCGATAATGACAGGGTTTTACCGAGACCCCGGGAGCAGAGAGGGAGGGGCCACACGCCGCAGTGACAGCTATGGTGACAGCAGAGGCCGGGTGGATCTTTACTGACATGTTACCGCTGTTTCTCTGATCACAAGTAACCTACTGGCAGAGTGCAGAGTCTCATCAATAACACTTTTGGAAATACACTTTTAGAACGTAAAGAAGAGCCTTTTAGACGCTGATTGTGATATTTCCCAGTGCTGTTCACGGAGCTCACATTTCCTGAAACTACAGAATAAGCTCGGTGGGCTATGAATCACTCAGATAGTCTATTGTTGTTTGAGCTCGCTGTACGTGCAGTGGGGATGAGGCACCGGTTCACTTTGGGCATGAATGAGGAGCAGAGTCCGGGTGGTGTGAGAAAGAGGGAGGTTGTGGAGCTGCAGCGCGTAATTACGCAGCGTCTCTGAATGGACTTGTGCCTTGGACCAGCCATCCGCACGGCCTCCACAGGAGTTGGTCAGACTTTGGTTAAAAGCACAGAGCGGCTCGGATCCTTCCTGCTTCTCGCTCTCAGCCGGCGGCAGTGCGCTCCGGTGTCCGTGCATGAGCGTCATGAGCGTGCACGTCTTTGAGTGTCACACATGACTACAATATTTTTATTAAGTATATAAACGAAAGATTGAAACACTACACAAAGCCAACGGGTGATTTCCTAGATTTTATTTTTAATGATCTTAATCATTTCTGTAGAAAATAAAGAAATGAGCAGTTTAAAATGTGCACCAGACCTCATTTCCTCAATCCGACCTCCCCTTGCTGCTTTCCCTCGCCTCTCCTCGTGTGTTTGCAGCGTTTCTGAAAAGTGCGGACTGCGTACGCCAGGTACAAACCTAGTGTGGAGGTGCGTAATGTTTCACGTTCAGTTTGATTTCTATAAATACCACCTTTGGCGCAGAACAGTTCGTACGGAAGGTTTTGGCCTCATTTTGTCCGTACGTGGGCTTTATAAATGAGACCCAGGAGTGTCCAAACAATAAATCAATCAATCAATGAATTGATATTCTTATTTAAATTCTCAATTAATTTACAAACAAATGCATAGATTTTACTTTTTTATATACATTCATTTGTGTTCTTCTTGATACATTATTGTGTAAATATATTTATTTATATTTTCATTCATTTAAATAAAAAATAAAATATTCCTCATTTTCATGTGTATTTATTTATTTGTACCAGTGTTGTTTTTGGCAGCCCTTTTAGTTTTAGTCTTAGTCTTTTGGACGAAAATGCTTATAGTTTTAGTCACATTTTAGTCATTTCTAAATGTGATAGTTTTAGTCAGACGAAAATGTAAAAGGTTTTTATCAAGTTTTCGTCAGTTTCATTATAAAAAGTTATAATTAATTTAGATAAATATTGGAAATTGGGATAAATAATAGTTATCTATTGGCTTTATAGCTTTTGACAAACAGATTACACCACAATATAGGCACTAGTAGAAGTATCATTATGAACAGGACTTTTCCTAAGCGCCCGCTCTCCTCGTCATCTTATCACCGCTTCCAGATTTTATTTTATTTTTTTATCAACAGCGCTGTCTGCACATACGTAGCCTACCTCAACATGCTTTCTGCGTTCATACGCTACGGTATAACTGTACGCTAGCAGTGCACTGCACGCCACAGAGAGAGAGAGAGAGAGATCTGACAAACCACTTTCTCCCATTTTAGTCTCGTCTCGTTGACGTAAACTCATAGACGTCTCGTCAGGTTTTAATCCCCAGAGACCTATTTTTAGCTCGTCATTAAAGAGGGGGCGTCAACGAAATGATATCGTTATCGTGTTCGTTGACGAAAACAATACTGATTTGTACATGTATTTATTTATGTTTTTCTTTACCTCAGTGCACTAGTGTGTGGCACAGACATGCCCCCTCCCCCGATCACACCAGACCTCCTCAAACACGTTTTAAACCTCTTCTTAGTCATGACGTCCTGAGTCAGGGTTCAGCTCAATCAATGAATGAATGAATGAATGTGTGGGGTTGTAGGACCAGTTTCTGGGCTCAGCCATTTCTACCACAACCACTTTTACTATTGATACGACTTATTATTACGGTTGTTGTTACTGATGCTGCTACTACCACCACTATCACTGATCATTTTACTTTTTTCAAGTTTATTTGTAGAGCACATTTAAAACAACTAGAGTCGACCAAAGTGCTTCACAATATCAACTTGGCACATAGAAATAAAATGCAGGTAAAAGATAACAGGCAGCTAGCTCGGGCCAGGGAGAAGAGGTGTGTTTTCAGTCTGGACTTGAACAGTTCCACAGACTGAGAGGATCTGACAGACAATGGAAGACCGTTCCATAGTCGAGGCGCTGCCACAGAGAAGGCTTTATCGGGCGGCACAGTAGTGCAGCGGTTAGCGCTTCCACTTCACAGCTAGAAGGTCCCGGGTTCAATTCCCACCAGGACGGGGCCTTTCTGTGTGGAGTTTGCATGTTCTTCCCGTGTCTGTGTAGGTTTCCTCCGGGTACTCTGGTTTCCCCTACCACTAAAAACCAACCCAGTCTCACAGAAAACTGTAACAGTTTAACAATATGGCACTCATGAAATTGTGTCCGTTTCACCTCCCAAACTGTAGCTATTCTACACTTTTTTGTTATATTGATTTTTATTAGAGTCACGTGACCTTTCCGAACCTTCTGCGCTCTGCAGTTAAAATGGCCGACGTTTGTCACATTTTCGGGACAAAATACATTATTACTGCTCATTTAAGGCATTTATATCACATTTTCTTCTAAATCTGGCGAGAAATGTGTAACTTTGATTAAATATATTCACGTACTGGCATTTCAAAAGCTTTAGATTTCGAGTTTGACCAAAGTTTACTCATTATTGTTTTACTGTTACAGTTTAAATTGTGCACGTTCTCATTGGAGCACACGTGATGCGCCCTGCGTTCTTTGTCTGTGTGGAACTCTATATATTTTCTTATATATGTCTATGGTTGCAGTCAAAGGTGAATTTTGAAATGATATCTAAATAATTTTGATGAAGTATATCAACATTATAGCGCATATTTATTATCAGCAATAATGTGAAGACTGTGATTTTAATTGGAAAGGTGTTTTATTCCATAAAGGTTAGCCCTGAAAAAGCACATATATATTTTGATTGGAGGCCTTTTTTATTTTATTTTTAGAATTATTATTTTTATACATTTTCAGCAAAAGGTAAACAGAACCGAAGATCCCTTACGTTCCACACGGACCCGTTTTAGTGGCGCACTCAGGCTTTTGTAAGTTTGGTGAGTTGTTTTTAATCGTGTTCTGTTAATTTACTTGCTTCCTAAACATAGGTGAACTCTTCTAACATCTATCATAGGCTCTAGAGACTGTATGTGAGTATATTTTTGCTGGGATACATTATGAGCTACTAAGTTTTTGTTAGACAGGATTTTATTTAGTATTTTTAATAATGCAAGAAATAATCCAGTGCTGCACCTCTAAATGAGGATCTAAACTGATTAAGTCAGGACTAAAGCAGAACTGAAGAAATATTTACCGACGACCAAAACCATTGGATGCAGGTCATTCCTGTATAGTAGGAGTAGAACTTTTGTCATGTGCTGCAAACATATTATTAGTAATGAATCATGAATTCCTTTATTTGTGCAACGACAGACAGATGTCTTTTCTGAATGGAGGAGAAGATCGAGGAGATTGGATTTGGAGTTTGTCCACTACCTAGATTCTCCACTCTACTGCATCAGATGACTCCAGGTTTGCACATCAGTCAGAGGGCTGCACAAGTTTGGAATAATATGTACTTACGATGTTTCAGACAGGTTTGTAATTGCAGCTACATTTTTGTACTTTTGTTAATACAAAAACTTTGTAATTGTGACCATGTAAAATAGATAAAAATAAGACACCGGGGGCAACACAGGCTGATAACGTCTTCCTGAATAATCGGCTCTAATTTAAGCTAGGCTTCTTGTCATGAATGCTGAAGTTGGCTTTGCTATTTTGTGAATGTTTAGTGGTGTTTAGAGGCACTGTTTAAGGGGATAATATGACTGACCAAGCTTGTGTTCACTAGCTCTGACTGCTATCACCAAGTCAAGGACATCTCCCTGAAATGGGCTACAGAGGGCTGCTAGGTCCTCTTGTTTCCTGCGGGCATGTTGCTTTGTCAAAACTCATACAACTTTAAAGTCTGACTTGACCTTCTGTGGGGTCTAAATGAAACAAAGCAGTTTTAATTGTGCTTAACTAAAACCAGAGTTGATAGATGGAAGTGAAGCAAGACATGAAAGGAAAGGGACAAAATGGATGAGAAGAAAGGACATGGGCATTTTGGAGAGTGATTTATTGAATTAAAATCGAATTAATGAATTAAACTCAATATCAAAATTGGACTTAACTGATTGGTGACTGTCCAGCAGTCATTCACAACATTTTACTCAAAGAGGATGAATTTGAATGAACCCTTTAGCTTCAAAATTGTAATTTTTGTGGGTTACATTTGGAATTTGCAGTTTAAATTGCGAGGCTGAGCATCGATCTAGATTAAGACTAATTATAGCTTGTAGTGTGGTTATAACGCCAAAGACAAGTGTTAGTCTTGAGAGGGAAGACAGTAACTGTAGCACTGTAAAAGATGGAAACTGACAATATTTTGGCTTTATTTTCAATAAAACATCAGCAAACTAAGGTACAACTGTGTTTGTTGTTTAGTGTTATTGTCAATGTTACTCAAGTAAAGCTTAATTACTTGGAAGAGAGCGCTTAGAGCTCACTTTACAATCACTTCTGACTCTGTCTCCTCCTTGACGGTAGGGGGCAGTGATAGTAGCACGGCCTTTGGTAGGCGGGCTCTAAGGAAGTGATGTCATTAAGACTGGCCCTCTCTGGGGGGATGATTGGTCGTTTCTCAATCCCCAGTATGCATACTCTGTACTTGTGAACTCCTGGGTACGGACTTGCGGGTGCAGACTCGGAGAACGGACTTGAGGAGTTCACGAGTGTGGACTCTGCTTTCAGCGTTTGGAATGACTGAACTCGATGACATCACAGGAAGTAGCTCATGAACATGGGGCTGTGAGCTTTTATAACATTAAACAACCTCATATGAAATTAACATATGAAGCCCTGGAGCAGGGTCAAATGACCCTTAGGTCCAAACTGACGACTCTGATGGCTTCAATTTGCATCTATTCATTTGTAAATAGGGCCTGAGAAATCAGCGGCGGAGGGGGAGGGGGAGCCTGACTCACACAAATGTAGGTCTGCACTTCTAAATGCAAACATAAGGTAAAACACATGCAGTGAAAACAGTGAAGGAGCTGGTCTACATGCTGAATACTGTTTCTAATTACAGGAAATTCGCCGCAAATGCCACAAGCATTGCCAAAAACGCACTTTACCTGTTAACCCTCATGTTATCCTATGTACATTTTTGTACATTTTGCAAGATTATTTTTTTCATTTCCTGACCATTTTGTCTGTGTTGCAGCTTGAGACGTGGATTTCGGCAGGAAATGTTCTTTCAAGCCACATTTTCAGAATCCAGTGTTTGTTATGTCCTATGCGTTCGTTACCCTAGTGTACAAAAATGTACACGCTCATTTGGAAGAAAAAGAATGAATTTGAACATTTTTACTGATTTTCATCAGATTGGACCTCATTCTCATTGTTGGCACATGAATACAATCACTGTATTTTTTCCTATTGAATATAATGGAAAAAGGCATTTCCATTGGACTTTACCCTGAAAACCTCCATTTTTAAATCTCATTGAAATACGGCATAAAATCAGGGTGGCCGTTTCCCAATTGCGAGGATCCTCGGTGTCTCGACCACTTCGGACGTAATTCACAGCGCCGCCAAGAAGTGTTCCAATTCACTCAGACCACTCGCCTCCTCGCAGTTCGACTCCTCCGTTTGGCTCATCCACTCACCGGTTGATCCTCCGCTGCCTCGGAGAGCTGAAATTACCCATGATGCACTGCAACACTTTTTTTTTCTCGCAAAACTTTATTAGTTTGAAGACACTTTAAAAAAGCTTTGTTCCACGTTTGTGCAAAAAAAAAATGTAATAATAAAATCATTGGTAGAAGTGTTGTAAGCAAGTGAAGATGTAAAAAAGAGGTTTGTATAAAGTCAATGAAAAGCCTAATAAATAGGCCTACACAGCAAATTCAGCTTGGTCAAATCAACTCCCTGGGAGTTAATTTCAACACTTTTCTGGGGTTTATATGCGACAACACCAGAAAGTGTTAAAGTCACTCATGCCAGGTTAAACATTAACACCCAAACATGAGTTAGTTCTACACTTTATGGGAGTGAAATTTTTACTTTTTGCAGAGTGAATTTTAACTCTAGCTAATAGTTAAACAACTCATTAAAGTGTTAAATTCTGTACACTGTAAAAATGAAGCCACTTTCATTCAACCTTTTATTTTTAGATTAAATTCTCAAATTAAAATAAACAATAAACATTTAAAAACAATAAACAACATTTAAAACAAACCATCATTATTTGCCATCATCAAAAGTTCAAAATACAGTTCAATCTTTGTAAATTTGTAGATGTTGAGGTACATTGTCTTCACTTTTAAAATAGAAGATAGTTTTATGTGATTGTCCCCCTCTCAAACAGTCCATGGGACATTCTCTGTCCATAAGTCCAGTCTTTGAATGCAGTTTAAACCTGTAGTTGCAGCCTGTGGTCTGTGCAGCTCAGTGAGGCCTGCTCCGTCACAGTGAACCAGCAGATGTTCTTCTCTGGGCCACATGTGCAGTTCAGGTAGTTCTTTCCTTGAAGCATCGCTGTGACATGTTTCCTATAGAAGGGGAGAAACAAATTAGCATAAGCATTCATGATATTTTCGCATTACTGTTCAGGGCTGCACTCTTTAAAAAAATGCAATTATGTTCAGATTTCAATTTATGCTTTAAAATAAAGATTCAGTTTGAAGTTTTTCGTTTCTTTTTTTGCTCTTCACCATATACAGTATGTGGTATGGAGCACAATTCACAAGCACAAATTAACCATTTCAAATTGCCTGTATTACAGTTTTAGGGCCACAAACCTGATAATGTAAATGAAAGAATGCTGTGTGACTAAAACATGCATAAGTCATCCAGCTGCTGATCCACTTTTGCAGGTACAAACGCTCGGTGAATGGTTTCCAAAATGTATTATTCTAAAAATAAAGCTAAAACATGAAAGTTTGAGAGTATTTTAGTCTGTTTCGTTAACGCCTTTAAGGTAAACGGTACTCAGGGCACCAATGAGATGAGGTGTATGCAAGACAAAAAGGGTTGGACACCACTGACTTGGTGAACAGAAACTAAGTCATTATTTGCAATACCTGTAATTGAAGATCTTTTCCCGATGAAGACAGATGAGTCAGTCGTGGTGGATGAGGGGCAGGGGTCTGGCAGTAAAACTGTGCTGCATTTAACAACCAAGTTCTGCAAACACAAACACAAGGCAAAACAAGTAGTTAACTATTTTGATATACTGTAATTCTTGTACACAATCACAATTCAATACATTTTTGAGGCAATATAAAGATTGTGTTACCTCTTAATAGCAGTAATCATAGTGGTTTCTGACTTCAGTCGTCTCTGCATCAGTCCCAGTTCATCTGTGGGCAGAAATAGCAGTAGCAGTTTGGTACCCTACTATAATACTTCATTACAACATGTTCAGGGCTTGACCGTAACGTGCTCACTGGCCACTGTGGCTATAGTCTTTATTCAGTTACAAGCCATTTCTTTGCCACTATTAGATTAGCCATGACATGTTAGCATAACTATTAAAACATACAGATACATGTAGCTTCATCAATATAGCACCAACAAAAATGGGATGAATAGATGTCAAGCCCTGATCAAACTGTGTATAGTAAATGTATCATTACTCTGTATTGTGAAATTATTCCTTAGTTTTGCTGCCATACCTTTAATTTAATCAAAGAGCCCATTGTTTTCCACACCTACTTTTACCTCTTTACAAAATAAAATGTTCAATATGTCCTAAAAGTGATGGTACAGTAAACGAAACATCTAAATGACAGTTTTAACAGAATAAGGCCTGTGTCAGGACAAAATATGTGGATATCTTAAATGGCTAATGCACACTGGACTTGCTCAATATCTTGTAGCTGGCACCAGTACAGTCAATTAAAATGTAATTCTAAATCCACCATGTATTTTTAAAAGTAAAAGTAGATTGCCAAAAATGGACAAATGTTTATTGCCTTGAGATACAACATTGCGCAGGCATGAGCTTAAACTCATGCTGAAAAGATTTTAAGCTCTCATCCAAACTTTGAAGTAACCTGAACAGAAATTTAAAAGAAGCATTTTGTACACATGTATATTTTTTAATTTCAGTATGGCATGCTAAACAGGAACAGACCGACTGCATTCTCAGAAAGCTAGCATCAGTTAACCAGTAAAGGTAACTGGAAAACCTTCAAAAACATGTTCTTATACAAAAAAATATCGTATACATTGATGGTCAGAAAGATTAGAATTCACTTACCAAACAAATAAGGTATAAATCCTCTTGAAATCTCCGACAGCAGAGCACCGCAGTCAGCACGGTCAATTCAAATCCTCATGCAAATGAGCTGATGAGGGGTGGGGACAGGCTTTGAACTCATACGGAGTTACCAGGGCTCATAGAGTTTGGAGTGAAAGCTAACAGAGTTAAATCTATCTGACTCTAACTCAGACTGAGTTGTGGTTAACGCTCTTTTCTTTGACTCTCAGATTCAACTCAACTCCAGAACAAATGGGAGTGAAAAACAGTCAATAATAACTCATATCAGTGTAAAACTCTTTAAAACCTACTCAACACCCAGAATTTAACTCATCTGAATTTGCTGTGTAGTTATTGAGATATTAGGCATATGCTTGTTCACGTAAGTCTGCAATTGTAGCAATTAACAACTGGACCTGCTAAATATATTTAATATTTGAATTGAATTTCTTACAAATCCTTGCAGAAATGTTATTTTATTCAGGCCAACATGTTCAAACAGTAAGACATCCAACCAAAACCAGTTTATAAACAGCTTTTATTCATAGTTTTTGCAAGCATAATTTCATGTTTTATTATATGATTTGACACGTGACATGACGCAGCCGCTCGCTCCGGAGGCCGTTCCAATTGAGCTCAAATCCGGCGGTACGAGGACACTTGGCTTCGTTTTGGAGGAGCCCACCACCGAGGATATCAGCGAAGTGGACAAACGGAGGATGGATCCTCGCAATTGAGACACAGCCGGAGTATCTTTCATAAATGAGCCAAACGGAGGAGTTGAACTGCGAGGAGGCGAGTGGTCTGAGTGAATTGGAACACCACTTGGCGGCGCTGTGATGACGTGAATTACGTCCGAAGTGGTCGAGACGCCGAGGATCCTGGCAATTGGGAAACAGCCACTATCTTCCTGCCACAAGAATTAAAAGTTTGATGCAACTTTTTTTCCTGATTTTGATATATCAGTCATTATTTTTTATAGATTTACATGACAGTTACGCTTATGTTACTTACTTTATATCTGGAACAGCAGCCCAGGCTCCTGCTGTAGCCCAGTTAAAGCCTTTCCACCAGGAATGGCGCAACTGTGCATCTGTTATTAATTCATTATTTAATACTTTCAGCCCAAAAGCACCGCAACTGAGCGGCCCACCAGGAAACGTCGAGACTCTCCCAATTACCCAGCATGCCATTGCGCTCCTCTCTGCTGTAGAATCCTTCCTCTCGATAAACCTGCTTCCTCTCGCTCAGAAAAAAACATGCGAAAAACTTGCCGTAGCAAGAGCTAGCGGGCGCAATAGTGAGGCCGGGTTGGGTGTAAGGCCGAGGCGAGAGCAGGTTTGGGCGAGAGCGAGCGGGGGCGGTCGCAAGGGGCGAGGCAGCGGCCAGGGGCGAGGGCCTTTATTGCCGCTTGCGGCTTTAATTTTCTTCTTGTTTAGTCACTATTTTGACGCACTTTTCAAGAAGCTTTTAAACGTAGGTACCTGACTTTTTCTATTTGAAGGGTACCATTCTTTTTGGCCCATAAAAGTATGTTGCAAAAGTAATCATTTGTGGAAAAACTTAAGCCTGATACGCGCAGTAAAAAGGGGTGGCCTATACTTTTTTTGTCACATTGTGGGACCGTAGGACGACCGTTACATACTTACATGCTAGAATAGTTAGTGTGTCTTTAACCTCAATTGATACCTCTCAAAAAAATCTGCAATTTTGTGTTTTCCCCAAAATCATCAATCAATATAGCATTGATATTGGATTTAATCTGGGATTTGATATATTATATCAAATCCCAGATTAAATCCAAAGAGGAAAGGAGAATGACCCCACGTTTGATGCCATTGAAGCACTCAACATATTCACTTCTAGACTTACATGTTGTTTGTTTGAATGGAGGCGGTGCTTTACCTGCGTCTTTCTCTTTAACTGGGTCCAGTAGCATGTGGTCCAGCTCCGGGGCCACCCACCGGGCGAACAGGGAGTCATCTGATGTGATCACCCCCCGCGCGTACCGCCATGACACCCTGCAACACCACACTCTGCTGACTCAACCGTGTGTGAACATTTGTGCACCTTCATAACGTCTTCCCATATTTTTCATCCTTGTGTTTTTGGGCTACAGCTACCAAAACTTTAGATTATAAATGTTTTGTCTTCTCCCACGGCAAAGATACTGTAGCATTGTCTGGGTCCAACTGAACATTGGCAGACTTAGGCAACGCTGATACTTTTTAAGTTGAATAGTGTAGTTTTAATGTACATGACTGTTTTGAATCCTTTGGTTAAGTTAAAATGTTTACATACGAATGTCACTTCCTTCCAGTGTCCAATAAGAGTGAAATAATAAACATCGCAAAAAATAAGTTGGGCACACTCTTAAAACAGATGTGTTAAATTTTAACACAATTTCTGTGTTAAGGCTCATTTAACACATGTCGTGTTAATATTAACACATGTTGTGTTAATATTGTGTTGGTGTTGAAATTTCTGTGTAAAAATGAAATTACACAAAATAACACATCTCGTGTTAATTATTAGTTATCCAGAGTGTTGTTGATGTCTGGAGATATTTTTTTCTTAAATTCATGCAGTTCTTATATTTGAAGAGTCTAGTTGCGCTAGGCTAGAGCAAGGCTAAAGCAGTTCTATGGTAAAGTCTAGCCTGCATTAAAAAACAGTCTGGCGCACTCCACAGTGCACCTGAGGTAAATCACTTATAACGCCAGACTAACCATATAAATGTCTGTTTTAATAGAACATTTTTGAAATATAACTGACATTGGCGTAGCCACGGGTGTGCCAGGGTGTGCCAGTGCCACCCACAGAGCCAGCTGGCACACCCAAAAAACTGAATGCATTTTTTTTACATATAGGTACCGTAAATTCTCTAATGGCCTGTATTCCATTACCGGCCGGGTACAGTCTCCGAGTTCGTAGCTGGCGGAGGCAAATTAAAGCCGGTCTCTAAAACAGGCCGGGGTTGTTATTAGAAACTATAGCGGTAGACATATTTCCCATGTTCGGAATTTGTCTTAGACTAGTGTAAACGATAACTCACGTGCAGGATGTAAACAAACGGGAACCCAGGCCGAGAGAGGCAACGCTGCTGCGGAGCGGAGCTGATCCAAGCGTAACTTTGAGACAGATTTGCCACTTTTCAAACCTTCTGTGACTATAAACAGGGCAAGCAACAAATGTTGTGTGACCCTCCAGGGTTTTAATAAAGTCCTCAAAGCTCATCCAGCGGCTCCATGTGCAGGTAAGTTCCACACCTCAAAGTAACTCCTCCGATCGGCGCGAGCGTCTCGTCTTCTCTCAGGTCTGTTTATGATCGACATGATGATCACAAACACAAAGGCTCCGTCTAAACTCGCTTTACACGAGATAACAACAAATAATCCGGTCCGCGGTAAAAAAAAAAAAAAAGAAAGAGAAACCTGCGTGACATTGATGTCAAGTTCCGCTAACAGCAACGAAACGCTTCCTGTTGTCCCTACAAAATAAAAAGCGTCAATGTTCCAGCCGCTGGGAGAGTGTTTGCAATGTTAATTAATAAATGAACCTAATATTTTAGGTTCAAATGGACACAAATCTCGTTTTTCTTCATTCTACTGGTCCGTTTTGCTCAAATAAAAATAAAGGCCTGTCTCTAATTTTGGCCTGGTTCCAATAAAGGCCTGGTCCTCGATGTGCTTGAGTAAATAAAGGCCCCGGCCTATATTAGAGGATTTACGGTATGTAGCTTTTCCTAACATGTTTGATAACCAGTCGATCAATTTGTAAAAATTGCCACCAGGCGATGCGTTACGACACCTGCACTGGGCATGTTAACTCGATCAATCAATAAAAAAGTGTTATCAGGCGAAGGGGGTTGTGACACCTGCACCAACCTAATGACCTGACTGTGACCCTCACGCACAGCGAGCACTGCAGGAGCGATAAAAGTGTAGACAAACTGGACTCTGACGAAATAATAAACCTATTCAAGGCCAAGCCACGCCGCCTTGCCTTGTGAAGCTGCAATAAGAAGGTGGGAAGTTCAGATGCTTAAATAATACATGTGATAGTGTGAGTAAGAAATAAACAGGATAAGATAAACAAGTTTACTTATAATTATGACAGGAAATACATGTGTGTGTTAACAACTCATTTAAATCGCGTTAAAAACATGTGTTTAAAGGTTGAAAAGTTATTATGATGTATTTCAGAAGTTGAGAATGTGTTTGATTATACAAGTTAATGCCAGCCATTGATTTTGAATATGTAAGTCGGAATTTATTAGTTTTGCCTGCAGGCCTGTAGTGGGAGCCCTTGCCACTCTGCTTTAAGCAAATTATGAAACTGGCAACATTTTCCCCCGTCAAAAAGTTCTATTTGTTGAGAATACATTTGGCACACCCAGTGTTTGCTGGTGCACACCCAGTGTCTTTTTTCTGGCTACGCCACTGATAACTGACCTTGTATCACATGAATTACCGCATTTTGAGGGACTATTTTCTCGCAGATCACTCCGCCACTGCCTTAGCTTACAGCCACGAAGCTGATGCTGCTCAAATATAAGTTATTTTAAATGCAAAATGGTTAAAATTTATATCGTTAGTCTGGCGTTATAAGTGAAGCGAAGTATCCCTTTAAACCAGTGGTTCTCAACCTGGGGGTCGGGACCCCCGCGGGGGTCGCGAAAAAAATTCGGGGGTCGCCAGATCAGGCTAGTAAAAAGAAAAAAGAAAAAAAAAATCAATTAGAAAATATTATTTTATTGTAGCATGTGTGTGGTATTTTATCAAAGGTGTATTATTTGTTCTTAATTATTAGATTTAGCCAATTATTAATTTATCTGAAGAATTATAGGTTATAGGGGCTATAGAGCTCCACAGTCCCACCCTTTCCGGTCCTGCTGCTCCGGTCCGGAAGCAAAAAATCCCTTTCTACGAGACCGTCGATTTTCCAAAAATTCAAATATTAAGAGTTTAACAACACCGCAAAAGCTAATCAGCTATGTAGCAATTTGTGACCATAACATGTTTCATTTCAATTCAAAAAGAAGACATAATGTTAAAGAAAAGGCAAAGGTACAAGCCTGTGTACATATTTTACTTCCTGACATTAGAAACTCTGTATCCCATAAACCATTGCGACACGGCACTGGTAAGTTTCTTTTACCATTAAGACAAGGGTTTCAACGTAATTTTCCTATTTAACAATCTGATTTAAGCTAAGTGGATAAAAACATATCTGTGGCTCGTTTAATGGGATCTTTAGGGACATTTTCTTGATTGCCATCTTACGATTTTTCTTACCGTCAGTGTTTTATATGGATAAAACGTCAGATATGCCTACATGATGTTTTAATAAATAATAAATAATTGCCGCTAAAATATATATATGTAGCCTGCATTACAATAAATAAATAAATACGTGGGGAACGTGAAGCTCAACCAATCAAAAGCCTTGGCGTAGATCACGTGACTACCGAGCATTCTGGGTAACATAGTTCTAGGACGAAAGCTCGCTGTTAAACTGTATTTTTCCTAAACTAAATCGATCTCATACGTGTTTTTTCACCTACATCTGACTTTGAGGTCGCTTTATAACCACATAGCTGGTTTCAGCCCAAGCTGACGTAGTTACGGAGTAATGAAATAGTTCAAAAATAAGGATGAAAAAGAATACAGATGCTCGTTCTATTAAAATCAAAATCATTGTTTTATTCCCTGAATTTACAATCTAAGACAGAAGCTATGGTAAAGGCTACATGATGCTCTGCAGTGGACGGCCAGCGGGTGAGAGAGAGAGGCGCGGCTCGGTAGCTTCAGTTTATAGACACGGGGGTAGGCGGCTACTTGTTGAATAACCAATCAATGTCCTTGGGCTGCTTCTGCGCAATCTGACTCCATCTTATAACACACTGCCCCCCAGTGGACTCAAAGAGTAAGGACAACAATACAACACTTCAAAGCACCCCAAAAGCACATATTACAATCAACACAGTTTCATATAATCATTAAAGCCTATTATAACAAAAACAGATATAGAAATAGCCAACAATCCTCCTTTCGATGTCTCTTAAGACATCGCAATCAGACTGAATATTTATCATGAAATTACAGTTACAAATGAAATGTTCTTGAGCTAGTCGTTGCCTCTGTCCGTGCAGCTTCAGCGTCTGGGGTATAGAATCATACTCACCACTGGGGTGTTTTTGTTTGGTGTGTTTTGTTTTGCACCTTTAATCATTTTTAATCATTTGGGTCAACTATTCTCATAATTACAACCACTTACTTGCACCCACAGAGGCAAGGAACCAAAACCGAGTTCTATAACAGATACACAAAGAACAGACATTAAAAAAGTTACAAAAAAATTCTCATCAAGATCGCTCACCGTGAACCGGAGAACGACCATGCCAGCTAATTTTGTAAAATATGGCTGTACTCAAATTTAACTATTTAACTTGATTTATCTATTGGAATGTTGTTGTCAATTGTATCTGAAAAATTCAGGGATATAAGTACACAGGTTTCATTAATCCTAAATTTGTAGAGAATAAACTCCTTTTTAGCTTCTGGTTTTCCACATTTGCACAATTCTGTGTGCGCACAACAGAACTGCAACAAATGCCGAAAACAGAGCATTATAAAATGTATCTATATCTGAAACGTATGTCTTATATCGTAGTTTGCCATAAAATGTATCAATTTTTGTTTGTATTTTAGATATATTTGCATCTGTTCTTTCCCGTGCCCAAAATAAGCCAAATTATAATCGTCCATAATTAACACCTCCTTTTGGACTGAGAAAAACTCAGTCCAACAAATTGTCATGGTACGTGTAAAAACAACCTTCCATAGACGAGACCTCTATCCTTGAACAGGAAACACAGCAAACCAGCTCAAAAGTTCACTGGAGATTAATACTTGCGGCATCTGCAAAAACTAACACAATACATATATCAACACAAAAGAAAAAATGAATAAAAACTAATAAATGTTAGGGCAAGTCCATGGAGATTCTATTTGGTTTTACTGAGTCAATGTGGTTCAACAGGGCGAGTGATAGGTTTGGGACCGCTCGTCTGGTTTCTCTGGGACCTTGGCAACAGCGTATGGATCAGTCCATAACTCCAAAAACGATCAGACCAACTCTGTTCAGTCCAATTCCGGCCCAGAATCAGGCAAGGTTGGCAAGGAGCATTCTCCGCAGCTCCCGGGACTTCAGATTCTGGGTGAATAACTTAAAAAACTAAATCAGTAAACATAGTTCCGATATAACATACAATCTTGTCAAAATCAGGGTCCTCTTAGTCCCATGAGCAAAGAGGAGCCGGATCCAGGCATCAATCGGCCAGTAAAAAACTCATAAGAGTGACCTGTTGGTCTGCTCACGGATTGAGCACCGAGAACAGAGCAACAGGAAGGGCCAGAGCCCAATTGATTTCAGTCTAAGACCATTTAGGCAATTTATAATTATAGAGTTCTATTACTCCAACATAACAATGCCCTCTAAGGCTTCACATTTAAATTTTGTATTGAGGTATTCTAATCTTTGAATTTAGTTGTAATTTTAAAGATAATTGATTCATTGTTAGTAAATAAGCCAGCATCATCAGGTCTTAAGGACCACTATATATTTGGTGCATTTAAAAATATTTTTCAGCTAGTGAAAATAATTCTCCACCATTGTGTCGTGGAATGAATTGGTATGTTGGAAAAAATTGATACAAGTCTAGCATTAACATCAAAAAATAGGAAGACACAGATTAAGAGTACAGGAGATTTGAAAAATTCAAAAAAATGTTACAAAATGTTTGTTTTGTTTCACTCAGCGCTTTGATCATGCCATGGGGCCTAATTTTAGCCTGTTTGTCCAGGAGAGAGAGCAAATTAGAATCAAAACAAGACATTTCATATTATTGTTCCAATACAGGTGTAAACAATTTGCAGTCACACCGTGTTTACCTTTTGCAATTTTGTTGGTTTAAGGGAACATTTATGTCCATTGAAGTTAACCTTAAAAGCTTCTCTATATACCAAATCTTAATTTGTCATAATAAATTTTGTGTAGCAGTTTACGGGTGATTAGGCGGTATGCAGAGATGATTTGTGTTGGGTCCAGTTCAAGCGTCAGCAACCACTGTCTCACGGATGACTCAAGACAGCCACATCCATCATTTCCGAGGACAGAAACAGGAATCTTAAAGGCTCTATTGCTTGTATACTAGAGTCTGTCCTGCGAGATCATAGGCACTGGGTGGTGGCAGCTTTACAGACTCTGTGGTACTTCCAAGAAGCCCACTAATTTGGTGTCAGGTAACATTCTTATAGTTCAGATGTGTTTCACCTGTCTGCACCAACATGCCAAGAGAGATGTCTGTGCACTGGTAATGGCTATACACCCACCGCCAGGAGCGTTGTCGTAACCGCCTCGTTCTCGAACGTTGCTGGTCCAGTTTTGGTTCTGGATCTCGTCTGAAAACACCTTAACCACAATTATCATCAAAACCACCACAACCATAAATCGCTCCACATTTAGGTAAACTTTTTAGATTTTTCTTTATTAAATTTTGTTGCTTACTTTTTTAAGCTGCATCTTTAAAAGTTGCACTTAATTTTCTTTGCATTTTTAATTCAGCTTGCTCTCAGTTCTGGTCAATGGCGCACACCATATTATGTACCATAAATGTATTCATTAATTTATTACATTTGTTTATTTGGTCTCCAAAAATAATAATTCAAAATTTTGCATATTGCTTCTTCATAACTTTTAGTAATGCATCCAAGATGGTGCATAAACAAAAATAAACTTTAAATGGATAACGGTCTGTACTCCAAATCAATGCATCAAAAGTTATAACCTATAAACACTTTTGCTCTCATTCCATGTCACCACAGTGGAGAGAGAGATTCTAATCTTTAGTAACCTCTCTTTCGGGGGCCTAAAATGTTCTATTCACCACAGACACACAAAAAATAAAAATTAAAACATAGCATTTATCACACATTAGTTAATTTTTGATATTTAAAAATAGCAATTTATGCTATTGAGACATAGCACTGCCTTCAGCAGAAATGTCTAAAAAAAAATAATAACTTCGTTATTATACATTCAGGATGTTTTCCCTTTTTCAGGAGGGGGAGCTATTTCCTCCACACCTCCTTTACATAGATGCCCGGATACAGAGACGATTGGCCACTCCTCAATGTATCAAGACCTCATGTTTAATAATTTCTCAGTTTTCTTTCTTTGCTCCATCCACACTAATGCAGACAGAGCAAATACAACCTCTTTTTTTATTTATTTTTTTATTTTATACCCGTGTAACATCTCTAAACTTTAACATGCACAGATTTCTTCTGAGCAAGGAACTCCCTTATTTTATAACTTTCCGTCACTTGCAAACTGCTTTCCGTTACACAAATTTTCATTCAACCTCGTTTGTTCACACAAACTCCACACTCGTCACTCCACAATAAACACATATGACAACGACACAAGACAACAAGACACCAGAATTTCACAATAATCCATCACCACATGTACAAATATCTAACCTGGCCATACAAGAGCTCATTTGCATTTGGCCTGTAGAATATTCACAAATATCATAACATAATAACATCTCTTATTCTCTCAATTTCTTTTTATTATTCTCTCTATTTTTTGTCTTTGTTATTTCACCGGTTTTGAGGTCCGCAACGTCCACAACGGATACCGGATAAACGTTACTACGCTTCGCCCCGTCGAGCTAGGCACCCGTCTAAGGCGCGGAAAAATTTAGGTCCGTTCTATTTTCTTTATTCTCTCTATTTTTTGTCTTTATTATTTATTCTCTCTTTACGTGACCAAGGCTAAACGCGTCCACCTTTATTCTCTCTATTTTTTGTCTTTATTATTTCACCGTTTTTTTTTTAGGACCACCACGTCCTCAGCGAATACCGGATAAACGCTACAACTAAGTAAGAGTCATAGAGCTTGGAAATTCCACAGTTAGCATGGAGATGCGCCTTCTCTGCAGCTAGTAGTATGCATCTCCATTGACTAACACACTCCATTAGCGACTCGGTGCGATCGCGTTCACCTCTCTCTATTTTTGGATTTAATCATTTTATAAATTTTTATATATATTTTTTTTTTATCACCAACAATCTAGGGGTGAGCAATGTGACATCAGACCGTCGTACGATCTCCAAAGCCATCTGCTCCGATTAACCTTTTACACAATAAAAGACACAGTATGTTATATTCTATTTTGTCACATCGCTCATCCCTACAACAAACAACACACACACCACAAGACAAAAACAGACAAAAACAAGACAAAAACAAGACACCTCTCACCCTCCCTGCTGGCCGCCAAGATGACTTCAATTATACTTTAGTTGCTTTAACAAAATTACGTGTTCAGACAAAAAATGCTCCAAAAGCCTCAGATATAGGTTGAAAATACATTAAGAAATAAGAAAAAATTATGTTATTGCAATGTTAGGCTATTATTTAGTTTTTCCATGGGTGTTTGGATTTTCCTTATATTTATGTTTAATATTTAACAGTGAGTTCCACAGTTTATGAATCTGTGTTATGGTCAAAACAAAAAAGGAGCCAAAACAAAAAACGGACTGGATCCGTAAAAAAAAAACACGGACTCGGACTAGATTTAACAGGCACGCTATGGTGGTAACTCAAAACCCGAAATGGATTTACGGAATGGATTTGGTAAAAGTTTAGTGTTGGTATGTTGTTACTATCTGACTCCATGAGGTATTCAGAGCGTGTTGCTCAACCTCTCCACCTTTGAACCCTGCCTCCCAGGGCTTCAATCAGTAGAACAATGGACCATAAAAGCCCCTCTCGGAATGTCACACCTAGTCGTAAAAAGGCAGAGAGCTTTGAGCCCACACCACACAGCTATATAAAAATCACTAAAGTCTAACATAACAAAATATAGAAATACTTCCACATTATTTAAAAATATCTCCACCTCATACAATCGTCAAATAAAGCCTTCAACTACACAAAGCAGCATGGTCACACACTAAGCTATGCTTAACGCCCGGTTTTTAAATGCTTTTTATCAACTATGAGATGCTAGCGTTCGCCAAGCTAACGCGGCTAACAGCTAACCACCAGGCCTGACTAAGCCTGCACAACATTTGAACAGGAAATAGACTTAAATACTAGGAAATATCCTACACAGACAATGAGAAGCTAACAATTTATGGGACATGTAAATAGTAAAGTGGAAAACTAGATAACTTAAACACCAGATATTTTTCGAAACAAAGAGATTCAAGCATGGGTGCACGGAGGCCTGTTTTTCTGAGGCACAGCTAAAATGATGTAACGTCGATAAAAACGTAACTAGACAGGTCTTATAGGCACATTTTTGACGCTGTAAGGCGTACAGTCTGAACACATACTAAATCAGTTAAGTTGCATTTTCTTAAGTTTCGTTTTTTATTTTATTTCTTATTTTTAAATTTAGCGTGGTCTCAAAATCTCAAACACCATAAAACAGACGTACAAGGTTTTTCTTATTCTTTTTTTATCATAGCCAATATAAACAAATTAAGGTATTTTTCTTACCTTGTGAGTCTGTTTCTGGCGCGGGACCACGTTTCTTTGTTCGACAAAAACTCGGAGCCATCTCGTTTCTTTTCCACCCAAATATCACATTCAGGCGTCACCAATTAATGAAATAGTTCAAAAATAAGGATGAAAAAGAATACAGATGCTCGTTCTATTAAAATCAAAATCATTGTTTTATTCCCTGAATTTACAATCTAAGACAGAAGCTATGGTAAAGGCTACATGATGCTCTGCAGTGGACGGCCAGCGGGTGAGAGAGAGAGGCGCGGCTCGGTAGCTTCAGTTTATAGACACGGGGTAGGCGGCTACTTGTTGAATAACCAATCAATGTCCTTGGGCTGCTTCTGCGCAATCTGACTCCATCTTATAACACACTGCCCCCAGTGGACTCAAAGAGTAAGGACAACAATACAACACTTCAAAGCACCCCAAAAGCACATATTACAATCAACACAGTTTCATATAATCATTAAAGCCTATTATAACAAAAACAGATATAGAAATAGCCAACAGGAGTTAAAGACTTTTTTTTAAATCCATACGGCCCCAAAGCAAGGGGAATTTTACTTCCGGACCGGAGAGGAGGCGGGACTGTGGAGCTCTATAATGGCCGTTTACGGTGTGACCCAACAGCGGGAATAAATAAGATACATTTTGGCGGACTTGGCTATTAGCAAACAAACTTGCAGCATTGCTGAATGCATTACTAGCGGCTAGCCTAGCTAAAAAAAATGGATCGTTGGCTTCAGAAAAAAGCAGGTTTTGTTCCACACAGACAGCGGGAAGAGACAACCACCACAGAACAGCCTACTGACTCATCCCAAGCAGCGGATCCAGTGGCTGAGAAGCGCAAGGTGCCTGTAGCGTGACCAGATGTCCCGCATTGTGCGGGACTGCACAGCATTTCCAACTCAAATCCAGCATCACGCAAATTGGAGCGGTGTCCCGCATTCAACTCTGCTGCTGCACAAACTTTATTTTACTCCTCAGACGAGGAGAGAGCGCTCGGCAGGATCCTCCGCGTCTGTGTCATTTTGTCCCCTCTCGCACTCGTCTCCGCAGCAGACTGTGACAGCCAATAGCGCTGTGTTTTGACGTGTTAGGTTGTCTCTGATTGGATATTTTATTCTAAAGCCCGCCTCTCGCTCACTCGTGCTCCGGTGCAGAGTGCAGACCGCAGCAGCAGATTCCAATGAGAATTCCGCGAGGGATCAAGACCTGATGGGGGAAACTTTGTTTCTCCGTGTTTTACAAATATAATGGAGTTATTGAACTGATGGCTGATGAATGTCTGCTTAGTTTAAAGTAGAACAGTTCAGTCTGGTTTTAGAGTCAATTGTGTAATTGTCACTGCAGTGACTTGAGCTGCTACAGAGACACTTGAGCTCAATGACCGCTATAAACAGTTTGATGTCTCTGTTAAACAAAATTCAATATTTTATACTTTGCTGCAGACTGTTACTGTAGGCTACACATTTTTTCCCCTCACTGAATTATAAGCGATTATTGCTCTGCTAATGTTTGCACAGCGCTGTTGTTTCACACAGAAGTTAGATGGCTTTCTCGTGGCAAAGTGTTAACAAGATTGTTTGAGCTGCGTGAAGAAGTCCGCATATTTTTATCTGACTGCGGTTCCCCACTCGCTGAACACCTTTCTGACCCTAAGTGGGTTGCAAGCCTCGCATATTTAGCCAGCATTTTTGACAGACTGAACATTTTAAACACGTCTCTTCAGGGCCCAAACGCAAATGTCCTTACACTTTCTGATAAAATCACTGCATTTAAAAGAAAGCTGGAGCGATGGGCCGTGCATATGGATGAGGGCTGCGCTGATATGTTCCCCGAGCTTGATGACTTCATGGACAGTTACGACATAAGCATTGGTGCACTTAAAAATGTAATAAGTTCCCATCTCAGGAGCCTTTGTCAAAGTTTCAATAAATACTTCCCCAAGAAGACGCGCCAGAGATCCATGACTGGATACGTGATCCTTTCACCTCGTCCAATGCGGCGCACCTGCCGTCAGAGCTACAGGCCGCCCTGCTGGAACTCTCCTCTGACCGCACATTACAGTCCGTTTTTCCAACGCGCACACTGGAAGAGTTTTGGCTGTCGGTTGCCCCAGAGTACCCAGCGTTAGCACAGGCTGCAACTAATGTACTGTATCCGTTTGCGTCAACGTATCTTTGCGAAAAGACATTTTCTGCGCTGACATTCATTAAAAACAAATACAGATCCCAGCTGAGGAGGGTTGAGGATGACCTTCGCGTGTCAGTGTCTGAAATAAAGCCAAGAATACCATTACTTTGTTCAAAGAAGCAGGCACAGCCATCTCATTAATATTGTCAATTTAATGTCATGAATAAATGTAAATAGTTATTGTTTCTTTCTGTTGGTCGGTTATATTCAGATAATTATTAAATTACGCATTCGACAACAAGGACAAAAAAGACTGAATTTTATTAGCCATGTTTTGTTATAAAAAGAAAAGCTGTAGGCTTAGCATATTTCCTAATTTCCTATGCATTCCCCATCTAATAAAAGTTTAAAATGAAAGAAATAATCATTCTATTTGTGTAACAAAGATCATAAAGAAAGTCATTAGGCTTTGTGTGTGTGGCGTGGGGGGTAGCGGCAGTGGGCGGGGGTCACGAAGCCCATTAATTGTTATTATGGGGGTCGCGACTCCAAAAGGTTGAGAACCACTGCTTTAAACTGTTGTCCAATCACGCACCGCTTGAATCTTCAGCTCGAGCTGACATTTTCCCTGACCTGGAGCAGAAAGAAGCGCCAAGTCAACACTTACAAGGTAAGCGAGCATTACTTGTTCATATTTCACATTTTCCGAAAACTGTTTTCTTTATGTCGTCAGTTTGCCATTCGCGGTAGAAGCTGTTTCTTTGGTAAAAGCAAGTCAACCGTAACGTATGCTAGCTAGCTTCCTCCGGATACAGTGACTGAGCCTGGCTGCTATAAACCAAACGCAGAGTCTGTGACATAAAACTTAGGCCGCATTGAACGTTATCTTCGCCTCCGCGGGGCTGAAGCGAGACCGCAGACATGTGTGCAGGTGCGGGGCAGCAGCCTCCTCTGTCACCGCCTCACACGCCTCCGCCCGGGCTGACTGCGCTCTCCTTCTGCCCCCGCTCCTGGCCGAAGTGCGGACGACAGTCTGAGCAGATTAAGATAGGAGCTCTTGGCACTTATTATGAAGGCACATCGGAGATTATAGAATTTACATTAATATTAAATCAACACTGCCACAAAACTCTGGTAAAATCATTATCTAAAGATTGATTGTGAAACGTGTGCCATAAATATGCTAAAGTAGGGAAAGCAGTTATGAAAATTAAACTTAAAAAGTTACATAGGCTGACATTTTTCCCTCACTAAAAACAATTTCTTCTCTTACAGATTGTAAAATGGAGGCCTGAGTGTGACGTCAACAGGTATATGCTCTGTAAATTATTTAAATGAGATGGTCATAAAATAAACCCATGTATATTGTCTGAATATGTCCTGTATTACCTAATCTGTCCAATGTGTATTGCAGTTGCATTTAGTCTGTACTATGTACCTGTATTGCAGATTCATAAACAGTACCAGTCGTCAGAATAACCAGCCTCCAGTGGGACCTTCTCTGTTGATGACCCTAATACAAGAGGGGGAGTTGTCATCAGGAGATCATGGTGAACTATTTTTTTGTGATACAGTCAAATAAGAATTCAGACCATGCTTGATAGTTATGTGAGCTTTTCTTATTCTTTGCTCTTTCCCAGCCATCCTTCAAAAATCCAAAAGATGATACTGTAACTTCCACTTCAAGATGGATTTGGTGAGTATGAACTCTCCGAAACTTCTAACATTCTGTAAACCTATCTCACAATTGAATTTTGTCTTATGTGTTTTCCTAGAGTCGTGTTCCTCCTGAGCTCTTCAGCATTGACCTACTACCTCTGCATCAGGGCGTGCTGATGGATCACTCGCTGTGCAGAAGTTGCTCCAAATGGTGAGAGTGAGTTTTACTATTCATTTCTGAATATTTGTGGAGTCTTTGTAAAACATTTAAACATAATTTGCTTCTGTATCAGTTGTAAAGAAATATTTATAATGTGTTAACTTCATAAGTATTCAAATGTTAATGTATTGTGTCGTTGCTCAGACTGGAAAAAGCATTAAAAGCCCTTTTGGAAAAATACCAAGAGGCAACCAACCAGCAGCCCAGCCCAGGACAAACCAACAAGCCAGCCCAGGACAACCCAACAGCCCAGGACCTCTCCCAACAGCAGAGGACATCCCAACAGCAGAAGACATCCCAACAGCACATGGACCTATCCCAACAGCAGAGGACATCTCAACAGAACAGGACTTACCAGCACCACTGCACTGAGCAGCACCAAAGCACAGAACAACAGTCATCATCCAAACGAGTGATGAGTACCAAAGACTGTTCTAAATGTGCTGTGTTTGTAATCTGAACCATTTAAGTTTAGTGTTAAATTATGATTGTGTAGTATGTAAGTCAGGACTTGGCCAACTAGCCTAATCTTTAGATTTTCATTTTCGATTGACAAGAGTTAATGGATCAGTGTCTAACACATAACTTAGATGCAAAATCACATCACAATTGGACAACAACTTAAAACAAACTACATTGTGGCTTGTGAACATCCCTATTTTTTTTTTTTTGGTAACATTTGGCACAATGCTATTGACTTTAGTATGGTGTACTGTAAATATAAGGACTATGGTAAACCTGAAAAATGCAATTTTAAAAACTCAATGTTTTTTCAAACATCCTCCATGTTTTCAAACCAACTGTAGAGATTGTTTTATGTTTTCACATTTGTGATTTGCTAATACATAATAAATAAGAATTACTTTTAATTATATTGTTTGTGATTATTGTAGTGTAATAGTGTAATGTATAATATTCATAGGGGTAAAATACAATGAAATACAAATAACACACTTTTTAACACAAAATGTGTTAAAAAATGCACATCCCTGTGTCTAGTTAAGGACAACACAACATGTGTTGTTTTAACGCAGTCAGTGTGTTGAAATGTTTAACACAAAAAATGTGTTAAATATCTCAACACACTGACTGTGTTAAAAACAACACATGTTGTGTTGTCCTTAACTAGACACAGGGATGTGCATTTTTTTTTAACACATTTTGTGTTGTTTTCAACACATCTGTTTTAAGAGTGCATATGACACATTAGACACATGTTTACAAAAACATAGTTATATTTAAGATTTTGTGGATTTTCTTTCGTTTGACCACTGTTGTGATGTTTATAGTTTCACTTCCTTCCTGGACATTGACAGGAAATGACATAGACAGAGGCCAACAATTTTAAACTGTTGGCCTCTGTAATAATATAATAAGAAATGAGTGAGTCAAACTGCAATGTTTCTCTTATTGCTCCTTTAAGTTTGTGATGTTTAATGTAGTTTTCTTGTTATTGTTAATGTGTTAATGTATTCGATAAATGATATAAAAACTGTGATGGAGCTTGACCTCTATCTATGTCACTATGACACAAAAAAACTTTGCTTCCCCAACTTGTCCTCATTAAACTTCTGCTTCATTGAAATAAAATGATAATTATTACTTACAACACATGTTACCCATTTAAATAAATGATATTTTCAAAAGCATTAAAACTTTAAGTGTGAGTTGCTCTATTAGCAGTAGCGCTCTCACCTCCAGGAGTAGGGGCCCATCTCTTTCATGACCTCCTCCACACAGTCTATGATGAGCCTCTGCCCCTCAGTCATAGTCAAGGTCCGGAGGCCGCACTGCCACGAGTCCAGGCACTGCACCTTACGCACACGGCACTGCTGCATCACCTTCACACAACCAGGACAGGAAATCTTTAGCTCTTTCTTGTGTAATACAGTTTGAGACAGAATCTCCATGCTAATCCCCCATGTTTCTGTGTATTGGAAAATCGTTACCTCTACTCCCTGCCGGGTCAACACTGAAACATACATCTAACAATTATATTTATATATGTTCATGCTAATGTTAGTCAATGGACAATGTTAGCCCAGAAACATGGCAGATATCAATGGTTTATAATGTTTAATCCTGAACTTTATATATTTATGTGAAAATAAAAAAGCAATAGTGGGTGAAAAGTCTTGCCTAAGGATAAATGTGTCCATTGTATCCGCGCTAACGTGTATCCGTTTGCATTAGCTTTGAGAAAAATAACTTTTGGATCAGTCTGGCAATAGCTCTATACCAACTGAGCTAATAACTAGGTTAACCTGTTGCTTGCCGGATGGTTTCACTCACACAGATCTCACACAGATGG
Source organism: Neogobius melanostomus (assembly GCA_007210695.1). Taxonomy (NCBI): domain Eukaryota; kingdom Metazoa; phylum Chordata; class Actinopteri; order Gobiiformes; family Gobiidae; genus Neogobius; species Neogobius melanostomus. The sequence continues at coordinate 571,989 of VHKM01000013.1, read as the reverse complement.
TTTCACTCACATAGACAAAGGGCATTTCAAAATAAAATGTGAAGTTTTTTTTGTTTGTTTTTATTAGAAGTAAAATTAACTGTTTATATTTCATACAATCGGTAAAAAAAATGTGTCTTCACATTCGGCCCAGGAGTGCGCCATTGTGGAGGCTGAGTGATTATTTATGTAAGAAATGCATGAAAAGTTGCTATAGCAATTTGGACCCAAAAAAATACACAGAAACCTACGTTTCTATACGTTTCCTAGGTGGAAAAGATGCCATGGAGGGCAGGTTGAGCAAATAAGCAGAGGACGCCAATTAGCCTAGATATTGAGTGGGGTGCAATGATTTCCTTCTCTCCATACTGCAAACAACACAATAGGCTCGTCGGACGCAGTTTTAGATTTCTGTCCGACTTGCTCCAGACTCGCTCTGATGTCACGGGCACATGGGGCACAGAAAGATCGTGAGACCCCAAGGGACCAGCCATCTTGATCAGCCGCTGCATCTCCCCAAGAGCTACAGCTAATTAGCAGTTTTGTAAAAACAATGAATCTGGTTTGTCCAGTGCAGTTGTTATGTCCATAACAAATAAACTAATAATAATAATAATAATAATAATAATAGTAATAACATAGGCATGATGCCTCATGTTAGCATCATGCTAATGCTAGCTATGACTGCCTGATTTTTTTTACTTCTACTGAACAATCTGCTGTGAAAAAACATCCATATGGACCCGATTTAGACTTGACTTTATTGGTGTATGATAAATAAGTTGCTATTCCGCCAGAAAAAAAAGAGTGAAAAATTGTGCTTCACAAAACTTTCCAAAACCACTTCCTTCCCCCTCGTCGGGGCCACGCCCCTTAGTATGACCCGATGGTATTATTTTGTTGTTCTCTGAATAGGGCTGGAAAGCGGAAGTGCGAGAATTTGCAAGATTTCCATCCGTGGATACAAACAAACAACACACGCCGGTTGTCCTGTACTTCATTTGCTTTGATGGCTTTTTTGGTGTTATTTTGGACACATTTCGTCTCTGGGATGAAAAAAATGTGTATACGGCCATGCTAGTTGGATCAGCTTTAATTGACGCGGACTTCAAAGCCCCGAACTGTGCAAATTCCCCGCTCAGGTTTGTGGCCCCATTTAGAGATAATTATTCTCATAACTTATACTCGTAGTGACATGCGCCTTTTTATATCTGTAGACGCCTTGGTCTAGGAGGGTCGTCACTGCCTCCTGCCTTTTCCTCTGCCTTTGATTTGCCTTTTTGTATTGTTATTCCCCTGTCACTTGACATAAATGCAACGCCGGCTCCAGAACAAACTGACTGAGGGTGCATTCGAGCTTCGAAAGGGTGCAAATAGAGTTTCTCGCCATTAAAATACATTGTGATGCCATTAAAACTGAGGGGGCAAACATTTCAAAATGAGGTTGCAATGCACCCTCTTGCACCCCCGTAGAGCCGGGCCTGCATAAATGGAGCTCCATGTGTGAGAGCAACACCTCTAATGATGGACTGTGGTCATTTACGGTGACTGAAGCTACTAAGGACTCAAAAACTGTACACATGTCAAAAACAACAAACTTAAAAGCCTGGCTCCAAAGACTTTGTTTCTAAAAATACGGTTTATTCCTGTATGAACTCTAAGAAGAGTGTACTACAGTATTTTTAATCATGCAGTTTTTTCTTATTTTGAAAGTTTTTCGCTTTTTGATTGACAGGTCCTGGAGCACTGTGGAGTCTTTCTGCTGCGAGTTTCTCGCCTTGTTGTCCTTTATTGGAACATGCTCTGTAGGAGGAGATTGAGTAGCATCATGGTTTCTCTCTCGACCGGGGTCATTCATGTAAACTGCAATATTCTTTTTGCAGCGCCACTTTATTCCCTGTACCAGCGTCACTTATTCACTTATGGACAACCTGCACCATGACTGTAAACTTTGCACTGCCGATGCCGACCTTGATATTCTACTCTTTATAGTCTGTTCTAATTGTATTATATTTTATATTTGTATTCTTTATTTCCTTATTGTTTGAATTTCTGCCCCTTAAGATTTTTGCTTTTACTCATTGCACATAAGATACTTCTTTATTTTTTACTACTTAACTGTTTGCACATTTCCTGTCTATTTTGCACACCCTGAGTGACCTTATTAAGTGCCGAATGTAACAAGTGAATTTCTCCCATTTTGAGATCAATAAAGGATTATTTTACCTTAAATGGAGACGAGTGAGCAATGACAGTCAACTAATATAAGTGTATGGTTTTAGCGCACATGTGCAAACATTTAAAACATCCGTATAATAAACCCTTAAAGGTGCTATGTGGAGTTTGTCAGTTTTGTACTCGCGATTGCCCCTCAGGCCAAAAACATGTAACTGCAGCCTCAATGATAAGCTCGTGGCTTTGGGGGTTAGGCTGTACGAGCACCAGAAATAACAGTCCCATCCTGGTCAATTTACAGATTTGCAGGCGTGACTTCAACTGAGGTAAGAAACGTCACTGTTTTGTCAGATATTTAGACCAAATCAATTTGAGTGTATATTTTCCAAGATGTGATACTTGAGCAAATGCATAGCAAAGTGAATCAAGAGAATTCATGCCAAATAATACATGAACGCATGAATGATGTTTGAAGGAGGAAAAAAATACTCGTATACTTTGTTAGCCTGGAAAAATCCAGACTCAACACTGTACCAGCGAGTGAGTCTGGTCACCGCTGCGTAGATTCAATTTCCCACAACGGTACATATGCAAGCAAACAGGAAGCGGAGTAAACCAATCAGTGAAGGGCGGGCGTCTGCCGTTGATGCGATGTTATTAGCGGTTTTGCATTAATATTGGCGCAGGATTATGAATCATGAAACTCACCTACTGTCAATGTGTTTTTGGTCATTTACCGTCGATTGGAGACATGCTCTTTCTCTCTCTCGGGCGCCGTTCGTAGATTGTTATTGAGGGACTTCTCCATCCCGTGAGTGACGCTGCTCGTGAACACGTGACGCAAATAAACTAATCTGATTGCACGGGAACGATTTGATTTTGCGGATACCGCCACCGGGGGCATGGGGTCCAGACTGTTCCCCCGATGTATAAAAAAATACAGTACAGTTACTCTTATTACTTACACTACTAGTCTGCTACTAACTTGTCTATAGTTATAAAACTATTAGATCAACTAGTTGGGTAACTTCAAAATATGATTGTTTTATGGCTTGTTTTAGTGAAGTTTGTACAATACATGCATACATTGTTTGCCCCAAGGAACTCTCTATTCAAGTGAATTTACAGGCATATGAAGGCAATCACGGTGAAAAGGCCAGGGCTCATTCTACTCACCAAGGCATTGCTGAAGCATGTATGAGGAAGACATTTAAAATGTATATATTTATTTATTTATTTATTTGCGGTTAAACTTATGTATAGTCACTTTAACATTATTGAAGATAATCAAAAATATTCCAAACTAATTTCACTCATTTTACAGTACACATATTACAGTCATTTAAAGTCTTGAATAAACATGTTATTTTATTTAGCCTATATCTATTATATCAGTCAATCAAACTTTATTTAGAAAGAGTTATTCATACAAAATGCTTTACAGAATAAAAAATCGCCCGACACCTATAATAGGTCATGTTCAAGTTTCAACACAATAAAAAGCCTATAATGTGTGTGTTGTGCAGCTGAGTATTCAATTCAAGTTTCAACTTGGTTTACATCGAATATTTCTAAAAACTGAAATTTTACGTGAGAAAATTAAAAAAACAAACACACACACACAAAGTTCAATGTCTTCCCTCTCAGCAGAAATGTCCAACAGTGGGGTCATTATTCAAAAACATTGTGCACAATGAATGGACTTTCAGCTAAAAGATGAACATGGCAGGTTTGTCGTAGCTATAACTTGTTTGAGCCACTTCACTTTACTTCACTTTCCGTCTAAATAGCCAAGAGCCTGACTTATGTGTGTGCAGACAGCAGGACATGATGAATTAATTCAAACACAAATGACATGCAAATGCCCTCATATTTCTCTGCACAGGACTTGCTCTCGTTTTGTTACATCAGAAAAGCCACGGAGCCTAAATACAAATAAAAACGGCAGAGTGGCCGACTACAGTTCAGACCTGTTTTTCTTCTTTTTCGGTGGAGTCTTCCATGAGACTTTGACCCCAGTCTGTCCCGATTTGTCCAACTGTTCCTGGATCTGTCAGATGAAGAACAAAGTCGTCACACATCGCTCACTGTTTTTTTTATAGTGACACGGCTTCAAACAAGTGACTCACCTTTTGTAGGATTTGTTTGTGGATTCTGGGATTAGACAAGTCCAAACCAGATCTGAATTGTATCTTCATTACTTTTATCTCTTTCACCTCTTTTTTCTCTTTCACCTCTTGAAGAAAAAAGAAAAAACGATGTATTATTATTTTAGAAGTTTCTGTTTTAAAAGAGGCAAAACGTTTGTGCCCGACTTTACTGTTTTTGTAGGGACACTTTAACACCAAGTATCATAAAGTATTTGATCGTCCAAGTATCAGCAGGCCTAGATGACGATCAAATCAGGACTGCACAAAATTATGTTTCAACTGGCTCTAAACCAGGTCTGAACTCGGGAAATAAAACAGCTACCGAGAGTGCTGCACGTACCACAGTTTGAGAACCACTGCTCTCATATGTCAAAAACACTGAACACTCTGCCTCCATTAATGGTTTTAAATATTGCTTTACCTGCTTGGCAGAAGAAGGGCAGTTGTGCATCACAGCCTGTAGGGCTCCACACATGGTCTGCGGTCTCTGCTACACAGTGCAGACCTCTGATATCATCCCCCACAGATCTCCAGTTTGTGAAGTTAACAGGAGTGTTGTCGGACCACCTCCAGGACTCTCTGTACAGGCCGATCCAAGCTATTGAAGAGTCTAAAGAGGCTACAAGAGAAGTCACCTCACTGTTTTCAGCAGAACTCTCAATCGTTGCCAGCTCTGAGTGGTTGGCTCTGCAGTGGGCCACAGCGTTTTCCCAGGAAGAGGACGTTTCAACTACATAAAATGTTTTCTCAGCTCCTGTCCCTGTCAAGATCAAGAAAGAAAGAATTGAGAATTGAGAAAAATTGCAATTGGATTTGCACTTAATGTTGAGCGAGTGCTAAATTGAAATGTCTCAAATCCTTTCCCTGTCAAGATCAAGGACCACAGGGGTTAGAGTTAAAGTTGCACAATTTATTATTTGTGTTTAATGTTTCATTGATATAACATTAACGTGATTCAGTTCACTGTGTGCACCTTAAATAAAGTCTTTATTAATGGTAACTTTAGTCTAGGGCGAGCAACCCACTGAAAATAGTGACCCACCAGTTGAGAACCATTTGCCTCAGCCAGAGTGAAGGTAATAAACCCATATTTGCAGTTTCCAAAGAATTTTGTAAATGCAGCCTTTACTTATTTCTTACTCAAGATTAAATTACAATTAATGTGGCAAATAATACAGTAACCACAAGACACAAACATACCTGTGGAACAAACAAAAGGCCAGGAACGAGAGCATGTATAGTCGTGCCATGATCCATCATAAATTTCCACACATTTCTCTCCAATGTATTTGAGATTTGGGTCACCACTGAACCAGTTCTGGTACCCCCAGGGCTGGTGGTCCCAGTGGCAGACCATCTCCAGGAGTTGGAGTCATTGGTCATCACCCCTTTCCATGAGGCAGGGTCATCGTACAGACCGATCCAGGCTGGGCCAGTCCTGTTACCCCGTCCCTTCAATCTGGCTGCCTCCTCCAGACTGCTGACAGTGGCCAGGTCAGTGTAGTGATCCCTGCAGTACCGCTGAGCTTCAGGCCAGGTTTTTAACACGTCAATGAAGTATACTCACGGGTCAAAGAAAGAGTACTTGGGAGCCCACATAGTCCTGAATGTTTTAAAATATTACTACTTCTAAACCAACAATGTTACAAAGTATTTTGGAATAGACATCATTACTGAAGCCTTACCCCAGAGAAAGAGGGAACGGAAATTAACAGCATTTTGTCCAGTCCAAGAGTTCGGTCAGTTCACCTGTGTGGGTTTATTCCGACCATTTATTTATTTCACAGCATCATCACCATGAGAGAGGACAGATGCAAAACTTTACAAGCTCTTGTTAATCATCAACTCTGTGGATTTGAGCTCAATGATTTATGATCAACGGAGGAGGAGAGAGGGTTTGAACTGGACTCAAGCATAAACACGGATCAGAAATCCTTGACAGTTGATGTTCTGTTTACACTGTTAGGGATCTTGTATATGGAATAGAGTGTTGTCCACTTGCACCAATTTGACCATATAATGGTAAAATAATATTTTTTTTGTTTTGAAATGGAAACAAATCTATTTCTGCTAATTTGAGGGCACTTGATTTTTTAAATCAGCGACTTCAAATTAGTAGATATAGATTTCTTCAAATTTCTCAACACAAAACTAAATAGTTTACCATATATGGTCAAATCGGTCATGTTAATGACTGATCAGAATCAGAATGGTATTTATTGCCATTGTTTGAGAACAGGTTCACGAACTAAAAAATTTCTCAGTACAATCGTGCAACATGACACATAAAACATATATCACAGAATTTAGACACAAAGAAGTTATAAACACTTTTAAACTATAAGGCTGAATTGAAAAAAGTTCCCCACCCTGCGTTATACAGTAGATAATGGGCTCTATAACACACTATAAACAGCTCATCATTTAATGTATGTGTTGTGCTGCTGAGTATTCTATGGTAGTCACAATGTAACCTGCAAAATGCTGCTTTTTTTTTAACTTGGTTTGTATCTTATATCTCAACAAACAGAAATGAAACATGAAAAATTAAAAGACAAAAACACGCACAAAGTTCAATGTCTTCTCTCTCAGCAGAATTGTCCAACAGTGGGGACATTATTCAAAAGCACAATGAATGGACTTTCAGCTAAAAGATGAACATGGCAGGTTTGTTGTAGCTATAACTTGTTTGAGCCACTTGACTTCACCGTCACTTTCCGTCTAAATAGCCAAGCCAAGGCAGCTGGACATGATAACTGCAGTAAATTCAAACACAAGAAAATGACATGCAAATGTCCTCATATTTCTCTGCACAGCACTTCAGGACTTGCTCTTGTTTTGTTACATCAGAAAAGCCACGGAGCCTAATTAAAAAACTGCAGTGTGGCCGACTACAGTTCAGACTTGTTTTTCTTCTTTTTCGGTGGAGTCTTCCATGAGACTTTGACCCCAGTCTGTCCCAATTTGTCCAACTGTTCCTGGATCTGTCAGATGAAGAACAAAGTCGTCACACATCGCTCACTGTTTTTTTTATACTGACACGGTTTCAAACAAGCGACTCACCTTTTGTAGGATTTGTTTGTGGATTCTGGGATCAGACAAGTTCAAACCAGACCTGAATTGTATCTTCATTACTTTTATCTCTTTCACTTCTGGAATAAAAAAATAATAATAATAATAATAATAAATAGTTTAGCTTAGTTTATTTGTTTCTTTGAGCAGCAACACTCTGCTCAAAAGGAGTGGGCCGAAGCAAGAGCTTATAAGCGCCCACCCCCAAAATCAATACAATTAAAATCATCATTTCACAAGAACATAGTGGAACAACAAAGGAACAAAATAGCAACAAGGAAACAACAGCAAAACAAAATAAAACAAAATAGACCCTACACACCCGCAGCATCCGACCATACCCCAAAACGGAGCAATATTGATTACGTAACAACTAATTACAAACCAACTATGATAATGCCACATACTAACTTACAAAGAACTATAACTTACAAAACACTGTTTGAAGTGTTCGTACATCAACAGAAAGGACGCACAATTACAACAACGGTCTTGTTTCATGTACGAAGTCTAGTACAAAGCAAGTAACAAAAGGAGATCATTACATTTCTTCCAGATGGTTACCATGCCTAACATTGTTAGCATTACCGAAAGTCACTAGTTTTAAGTTAAAAAGACAGATTAATATACATATTATACTCCGTGATTATTATTATGTACATTTATTATGTAAGCCCTACACAGTGTAGTGCGTTAAAAAAGCCAGGTGTAGAGCGGGCCAGTTGTAGAGGGCAGTAGCTCCTCATCAACAAACCGCTACGCAGCTGCCCTAACTAGCTGATTTTGTAGATAATGTTCCTATGCTGTGTGGTGCGTTAAAAGACGAGGATTACGAGCCCGTTGGGAGGATCCCTCTCAACAGATCCATAGCTCGCCTACCCTAATTTAATTAAAATTGTACATCCAGTATTCAGTGGTCACACGACACATTTATATTGTTTTATAAGGTTTTGTTTAAAAGAAGCAAAACATTTTAAACATTTTTTTAAATGTTTTTTTGACATATCAAAGTATTTGATCATCAAGTATTACCTAAATGATCAAAATAGGACTGTACAAAATAATGTTTCAACTGAGTGTAAACTATTGTGCTGCAACCTGACCAAAGTCCGACCGAGCCCGTCGGGTCGGACAAATATTTATATTCTCCGAGTGCCGCAGCCTGCTTTATGCTCATTATGCATATGGTTTGGCCATCAAACGCTCCAAGATCAAGGGCAGACTTTACGCACAGGCATCGTGCATGACGTCTCCGTGCATTCGTCAGGGAAAACGTAGAACACTCATCAGCAAATATAAGTTCAGATGCCCTAACAGAAAGTTAGCAGCCAGCAGTGTTCTCTGGAGCAGAGAGTGGAGGGAGAGGAAGAAGGAAGGTGCAGAGAGAGAGGGAGGGGGGAAAGACATGTCTGCTTCTGGGCTAAGTTTCAGCACTATTGATCAATGATCACCAACTCGATTCTGATCCGCACCGGTCACGAACAGCGCTGTGGGAATGACAAGGCGTCGGGAACATGACGAACGCAAACAGTTTGGAGCATAGCCACGACTCGAATCTCTGCAGAGACAGCAGGTGCAGGCCGTAAACACTAAATAATGCTAACCAGAGGGTGGTCTACGGGTAAAAGTGGGAGGCTTATGAAAATATTATGATTTTAATTGTGTCGGACTCCAACACAAATATTTTAATGCCTACTGGACTTGGTTCGTATTCGATCACGGCTCTGTCGGACGAGGGCCGGGCTCGGACAGAAAAAAAACATTTACCGATCCGCACTCTAGAGTAAACCAGGTCTAAACTCAGGGAATAAAACAGCTACCGAGAGTGCTGCACGTACTACAGTTTGAAAACCACTGCTCTCTGTATGTCAAAAACACTGAACACTCTGCCTCCATTAATGGTTTTAAATATTGCTTTACCTGCTTGGCAGAAGAAGGGCAGTTGTGCATCACAGCCTGTAGGGCTCCACACATGGTCTGCGGTCTCTGCTGCACAGTGCAGACCTCTGATAACATCCCACACAGATCTCCAGTTTGTGAAGTTAACAGGAGTGTTGTCGGACCACCTCCAGGACTCTCTGTACAGGCCGATCCAAGCTATTGAAGGGTTTAAAGAGGCTACAAGAGAAGTCACCTCACTGTTTTCAGCAGAACTCTCGACCATTGCCAGCTCTGAGTTGTTGGCTCTGCAGTTGGCCACAGCGTCCTCCCAGGAAGATCTGGACTCAACGACTTGAAATTTCTTCTGAGCTCCTTTCCCTGTCAAGATCAAGGACCATAGGGGTTAGAGTTGCATGATTTATTATTTGTGTTTGCTGTTTCATTGATATAACATTAACATAATTAAGTTCACTGTGTGCACCTTAAACCCATCCAGCATTAAAATTAAAGATACTAGAAATAATTTAAGGCGCAAGCGACGATAAAGTTCAAAAGAAGAACCTTCTATACAGCTGCTCGCAGCCAATCATTTCCCGATTTTTACCACTATCGGACCACTTACGGACCGAGAGGCGGGAGTTAATCGCACCGAGAGACGGAACCTGTCACTGCACTCTTCCAAAACATTAGAGATGGTGTAAGAAACAGCGTTGGAACATCCAACGTCATATCCAGCGTTTCTCTAATTGCTTGATCCCGTCTGTCAATCACACCCACCAGGAAATCACTGAGATTCAATTCATTTTATTTGTCAATTCCTTACATAATGAATCGAAATAGTTCATTCTCTCGTCCTTGTTGTGGAGGAGGGGTGGGGAGGAGGGGGTGGAAGCACAGCGAGGACAGGGAAGGGAGGGAGTTCAGCTTCAGCTTCATAAGCTATAAAACTATCATAGGCTGTGTGATTTTAATTTACTGATAATATAAAAAGGACAGACTAAAAGCTGAAGCTGTAGTGGCATTATAAAGCAATCAGCAAAAAAGTTAAACAAGCAAATGTCACTGACAAGTCACTAGAACAGTGGGTTTAGCTGTTCAAAAATGTTTACCGTCTTCTCTGTGAATTATCTGAAGCAACAGGTCACTTCTGTTGCTTCCTTTTCACATTTGATAAATAAATAAAACAAATAAAACATTTTTTCAAGTGTAAATTAGAAGTTCTCAGACGATCTTCCCTCATGTATTCCTATGTACAGAGCTTCTGTTTGCCCCCAAAAAGAGGCATTAATATTTGGCGCCACTGATGTGACGTAGACGTTGCTCCCATCTATACCGCCTTTTGCTCTGCCCGATCCCGTCAGACCCCTGAAGCTAAGCAGGGAAGGGCCTGGTCGGTACTTGAATGGGAGACCGTTTGGTAACACCAGGAAGCCTGGCGAGTGTAGTGAGTGAGTGAGTGAGTGGCGGTGGTTGGAGGGGCCATTGGCGCAGACTGGTTGTCTCACTTTATAATTGCTGTCACGTCTCCTTTTTACATATGCAAATTAGTATTGATACTTTTTTGCCAAATATTGATACTTAAAAGTAGCCGTTTGGTATCGACATATCGATACTGTGGTATAGGGATGTCAAGATTAACCGGTTTTACGATTACCACGATTATAAAAGGACGCGGTAGGTTATCCGTAAGAATTTCAGAAGCCACGGTTTACCGCGGAAATTTTTCACGCTGACGCACGAGCCTCTGCACGCCATAAACAGCGCGTAAACTCACCCGTAGTTGAGCAAGGCAGAAGGACGCTCTCCTCCTGTGTTGTATCCACCCAAAAACGATTGAAGTCAGCAGAGTGGGACCTCTTTAGGATCCAAAACATGACCAAGGTGTTGTTGTTGTCGAAGGAACATCCGTTATGCAAACCCTGTGGTCAGAAAGTTGCAGCAAAAGGCGCTGATATCGGCTACGTCGAATATAAACAACATCTTGGAGATAATCCTTTGCTGTAAATGTCCAGGTCAAGGTAACGAACTGCATAATTCCCAAAAAAGTTGTCCAAATGTTGGGAAATAGCCGCCACAACTGGCTCAGGATGTAAACAAAAGCTAACGCGCTCCGCTCTGCTTCAGCGTAACAGAAAGGAAAGTGGAACCATGCACATGTGGAAATCAGCTGTTCAAAAGAGTCTCTTTAGTCATTTTGTAAACACGTTTCATTCTCTGTTCATCAAACATCTGACAAATAATTAAGCAGCAGCAGAACTTTAGAGAACATGAAACCCAGCCTAGACTGTGGCCTAATAATATATAGTAAATAATTATGATAATTATGGTCATTATAAAGAAGTAAAGTTGACATTGTTTTGTATTATTTATTGTAGGCAAATTATTTTAATGCAAAACCATCTTAAAACATTTTTCATTTTTAGAAACAGTGAATGTTTACAAGTTTAAGTATTAAAAAGCTTTTTAAAGACAAAAATGATAAGACAAAAAATATCAGTTCTTTCCTTTCATTTGGTCGATAATCGTGAATAATCGTAAAATCGCAATATTTTCTTTCACAATAATTGTGACTCAAAAATTGAAATCGTGACACCCCTACTGTGGTATCGATCTGCCCATCCTTACTGCGTATCACGTACACTACACCTCTGGGCACTGAATATGCAGTACACCAGATATTCAAAGTTGGATAAAATGTCAAAACTGCACAAATATGATAGTGCACAGTTTAATACCTCTCCAATCCAACAGAGTTCATTCTAAAGTGGTAAAGCCTGTGTTGTTGTGGCTTTTCGAAGACTCAATTTATGATTAAAATACATGACGGGAAGAATGGGAATTGAGTGGTTCATGTAATGAATTAGCTGGAAATGTGTAAGTATAATGGAGGACAAGTTGAACAGAACAGAAGAGAACAACCTTTTCGTGATTTAAAAGCTAGCTTGTTTTTGTAGACCCATGTCTGTAGATGCTATTGAGATAAGTTTAAGCTTATTCTGCTGGAAAACCAAGGAGTAGTACATTAAAACATCCGGTGACCAAAATCCTGTCCAGGATCCTGTCTCAGCATGGTTTAACTTTCAGACTCATCTTTAATGTATTAGAGTTTAGAATCTTGGCCCGAGCCCGACAGCAACTTGTTTAGCTACAAGCCCCAGACAAACTTTACAATGTAACATTTATAGCTGGGGTACCTGATTTTCCTGCTCAAACAGTGACATTATTTGTTTTCGCCCAAACTTGTTTCTAGCTCTCACAGTCCCTCCTCTGTATTCAGATTGTTCAAAGAATGGAATTATATGAACATTTCACACCCATATTCAGCATTGAGTGGTGACAAAGTGAAGCAGGGGCAGCCACCCTCAAGATAAATTCCACTAATTTAGATTAGACTTCTATCATCCATTGCTCAATAAAACTTTAGGTGAAGACAATACAACAAGGTCTGTGTTTTGCTGTGTTTACAACACACTTACACTTACACTCGGAGGTGGCAAAAATAAATGTATTCTACAACACCAAAAAATCAGGTAACCAGCTTTAATAATACAATTGAATAAAAAATATGAACTTAAACCTATAATAAAACATTCATCAGTTTGAACCTGTGCTACTGTGTTTAATCAAAATAAGTTTATTAACGGTAGTTACATAAAGTCTTTATTAAGGGTAACTTTAGTCTAGAGCGAGCAACCCACTGAAAATAGTGACCCACCGGTTGAGAACCATTTGCCTCAGCAAGGGTGACCCATATTTGCAGTATCCAAAGAATTTTGTAAATGCAGCCTTTACTAATTTGTAACTCAAGATTAAATAACTATTAATGTGGCAAATATTACAGTAACCACAAGACACAAACATACCTGTGGAACAAACAAAAGGCCGGGACTGAGAGCAGGGATAGTCGTGCCATGATCCATAATAATTAACACACATTTCTCTCCAATGTAATGGCGATTTGGGTCACCACTGCCCCAGTTCTGGTACCCCCCAGGGCTGGTGGTCCCAGTGGCAGACCATCTCCAGGAGTTGGGGTCATTGGTCATCACCCCTTTCCATGAGGCAGGGTCATCGTACAGACCGATCCAGGCTGGTCCAGTCCTGTTACCCCGTCCCTCCAGCCTGGCTGCCTCCTCCAGACTGCTGACAGTGGCCAGGTCAGTGTAGTGATCCCTGCAGTACCGCTGAGCTTCAGTCCACTTCTTAGGCTCACTTATGAAGCGGTACTCAAGAGTTAATCCATAAGTGCTCAGGATCCCCCATAGCCCTAGCAGATTTAAGTCATTATTATTTTCCACCATTTCTTTTTTTAATTGAACATTATTTGTGAAGTCTTACCCCAGAGGGAGATGGAAAATAATAGTTGGTTGCGCATTTTGTTCTCAAACCTTTGAAAAATATTGTGAGAGATTATGTTGAAGGTAAATGAAGTCAATCTACAGTAGCCATTCTATAGCAGCATCTACAAATCTACAAAAATTCAAAGCTTTGCATTTTGTGCAAACTTACCCACTGCTGTGTCCAGTCTGACAGTCAGGTCTGTTCACCTGCGTCTGTTCATTCAGACCATTCATTTAAATATATACTGCATGAGCATCACGGTGAGGAGGGTGTTGATCGTGATTGGCTGTTTTGAATTCAATGTCCAGCAAATGTCCCCCAAATGGCTCTGCTTAAAGCACACCCCAATGTTTGAGTTAAAGTGCATTTGACAGGTTTTAACGCAAAAGAAAATATGACTTATTTAGATGGATAACATCTGTTATAAGTAATATTTATCTTTTTTTTAGTGAAGCAGCAATTTAATGAACAAAAGCTGGGCAGAAACGTTATTTCTGTCGTTATTTGTTTAATCATTCCTGTGATTTTGATGAAGATCAGACTACATTTAGTGACCAACTGAGGCAGAAATGTGAGAAATTCCAGACGGTGAACTTACTTTTTCTCTGCACTAAGTATGGGACGATAAAGGGTTTCAAGGTATACCATGGTATTAAAATGCTACCGTGAAGATTCCCTGTCTGACGGTATTAAAAATGCTTGTTTTATTTGCTATTCTTGTCCAAAAAAAAGTTGCGCTCCGTGCAAACCCCCGCTCTCCCCTTCTGCTCTGCTGCTCCTCACCTGACCCCGCGGCGCAGTCCCTCTCTCCCTCTCTCTCTCGGCCGTCGGCCTGTTGAACACGGCCCGTAGCAGCAGAGTAAAAAGTCACTGTCCTCCGTGAGCATGAACGCTGCCGTTGAGATGCAGATTTGTTTGGATCTGTCGCGGTAAAAGATACCAAATGCGGCTGAGAAGCAGCTGTTTAGCGCTTTAGCTCTGTAGCTCGCGTTATGCTAACCTGTTAGCTTTGTGGTTTGGATTGTTCATCATCCAGTCCATCGTTCATCAGACACGCTCTACACAACACTGCTTTATGTGTTATTTTTCAGAAGACGCTCAGCCTTCCTTTGCTAAATGCTCATCAAAGACGCACTGATTTTCATTTAGCTACAAACTCCGCTCGCTGTCACGCCGCCAGGGCTACTACTACTAGCTACTACGTGATGTAAACAAACCTACGTGCTACTCCACTAAAGTCTCCCTAAACAATAATCTGATGCATCGCATAGGCAGATAACATGATTATTCTTTACCCTCTAGTTGTCACTGCAGGATAAGGGTTGGACATAGGTGGAACCTTTACCTGATGCAGTTTGCTAGTCGGTCAATTATTAGACAAGCTTGATGCAACACTTTTTGTATACTATTAGGATTATTTTTTGATATGAAGTTGTATGCACAGACTACTTTAGTAAGAAATCAAGCAGCAAATTATAATGGCAAGCCTGCCCTTGGAAGTTTTTGGTCAGACATCGAACAAACAGTGAATAGCATCAGCGAACATGCTCCGTCTGTGAGTAAAGTGATTAAGGTAAAAATATCCATTTGTTCAAAGTGTTATTTTAGATAAGTCATAATAGTATACTTTATTGATCCTTAACAGCATGTTAACCAATTACAAATGTACCATAAACAAACCCTGTTTGTTGAATGTTTAAATATAAAACACGCAATTTCACGGTATACTGTGATATTGCAGTATTTTTTGTCGAGGTTATCATACCGTGGAAATCTCATACCGTCCCATCCCTACTCTGCACTGTACATTAGTCAGAGCAATAGTTAGACGGCTTATGTGGCTTAGCAGTGAGACTTGCCTGGATACCTCCTTGTTTGTCCCGTTTCTGTTTCCTGTATCGCCTCTTGTGAAGCCTCCGCTGTGCTGCAGGTATGAGGGGCTCTCGGTGCCTCTTCAGTGTTTCAGAAGAAGAAAGATATACATTATTGTGTGTCCTCATTATGAATGGGAACATGTCACATGAACGAAAACCAGCTTCGAGAAGTGTCATCGTCACTGCCAGCTGACATCAGATGCCTCAACAAAGATAGACAGTTCTAGCCATCGCATTCAATGAGTTTAATTTGATTCATTTATTTACTTTCAGTCCTACCTCAGTGTTGTAAGGCCCTTGGAGCACTTCATAAAACATTTCCTTGGCCCTTGATGTTTAATAGGTTCCCATTCCCTGCATTATACAGTAGATAATGGGCTCTATACTACAATATAAACAAACACTAAATATATTCTATACTTGAAGATTCATCAATGTGTTAATTAAAAAATATAACATGATGACATTTCCTAACTGCTAGAAACCATTCTCTTGTGTTCTACTGCATGCAAAAAGTCAGAGAAGGGTCTGGCTGCAGACCTCCACTCTCAGGACCCTGCCTTGCAGACCTCCACTGTCAGGTCCCCTCCGCTGTCAGGACCGGAAGTTTATTCGAAGCCTTTCAAAATAAAACCGGATATACTGGAAGCACGTATTTGTCGTTGTTCCTTGGGCTTTATTTTATGTAATATGATAATATGATATAAAAATGTATAATATATGTATAAAAATATGATATAAAAGCAACTATAAGTAGTAGCCTTCATGTTTGGCTGCAGACCTCCACACTCCCCTTCCAAAATGAAAAGCAGGCATACCGGAGGACGTATTTGTCGTTCCCCATGTGAATATACTTTATTTATTGGGGCCATATTTTATGTATATAATGTAAATATGATTCAAAAGCAAGTATTCCAGGAGTAGCCTATGTAACGGAGGCTGCTTGGCTTCCAGAAGTACGTTAGGTAAATCTCACTCCTCTACGCTTCATAATACACAATGATTACATTACAGATAATTGTCTGATAGTCATGTGGGTAAGTCGGGCGCCTCCCAGTGCAAACCACATAGGTTCGATACCAGCGCTGAACAAGATGACATTTCAATTTTTGTTTCGTTTTCTATGTGAGCACACTTTAGCTCTTGGCGCATTCATTTATGTCTAAATATGTAAGTATTATTTACGAGTAATCACGTTGACTTAAAAATGATAAGAAAAAATATAGTATGGGTAACTAATAAATATGCACTTCTTCTTCTAATGGTTTCCGGCAGGCTGTACACGTTATGCTGCCCTCTTCCGTTCAATATGCACGTCCGGTCCAGTCCTGACAGCGGAGGGGACCTGACAGTGGAGGTCTGCAAGGCAGGGTCCTGAGAGTGGAGGTCTGCAGCCAGACTCTCTTGGAAAGTCATGCAATATTTACACATTGGTCAACAGATCCTCATACTGATTATGATATTTTATTTGCAAATGTTTGTCCTTCTGTTTTCCAAATTTAGTTGTAAAATGATGTTATGAAACATGAAACTAACCTGGCCAGAGCTCGACTGATATTGCAGTGAAAATAAGGCTCAGTAATGTTGTCCTGAGTCAGGGTTCAGCTCAATGAAAGAATGTGTGGGGACAGATTCTGGACTCAGCTGCAGTAGAAGTATTAGTAACAGGCTTGTAGGAGTAGGATAAAAGTATTATTCAGAGGAGTAGGGGGAGTAGTAGTTGGTCTGGTGTAGCAGCAGCACAGCACTATTGTAGTTACAGTAGTGGTTGTACAGTAGTAGAAGTAAAATGATCAGTGATAGCGGAGGTAGAAGCAGCATCAACAACTGTAATAATAAGTTATATCTATAGTAAAAGTGGATGTGATAGAAATGGCTGAGGCTGAGCCCAGAAACTGGTCCTACTACCCACAGATTCATTCATTGATTGAGCTGAACCTCTGACTCAGGACGTCATGGCTAAGAAGAGGTTTAAAAAGTGTTTGAGGAGGTTTGGTGTGATCAGGGAGGAGGGCGTGTCTGTGCCACACACTAGTGCACTGGGATAAAAAAAAACAGAAATAAATACATGAACAAAGATTGAAATAAATACACCTGAAAATGAGGAATATTTTATTTTTTTAATCATCTTAAAAACATGCACAATAAATACACTAAAACCAAATTTAAAAACAGCCCGCTCGTGCATGTGTCATAAGCTCAAGGACACAAACATACCTGTGTAATAAACAAAAGGAATCCATCCATCTCCAGCATTTCTCCTAATGGTGTACACAAAACGTCAAATGTCAAGGAGATGCCCAAAAGCAGATTGAGTCCAGTTCAAACCCTCTCTCCTCCTCCGTTAGCCATAAATAATTATTCTCAAATCCACAGGTTTTTGTTTATGATTTGAACTTTATTAATTTTCCATAAACATAAAGAAAACAACTAATAAAACTTAAGAACAAATAAGTAAAAAAGTTTAAAAAAAAATTACAATATACAAATACAGTGTATATTAAAATCCACAGAGTTGATGATAAACAAGAGCTTGTAAAGTTTTACATCAGTCCCGTGAGTACTCCTTCATTGATGAGTTCAAAACCTGAAGCTCAGCGGTACTGCAGGGATCACTACACTGACCTGGCCACTGTCAGCAGTCTGGAGGAGGCCGCCAGACTGGAGGGACGGGGTCACAGGACTGGACAAGCCTGGATCGGACCCTAAATCATGGAAAGGGGTGATGACCAATGACTCCAACTCTTGGAGATGGTCTGCCACTGGGACCACCAGCCCTGGGGGGTACCAGAAGTGAGCAGAGGATGCACCATCTCAAAGACACTTCAGAAAATAGAGATCAGAGCGCAAGAGGATCACTCAAAACTGTGTGAATGAAGTGAAGGACTTGCTGGGGCCCGGGGCAAGAGGGTTTCACATGGACCCCTCAAATCTAAATGGTCTCAACTTATAAAGCGCTTTTCCACCTTCATTAGGCTCAAAGCGCTTTACAGGAAAGTAACCAGTCACCCATCCACCCCGCCTCTGCTCTACCCCATGCCCCACGGGGAAATCTACTGTTTGTCGTATATTAATAAGATAAGAAAAGATTAACCTTTATTGATCTCACAGCGGAGAAATTCATTTGTTACATCAGCTCTCAAGAAACATTCCATATACAGTAGATAATGGGCTCTATTCTACAATATAAACAGTAAATATATTCTATACTATAAACAAACATTACTTTATTTTTCTTATTCATCAACAACATTGATTTAAACATAAAATAGCAAGCTCTGATTTTGCCTGAAAGGGGATGGGAAGAAGAAAACATCCGCAGTTAATTGAAATACAGTAAATATAACATGATGACATTTCCTAACTGCTGAAAACTATTCTCTTGTTTCCTACCAGAGTTTGGACACAGCAGAGGAAAAGGTCACAGTGGGAAAACACTTCCACAGAAAGTTAATGTGTCCAAAATATTTGCATAATACCTTCTCCCACATGCAAAAGTCATGCAATATTTACACATTGGTCAATAGATCCTCATAGTGACAGTGACTGCTATGATATTTTATTTGCAAATGTTTGTCCTTCTGTTTTCCAAATTTGGTTGTAAAATAATGTTATGAAACATGAAACTAACCTGGCCAGAGCTCGACTGATATTGCAGTGAAAATAAGGCTCAGTAATGTTGTCCTGAGTCAGGGTTCAGCTCAATGAAAAGAATGTGTGGGGACAGATTCTGGACTCAGCTGCAGTAGAAGTATTAGTAATAGGGTAGATGTTAGTTTTGAGAGCGGAGTCTCTGGTTGGCCGATATGGAACAATAGCGTCTAGGAGATAATCAGAGCCATACCCTTTATGGCTTTAAATTTGAGGAGCAGGATTTTAAATTTGATTCTAAACTCAACAGGAAGCCAATGGAGAGACTTTAGCACAGGTGTGATGTGTTCTCTTCTCTTTGTCCGCGTTAACAATCTAGCAGCTGCATTTTGAACTAATTGAAAACTTCTCAGGGAACTTTTAGGACACGCTGCTAGCAAGCAGTTACAGTAGTCCAGCCTTGATGAAACAAAGGCATGAATACGTTTTTCTGCATCACTCTTAGGTAAGATGTTTCGTATTTTAGCAATGTTGCGCAGGTGAAAGAACGCAATTTTACAAGCCTGGTTTACAGTGCTCTTGAAAGTACTAATACACCTTGAACTTTTGCACATTTTGTCGTGTTTACAACCATAAACATAAATATTTTAATTTGATTTTTACTGAAAGTTCACACACAAGTAACAGATAACTGTGAAGTGAAAGCAAAATGATACATGATTCTGTTATTTTTCAAAAAATAGAAAAGTGAAAAGTGGGGCGTGCATAAGTATTCATACAGCATGACTTAATACTTTGTGGAACCCCCTTTTGCTGCAATAACAGCAGCAAGTCTTTTGGGGTATGACTCTACAAGGTTTGCACATCTAGAGACTGACATTTTAGCCCATTCCTCTTTACAAAACAACTCAAGCTCTGTCAAATTAGAAGGAGAGCGTTTGTGAACAGCAGTTTTCAGGTGTTTGTGTAAGGGGTTTGTGCAAGGTCCAGATTTTATGTAAAAACAACACAGAGCTACAGTCCAATCTATCCTTGACTTTCATCCATGACAGTTTTTGATGCATAGCAATAATATATGTTTGAAAGGACAACCTAGGGCAAGCCTAGCAGCCCGATTCTGAGCTATCTGGAGTTTGTCTAGGTGTTTTTTCGCAGCACTTGACCATACAGCGGGACAATAGTCCAAGTGACATAAAACTAAAGACTGTAATACGAGTTTTCTTGTTTCTAACGACATAAAAGGGGGGCCGATAGTGACCAATACACTCTGACCATAGCTCTGAGGCCCTCACAGAACAGCTGTAATTATACTGAGAGTAGATTACACACAGGTAGCCTCTATTTAATCGTGAGGGCAAGGTGTGAACATTCTGCAGTCATTAGGAAAGGTTTTCAAGAATACAAGGCAGCGCGATGTAAACAAGGAAATCAGGGCAGTCACCTCCTCTTGCAATGCCCTCTCAGAAGTGGCGGAGGCGAATAGCGCATTATCTGCCACTCAGTTCGCCAGAGGACTGCGCACTTCGTGCACTAGACACAAGATCTGGCCCAAAGACTCTCTTAGTTTTTGAGGACCTAATATAATAACCTCGGTTTTATCAGGGTTAAGAAGGAGGTAATTTACAGTCAGGTCTTAATGCCTTTTTTTACGCAGGAACTAAGGCTATCTAATTTATCCATCTGACCTGGTTTCATTGATAAGTACAGCTGTGTATCGTCCGCATAACAGTGAACATTTATATTGTGATTTCGGATTATGTTACCTAATGGAAGCATGTACAATATAAATAAAATTGGCCCGAGCAGTGACTAAGAAGAGGTTTAAAAAGTGTTTGAGGAGGTCTGGTGTGATCAGGGAAGTGTGCCACACACTAGTGCACTGGGGTAAAGAAAAGCATAAATAAATACATGAACAAAGATTGAAATAAATACAAGTGGAAATGAGAAATATTTTATTTTTCAATTAATAAATGAAAATATAAATTACACTATAATGTATTAAGAAGTAAATGAATGTATAAAAAAGTATAATCTATGCATTTGTTTGTAAATTAATTGATGATTTAAATAAGAATAACAATTCATTGATTGATTGGTTGTTTGGACACTCCTGGTCCTACACACAGCTCATGTGTTACATTCAGAGCTTGGGGCTATAATTCATCTTGTTAACTTTTAAAACTGCAGTGTGTAGTTCTACAGTTCAGTGTTGAGCCTCTTTGTCTTCTTTTTCGGTGGAGTCTTCCATGTGACTTTAACCCCAGCGTGTCCCGCTTTCTCCAGCTGTTCCTGGATCTGTCGGATGAAAAACAAAGTCATCACACCTCAGTGTTTTTATATTGACACGGTTTCAAACTAGGGACTCGCCTTTTTTAGGATCATTTGGTTGTTTCTGGGATCAGACAAGTCCAAACCAGAGCTGAATTCCATCTTCATAACAATGGATGATTTTTCCTCTTTAACCTCTTGAAAAAAATAAAAATGAAATAGTACATATATAAATTAATTCAGTGGTTTAGATAGCAAGATTCTCACATGTGCACTTGTTACACTACGTTTTTTTGTAAAGTTCTTTTTAAAATGTTCTTTTTGTTAAGTTTCCCTATTGCGTATGTTGTTGATTTTACACATTAACCACTCTGCCACTGTGCACCATGTGAAGTAGTGCTTTACCTGTATAGCAGAAGAAGGGCAGTAGTGCTTCACAGAATAGAGGGATCCACAGATGGTCCGAGGCCTCCTCCGCTGCACAGTGCCGATTTGTGATGACAAGCCCCACAGATTTCCAATTTGTGAAATGAACAGAAGTGTTGTCGGACCACCTCCAGGGCTCTCTGTACAGGCCGATCCAAACAAATACAAGCCCTAAAGAATCTACAAGAGAAGTCACCTCACTGTTTTCAGCAGAACTGCGGATCATTGCCAGCTCTGAGTGGTTGGCTCTGCAGTGGGCCAAAGCGTCCTCCCAGGAAGAGGACGTTTCAACTACATATAATGTTTTCTCAGCTCCTGTCCCTGTCAAGATCAAGAAAGAAAGAATTTAGAATTGAGAAAAATTGCAATTGGATTTGCACTTAATGTTGAGCTAATGCAAAACTAAACTAAGAATCACATGCATTTCAGAACATGCTTGGTCGAGACTACTGGACCTGCAGGTTTTATACATAATAAAGCCCCAGAGATATGAGTTGATGCCGTTGTTTGTTTTTCAAAGTATACTGCTTTACTTTCGTACATAAATGCACCATTTGCAAATTTGCTAAACTGTATTTAATGTTGACCAGGAGGATCCTCTCTGACCACACACATGTGCTAAACCCTGAATACAGTACAGGGAGGAAGTACTAGGTGCCTTTGTGTGAGCTGTTTCAGTGAAGCTGTTAAAAGTTCTCAAACTTTAAATGAAAAGGTATGAAAAATAAAATTGACAGAAGTCAAAGGTCCAAAAAATGTATTGTTTAACAAAATAAAAAGTGCATTTACATTTACAACATTTAAATAGAAAAGATGTAAAATGCATTTGTGAATATAAACATTTCATTATTTAACATGATCAAAAAATTCATAATATTTGAATTTGTTTTTTTTTAAACATCAAGAGTAAATTGGATTGGAGTTCTTTATAATGTCCATGGTTGAGAATCCACAGTCACTATGATAAAGTTGTTTTTTTTTCCAAAGTACCCTTTTCTTAATATTTCTGTTTAGATTTAGCCAGATCACTGTTATATTTTCTTACCAATTCCAAAATTTTAAAGCGAATTTTTCCAAACTAAAGCCCTTGCAGATCCTTATGCCAGTGAAGTTGATTTAGTCACTATGTTTCAAAAGAGCTATTCGTTTTCCAATAAGACGAGCTTCATATCTTCAACACCAGGGAAAAATGCCTAACAGTTACAGCTCTATCCTCAGTTAAGGTGTTGAAAGTATATTTATCATAATAATATAGTTGTTCAATGATTTTGATACAAGCCAATCTCGACAGGACCTCAAGAGCTTATTGTTCGTAGCTGTGATTAAAAGGCAGCCCCATTCCAGCAGACTGTGCGCATCTTTTTATGACGCTGCCCCTACAGGCCAAATCTGCAACTGCAACAACCTCTGCTTTGGCATTAAAATTCACAGCGCTGAGGCTCCACTGGGGTCCGCATCAGGACCTGAGTCCAGAGTTTGAGAAGGCCTGATGTAGAGAGTGAGCCCAGAAAGAAAACTTGAGGGCCACCATAAATGGGTCTGAGGGCCACATTTGGCTCCCGGGCCGCACTTTGGGCACCCCTGGTTTAATGTAAAGAGTGAATGTACTGCTCATTGGAATCGTATTGCTCTTCATGTGAACTGTATGTCTCTTCTGTTGTGCTTGTATTCGTATGGATTTGTATCGTAAACGAGCAGCTGACCCCCTGATGAAATCACATTTCTCCCGAGGGAGACGAGGTGAATGAAAAGTAACACAGTAAAAGTTTAGCCCAGTAAAACCGGTGCATGTTAATGCTCTGTTACACTGTGTAAGCTCAAGACACAAACATACCTGTGTAACAAACAAAAGGAAGAGGTGAAGAGCAGTTAGAATCCATCCAGACTCCATCAAACTGCAACAGCACACACTTATTTATCAAGTGACTTCGAGATGGTGCATGCTCTGCCCAGTTCTGGTACCCCCCAGGGCTGGTGGTCCCAGTGGCAGACCATCTCCAGGAGTTACAGTCATTGGTCATCTCCCCTTTCCATGAGGCAGGGTCATCGTACAGACCGATCCAGGCTCGTTCAGTCGTGTTACCCCGTCCCTCCAGTCTGGCGGCCTCCTCCAGACTGCTGACAGTGGCCAGGTCAGTGTAGTGATCCCTGCAGTACCGCTGAGCTTCAGCCCAGGTTTTTAACTCATCAATAAGTAGTACTCACGGGTCAAAGAAAGAGTTCTTGGGAGCCCACATAGCCCTGAAATGTTTTAAAATATTACTACTTCCAAACCAAAAACTTTACAATGTATTTTGGAATAGACATCATTACTGAAGCCTTACCCCAGAGAAAGAGGGAAAATAACAGCATTTTGTCCTCACACCTTTAGAAAATATTGTTAGATGTTATTTATCATTGCTCATGTTAAAAGTCAGTTTGCAGTAGCTGTTCTAAAGCAGCATCGAGCACATTTAAACTTACCTAATGCTGTGTCCAGTCTGACAGTCCGGTCAGTTCACTGGTGTGGGTTTATTCAGACCATTTATTTATTTCACAGCATCATCATAATCACAAGGTGTACTTATGCAAAACTTTACAAGCTCTTGTTAATCATCAACTCTGTGGGTTTGACATCAATGATTTATGATCAACGGAGGAGGAGAGAGGGTTTGAACTGGACTCAAGCATAGACGCGGCTCAGAAATCTGCATTTGGGCATCTCCTTCACATCTGATGTTTTGTGTACACTGTTAGGGATCTCATATATGGAATAGAGTGTCCTCTTCTTGCAGCAGGGGAAATGGTGGATATGGATTATGGATTCTTCAAATAAACCCCCCAAAAATTCAGAAAATAGATCAGAGAGGATCACTCAAAACTGTGTGAATGAAGCGAAGTACAATGGACTTGCTGGGGCCCGGGGCAAGAAGGTTTCACATGGGCTCCATAAATCTACTGTTTGCCATACATTAATAAGATAAGACAAAATAATGATCGGGGGGAAATTTCTAAACACAAAACTAAATAGTTTACCATATACTGTATGGTCAAATCGGTCATGTTGATGACCAATCAAAATCAGAATCAGAATAGTATTTTTTGCCATTGTTTGGCAACAGGTTCACAAACTAGGAATTTTCTGTACAATCGTGCAACATGAAACATAAAACATATATCACAGAATTTAGATACAAATAAGCTATAAAAACCTTTAAGCTATAAGGCTATAAGGGCTTAGAAGATTCAAATAAAAAAATAAAATATGATAAAGACAACAACAATTTAACATGGATCAACAGCGTGACCATGATTGATTGATGACCATGTTAACTCAAGAATTGGGCTTGGCAACACTGATTTTTAAATCAGCGAAGTATCTCTGTTGCCAAAAATCAAAAAGAAATGCCCGTAGGTCAGTTTTTAAGCACATTTGTGCCCCGTTGCGAGAACCAGGGACACAAGCTGACTGACTCAGTTTCCCACAAATCGAGAATTTTTATTGCTGATTTTCGCTTTTTTGCAGATTCTTTTAGTTGAGAAGCCTCACCATGTTTTAGATAACAGTATTGGTATATTTAAAAGCGTGAAATCTCAGAGTGAAAAAGTCGGAGAAGTAGCGCACGCCGTGGGGTCGTGTCATTGTGTGTGTGTGGCTGATGATTATGCAACGCTTCCCCTGTGTCTCACGGAGGCCGCCCACTGTTGCTAACGCTCTGAATAGCCGAATGCTAACGCTGGAATACTACTACAGAAGTTAATTTTACTGCGTGAAACCAGTGAACCTTTCCAGGCTAACTTTTCCAGTGCGACTGATGATGGGAGGGAGTTCAGCTTCCCAATGGCCTTTTGTATGAAACTGTTCTTCAGTCGACTGGAACTGGCCCGTAGTCTCCTCCCTGAAGGCATTACTTTGAACAGACTGTGTGATGAGTGCGTATATATATGTATAAATATATATATATATATATATATATATATATATATATATATATATATATATATATGATGCAGGGCGTATTGTTTTAAATGTTGTAATCTGTAAAGCACTTTGTGATACCTTTCAGTATGAAAAGCTTTATAAAGTTTGATTGATTGATTAAACTTCTATAGCGCTTTTTTGGACACTCAAAGACGCTTCTGACGATTTTTCTCCGCTGCTCTCACGATGCACTGGAGGCTCCTTCGGCAGTGCTGGCGCCGTGCCACACAGTGATGGAGCTGGTCAGGATGCTCTCTATAGTCCCTCTGTAGAAGTTGCACATAACGGAGGCTGAGACTCTAGCTCTTCTTAACTTGCGGAGAAAGTAGAGACGCTGATTACTTTTCTTGACCAGTGATGTAGTGTGCATGGTCCAGGAAAGGTTCTCTATGATGTGCACACCCAGGAACTTAGTGCTGGACCCTCTGCACTGCAGCACCGATTGTTAGAGGAGCATGCTGGACCCGCGCTCTTCGAAAGTCCACAACAATCTCTTTTGTCTTCTCTACATTTAGAGAGAGATTGTTCTGTGTGCACCACATGGCCAGACTGCTCACCTCACTCCTGTAGTTTGACTCGTCTCTGTTGCTGATGAGACCCACCACTGTTGTGTCGTCTGAAAACTTGATGAAGAGGTTTGAGTCGTACTTTGGAGCGCAGTCATGGGTCAGCAGAGTGAACATGAGGGGGCTCAGCACACAGCCTTGGGGAGCCCCCACATGATGGTTCTGGAGGACTTTCCACCGACACGTACAGCCAGTTGCACAGTGATGTGTTGATCCCCAGATGAAGCAGTTTGTGTATTAGCTGCTGTGGGATTATAGTGTTGAATGCTGAGCTAAAGTCTAAAAACAGCATTCTAACATAGGAGTCCTTTGTTCCAAGGTGAGATAATGGGCTCTATACCACAATATAAACAAACTAAATATTTTTTTTTATTTGTTAATTTCAGGCATAAAAACAACATTATATCCAACATAAAAAAGCAAGCTCCAATTTTGCCTGAAAGGAGGTGGGAAGAAGAAAACATTTGATTGATTTAAAAAAATATTAATTGAAGAGTCATCAGTGTGTTAATTGAAAAATATAACATGATGACATTTCCTAACTGCTATAAACTATTCTCTTGTTTCCTACCGGAGTTTGGACACAGCTGAGGAAAAGGTCACAGTGGAAAACACTTCCACAGAAAGTTAATATGTCCAATATATTTGCATAATACCTTCTCCCGCATGCAAAAAGTCATGCGATATTCACCCATTGGTCAACAGATCCTCATACTGCCCACTATGATATTTTATATGCAAATGTTTGTCCTTCTGTTTTCCAAATTTAGTTGGAAATGATGTAATGAAACATGAAACTAACCTGGCCGGAGCTCGACTGATATTGCAGTGAAAATAAGGCTCAGTAATGTTGTCCTGAGTCAGGGTTCAGCTCAATGAAAGAATGTGTGGGGACAGATTCTGGACTCAGCTGAATCAGAATAGTATTTATTGCCAGTGTTTGAGTTCACAAGTTCACAAACTAGGAATTTTCTTGGTATAATTGTGCAAAATAAAACACATAACACAGAATTTAGATACAAATAAGCTATAAAAACTAAAGCTGCAGTAGAAGTCGTAGTAAAACCACTTTTCAACTAGCAAAGCAATCAGGTTAAGTTAAGGCAAAGCACATATATAGAAACATCAAGACATGGGAAATACGATGACCAGCCATTGACCGGGGGTGGGGCTGAAGAAACGTGTTGAGGCAGACGCAGAATGACGAGGGTTAGGGAGGGGGTATGTGTGTGTGTGGTTATTTACAGTCTGAAAGTCAGTGTTATGCAAAATATGACCCAGAGAGCTCAGTCCTTACCTGGTTTAGCTCCGTGACTTGGCCTTAAAGGGAAGTGTTGACTCTCTCAGGAGGAAGAGAATTATTCCAGTAATAGTTCATACATTTATAATGAATTAGCTTTTTTCTTGGTCTCAGCATTAGTTCAGTTCTCCAGAGCAGGTACTTCCCTTCACTGTTCATCCCATTTCCACCCAAAATGTAGTCCAACTATTGTCCGTCTCCACAGCGAGCTGCCAGGTCGTACATAACAGTCCATCGTTGTTGTGCATTACTTTCCGGTGTAATTCCATCACTCGGTCACTCCCTGCTCCAAAGTGCTTGTTAATTTCAATTGACAGCAGAGTGGTCCGATTGCAAACTGCTGTCATTCCAAATTTCCGGTAAGGGCAGTCCATCCAATAAGCAGGTACTGTCGAGATTTAAAATGTATCTTTAGCTACCTCTTATGAATTATATGCTAGCTTGTATGTAAGGCTTAAATTCACTCTTTAGACTAGTGGCGCCGGAGAGGTCAAAGGCCATTTGAACTCGAGGGGGAGCAGAGAACATCCTGCTTAGAGGGCAATAAGAAGTGTTATCTGTTGCAGCACAATGGTCTCCAGATGCTATCTAAGCTAAAAGAATGTGCTTTGATGAGCAGTTGAGTAGATCAGGTTTCTCTCTTTGTATGCTGAAATGCATGTGATGTGCATTGAGTGGGCGGAGCTAACAAGCAAAGAAATATTGGGGAAAACAGAGTTTTAGTTAGACTTTTTTCAAGCAACTGAACAACCAACATGTAACAACGATCTCCAATAAAGAACCTTCTGAGAACACGTGACCTTCTGATCATTCTGATGCCTGCTGATTTCTTTTGAACACCTTTTGATGTTCATCTGTTTTGTACAACAACTCCTGGAGTCGGATAGCGATATTTTTGTCTGCCTTAAGCTCTCTTTTTTTAATTCATAGTACCCTGTTATCAAGAGTCCAAATAAGTAAATATCTTTGATGTCTCCGACCGACAGGACCGCTAGGCAAACGGCATCCATTGCAAACCGAGCTGTGAAAATCCGGTCAGGGAAGACGACCTCCTCCATGGCCTTACTTTGTGAAAAAAAAATGTATCAATTGCACTGAGATTCTAGTTATTAATAAATTCCAGAGCTTAGCGGTTTGGTAGGACAGAGAGCAGGTGGTCCAAGAGGAAAATAAAAGTCAGACAAGACACTCGCAGAG
The DNA here is from genome assembly GCA_007210695.1 of Neogobius melanostomus. Classification (NCBI taxonomy): domain Eukaryota; kingdom Metazoa; phylum Chordata; class Actinopteri; order Gobiiformes; family Gobiidae; genus Neogobius; species Neogobius melanostomus. The sequence continues at coordinate 543,208 of VHKM01000013.1, read as the reverse complement.
GCAGGAAAAAGCACGAAAGCCAGAGGAAGTGAGAAAACACGTCCGCACTCAACAGAGACAGGAAGAGAGAGCAGACACTAGAGTAGCCAAAATATTTACTCAACTTTACTTTGAAATAATTTTACTCAAGTAAAAGTAAAAAAGTACTTGGAGAAAATGTTACTTGAGTACTGTGAGTACTGAGTAAGTGTTTTAGTTAAAAAGTCTGATTTATTTTCAATGACGCCACAAATTGGGTGAAACAAAACATAAAATTAAGGAATCAAGAAAATTACAAGAAAATTGCATAAAAATAAAATAACTAAAGACTAAGGTGCATGAGACGACCTACATCCATCTTATAGATCAAAATGAAGCATTTGCCGATTACATATTTACTCACAGTGGAAAAAGTAACAATTATTTTTACTCCAGTAAAAAACAGATACGTTATTGTAACTGAGTACTACCCGCCTCTGGAGGCAAACAGTTGTTGGCCTTTTATCTGTTGTTATTTCAGCAGGAGATTCAGATAAAGTTGTGTTTTTTGCTGTGTTTATCTAAGGAACTCTCAACAGTTTGGACCTAGATAATTATACTATATTTGTTAAGTGTGACATCACACACAGTAATACTATCAAATACAAATTAATATCTACTTCTGGGTCCAAACTGTTGAGATTTCCATTGACAAACACACTTTATCTGAATCTCCTGCTGAAATAAAAACAGATAAAAAGCCAACAAATGTTTACACCTAATAGAATAATATATTTCACCATTTCTCCAGGCAAAATGAAGATTTTTTAGATTTAAAATAAGCCTTCACTACTAAACTTAAGGCTGTAGACGCTCCACACCTAGCCGTCAGTTACTAGCCTGGCTAACCCCAGACTAAAATCACAAGTGATATTTAGTCTGGGGACCACCAATTCATTTTCTCATAGGAGGGGTGTGGTTTACGATATTCGTTTGTCCATATCCGTTTATTGGGCGATACGAATGTCTCTCATGCGTCTGCACGTAGCCATAGCCAATGGTATCAGATGACGTATGACGTTCCCGCTGTAAACTTTTGAGCTAAACTATTTAGAACACGGTCTAAAGCAGTAATTCTTAAAGTGTGGTTCGCCATCGCCCCCTAGTGGTCCGCGAACCCCTTTTCCCCCGACCCCTCCACAGCGCACGTTGCACAGGGAACTCCCTGGGCTGAATTGGCCAATTCTTATCACTTGATTAAACTTGAGTAACCAGCATAGTGTGACCAGGGTGTCTTTCCTTTTTTAGGGACAGAGCTGGAAGTGTTATGGAGGCGCATTTCTCAGAACCAAATCAGAACCGTGCATAATCTTTCCTCATCCTGTTTGTCAATATGTAGCTATTGTAAAACGGGCAGGATTTCACACATGGCTGGGGGCATTAGCGCCACGACTCATTCTACCATCTTTACAGCAGGTGTTTGATGTCAATATGCAGCGGATTTTCATAGAATAAGCAGCGTTTTGTTGCTTGTGATCCAGAGAACGCTTTTGTGGAGCCAAATGTCTTATATTTTCCACGGCATGTGCGTCTGTGCACGAGTTTGCAGAGACTGCCCTCAAAGTGCTCATGCCCTTCCCAATACTGTATAACTGTGAAGTTGGGTTTTCCACTGAAACTCTCCTCTTTAGAGTCAGACATTCAGAAACTGATGTGTGATAAGCAGCACCACTCGTCTCAACATTCACGTTGAGTTTTTGATGGAAATCTCCAAATGTAAAATCCACAGATCTATTAGTTTTGTAATGTATAGTTTTTGTTTCATGTGTAAAGTCCCAGTAGTTTCAGTGATATTGGACATTAAGGGGAACATTTTTCCCCCAGCATTTTTTAGACTTCCTATACCCACAGCCTCAGTTTAAACTATTGGCTCTTTAGAATGGCATTAAGTGGGACCTATAGGTTGTTACAGCATTGTTCACATGTTTGTTGTTCATATTACGTTGCAGCTCATTTCACATTTACTTTTTCAAATGAAATGAAATTTATATAAGAATTTCTGATCATATAATTGCATTTGTGTTTGAATAATTCGTTTTTGACTTGAAACAGTTGCATTTTTTTGGGGCGTGTTGGAGTGGGATTCTGTCTGTCCTCAGAAAAAAATTGGAAGATAAAATGGTCCTTGGGCTGAAAAAGTTTGAGAAACACTGGTCTAAAGCTTGATGGAAAGATGGCGTCGCGTCTGCTGCTGTCATGTTGGATCCGTAAATATTTATTATTTTTTTATCCGTAAACAAATTACAAGCTTCCGTATGTCAAATAGCGCGTCATCGTCTTACCGTCCCTCCTTGTTCTGTGATTGGTGCCCAAATCCATGCGAACATTTCAGCCATTTCGAAAAGATTCGAGCGCACACAGCAGTCTGGCGTTAACCAGGCTATACTGTTACATCCTCCAAAAACAAATTCAATCTGTGTGTCTTTGTTTTGGTTTCTCCTGCAGATGACCATGGCTGTGGTTAGATCCACTGCACTGCGTAATGTCAGAGGCGCAGACAAATGCGTAAGATCCAATCCTGGTCTTAATCCGTCTCAAAAGCTTTCTCTCCGGAAAATAAAAAAAAGTACAAGCAGACAGTTGTCCAAGAAAAGCCCAAACACGGGCCTCAAATCAAACAAGTGCTTTAGCCTCCGTGAAAGAAATGCGAAAATGAAACTACCATTTAACGCCTGCATGGCCTGCTTTTTTTTTTTAGTTTAGTGCCCTACAATTTGTTTTCTATTTTGCTGTCACGCATTGTGAGCCCAGAGGTAAATTTTATTATGAAGCAGCTTTGAAAGCATTGCCAATTTTATTCTAAGATTATAAATACTGTCTAATGACGAACATTTAGGCTATTTCATTTGAAAACCAGTTAATTATTTTTTATATTGTACCGTGATGCACCAAACCGCGGGTCCTGCACCGTGAACTGAACTGTGAGAGAGCTGCACCCCTAATATTGATCCATAAATGTTCCACTGTCTCTCGAATTTCATTCATTCATATTGTTGATGTAGTCGCTCATTCTGCTGGTGCTCTGGACAACGGGCTCACTCTTTTCTGCAGCCACAGCGAGTAGGCAACTTTGCACTTGACTATATACTGTAGTCATTACAGCAGTTCCAAACTTGAGGGCCGCCTGGGATTGCAGAAGCTCAGAGCTTTGTCTGGTCAAAGGGTCAGGTCATGAGTAAAAATCATCAAATATGACTAAGGAGTACGGGTGCATAAAACACCCCAATTGCAGTTAGAATGTTATTATTTTTTTCGATTTTGTGTCTGTGTCTGTGTTTCTCGAAATAAAATATTCTAATCAAATTAAAATCAAATCACTTTAAGTGTGAGTTGCTCTATTAGCAGTATCACTCTCATCTCCAGGAGTAGGGCCCATCTCCTTCATGACCTCCTCCACACAGTCTATGCGCCTCTGCTGAGCCTCTGCACCTCAGTCACAGTCAGGGTCCGGAGGCCGCACTGCCACGAGTCCATGCCAAGATCACCAGGGTATCTAAAAAGTTTCTTTTTTTATTATACTTTAAAGAGAGCGAACAATATTTTTTTTCATCACAAATGGCGTCATTATCTTTCATATTCGTTATCTTTCATATTCTTTGCAAAATAGTCAACATAAAAATCTAAAATTCTGCCAGTATATGTACATTTATGAGCACAACTGTATATTCTCCAAAGACTTTAAATGTTTCTAAAAAATATGGTTTATTCCTGTATGAACTCTGAGAAGAGTGTACTACAGTATTTGAAAATCACACAGTTTTTTGTTATTTTATTTTGAACATTTTTGCTTTGCGCTTTGGAGCACTGTCGAGCCTTGTTGCCATGCCGCCCGCCTCACAGGGGCGGAGTTTCTCTCCTTGTTGTGCAGTTGTGCCAGCTAAGGCTACTCAGTAAGATCAAACCATTCTTGTCCCGAGCTGACCTTGAAAAAGCCATTCATGCCTTCATCAGCTCGAGGATAGACTACTCTAACGCCCTCTACACTGGACTTAACCAATCACTCCTCAATCGGCTTCAACTGGTACAAAACGCAGCAGCCCGTCTTCTCTCCAACACCTCCAGACGCTCACACATCACCCCTGTCCTCCTCTCTCTCCACTGGATCCCAGTGCGGTTTACGGTGGAGTTTAAGGTCCTGGGGTCTTATTTACAAAACTGTGCGTGAGAATCTGCCTATAAGAGTCCGTACGAGCAAAACCCAAACTTCACGTACGGAGAAAAAAATTGGGACTTATGAAACCCTCCGTACGTGCAGCACCACGTAAACTCCCCTTTACAAATTCCACCTGGAGCAGAAATGTGCGCACATGACCCCTCCTCACGTCACGCCCCCTGCACGCCTCCATGTAAGGACATGCAAAGTAACTTATGAATGAGATTGACCTAAACATGAGGCGATAATGAGAGGGTTTTACCGAGACCCCGGGAGCAAAGAGGGAGGGGCCACACGCCGCAGTGACAGCTATGGTACAGCAGAGGCCGGGTGGATCTTTACTGACATGTTACCGCTGTTTCTCTGATCACAAGTAACCTACTGGCAGAGTGCAGAGTCTCATCAATAAAACTTTTGGAATTACACTTTTAGAACGTAAAGAAGAGCCTTTTAGACGCTGATTGTGATATTTCCCAGTGCTGTTCACGGAGCTCAAATTTCCTGAAACTACAGAATAAGCTCGGTGGGCTTTGAATCACTCAGATAGTCTATTGTTTTTTTGAGCTCGCTGTACGTGCAGTGGGGATGAGGCACCGGTTCACTTTGGGCGTGAATGAGGAGCAGTGTTGGGTAAGTTACTTTTAAAAAGTAACTTTTCTCATTACTCGTTACTTCTTTTAAAAAGTAACCTGTTACTTTACTTAGTTACTCTCTAAAGAAAGTAACTTATTACGTTACTCGTTACTTTTACGTTACTTTTGTGTTACTTTTATGTTGCTCGACTTTGTTCCTAAATGTGTAATGGAAGTTCTACTATTAAGGACATAACAGCAACGTGCTGTTGCTTCTTTGGTGACAGTATAGTTTTACGAGCCTACATTTCTCTGACATTTGAGGCAAATAGAGAGGGAGAGAGGAAAGAGGCGAGCCGCTTTCCTCTCTCCCTCTCCTGGATATTATTTCAATACGTGTGGGTTTGGAGTGTGTAGTAGCCTACCTGTCTGTCCAGCGATCATGTCATGATAAAATCCACTTAAAAACATGTTTGTAATCCAGTGCGTCCTTTATTTTAATCGCGCACGTGTTTCCATATGATTCCTCTGATCCGAATGCCTGGGCTCGGGAAAGGCATTTCAAACCGCTGCTGCTCCTCTTTCCAGGCAGTGTCTCCGAGTGGTTATGATGTTCCAAATTCAATACATTTTTCGCGAATCTGTGTTTTTACTCCTCCGGCCTCCTCAGGCGCTCTGAACAGCGGGTGCGCATTGCCGCTGATTCCCACAGCTCCAAGGCACCTGCCGCCATGCACACTCATCACATGTGCGCGCACTTACATTGACAATACACAGGAATCAACCGCACCGATGTATTATCAGTTTGCATTCAACCCTCAATAGCGTCACGTTGCTTCGTTCAGATGCGCATCGGAAAAAATAAAGTGATTCAATATAATGCTTTTAATTTGGGTGATTTATCACGGGCACGGGTGGGTAACGGGTAGAATGTTAACGGGTCCGGGCGGGTACGGATTTAACTCTTGATATAATCACGGGTTTACGGGGGGGTAAGTGCTGTAGCGGATGGGTGCGGGTGGGTACGGGTCTCCAAAAATGGACCCGTGCAGGACTCTGCACAGTGTACACCTTACACTTACATGCTTCCCCTTAGTCTCAACAAGTTCGAAGTAGTGAGAATACCTCCATCCCTCAAATGTTAGCCTCGTTGTTGGCTGATTTTCGCTTGCCATTGTCGCTCGTCGTCTTTTTGCCGCCACCACCTGCGGCCAGCCTCTGACTGTCTCTCATGCGGCGAGTCGTGTGCGCAAGCGCCCAGCAGATGACTGTCACGGTGACATCTGCCCATAGTAAACAAAAAGTAACGTTGCGGCGGATTGAAAAATAAACGGCATTACGTTACTAATTGACGGTAGCTAACGCGTTACTCTACTTTTTTCCCTGAGAAAGTAGTTTCGTTAGTGTAACGCGTTTCTTTGTAACTCGTTACACCCAACACTGATGAGGAGCAGAGTCCGGGTGGTGAGAAAGAGAGAGGTTGTGGAGCTGCAGCGCGTAATTACGCAGCGTCTCTGAATGGACTTGTGCCTTGGACCAGCCCTCAGAGCGGTCTCTGCAGGAGTTGGTCAGATTTTGGTTAAAACCACAGAGCGGCTCGGATCCTTCCTGCTTCTCGCTCGCAGCCGGCGGCAGTGCGCTCCGGTGTCCGTGCATGAGCGTACATGAGCGTGCACGTCTTTGAGTGTCACACATTACTACAATATCTTTATTAAGTATATAAACGAAAGATTGAAACACTACACAAAGCCAACGGTTGATTTCCTAGATTTTATTTTTAATGATCTTAATCATTTCTGTAGAAAATGAAGAAATGAGCAGTTTAAAATGTGCACCAGACTTCATTTCCTCAATCCGACCTCCCCTTGCTGCTTTCCCTCGCCTCTCCTCGTGTGTTTGCAGCGTTTCTGAAAAGCGTACGCCAGGTACAAACCTAGTGTGGCGGTGCGTAATGTTTCACGTTCAGTTCGATTTCTATAAATACCACCTTTGGCGCAGAACAGTTCGTACGGAAGGTTTTGGCCTCATTTTGTCCGTATGTGGGCTTTATAAATGAGACCCCTGATGTTTGTGTTCAAGGCCATCAATGGCCTGGCCCCGGCCTACCTCGCCGAATTAGTAACAATCTACCAACCAGCCAGAACTCTGCGCTCCTCTGAACACACCTCCCTGGTCACTCCCAAGTTCAAATACAAAAAGTTTGGAGGCCGGTCATTTGCCATCCAAGGCCCAAAGCTGTGGAACGCACTTCCAGTACAGCTACAAAGCATCACTGAGTTGAGTGTTATTAAATCACAGTTGACGCATCTTTTCAGACAAGCTTTCGATACATAGCCACTGACTCGACTGCTGTTTTTATGTACATTTGTCTTTTTATTGATGTCTATTGTATTTTTATTTCTATACTGGAAAGCGCCATGGGCACCTTCTGGCTTGTTGTAAGGCGCTATACAAATAACATTTTATTGATTGTCCTTTTTTGGGAACATGCTCTGTAGGAGAAGACTGAGCAGCATCATGGATTCTCTCTCGACTGGCGCCATTCATGTAAATGAGGAGCAGTGAGCAACGACAGTCACAGCTCACACAGTCACAGCTCACATATCCAAACTCAGTGGTTTCAAACATCCGTATAAATAAACCCTTAACATTATTGAAGATAAAGTGGGAACCATATGTTTAAATACACTTCACTGTCTGACATAAAACCAGAATTAACTTCTTTTTTTTAGGTCAATTAGAATTTTAGAAATTATTTCTATTTGTCAAATGCCAGAAAAATGAGAGATGGATTTTTTTTTAGAAATGTTTTTGTTTGTCTGGTTCATCCTTAGGTGCAATTTCATGACACAAGTCATAGTTTGAGTGTATGTGTGACCACTGTTTGTACAAGTTACCTGTAAATACACTCACCTAAAGGATTATTAGGAACGCCTGTTCAATTTCACATTAATGCAATTATCTAAACAACCAATCACATGGCAGTTGCTTCAATGCATTTAGGGGTGTGGTCCTGGTCAAGACAATCTCCTGAACTCCAAACTGAATGTCAGAATGGGAAAGAAAGGTGATTTAAGCAATTTTGAGCGTGGCATGGTTGTTGGTGCCAGACGGGCCGGTCTGAGTATTTCACAATCTGCTCAGTTACTGGGATTTTCACGCACAACCATTTCTAGGGTTTACAAAGAATGGTGTGAAAAGGGAAAAACATCCAGTATGTGGCAGTCCTGTAGGCCAAAATGCCTTGTTGATGCTAGAGGTCAGAGGAGAATGGGCCGACTGATTCAAGCCGATAGAAGAGTAACTTTGACTGAAATAACCACTCCTTACAACCGAGGTATGGAGCAAAGCATTTGTGAAGCCACAACACGCACAACCTTGAGGCGGATGGGCTACAACAGCAGAAGACCCCACCGGGTACCACTCATCTCCACTACAAATAGGAAAAAGAGGCTACAATTTGCACAAGCTCACCAAAATTGGACAGTTGAAGACTGGAAAAATGTTGCCTGGTCTGATGAGTCTCGATTTCTGTTGAGACATTCAGATGGTGGAGTCAGAATTTGGCGTAAACAGAATGAGAACATGGATCCATCATGCCTTGTTACCACTGTGCAGGCTGGTGGTGGTGGTGTAATGGTGTGGGGGATGTTTTCTTGGCACACTTTAGGCCCCTTAGTGCCAATTAGGCATCGTTTAAATGCCACGGACTACCTGAGCAATGTTTCTGACTATGAATGCCACGTAGAATTAAGGCAGTTCTGAAGGCGAAAGGGGTTCAAACACAGTATTAGTATGGTGTTCCTAATAATCCTTTAGGTGAGTGTATGTGAGGGGTAAGAAAAAGGTAATGATTTTAATCAATAAAGCACTTAGTGATGCATGTGTGAATGAAATAGTCTATAAACAAAGCTTGATAGACATAAAGTACTGCATATAAGGGTATATGGTATACACGTCTCAAAAATGAAATGCAAATTAGAAATCACAAACCTGCAGGTATCTCACAAGCTTGTTGATCGCTTGAGCAGAACTAATCTTGGCACCTTTCTTGTTGCCTTTAGAAGTAGGCGGAAGCATGTGAACTAAACGGAACACACAGGACATGTCACTATCCCAGTCTAGACAAAACAAAGTATATCAGAAAACCTACAGCACAAGTCTGTACATTACTCAATGCAAGGGCGTAGGTTTGGTGTCAATGTTGGTTGGGACACTCCCCCCACGTGGGGGGACGTGGAGAAAAAGCTTTTTGTTGAAATAAAAACGTTAATAATGCTAACAAGCCTGTGGGAAAGCTAGCCACAGAGTGGTCAAAATGGGCAGGCAGACTTGACAAGTATAATTCTTACTAAGCAATATTTATTCTTCACACAGGAAACTTCTCCATGATCCATGTCACTTGCATGGACAAAATGGCTTCCTCCTTTTTTACCTCTCCTCATGGAAAAGGACCTCCCACAGGTTAGTACCATTAGCTCGATGGGTAAGTTCAAACAATAGGTTTAGCCGGTAAGTTAACATTTTATATAAAACAAGTTGGTGTTTAGTCCACAAATGATAAGTGTTTAAATCAAATGAAGACAAAAAAAACAAAATCAGCTAGACTAAAAAGTTGCAACAAAAACCAAGATGTAAAATGGATGAATAAAGTTGTAATTTAATAATAGTGTTTATAGTGTAAAAGGTCAAGTTTAACAAATGGTAATAAAACACTCAACCAAAAGGGGATATTTACAAAAGGTTAACAAAAGTGTAACCTAACTAAAAACAACAAAAGTTGGCCTAAACACATACAAACAAAGTCATGACCAAACAAAGCACGTGTCTCTTGATCCCACGTCACATCCTAGTGAACATTCCAAAAAGAGACAAACCAAATGGCGAACTGGCCACCAAGGCCAGCAGCCTACCAAAACTCGAGTGGTCCCTAGACACACACAAAGTCATTAAAGACACAAACGGGACACAGACACAACACAGACACAGATGGCGCACTGGCCACAAAGACCAGCAGCCTCGAATGATCCAAAGGCTGATTTCGAAACCGTTAAATTGGTAAGAGGTCTAACGCCAAACCGGATGTGCGTCAGTGTCCGCCATGATAAGAAGCGTCCGAATTGGGCTGTCGGTTAGGAAGGCGTTAGGAAAAGGAGCCTCCATGCTAACTATCATAGCCACTTTAGCATAGGGATTTCTGATGCTACCTCATGGGAGATTAGGAGCTATGTGCCATCCCATAAGCCACCGCATTCCCCGTGCCGCATTCCCCCCACCCTCGCCCCCACCCTCGAGTGATTCATCCGCAACCACTGTTGATTGACAGGTGCACAATTAATTAAAAAATATATATAAGAGATTCTGCACAAGCCAAACTTTATAAAAGTGACAAAATACATGTTGTCGTCACCACAGCACAGTCACATGGTTTTAAAAGAGCCTCCTCAGTAAATGGCCTAAATGAAGCAGTTTGTGCTTTTGCTTTCATTTAGTAGAAACTTAAGCCACATGGCTCATTTGCATATGTGATGGGGTGATCTGGCACAAGATTTAAATCTGTGGTTTTGGTTTTTGTGTTGCATTTTGTTTTTGTGAATTAACTTTTGTTCCACCCTTTTGCTTGTTGCCATGACTGCGGGATCACATGTCTCCACCCTTCCAATCCCAACGGTGTGTAATCAGTGCACTTGGACAGTGGCGCGGAAATGGAGTTAAAGTCCGGGGAGAAATGGGGAAAGGGGAGTGACTGCGGGGCCAGAGTGACGAGGACGCAGGAGGCACGGGGTGAGCACCGGCGGCCAGGTCCGCGGCCTAGGAATGGCGTGGCGAATAGACGCACTGCAGGGCACGGGACGAACGCGCTCGGCTGGGTGAAGCGCGGGACGGAGAAGGAAGCCAGTCCACACCAAGCGCACCGAGAGGCACCGACAACACGGCCTGGGAGGAGAACACCGCGAGGTTGAACACCAGCAGCGGGAGGACGAGGAGTCCTCCCTGCGGTGTAAGTAGAATGTTTGTGATGAGGCTTATGGCCCGTGGGTCGTGTATGTTTGGGGATGTGCTGGCCTGTGTGCTTTTTGGTGCAGGAGGACGAAGAGGCTCGGAGCGTCCTGGACGGAGGAGCGCTGGCGAGAGTGCGGCCCGAGGAAGGAGCGGCCGTACCGTGGCTCGCAAAGGGGGGCAGCGAGATGGGGAGCCTCGCTTGCCAGACCTGGACCATGGTGCGACGGGAGCGAGTGAGGGAGACCGGCTGGTGTGGACGTTCGAGCCCTGGCCGCCCTGTTCAGCCCTGTCGCCGGAGGAGAAAAGTCATCGTGGATAAACAGCTGCTTTACCTTATTTTATCTTTGATTTGGCGGCGATTCGATTAGCCCTGTTTTTAAGAATATTTGCCTACTTATTTTTTAACTGTTTTTAGAATTTAGTAAATAAAAATTACAAAAAGACCTTTTATGCTTGTTTTATTGGCCGAACCTACACTCATGCTCTCACACTCACCAGGTTGCAATATTTGAGACCTATACATTTCTCGGCTTTGGTCAAAAATTCATTTCTTCCATAACGTCACCTCCAAAAAACCCGTGACACATACTGTAGCTTTATGAAACAGCTGTTGAGATAAAATAAGGCTAAAGGAAAATGTGATGGCTCATCTGGATTTATTTTTTTCTCCTTAAATGTCTTTATTTGGACACTATGTTGTTGCATATGCAATACAGTAGGTGGCGGTATGCGCTTTTGTTTGCCTGCCGATATCCTTAAAGAAGACAGCTGTTGGTGATGTCACTTCCCCTGGGTAAGGACGGTCGAATTGGGCAAATGCTGCTGAAGCAGAAGTTCACTAACTGCATAGAGATCTAACAGTTGACCCCATGGCTGATTCCGAAACCGTAAAATGATAGCCTCTAAGTACTAACACTAGCTCCTGATCCTTAACCTTTCATGGGGTCCATGGCCAACTCCTCCGTTGGCCATGGATCCTTGATCACAAATCCACAGAGCTTGTAAAGTTTTACATCAATCCCGTAACTACTATTTCACTAACAAGTTAAAAAACCTGGCCTGAAGCTCAGCGGTACTGCAGGGATCACTACACTGACCTGGCCACTGTCAGCAGGAGGCCACCAGACTGGAGGGACGGGGTCACAGGACTGGACCAGCCTGGATCACTCTGAACGATGACCCTGAATCATGGAAAGGGGAGATGACCAAAGACTCCAACTCCTGTAGATGGTCTGCCACTGGCCCTGGGGGGTACCAGAACTGGGCAGAGGATACACCATCTCAAAGACACTTCAGAAAATAGAGTTTAGAGCACCAGAGGATCACTCAAAACTGCCTGAATGAAGCAAAGTACATGGTTTAATCAGGGCCGTCAATGGACTTGCTGTTACGAATCAGGCTGAACCCAAAAACAGACACAGGAAAAACGGTGTAAAAAGGTGAGTATTTATTGAACGGAGCGGGACGGTGCAGGATGGAGCGGGACGGGACAGGACGGAGCAGAAGACAGGCGGCTGGTGAACGGAGATTATAGCGTATTTTACGATCTGGCAGCGGTGAGCTCTCTGGACTTTTGAATCTCCTTGATTGCAGAGTGAACTCAGCTGAAGACTCTCCAGCACACCCGTCTTCACTCCTGCAATGACAAAAGGGGAGGGGAAGATGAGGCCTGAGGTGCTTGAGGGGCTGTGACACTTGTTGGGGCCCGAGATAAGAAGGTTTCACATGGGCCCCCCAAATCTAAATGGTCTCAACTTATAAAGCGCTTTTCTACCTTCATCAGGCTCAAAGCGCTTTACAGGAAAGGAACCAGTCACCCATCCACACTCTCACTCACACACCAGTGTATGTAGACACTGGAGGCAAGGTGGATGAAGTGTCTTGCCCAAGGACACAACCACAGTGTACACCTGCGGGGGCTGGGATTCAAACCTGTGACCTTCCAATTGTGAGACGACCCGCTCGACCACCTGTGCCACTGCACTTCCTGTCAGCAGCTTAAAAATTCAACGATAACTTTTTTTCAAACATGTTTTCATTAATTTTCTGCGTCACTGAAATAAAATGCAAATTATGACTTATCCATCTATATAAGTCATATTTTCAAAAGCATTAAAACCCGCACTTTAACGTGTTGCACTCTTAAAACAGATGTGTTAAATGAGCCTTAACAGAAATTGTGTTAAAATTTAACACATGTTGTGTTAATATTTACGCATGTTGTGTTAATATTGTGTTGGTTTTGAAATGTCTGTGTAAATATGAAATTACACGAAATAACACATCTCGTGTTAAATTATTATCCAATCACGTTGCATATTTACAATAACACACTACATGTGTGCGTCAGGACTTGGCCAACTAGCCTAATCTTAAGATTTTCAGATTCGTGTCCAAGATGGTACCGCCTTGCTCTGACGCAACCTGTGCGACGGTGCCGGTATAAGCCCAATGCCCATCTCGACTGCGCATGCGTGAGTCAGTCAGGCTCCTAATTTCGGCCCAAACAAACCACTCCGCCATTGAAATGTGTGAGTTCAGGTAGCGGAGCGTGAACACTGAAGTATATTGAGCCATAACCGTGAACTATAAGGCTTACGGGCACTGGTTTACAGACTATAAGTCTCAACTGACATTTCTTGCAAATATTTAAGTTGTTAATATCTTGAAAGCGAGGGAAAAGTCAGGGCGGCGGCTCCGTAAGCAGGAGCGGACCATCGCGGACAGGGGAACGACAGGACCTGGGATCAGCCCGACACAGACACCCTCACTTTTTAAATCATTTGAATTCGTCTTGTAATCACAGGGAAAAGTTCCCAAATGGTGTTGATGTTAAATACAGTGGGTAAATTTCTGTCTGTCAAATTAGCGACCGATTAGCTCTGTTGTACCATCAGATCACTCGTAAAAAAATAAAAAATAAAGTACATTTAGATGGCATAGTCTATGTGTGTATGTGGATCTCTCTGGTCACAATTAAGAAAAAGATTCCGTCTACTGTCCACCTCCTTATTGACAAAAAAAGAGGGATTCTATGTTTTTATTTCTCATTTCAGTTTAAATGTTGTGAATATCGGCGACATGAGGCCACAGTTTCAGAGGCTGGACTTTGTCCAACAGTCGCCTTCAAGGGCCAGAAATGTTTTTCTGACATAGTTATTCCAACTATATAAGGACTGGTCGTCACTTTTGACAGCATCTCTTCGTATGAATGGCAGTTTCGTTTCTGTCTATCTCCGTACGCAGCCCCGGTTGCTAATATTGTAACAGGCTCCATGGCGATGACAAAAACGCTTTAAATCATCAACTTTCCAGCGGTTAAAACGGTCCAAATCAGAGCTTTCTTCATTGCTTCACACTAACTATCATTATTGTTTGGTAGCCAAAAGACATTCCATTACCCATAATGCAACGGGCGAGCCGAGATGGGCATTGGGCTTATTCTCGTGAGAGCGAGACGGCTGGAGCGCGTTGGGAAGGCAGGCGAAGTTGCTTTTCTCTGCCTCGCTCGGCTGCCTGAACTACAAAGGCCATAGGGATCATGGGAAATGAATTGTCTGAATTGTGTTTTGATCAGAAATGTGTCGCCCTGACGCTCCGCAGCCTCCTGCCTCCTCTTTTCTCATCACAGAGCTCTACTTTGCAGAAATGCTTCATACTTGACAGAAAGTGCTGAGTAGAGACCTGCACGGGAATGGATTTCAATCCCGTTCCCGCCCGCTCCCGACGCCCCCCTGCCCGTTCCCGACTCTCCCGCGGGAGTGTCCTCCCCTGTCCGCCCGGGGAAATCTCCCGGGTCCCGGCAAGTCCCGAGTTTTTTTTAAAGGCCAGCGCCGAGTACGCACTAGGACGCAGAGCGCCATGTGCCAAATGCCAACACACTGGAGCACGCTGCGTAACGGCAGTTCAAAGGCTTTTCTCAAACCGTGCAGCGTTTTAAACACATTATCAAACACATTATCAAACACATTATAAAACACATTATCAAACATTAAATGCAAAGCGTAGGTCAGTGTTGTAACAGAGAGAGCAAACGTGGCTCTTTTTGCAGTGAGTTGGCGACGGAACACTTACCTTCCCAGAGTGGAGTTCTGACGATGGTTTGTCTTTTTCCGCTGGTGCTCTTTAGAGCAGTCTGTTTGTCACAGTCCAGAGTCATCTTTGTTGCTGCAGAAGAGTAAAATCCTGTGTTTTCCTCGACGGAGCGCTTCACCCCTCTATAGAAATGTGATGAAACTGTGTCAAAGCGTCTCGGTGTGCGTCGGCTTTAATGGCTTATCCAAAGCGCAGCACACGGACAGAGGAAGGTTTTGACAAGTATTGAATTGACCTGAGCCAGGAGATAACGGCGGGTTTGAGTGTAGTTCTGTAAGTCCGGTTGGTCAGTGTGGAGCAAAAGCAGCCAGTGAAGGTGCTGTAGCGTGGGGGATCTCTGCATCATCCCAGTGTTCACTGGCGGTGATGCGTAAAAAGGCTGCGCTCGTGTCTACGTGTGTCTAACACCCTGTTGTTTTCTTATATGGGACAAGTCGGGACAATCGGGACCCGACGTGTTTTGGTCTGACCGCCCGCTCCCGCCCGGGGCAGTTTGAATCCCGCCTGCTCCCGCGAGATTTGTGTCGGGTCCTGCAAGTCCCGCGGGATTTCCCGTCCCGTGCAGGTCTCTAGTGCTAAGGATGCGTTAAACATATACCTACATTTAAATAAGCAGACGTTTATTATTCTAATCCTAAACTTTAAGAGGAGAGTCCATTGTTTTCTCTGATGATAGGAGGTGTATTTCTCTGGTGTGAGGGAGAAGCAGAAATGCGTTCACAAGCTTTTAAAATAGTTTTATTCACAAACTCTTTCTAACAAACGCGAGACGCTGCGTGATCTGAGGCTCCTCTCTGTTCTCAGGGCTGTCCGCTTTGATTCAAGGAGTCTTTCTCCATCCTCGGCCGCCACCGCCTGGTCTTGTTTGGAATCGAGGCAATAAATCCATCACACCAATCAAAACGTTCCTGTAACTACTGACAGGATACAAATCAAACAGGGACTTTAACGTAAAAGTTGAAGCATGCAGCCTTTGTTTATTTATTCCCCTATCTGCCATTAGCCTGATAAACCACACCCACTTATTTTCTGCGTGAAAGAAAGTGGGTCTGGCTACACACGGTAAACAAGTTGCTGATTGGCGGCTAAGGCCTAGCCGAACCAATCACGACCGTCACAGAGAATTGACAAGGTTACGTCACTCGCTGCGCTGCTATGTTGTTAGTTCAATTAACATTAAAATTAGCCAAAACTAATCATGGATGAAGTAGTCGAGGATTTTGCCTCCGCGTTCTCGTGAGTTTATATTCAGTTCATATTTTGTGAGTTGGACTACAGCTGTCGTCACGTCCGCTAATTGCTAATTGGTTTATTTCACTGACGATCTGTGCGCGTTAGGCCCGCCCCTTCAAACTGCTCCAATTGCTCCGTGAACAGACTCACTTCCCTGCGTGTAATGGACAGGGAATAGTATGGCAGAGCAGGCAAATCTGCCAGTGCCTTGACCAGTTGGTTCAGTAATCTCACACTGTCATCTACTGGACGTTCTAGGGAATAGCAGCTATATACCTCTAAAAATAAAAACTGCAATTTTCCCAAAATCATACAGCCCTAAGATGGCAGAAATCACTGTACCCATATGGAATCCAAAGAGGAAAAGAAGGAGGAAGATCCCACGTTTTGATCTTTGAACCGGGGACCTTTGATAACCCACGGCAAAGATTCTGTAGCATTGTCTGGGTCCAACTGAGCGTTGACCCATAACACTGATACTTTTTACTTTTTAATTTGAAATAATAATAGCAAAAAACGCAACTTTATCTGAATCTCCTGCGTAAATAACAACAGATAAAGGGCCAAAATGGTTTTACTCCTAATTAGAATGATAAAGCGCACCATTTCTCCAGGCAAAAGGAAGATATTTTTATATCTAAAATAAGCCTTCATTGTGTATGGAAAAAGATATTATTTGATCATTAATGTCAGAAAAGCATTACTAAAGAAAAGCCAGAGTAAATGTAATATTTCTTTGCAATCAGATGTTCAAAAAGACCTTTAGTCGGCTCTACAGCAGGTTAAATCAGCTAAATCCCATGACATCATCACTTAAAACGTACTGAGAGGTTTCCATGGTTACCATTGTGTTTTGATGCGTTAAAGATAATAGAACTTGTGGTCCCGAATTCTCTCGGTGGTCGCGATGGCCCAGCGGTAGCGCCGCCTCTGGTCTCATATATCGCACCACTGGGAGAGTCCCTGTATACTCTATAAGAAGACCGGTCGCGCCGGGCTCGTGTGGGGCGCTCCACACGGACCGGAGCTCTGATGAGGAAAGAGGGACTTCTCTCTTGGCAACCCTAGCGGTGAAAGTTTTTTTGAAAAACACGCCGAGTCTAAGGTCCCGGGTTCGAGCCCGGTAGGGTCACAATAACACAAGATTGCGTCAATAAAAACATACATAGGTCAGGGCCAGGGGTCTCCAACCTTTTAGAGCAGAGACTTCAAGAGCATTAAGTTGTTCAAGGGCTACCAGTTAAAATAATATCCCAAAGACTTAAAGTTAAACTGTTTAATTATAGATTATTAAGAATATGACAAATTCATGCTTTTAACCTCTTTGGCGCTTTTTTTATTTTTTATTTTTTTATTTTTTTAAAGAAGATAGATTAGATTTTAGATTTGGGTAATGCCAAACTGGACAAAATGTAGCCCGGTTCAGGTGGGGGTTAAGAGGTTAATAGTGTGGTTGTAATGTGCATGATTGTTTTTAATACTTTTGTATGTTACATTAAAATTGCTTACTTACGAATGTCACTTCCTGTCAGTGTCCAATAAGGAAGTGAAAACATTAACATTGCACAAAATACATTAAAAGTATAATTGTGTTTTAGCAACAATTGTGTCTAATGTGTCACATGCACATTAGACACAATTGTTGCTAAAACATAGTTAACACAATTATATTTAAGATTTAGCTTAAAAATGTTACCCAGCTTTCTTTAGTTTGGACCATTTTTGTGATGTTTATAGTTTCACTTCTTTTCTTTACTTTTTTAAAATTATTGAACAAAGAGAGGAAACAGCAATGTTTACAGTATTTACAAACGTATACAATATCTACAAAATAAACTGATAGTCAGACACACATTTCCATATTTACGTAGATCGTCCATGTCCATTTGGTAACGCTTTGTTTCATCTTTAAGGAGAGCTTTTAGTTTACTAATTTACTTATAGTACATAAGGCATCAGAGGTAGGAGCTGCTAATCCAAGTACATTCACATACATTTTTGCACATGGCACACCTGGATCGCAAAACACACAATGCAAGGTCTGTTACGAACAAAACTTTTATACTCCAGGACTTCTTCTCGTCTAATGGCCTGGATCTCCTTTTCGTGACTGAGACGTGGATCAAATTGGGTGAGTCCACCGCCTTCACCCAACTGATTCCTCCCGGTTGTACTTTCATAAACACCCTGAGAACCTCGGGTCGAGGTGGGGGCATTGCTACCGTACTCAAGCAATCTTTACAATACAAGCCTCTATCGATGCCGTATTTCTCATCTTTTGAATTGAGCTGCGCAATCCGCTTTTGTGCGCAATTGTTTACCGCCCGCCCAATCACAAAGACTTTATAAAAGACTTTTCGGACTTTTTTGCAGGTGTCTTAAGTCAGTATGACAACATTTTAATTGCTGGTGATTTTAATATCCACGTTTGTTGCACATCCAAGCCCCTGGCTAAAGAATCTTTAGAGTTACTTGATGCTTTTAATCTTTAACATGTTACTGGGTCCACACAAATTCATGGCCATACGCTTGACCTCCTACTGTCACATGGAGTGCCTGTTGATAATGTGTTGGTATGTGATGCAGTGTTCTCTGATCACTGTGCAATATTGTTCGAAGCTGTGATAAAGGAAAGTGAAAAAGCACAAGCGCCCGTGCGCTATAGCCATGTGTTTAAGCCCAACTCTGCAGAGTTATTCTCGCCTCTTTTTAACGACTTGCAGTGTGATAGTGGGCTGAGTTCTTTAGACACTGATCTATTGACAACTCGTTTTCTTTCTTCTTGTAACAACATTTTAGACATTATTGCCCCGCGTAAAGCCGTGCGCTATAGGTCTAAACCGAAGCCACGGCTCAATGATGTTACGCGCGCAGCACGACAGGAGTGCAGAGAGAAAGTGGAAGACAGACAAACTTCATGTGTCACATCAAATTCTGTCCAGCAGCTGGCGAAACTATCAGAAAACTCTTAAAGCTGAAAAAACTAAATATCTTTCAAATATTGTTTCCCAAAGCCTGAATAAGCCCAGGATGCTTACTGACTTAAGACACCTGCAACAAAGTCCGAAAAGTCTTTTATAAAGTCTTTGTGATTGGGCGGGCGGTAAACAATTGCGCACAAAAGCGGATTGCGCAGCTCAATTCAAAAGATGAGAAATACGGCATCGATAGAGGCTTGTATTGTAAAGATTGCTTGAGTACGGTAGCAATGCCCCCACCTCGACCCGAGGTTCTCAGGGTGTTTATGAAAGTACAACCGGGAGGAATCAGTTGGGCGAAGGCGGTGGACTCACCCAATTTGATCCACGTCTCAGTCACGAAAAGGAGATCCAGGCCATTAGACGAGAAGAAGTCCTGGAGTATAAAAGTTTTGTTCGTAACAGACCTTGCATTGTGTGTTTTGCGATCCAGGTGTGCCATGTGCAAAAATGTATGTGAATGTACTTGGATTAGCAGCTCCTACCTCTGATGCCTTATGTACTATAAGTAAATTAGTAAACTAAAAGCTCTCCTTAAAGATGAAACAAAGCGTTACCAAATGGACATGGACGATCTACTTAAATATGGAAATGTGTGTCTGACTATCTGTTTATTTTGTAGATATTGTATACGTTTGTAAATACTGTAAACATTGCTGTTTCCTCTCTTTGTTCAATAATTTTAAAAAAGTAAAGAAAAGAAGTGAAACTATAAACATCACAAAAATGGTCCAAACTAAAGAAAGCTGGGTAACATTTTTAAGCTAAATCTTAAATATAATTGTGTTAACTATGTTTTAGCAACAATTGTGTCTAATGTGCATGTGACACATTAGACACAATTGTTGCTAAAACACAATTATACTTTTAATGTATTTTGTGCAATGTTAATGTTTTCACTTCCTTATTGGACACTGACAGGAAGTGACATTCGTAAGTAAGCAATTTTAATGTAACATACAAAAGTATTAAAAACAATCATGCACATTACAACCACACTATTAACCTCTTAACCCCCACCTGAACCGGGCTACATTTTGTCCAGTTTGGCATTACCCAAATCTAAAATCTAATCTATCTTCTTTAAAAAATAAAAAAATAAAAAATAAAAAAAGCGCCAAAGAGGTTAAAAGCATGAATTTGTCATATTCTTAATAATCTATAATTAAACAGTTTAACTTTAAGTCTTTGGGATATTATTTATCAACAAAGGTCACACTCTAGATCTAGTTATTACAAAAGGTGTTAATATATCAAATGTGAATGTTGTTGATGTTGCTTTATCTGATCATTTTTGTGTCTTTTTTGACCTGTCTGTTACACCCAAACCAGTGGTTGGGCCTGGAGTTATTCAAAGAAGACACATAAATGATACAACAAGGACACAGTTTATGGAAATGATCAGATTTGAAAATCCTCCATGTTCAAATGTTGATAATCTGTTGGACTCTTATACATCAAGCGTCTTAAATGTTTTGGATACTATTGCTCCTGTCAAGGTAAAAATGGTTAACAATAGACAAAAGGCACCTTGGAGAAGTGAAGATTCGGTCAGGGCACAGAAAAGGGAGTGCCGAAAAGCCGAAAGGAAATGGCGCAAGTCAAAGCTCCAGGTTCATTGTGAGATATACAAAGAAGTGCTTTGTGAGTTCAACCAGATTTTGCGTGGAGAAAGGGAGAAATACTTCTCTAAAATCATCGCAAACTGTAGAAACAATTCTCGTGTTCTGTTTTCCACAGTAAACAGATTAACTAACCCTCCAGTTTCACTGCCCTTAGAACTAATCTCTACATCTAAATGCAATGAGTTTGCAATATTTTTTTATGATAAAGTCCAAGGCATAAAAAATGCCATAATTTCCACAACACAAATACCAACCCTGCCACCAACTAGACACCTTGAGCTGACACATTTCACACCTGTTACTGGCAAAACAATCGAAGAGGTTATCTCCGGTTTGAGTTCATGTACATGCTGCCTTGATGAATTACCCACTAGATTTCTGAAGTCTGTGCTGACCAGCTTGTTACCACAACTTGTTCAGTTTGTTAACATCTCATTTGAGACTGGAGCATTTCCAAAGGCCTTGAAAACCGCGGTCATTAAGCCTCTTCTAAAGAAGAGCAGCCTTGATCCCAAGGTACTGAACAACTACCGGCCCATATCAAACCTACCGTTTTTAGGAAAAGTCCTAGAGAAAGTAATATATCAACAGCTCACTTACTTTCTCCTATCTAACAATGTGTTTGATACTTTCCAGTCAGGATTTAGGCCCCACCACAGCACTGAGACAGCTCTGATCAAGGTGACAAATGATATCCGTATGAACACCAATGCAGGTAAGGTCTCAGTTTTAGTTCTGCTGGACCTGAGCGCTGCCTTTGACACAGTGGACCATGGGATCTTACTTCACAGGTTAGAAAACTGGGTGGGAATCTCTGGTACTGCTCTAAACTGGTTCAAGTCCTATCTCGAGGATAGGACGTACTTTGTCGAAATTGGCAACTGTGTCTCAGACAAAATTTCCATGACCTGTGGAGTCCCCCAGGGGTCAATCTTGGGACCCCTCTTATTCAACCTGTACATGCTTCCATTGGGTCAGCTAATAAACAGCAACAATGTGTCGTACCACAACTACGCAGATGACACTCAGATCTACGTGTCACTGACGGCAGGTGAACATGGGCCTGTAGATACTCTCTGTCACTGCATCGAACAGATCAGTTTGTGGATGCAAAACAACTTTCTCCAACTAAATTCAGACAAAACTGAAATCATTGTCTTTGGCCCACAGACACAAAGACAAAGTGTTATCAGTCACCTTGAGTCTCTTGCTCTAAAACCAAAAAATCAGGTTAGAAATCTAGGAGTAATCATGGACTCAGACCTGAACTTAAACAGCCACATCAAAGCAATAACATCATCAGCTTTTTACCATCTGAAGAACATTGCTAAGATCAGAGGAATAGTGTCAAAACCAGACTTAGAGAGACTCATCCATGCATTTGTCTCTAGCAGGTTAGACTACTGTAACGGCCTGCTCACTGGCCTGTCTAAACGAGCTGTTAGACAGCTGCAGTACATCCAGAACGCTGCTGCTCGAGTCCTGACAAAAACCAGGAAATACGACCACATTAGTCCAGTGCTCCGGTCTCTGCACTGGCTTCCTGTCATTCAGAGAATAGAATTTAAAACAGCTCTGCTTGTGTACAAGTCTTTTCATGGTTTAGCACCAAAGTACATCTCTGACATGTTAGAGCCGTATGAACCATCTCGGGCCCTGAGAACTTCAGGGAGGGGTCTCCTGGTGGTTCCCAGAGTCAATAATAAACACGGTGAGGCTGCGTTTCAGTTTCATGCAGCTAAAATCTGGAACAGTCTTCATGAGGATGTGAGACAGGCCTCAACTCTGACAATGTTCAAATCCAGGCTGAAAACAGCTCTTTTTACCCGTGCATATGAAAACTGAAAGTATTTTATCTGCACTCTTGACTTTTACTGTAATTGATTAACTTTGTGTTGTTGTTTTATTGATTGATTTTAACTGTTTTCTTGTAATTTTTTCTGCAACTGTAAAGCACTTTGAATTGCCTCGTGTATGAATTGTGCTCTACAAATAAACTTGCCTTGCCTTGCCTTGCCTATTTTAACTGGTAGCCCTTGAACAACTTAATGCTCTTGAAGTCTCTGCTCTAAAAGGTTGGAGACCCCTGGCCCTGACCTATGAATGTTTTTATTGACGCAATCTTGTGTTATTGTGACCCTACCGGCTCGAACCCGGGACCTTAGACTCGGCGTGTTTTTCAAAAAAACTTTCACCGCTAGGGTTGCCAAGAGAGAAGTCCCTCTTTCCTCATCAGAGCTCCGGTCCGTGTGGAGCGCCCCACACGAGCCCGGCGCGACCGGTCTTCTTATAGAGTATACAGGGACTCTCCCAGTGGTGCGATATATGAGACCAGAGGCGGCGCTACCGCTGGGCCATCGCGACCACCGAGAGAATTCGGGACCACAAGTTCTATTATCTTTAACGCATCAAAACACAATGGTAACCATGGAAACCTCTCAGTACGTTTTAAGTGATGATGTCATGGGATTTAGCTAATTTAACCTGCTGTAGAGCCGACTAAAGGTCTTTTTGAACATCTGATCGCAAATAAATATTACTCTGGCTTTTCTTTAGTAATGCTTTTCTGGCATTAATCAAATAATATCACATTCCATACACAATGAAGGCTTATTTTAGATATAAAAATATCTTCCTTTTGCCTGGAGAAATGGTGCGCTTTATCATTCTAATTAGGAGTAAAACCATTTTTGTCCCTTTATCTGTTGTTATTTACGCAGGAGATTCAGATAAAGTTGCGTTTTTTGCTATTATTATTTCAAATTAAAAAGTAAAAAGTATCAGTGTTATGGGTCAACGCTCAGTTGGACCCAGACAATGCTACAGAATCTTTGCCGTGGGTTATCAAAGGTCCCCGGTTCAAAGATCAAAACGTGGGATCTTCCTCCTTCTTTTCCTCTTTGGATTCCATATGGGTACAGTGATTTCTGCCATCTTAGGGCTGTATGATTTTGGGAAAATTGCAGTTTTTATTTTTAGAGGTATATAGCTGCTATTCCCTAGAACGTCCAGTAGATGACAGTGTGAGATTACTGAACCAACTGGTCAAGGCACTGGCAGATTTGCCTGCTCTGCCATACTATTCCCTGTCCATTACACGCAGGGAAGTGAGTCTGTTCACGGAGCAATTGGAGCAGTTTGAAGGGGCGGGCCTAACGCGCACAGATCGTCAGTGAAATAAACCAATTAGCAATTAGCGGACGTGACGACAGCTGTAGTCCAACTCACAAAATATGAACTGAATATAAACTCACGAGAACGCGGAGGCAAAATCCTCGACTACTTCATCCATGATTAGTTTTGGCTAATTTTAATGTTAATTGAACTAACAACATAGCAGCGCAGCGAGTGACGTAACCTTGTCAATTCTCTGTGACGGTCGTGATTGGTTCGGCTAGGCCTTAGCCGCCAATCAGCAACTTGTTTACCGTGTGTAGCCAGACCCACTTTCTTTCACGCAGAAAATAAGTGGGTGTGGTTTATCAGGCTAATGGCAGATAGGGGAATAAATAAACAAAGGCTGCATGCTTCAACTTTTACGTTAAAGTCCCTGTTTGATTTGTATCCTGTCAGTAGTTACAGGAACGTTTTGATTGGTGTGATGGATTTATTGCCTCGATTCCAAACAAGACCAGGAGGTGGCGGCCGAGGATGGAGAAAGACGCCTTGAATCAAAGCGGACAGCCCTGAGAACAGAGAGGAGCCTCAGATCACGCAGCGTCTCGCGTTTGTTAGAAAGAGTTTGTGAATAAAACTATTTTAAAAGCTTGTGAACGCATTTCTGCTTCTCCCTCACACCAGAGAAATACACCTCCTATCATCAGAGAAAACAATGGACTCTCCTCTTAAAGTTTAGGATTAGAATAATAAACATCTGCTTATTTAAATGTAGGTATATGTTTAACGCATCCTTAGCACTTTCTGTCAAGTATGAAGCATTTCTGCAAAGTAGAGCTCTGTGATGAGAAAAGAGGAGGCAGGAGGCTGCGGAGCGTCAGGGCGACACATTTCTGATCAAAACACAATTCAGACCAGAAATGTCCCATAACACTGATACTTTTTACTTTTTAATTTGAAATAATAATAGCAAAAAACGCAACTTTATCTGAATCTCCTGCGTAAATAACAACAGATAAAGGGCCAAAAATGGTTTTACTCCTAATTAGAATGATAAAGCGCACCATTTCTCCAGGCAAAAGGAAGATATTTTTATATCTAAAATAAGCCTTCATTGTGTATGGAAAAAGATATTATTTGATCATTAATGTCAGAAAAGCATTACTAAAGAAAAGCCAGAGTAAATGTAATATTTCTTTGCAATCAGATGTTCAAAAAGACCTTTAGTCGGCTCTACAGCAGGTTAAATCAGCTAAATCCCATGACATCATCACTTAAAACGTACTGAGAGGTTTCCATGGTTACCATTGTGTTTTGATGCGTTAAAGATAATAGAACTTGTGGTCCCGAATTCTCTCGGTGGTCGCGATGGCCCAGCGGTAGCGCCGCCTCTGGTCTCATATATCGCACCACTGGGAGAGTCCCTGTATACTCTATAAGAAGACCGGTCGCGCCGGGCTCGTGTGGGGCGCTCCACACGGACCGGAGCTCTGATGAGGAAAGAGGGACTTCTCTCTTGGCAACCCTAGCGGTGAAAGTTTTTTTGAAAAACACGCCGAGTCTAAGGTCCCGGGTTCGAGCCCGGTAGGGTCACAATAACACAAGATTGCGTCAATAAAAACATACATAGGTCAGGGCCAGGGGTCTCCAACCTTTTAGAGCAGAGACTTCAAGAGCATTAAGTTGTTCAAGGGCTACCAGTTAAAATAATATCCCAAAGACTTAAAGTTAAACTGTTTAATTATAGATTATTAAGAATATGACAAATTCATGCTTTTAACCTCTTTGGCACTTTTTTTTTTTTAAGAAGATAGATTAGATTTTAGATTTGGGTAATGCCAAACTGGACAAAATGTACTCGGTTCAGGCGGGGGTTAAGAGGTTAATAGTGTGGTTGTAATGTGCATGATTGTTTTTAATACTTTTGTATGTTACATTAAAATTGCTTACTTACGAATGTCACTTCCTGTCAGTGTCCAATAAGGAAGTGAAAACATTAACATTGCACAAAATACATTAAAAGTATAATTGTGTTTTAGCAACAATTGTGTCTAATGTGTCACATGCACATTAGACACAATTGTTGCTAAAACATAGTTAACACAATTATATTTAAGATTTAGCTTAAAACTTTTACCCAGCTTTCTTTAGTTTAGACCATTTTTGTGATGTTTATAGTTTCACTTCTTTTCTTTACTTTTTTAAAATTATTGAACAAAGAGAGGAAACACCAATGTTTACAGTATTTACAAACGTATACAATATCTACAAAATAAACTGATAGTCAGACACACATTTCCATATTTAAGTAGATCGTCCATGTCCATTTGGTAACGCTTTGTTTCATCTTTAAGGAGAGCTTTTAGTTTACTAATTTACTTATAGTACATAAGGCATCAGAGGTAGGAGCTGCTAATCCAAGTACATTCACATACATTTTTGCACATGGCACACCTGGATCGCAAAACACACAATGCAAGGTCTGTTTCGAACAAAACTTTTATACTCCAGGACTTCTTCTCGTCTAATGGCCTGGATCTCCTTTTCGTGACTGAGACGTGGATCAAATTGGGTGAGTCCACCGCCTTCGCCCAACTGATTCCTCCGGTTGTACTTTCATAAACACCCTGAGAACCTCGGGTCGAGGTGGGGGCATTGCTACCGTACTCAAGCAATCTTTACAATACAAGCCTCTATCGATGCCGTATTTCTCATCTTTTGAATTGAGCTGCGCAATCCGCTTTTGTGCGCAATTGTTTACCGCCCGTAGCCTGGCTAACGCCAGACTAAAATCACAAGTGATATTTAGTCTGGGGACCACCAATTCATTTTCTCGTAGGAGAGGTGTGGTTTACGATTGTCCATAGCCGTTTATTGGGCGCTACGAATGTCTCTCATGCGTCTGCACGTAGCCATAGCCAATCGTATCATGGTATCAGATGACGTATGACGTACCTGCTGTAAACTTTTGAGCTAAACTATTTAGAACACGTTCTAAAGCTTGATCGAAAGATGGCATCGCGTCTGCTGCTGTCATGTTGGATCCGTAAATATATATATATATTTTTTATCACTAAACAAACTACAAGCTTCCGTATGTCAAATAGCGCGTCATCGTCTTACCGTCCCTCCTCGTTCTGTGATTGGTGCCCAAATCCATGGAAAAATGTCGGCCATGGTCCCCAGGCTGTTGTGAAGTTCGAAAAGATTCGAGCGCACACAGCAGTCTGGCGTTAGCCAGGCTATACCGCCCGCCCAATCACAAAGACTTTATAAAAGACTTTTCGGACTTTGTTGCAGGTGTCTTAAGTCAGTATGACAACATTTTAATTGCTGGTGATTTTAATATCCACGTTTGTTGCACATCCAAGACCCTGGCTAAAGAATTTTAGAGTTACTTGATGCTTTTAATCTTTAACATGTTACTGGGTCCACACAAATTCATGGCCATACGCTTGACCTCCTACTGTCACATGGAGTGCCTGTTGATAATGTGTTGGTATGTGATGCAGTGTTCTCTGATCACTGTGCAATATTGTTCGAAGCTGTGATAGAGGAAAGTGAAAAAGCACAAGCGCCCGTGCGCTATAGCCATGTGTTTAAGCCCAACTCTGCAGAGTTATTCTCGCCTCTTTTTAACGACTTGCAGTGTGATAGTGGGCTGAGTTCTTTAGACACTGATCTATTGACAACTCGTTTTCTTTCTTCTTGTAACAACATTTTAGACATTATTGCCCCGCGTAAAGCCGTGCGCTATAGGTCTAAACCGAAGCCACGGCTCAATGATGTTACGCGCGCAGCACGACAGGAGTGCAGAGAGAAAGTGGAAGACAGACAAACTTCATGTGTCACATCAAATTCTGTCCAGCAGCTGGCGAAACTATCAGAAAACTCTTAAAGCTGAAAAAACTAAATATCTTTCAAATATTGTTTCCCAAAGCCTGAATAAGCCCAGGATGCTTTTTAAAACAATAGGGTCCGTCCTGAACCCTCCCCAATCCAACATTCTTGATCATTGTTGTGACACTTGTGAGAGATTTTTTTTTAGCTTTTTTCAAGAAAAAGTTGCCACTATCAGGGCTAGTATTTCAGATCCTGCCATTAAGCTTTCCACTGTAACTCACTGTTTGGACCAGTTTGGACCAGTTTGAACAGGTTACCTTGTCTTTCCTCACAAATAGTTAATAAGCTCAAACCCTCATCCAGCCCCACAGATCCTGTTCCCCCAGGGGTCTCATTTATGAAACTGTCCGTGAGAATCTGCCTATAAGAGTCCGTACGAGCAAAACCCAAACTTCACGTACGGAGAAAAAAATGGGGACTTATGAAACCCTCCGTACGCGCAGCACCACGTAAACTCCCCTTCACAAATTCCACCTGGAGCAGAAATGTGCGCACATGACCCCTCCTCACGTCACGCCCCCTGCACGCCTCCATGTCACCATATAAGGATATGCAAAGTAACTTATGAATGAGATTTACCTAAACATGAGGCGATAATGAGAGGGTTTTACCGAGACCCCGGGAGCAGAGAGGGAGGGGCCACACGCCGCAGCAGTGACGGCAGAGGCCGAGGTGGATCTTTACTGACATGTTACCGCTGTTTCTCTGATCACAAGTAACCTACTGGCAGAGTGCAGCGTCTCATCAATAACACTTTTGGAAATACACTTTTAGAACGTAAAGAAGAGCCTTTTAGACGCTGATTGTGATATTTCCCAGTGCTGTTCACGGAGCTCACATTTCCTGAAACTACAGAATAAGCTCGGTGGGCTTTGAATCACTCAGATAGTCTATTGTTTTTGAGCTCGCTGTACGTGCAGTGGGGATGAGGCACCGGTTCGCTTTGGGCATGAATGAGGAGCAGAGTCCGGGTGGTATGAGAAAGAGAGAGGTTGTGGAGCTGCAGCGCGTAATTACGCAGCGTCTCTGAATGGACTTGTGCCTTGGACCAGCCATCCGCACGGCCTCCACAGGAGTTGGTCAGACTTTGGTTAAAAGTACAGAGCGGCTCGGATCCTTCCTGCTTCTCGCTCCCAGCCGGCGGCAGTGCGCTCCGGTGTCCGTGCATGAGCGTACATGAGCGTGCACGTCTTTGAGTGTCACACATGACTACAATATTTTTATTAAGTATATAAACGAAAGATTGAAACACTACACAAAGCCAACGGTTGATTTCCTAGATTTTATTTTTAATGATCTTAATCATTTCTGTAGAAAATAAAGAAATGAGCAGTTTAAAATGTGCACCAGACTTCATTTCCTCAATCCGACCTCCCCTTGCTGCTTTCCCTCGCCTCTCCTCGTGTGTTTGCAGCGTTTCTGAAAAGTGCGGACTGCGTACGCCAGGTACAAACCTAGTGTGGCGGTGCGTAATGTTTCACGTTCAGTTTGATTTCTATAAATACCACCTTTGGCGCAGAACAGTTCGTACGGAAGGTTTTGGCCTCATTTTGTCCGTACGTGGGCTTTATAAATGAGACCCCAGGTCTTTTTAAAGAGGGTTGGACTCTCTCATATATATATATATATATATATATATATATATATATATATATTGGACTGGACCAGTGCTCCCTGCAGAGTGTACAAAATGCTGAAGCCTGCCTCCTGACTGATACGAGGCGTCACTCCTGTGTTGTGCACCTTATACTGGCTCGTAAACTTTCGTGTTCAATTTAAGGTTTTGTGGATTGTTTTTTAATGTCTCTACTCCTTGGGCCCGCCTTATTTAAGTGATCTGTTGCGACTTTATAGTCCGTCCAGAGTGTTGAGGTCAGCTGACCAGCTCCTGTTGGATGTTCCTAAAACATTTTGGCAAAAAATGAAACGTGATTAGTTTAGTTTAATTTATTGGTTTATTTGGTAGGGACAGTGCGTGTTAATGAACACGCCACACCGGATTGTAGCCTTGGGCTAATTTCCATCCGTCGTCCCCATTGAACACTGTCATTCAACCTGGCCCAATGTACATGTTTTGGGGAAACCGGAGTACCCGGAGGAAACCTACGCAGACACGGGAAGAACATGCAAACTCCACACAGAAAGGCCCGTCCTGGTGGGAATTGAACCCGGGACCTTCTAGCTGTGAAGTGGAAGCGCTAACCGCTGCACTGCTGTGCCGCCCGATAAAGCCTTCTCTGTGGCAGCGCCTCGACTATGGAGCGGTCTTCCATTGTCTGTCAGATCCTCTCAGTCTGTGGAACTGTTCAAGTCCAGACTGAAAACACACCTCTTCTCCCTGGCCCGAGCTAGCTGACTGTTATCTTTACCTGCATTTTATTTCTATCTGCCAAGTTGATATTGTGAAGCACTTTGGTCGACTGTAGTTTTTTTAAATGTGCTATAAATAAACAAATAAACTTGAGAAACTTGAAAAAAGTAAAATGATCAGTAATAGTGATCATTGATTGATTGATTGATTGATTGATTGATTGATTGATTGAGCTGAACCCTGACTCAGGACGTCATGACTAAGAAGAGGTTTAAAAAGTGTTTGAGAAGGTCTGGTGTGATCAGGGAGGAGGGCGTGTCTGTGCCACACACAAGTGCACTGGGGTAAAGAAAAACAGAAATAAATACATGTACAAATAAATTAATAAATACACATGAAAATGAGGAATATTTTATTTTTTATTTAAATGAATGAAAATATAAATAAATATATAAATGTCTTTATAAATCTTTATAAATAAATATATTTACACAATAATGTATCAAGAAGAACACAAATGAATGTATATAAAAAGTAAAATCTATGCATTTGTTTGTAAATTAATTGAGAATTTAAATAAGAATATCAATTCATTGATTGATTGATTTATTGTTTGGACACTCCTGGTCCTCCACACACAGTTCATGTGAAAGGGCATTCAGAGCGTGGGGCTATAATTTATCTTGTCTGATAATACAGTCCCGGATTTAAAATGTTGTATCTGGAACACAACAGTTTAAAACATTGTCTTTAAAAGCTGCATGCACTCAAGAGCCAAGGTTTGCACATGACGAAAGATGCAAATTTATATGGAAATTTACTTAACAAAGGGGTTCAGTTTGTTCACGTTATCACATCATCAGTTTATTAGTTTTTAATGGCCTTACTGAAGTCAGTATATAGTTTATTGTTCCCAAAACAAATGATGAGTTTGGTTTAGTTAGATGTTAATATTCAGCCTTTACACTAAAGAGCAAAGTTGTGGAACTCACCACCCACTGAACTTAAAACTATTTCTGAATATAAAATGTTCACCTCTCTGGTTAAGTGAAAACAGAAGTGTACCCATTTGTAAATAGAGTTTATGTGTGTAAATGAATGATTTGTACGTTTTTAGAATGAAATTGAAAATGTACTACAAATGTTATTTTAATGAAGTGTAGAAAAGGCCCAACCAGGGACTGGAGTTGAAAATTAGCACACACTATACACACTATACACTCTTTATGCATGGCATCAGCTACACACTTGTTTTGCACTATGTTGAATTGTCATTTCCATGGCAAATAAATAAAGAAATAACACATTTAGTTTTGTTAAGTAAAATTCGGGGCTGTCGTTAACAACATTTAATGCAAATTTCAAGTGATTTTGGGGCTTAAATGATAACATTCTTGGTAAGATTCTGCTCCCCCTGCCCCCCCCCCCGGTTGGTCACAGAGTAAAAGTGAGAAGAACTCGAGCCCCATTTGTTACTTGCATTAAACACAACTGAAGTACAATTTGTATTTCAACTTGTTTCACTAATTCCTTTTCTTATGTGTACTTTCCATTGTAATACGGACACCAGTGAGTCCCTTTTGCTTGAGCTGTTCCTCGATCTATACAAAAGCAAAAATGATCACATATGCATAATCATGTATAAATCCATCACATGATTGAAATCATAAACTTGCCTTTTGTTTTATCAGATTGTGGTATTTTGGATTGGTCATGTCCAGATCAGAGCTGAACTCTATCCGGAAAGTAGTGGACTTCGTTTTCAGATCTGCAACAACATAAACACAGATAAAAAGAAGTCACACATTCTTTCCATTGTGACAAGTAGAACTTAATGTACAGCTATAGTTGGTATTTCGGGTCGAAATACCAACTATCTCCATCGTCATTCACGAGCGTAACAATGAGGCTGCAGTTCTGCATCAGACCTGAGGTGACAGTAGCGAGTAAATAAATGACAGCTTCCATCTTGTCCATTTAATGATAAAAATGTGCCCGAAATTTTCTAGGCACTGTCTTCACCATTTATTTGAGGAGAATCCGGACAGAACGTTTGTTGACGCAGATAAATTGGAAGTCCAGGAACCCATGTGCGCACTTGCGTTTTGTTGCTTTTTAAATTTTATTCGAGAGCAAACATTACTTCACAGTGTGTTACCTCCGTGACAGAAGAATGGCAGTGCCTGGTCACAGCGCTGGGGGAACCACCGATGGGCCGAATCCTCTGCAGCACAGTGCCCGTTGTCTCCACTCCCTCCCCAGTTTGCGAAGCTACTTTGTTGCCGTCAGACCATTGCCACACTGGCCCTGACCCGTTGAACAGGCCAATCCAAATCCAAGACAATCCAGATGATGAAACAAGAGAAGTTGTCTGGTTGCTTTCAGAAGAGCTCTCCATCACTGCCAGGTCTGTGTGGGTTTGTCTGCAGTAATCCCTGGCATTGGTCCAATTTTGGGCAGGAGTCGTGATGAGATTATATTGCTTTGAGTTGTTAGCTCCAGCTGTGGAAAGGAACAATCTCTTTAGTAGTGACTGTGAAATGTATTGCCCTGTTTCTGAACACTGATTAGCTCCCAGCATACACATTGTAGCTATAATCACTATTATTTACTACTATGATGCCTAAATCACTCATAAGGTGGCGACAGAGACTAAAGCATTCATCCACACACGGATTCAAATCTCAGGTGTTCGAAGCTCGGCTCTAACCAGTTCATACTGTTGTGATCTTCGAAAGGCGCTTCACCCACCCTACTTACATGCATGTGTGTAAGGTGGTGTGTGATTGCGGTCGATTTGAGGGACCAGTGGCCTTCCCTCGAAAAAGCAGTGACTGAGACTTTCTGCACTGCCAGAAGCAGGGCAGAATTATCACCATGGAGAGTCAAACTGATAAAGCCAGAAGCCCTCATAGATGATAGGCCTGTGCACTGTACCCTTATCTGAACACAGAGAGCAGTAAGATGCTGGATGTGTTGCTCCAGGAAAACTCTGCCAAGAAGCGACTGGTGACTTAAGTAAAGTACCGGACTTGAAGGGATTTGAACTTGATAGTATTCATCTTGATTAGACTTGTTTAATATAGGTTTTATCCCTGCAATAAGACTGACCTTGTGAACTGTCTAGCAACACCATGTTTCCCACCACCCCACTCAATGGATATACAAAGAAACAAACAGATCTCACCTGTGTAACACACAAACGCATGATCGTGAGAGCAGGGATGGTCAAACCATAATCCGCTGGTATCGGTTGAGGCGCAGAGGTATGATCCACTGGGTTGATTTGTCTTCCATTCACGATATCTCCAAGGCTGGTCCCATAGCAGACCACCTCCAGGTGATTGATGAAGCAGGGCCATGGAAGAGTCCCATCCAGGCCAGTCCAGTGTAATTATTAGGTCTGTCCATTCCTGCTGCATCCTCCAGACTAGTGACTGTCGCCAGGTCAGTGTAATGGGTCCTGCAGAACTGCTGAGCCTCAGTCCATTTCAGATCTGGTTGATGAAGTGGTACTCAGCACCATATATATATGGAATGACGCCTAGGGTTGTACGAAAAATAAATCAATTCATTTTGAAACCATATAAAAGAACAACCATCCAATTGTAATCCTAACTTACCATGAAGCAAAATGATCAAAAAAGTCATAATTCACCACTGCCTCTGTAACAACTTCAGCTCAGATCAATTGAACTGTCTGTGGACAAGCTGTACTGTGGTTATTATCTGTTGACGAAAAGCAAATCTCAACCGCCTATTTGCTTATAATTTAACTAATTTACAATGCAAATGACTTGTCATGCACATGCTGGCCCGATTTTACTTGCAAGTTTAAAGAATATGTAAGAGTGTGCCTGAGGCTGGGCCATGTACTTTTACTTTATGAATCACATATATAAGAAAAAACACCGTCTCCCATCACCCCACACACCAGGCAAAAGAGAAATTCAGGATAGATTAGCTTTTTTCATCAATCATCAATAAATTGTTATTTTATTGATGATTTTATTGGACTACTCTCAATTTGGCAACAGAATTTGACCGTGTGATTATTACTGGAGATCTGAATGTACATATGGATGTAGTCAATGACCGGCTAAAGAACTTAATGCAGCACTTGAAACATTTGGTTCAACAAATATGTGACTGATCCCACCCATAACGGAGGACACACATTAGACTTCCTCATGACAAAAGGTGTTACTATTTCGAATGTGAATGTTGTTGATGTTGCATTATCTGATCATTTCCCGGTTTCTTTGAACTTTCTGTTGTGCTCAAGCCAGCAGTTGGGTCTGCAGTGGTTCAGAAAAGACTCATAAATGACAAGGGAACAGTTTAGAGAAAATGATTACATTTGAAGAGACTCCCTGTTTAAATGTTGATCTGTTGAATTTTTATATCAAGTGTCGTCTTGGACGCGTGCCGGAGGGCAGAACCTGACTTGCAAGTCAAAGCTCCAGGTTCATTATGAAATTTATCAAGAAAAGCTACCTGGGTTCAACCAGATTCTGAGTAGAGCAAGGAAGAAGTATTTTTCAGAAATTATTGCAAATATTCATGCTATCTCTTGTGTTCTGTTTGCCACAGTGACAGACTCACAAACTCCCCAGTTCCATTGCTCCAAGAATTAATTCTATAACTAAGTGCAATGAGTTTGCTATATGTTTTTAATGACATGGTCCAAGTCATTAAAAATGCTATAAATTCTTCAATACAAATGGTAACATTGCAACACCTAGAGCTGACACACTTTATACCGGTCAGTAACAAAATAGTTGACGTGTTATTTCTGGTCTGAGGTCTAGTACATGTAGCCTTGATGAACTACCCACTAGATTTTTAAAGTCTGTGCTGAGCAGCTTGTTACCACAACTTATAATAATAATAATAATAATAATAATAATAATACATCAAACTTGTATAGCGCTTTTTTTGGACACTCAAAGACGCTTTACATGGAGAATAAAACAAAACAAAAAAAGGGTTTAAGGAAATGTTAGTTTGAACAGGTGAGTACTTGAATACTGATTTGAAGTTTTGTAGTGAGTTTCTAATGGGCGGTGGGAGAGAGTTCCAAAGGGTGGGGGCGGTGATGGCGAAGGCTCTTCCCCCAAGGTCCAGCGGTTAGTGCAGGTGATGGTTGGTGTTGAGCGGAGGTGGTGGGTGGGTTGGTGTTGTTGCAGGAGCTCGGTGAGGTAGGGAAGGGGCCAGGTTATGGAGGGACTTGTAGGTGAGAAGGAAGAGCTTGTAATGAATACGATATTGAACAGGGAGCCAGTGGAGCTGCTGGAGGACGGGGGTGATGTGTTCTCTGGACCGGGTGTGGGTGAGAAGGCGGGCAGCAGAGTTCTGGATGTATTGCAGTTTTTGGAGATGAGTGGTGGGAAGTCCGTAGAGGAGGCCATTGCAGTAGTCGAGTCTGGAAGTGATGAATGTGTGGATGAGGATTTCAGCTGTTGACTGGGTAAGGGAGGGGCGGAGGCGGGCAATGTTGCAGAGGTGGAAGAAGGATGTTTTAGTGATATGGTTGATGTGTGTTTGGTATGAGGGTGGAGCCCATTATGATGCCATGGTTGCATACAGACAAGGAGAGGGTGACATTGTGACCGTTGATGAGGAGGGAAAAGTGGAGAGTTAAAGTGGTGAAGGTCGGAGAGGTAGGAGGTGAACCAGAGGAGTGCTGTGCCGGTGATGCCAATTGATTGCAGACGGTGGAGGAGGATAGTATGGTCTATTGCAGGGGTTTCCAAACTTTTTTGGCCGGGACCCCAAAATTGACACACGTAAATATCTCGGGACCCCCATTGTATAAAGTTATTGCCTCTTACACTACTTTAGGAAAGAAAAACATTTTATAATCAAGTTAATATGTATCTAAACAGTTTATTTTGATCAACTGAATGAATTTACAGTAAAACGTGTACTAAGAACAGTAGCATTTTTCTTTTTGTTTCATCTTGAAATCATCTGGGGACCCCCACCCAAGGCCTCGTGACCCCCTGAGGGGTCCCGACCCCCACTTTGGGAACCACTGGTCTATTGCAGGGTGCGATTTGTCAAAAAAGGGGGGATAGTTACTCAATCACTTTATTGCATAAAAAGCCCATACATTTCATGCTGTTGAACTTGAAACCAGTGTTGTAAGATGTGTTCTAACTGTCGAGTAGTAGCTCAGTATGTGTGGAGCGGAGGGTGAAGTTGATGCAGCTGCGTGCAGGGCGTCCATGCCTGTGTGTTTTGGGGCTGAATATAAGGCACACACAGCCCAATTCAATGCGTAATGATCCAGCCTATAGCCTACTCCGAGGCTATTAAGACTAATTCATTAAATTTAAGTGTTTTAGTTGTATGAATAAAGGATTGGTATGGTCTCTGTATCCTTTTCCACTGACGACTCTAATCGCTCTTTTCTGTAATAGAAAATTTGGATTAATGTATGTTTTGCAGGCACTTCCCCACACTTCAATGCAATAGGTCAGATATGGAACAATCAATGAGTTATACAACAAAAACAATGCACTCTTGTTTAGAGCACAGCTATTATTTTGGATACCTTTACTTTGACATTATCAATATGTGATTTCCATGTCAAGTGTTCATCAGTCATAATACCTACAAACTTAATCTCATGTGCCCTTTCATTTTCTAATCCGTTAATAAACAATGACGCTTTGACATATTTCCTTTAACAAACAAATCATAAACTTTGTCTTGCTAATATTTAGGGACAATTTGTTGGCATTGAACCACCTCATAATTTTCTGAAATACATTCTCTACGATTTGTAAGACATCTTTTATATTTTTTCCTGAATAGAATAAAGTGGTGTCATCCGCAAACAGAATGCACCTAAGTAACTGAGACACAGACACAATGTCATTTCCATATAGAAGAAAAAGTATATGTCCTAGGACCAATCCCTGTGGTACCCCGCAAGTTATGTTACAATTTTTAGACTTTATGCTGTTAATTTCAACAATTTGACCTCTGTTTTTAAGTAGCTGGTAATCCATTGGTGTGCCACACCTCTGATACCATATTTATATAATTTATGCAACAATATCTAGTGGTCCAGTGTATCGAACGCCTTTTGAAGATCTACAAAGATGCTTATTAAATAGTGCTTTTTGTCTATAGCATTGGCGATTTCTTCAGTTAGTTGAGTGTTTAGGACAAAACCCATGTTGGCTGTTACTTAAAATCTTAAATTCAGTTAGAAATGTATTCAGTCTAATCGCAAATAACTTCTCCAGAATTTTAGAGAACTGTGGAAGTAATGATATTAGTCTATAATTAGAAAATTCAAATTTATTTCCTTTTTTAAAGAGTGGAATTACTTTGGCTATTTTCATGCGGTCTGGAAATATCCCTGAAGTAAATTACAAATTACAGATATATGTAAAAGGCTCAATAATAACATCTATAATTTATTTTATCAATACCATATTCATATCAGTATAATCATTTGATTTTTTTTATTGGCACACTTCTGGACAATTGTCAATATGTCACTCGCTTGTACACTTTCAAGAAAAATACTGCTAACATTATCTGGTACTGTTCCACCATTGATGTTTCCATCTGGGATTTGTCGTGACAAGGTAGGGCCAATATTTACAAAGTAATCTTTGAATTCATTCACAATTTCAGTTTTATTGTAAATGTCAACATTATTCTTTGTAAATTAATTTGGAAATTTTGCCTTTTTGCATGACAGTATTTATTACACTCCATGTGTCTTTGGTGCTATTTTTATTTTTGTCTAGCAATTTAGTGTAATAATCCTTTTTTTCCCTTCGTATGATTCCAACTAATTTGTTTTTATATTTTTTATACCTATCTTCAGCATCTTTAGTTCTTGATCTTAGAAACAATCTGTACAAATAATTTGTTTTCTTGCGGGCATTTTTCAGTCCATTTGTCATCCATGGATTCTTTTTGGTTATTTTACAATTTCTATCATATAAACTAATTAATGTCGTCATAAAAGCTTCATAGGCAGAATTAACATTATCTGTGTGTATACTCTATCCCAGCTCTGTTTCTTCAGATCTTCTCTGAAGGCTTCTAAAGCCTTACTAGATTTATCTCGAATTAATGTTGTATTTTCATCTTGTATAATGTCATAACATGTTTTCTCATAAATTTTAAATATAGGGAGATGATAACTCACGTCTGTCATAAAGATACCACTAATTAATTTACCACGTACATTTGTAAATATATTGTCAATGATGGTTGCACTATGTGTAGTCACCCTTGTTGGTTTGGTTATCATTGGGTATAGATCTGTGCTCTTCATGTAATTCCTAAATTCATTTGATGCTATAGGGTTTCCCAGATCTATATTGAAGTCACCACACAACATTAATGATTTGTTATTAATTTGTTCAAACATCTCAAGGATTTTATCTGTAAATGATTAAAAATGATTCCATTTTTCTGGAGTTGCCCGCGGGGAGAGACGGCGGGCTGGGGTGGGTTTGCTTATAGCCCCCCAGCTCAGCCGCCACGTGTTGGAGTTCACCCCGGTGAACGAGAGGGTCGCGTCCCTACGCCTTCGGGTTGGGGACAGGTCTCTCACCGTTGTCTCGGCCTACGGGCCCAACATCGGTGCAGAGTACCCTTCTTGGAGTCCCTGGGAGGGGTACTAGATAGTGCTCCGACTGGGGACTCCATTGTTCTACTGGGGGACTTCAACGCCCACGTGGGTAACGACAGTGAGACCTGGACGGGGGTGATGGGGAAGAACGGCCTCCCCGATCTGAACCCGAGTGGTGTTCTGTTATTGGACTTCTGTGCTAGTTACAGTTTGTCCATAACGAACACCATGTTCGAGCACAAGGGTGTCCCTAAGTGCACGTGGCACCAGGACACCCTAGGCAGGAGGTCGATGATCGACTTTGTAGTTGTGTCATCTGATCTCCGGCCGCGTGTCTCTGACACTCGGGTGAAGAGAGGGGCTGAGCTGTCAACCGATCACCACCTGGTGGTGAGCTGGATCCGCTGGCAGGGGGGAGGAAGCCGGTCAGACCTGGCAGGCCCAAACGTGTTGTGAGGGTCTGTTGGGAACGTTTGGTGGATCCCTCTGTCAGTAGGGTATTCAACTCCCACCTCCGGAAGAGCTTCACCCAGATTCCGAGGGAGGTTGGAGACATGGAGTCCGAGTGGACCATGTTCTCCTCCTCCATTGTCGATGCGGCTGCTCGCAGTTGTGGCTGTAAGGTCTCTGGTGCCTGTCGCGGCGGCAATCCCCGAACCCGGTGGTGGCGCCCGGAAGTAAGGAATGCCGTCAAGCTTAAGAAGGAGTCCTACCTGGCCTTGTTGGCTTGTGGGACTCCGGAGGCAGCTGAGAGGTACCGGCAGGCCAAGCGTGCTGCAGCTCGTGCAGTCACAGAGGCAAAAACTCGGGTCTGGGAGGAGTTCGGAGAAGCCATGGAGGAGGACTATCGGTCGGCCTCGAAGAGATTCTGGCAAACCATCCGGCGCCTCAGGAGGGGGAAGCAGTGCTTCACCAACACTGTTTACAGTGCGGGCGGGGAGCTGTTGACCTCGACTGGGGATGTGGTCGGGCGGTGGAAGGAGTACTTCGAGGATCTCCTCAATCCCACTGTCACGTCTTCCGATGAGGAGGCAGAGGCTGGGGACTCGGAGGGGGGTTCGTCCATCACCCAGGCTGAAGTCACCGAGGTGGTTAGAAAGCTTCTCGGTGGCAAGGCCCCGGGGGTGGATGAGATTCGTCCCGAGTACCTTAAGTCTCTGGATGTTGTAGGGCTGTCTTGGCTGACACGTCTCTGCAACATCGCGTGGCGGTTGGGGACAGTGCCTTTGGATTGGCAGACCGGGGTGGTGGTCCCTCTCTTTAAGAAGGGGGATCGGAGGGTGTGCTCCAATTACAGAGGGATCACACTTCTCAGCCTCCCCGGTAAGGTCTATTCCAGGGTGCTGGAGAGGAGGATCCGGCCGATAGTCGAACCTCGGATTCAGGAGGAACAATGCGGTTTTCGTCCCGGTCGTGGCACACTGGACCAGCTCTATACCCTACATCGGGTGCTCGAGGGTTTGTGGGAGTTCGCCCAACCAGTCCACATGTGCTTTGTGGATTTGGAGAAAGCGTTCGACCGTGTCCCTCGTGGTGCCCTGTGGGGGGGTGCTCCGGGAGTATGGGGTCCGGGGCCCTCTGCTAAGGGCTGTCCGTTCCCTGTATGACCGCAGCAGGAGCTTGGTTTGCATTGCCGGCAGCAAGTCAGACTTGTTTCCGGTGCGTGTTGGTCTCCGCCAGGGCTGCCCTATGTCACCGGTTCTGTTCATTACCTTTATGGACAGAATTTCTAGGTGCAGCCAGGGGCCGGAGGGTGTCCGGTTTGGGAACCTCAGGATCTCATCTCTGCTGTTTGCAGATGATGTTGTTCTGTTGGCTTCATCAAATCAGGACCTTCAGCGCGCACTGGGGCGGTTTGCAGCCGAGTGTGAAGCGGCCGGGGTGAGGATCAGCAAGCTCCAAATCTGAGGCCATGGTTCTCCACCGGAAAAAGGTGGCTTCCCCGCTTCAGGTCGGTGGGGAGTCCTTACCTCAAGTGGAGGAGTTCAAGTATCTTGGTGTCTTGTTCACGAGTGAGGGACGGATGGAGCGTGAGATCGATAGACGGATCGGTGCAGCGTCAGCAGTGATGCGGTTGTTGTATCGGACTGTTGTGGTGAAGAGGGAGCTGAGTCGGGGGCAAAGCTCTCGATTTACCGATCGATCTACGTTCCCACCCTCACCTAAGGTCATGAGATTTGGGTAATGACCGAAAGGACAAGATCGCGAATACAAGCGGCCGAAATGAGTTTCCTTCGCAGGGTGGCTGGGCGCACCCTCCGAGATCGGGTGAGGAGCTCAGTTACCCGGGAGGAGCTCGGGGTAGAGTCGCTACTCCTTCACGTCGAAAGGAGCCAGCTGAGGTGGCTAGGGCATCTGTTCCGGATGCCTCCTGGTCGCCTCCCTCGGGAGGTGTTCCAGGCATGTCCTATTGGGAGGAGGCCTCGTGGAAGGCCCAGGACACGCTGGTGGGACTATGTCTCCGAGCTGGCCTGGTGTCGCCTCGGGGTCCCCCAGAACAGCTGGAGGAGGTGTGCGTGGATCGGGAAGTCTGGGCATCTCTGCTGAGACTGCTGCCTCCGCGACCCGGCCCTGGATAAAGCGGAAGAAAATGGATGGATGGATGGATGATTCAACACAAGACCCTGGTGCTCTACACAACTGATCAACATATTTTTACCAATTTCATTTGTTATTTCTACAGTAAGCATTTCCATAAATTTTTTCACAGCAATTGTTTCTTGTTCAATAATTTTACATTTTAGATGAGAACCAATGTAGAGGGCCACACCCCCTCCCTTTTTACTTACTCTGTTGACATAAAACATATTGTATCCTTCAATCTGGACATCATTAATATCAGAGTCCTTCAACCAGCTTTCAGTTATAGCAATCACTAGAAGGTTTTATCTAACTGACAGAGTAGTTCTTTTATTTTTACAAAGTTACACTTTAAACTTTCACTATTAAAGTGTATGATAGATAATGCTTCATTAAGCCCAGCTCTAGTTCAGGAGCATGTTCCAAACTCTGCATGTTCCAGAGCCACAAATGTCACTTTCTCTGGTTTTTAATTCAACCGCGAACAGTGAAACATGTTCCTGAGCTGCGCGGGGACATCTTTTCAAATGTTACGGGGCTTGATCGTTTAGAACATCATCTTGAAATGTTGGAATAAACCGCTATGTAAAACAAAAACTTGCCCTGGAAACCATTGGAAATGACTTAACGCGACTTCCGGCATCTCACCGGAAATTGCCCCATCCTCGTTTCTACATGAGCGACGCCAGGAATAAGGTGGATAGGAAACACCTTTGCTAGGTGAAGGGCCATGCCCCACCCTCTCAAGGTGCATAAATGTATACCAGCAGTATTTGTCTTATTGTGTATGTATAAGTATGCGTATGTTCAAAAGTATATACATAATGTGCATCTATGTGTGTGTGCGTACCTATTTGTGTATAGGTATGTATGTGTACATGTACTTATCAATTTATCTAGAGTTATTTTTGTTTATTACTATTATTATTGTTTTGTTTTGTTTACTTGTAACGTTTACTTTTGATCATGGTTGTTTTAGAGCACAGAAAAAGAAAAACAATGTGTCAAAAGGCCAATGCGGAAACCTGTATAAGTTGAAACTGATTGAGTGGTTGACACAATAAAGTAATTTAAAAAAAAGACTCTTCCCAGTGCCAGGTCATCTTGTTTTGATGACGGCTCCAGCCAAAGCACATATGGTTGAGGGTTATTTGCATTTTGAGGATGTTGTGCTGTGCTATTGCTATTTGAATAGTGCTGTCATGCATGTCGTACACAGACAAGAATTGCATTGCCAACATTTGGTACAGAGGACGAGCACTCCACCAAGTCTTAAGCCGAGACACTGCAGCTGAACCAATTATTTAAAACATCGTCAGTGAAATCTAGTTTAAATCAGGATGAGAGGGATTTCCACTGGGACCGCTGTTTGTTTGCATGTAGACCGCTCTAATTCGCTTTTGATGAGCTTTTGAGACGTAAACTATGTGGGAACACGAGCTGTAATCAAACAACGAGCTGCGATTAGCTGCTCACAATAAATTTGACTGAAAATTGCACAGTCGAGGGGTTTTCTGACCCTTGGTGTTGGCTAAGTTGTCTCCACTTAACCTCTGTGGACGTCGTCTAATTCTGCGATCTTTCACAAAGACTTTGCTCAGATGTGGTACTTTAGACTTGGAGAGCACTGTCAACATAAAAACACTTTTATTTCGTGTTGATTGGTCAAATATTCTCGGAGATATTCACATTTTTGGATTACAACAGAGCTAAAGTCTGTTTATGAAGCCTCATTACATTTGCCACATTTACATCATTTCTCAGGGGGACCTGTCCTGTCAGGCTGTAGCCCCCAGACTGTGGAATGACTTACCCCTGTCCCTTCGTGTGCTCGACTCTGTTGATATCTTTAAAAAGCACTTGAAGACTGTGCTATTTAGGAAAGCTTTTGGTTGATGGGTTGTCACTTTTTGTGATTTATTTTATATTAATTTTGGTTATTGCATGAATACAATAATTCACAATAATTTTTGAATTATTTTATATTCATTTGGTTATTGCATGAATTTTATTATGTCATTTTACTGCGCCTATGTTTGTACAGCACTTTGTGATTTTTATCTGTGAAAAGCGCTTTATAAATAAACTTCACTTACTTACTTTACTTACTACGTGGAAACACACTCAAAAACGATCAGAAAATCGTTGGAATGCTCTTTCCATAACTAAGAAAATTAAATGCAATGTAGGAGAGACCCAGCCCCATGTCACTTGTACAGTGTGAGCAGGTCAGTCATGTCTCATCGCTCTTTACAGTGTAAAACACTTCTGTGAGCTCGGGCTTTCTTCGTATGAGAGTTCAAAATCTCCCCAAAATGTCACACTTTAAGCCCAGCTCTAGTTCAGGAGCATGTTCCAAACTCTGCATGTTCCAGAGCCACAAATATCACTTTCTCTAGTTTTTATTTCAACCGCGAACAGTGAAACATGTTCCTGAGCTGCGCGGGGACATCTTTTCAAATGTTACGGGGCCTGATCGTTTAGAACATCATCTTGAAATGTTGGAATAAACCGCTATGTAAAACAAAAACTCGCCCTGGAAACCATTGGAAATGACTTAACGCGACTTCCGGCATCTCACCGAAAATTGCCCCATCCTCGTTTCTACATGAGCGACGCCAGGAATAAGGTGGATAGGAAACACCTTTACTAGGTGAAGGGCCATCCCCACCCTCTCACTATGGTGCATAAATAAGGTGCATGAATGTATACCAGCAGTATTTGTCTTTTATGTATGTATAAGTATGCGTATGTCCAAAAGTATATACATAATGTGCATCTATGTGTGTGTGCGTACCTATTTGTGTATGTGTATATGTACTTATCAATTTATCTAGAGTTATTTTTGTTTATTACTATTATTAGCAGGAATTTTTTTTCCCGTTTACTTGTAATGTTTACTTTTGATGATGGTTGTTTTAGAGCACAGAAAAAGAAAAACAATGTGTCAAAAGGCCAATTCAGAAACCTGTATAAGTTGAAACTGATTGAGTGGTTGACACAATAAAG
The DNA here is from genome assembly GCA_007210695.1 of Neogobius melanostomus. Taxonomy (NCBI): domain Eukaryota; kingdom Metazoa; phylum Chordata; class Actinopteri; order Gobiiformes; family Gobiidae; genus Neogobius; species Neogobius melanostomus. Next base: position 499,003 of record VHKM01000013.1, on the reverse strand, counting down.
TAATTTAAAAAAAAGACTCTTCCCAGTGCCAGGTCATCTTGTTTTGATGACGGCTCCAGCCAAAGCACATATGGTTGAGGGTTATTTGAATTTTGAGGATGTTGTGCTGTGCTATTGCTATTTGAATAGTGCTGTCATGCATGTCATACACAGACAAGATTTGCATTGCCAACATTTGGTACAGAGGACGAGCACTCCACCAAGTCTTAAGCCGAGACACTGCAGCTGAACCAATTATATAAAACATCGTCAGTGAAATCAAGTTTAAATCAGGATGAGAGGGATTTCCACTGGGACCGCTGTTTGTTTGCATGTAGACCACTCTAATTCGCTTTTTATGAGCTTTTGAGACGTAAACTATGTGGGAACACCACCCTCTCACTATGGTGGCCCAACTTTACATTACAGTACATTTAACCTGTCACACACAGAAATTATATAAACGCCATGAAATTCACACACGCCTTTTATCTGATCGCTAACACCAACGGTTTTGAGGTTAGAGTTTAGAGTCCCGAGTCTCGGCCCACGGTCAAAGGGATCGTTCCAGTGGTTCAGAAACTAGGAATATCTAAACTAATTCTGTTTTGGTCTCAACACATGAAAGACTTGGGGCCCAATCAGGGTCATGCTAGGACCTCATTTCGGCCTGGCAATTTAATGATTTGGACCGGCCCATGGATCTACAGAGTTGAAGCTCAACAATGGGGCGCTGGCTTCATAAACATGATATTGCTGGTTCAACTGATAATAAGGGGCAACAGTGGCGGCAATGGTAGTCTCATCGGAAGGTCGGGGGTTCCACTCCCAGCTCCCGCAGGTGCATACTGTCGTTGTGTCCTTGGGCAAGACACTTCACCCACCTTGCCTCAGTGTCTCCGTACACGGTGACTGGTTTCTTGATGTAAATTGCTTTGGATGGTAATGAAGGTATAAAAGCATTATATAAGTTGAGACCATTTACCAAATACCACTCAAACAAAATATCTAACAATTTGACAACTCCGCAGTCGGCACCAAGTTATGTAGATAAAATATGCATTATATTACTTGTCCACCTTTTCTACATTGAACACTAATACCTTTCATCTGCCTTTTACCCTTCTTTTCTCTGTCTCTGCTGGACTGGACTGAACCAACTTGAACTAAAGCGGTGGGTTGCTCCACTTTTTAACACCCTAAACACCCCTCTGAGTTAATTAAAATGGAATCTCCCTGCCAAAGTTTGATACGAAGGTTTTTTCTGATTTTGATACATCAGTCAGTATTTGATAGATTTCCATTCCATTTGTGTGGAATCTATATACCAAAAACTGTGTGCTAGAGTGCTTTCGCTGGTAGCGCGAGGGCGCTTAGAGAAAAAAAAGGGGTTTTATCTTGCGTTTATCAGAGAGGTGGGGGATTATAATATGCAAGTATGAAACGCTGAGGGTTGCCTGGGTAAGGGTACAGAAAAATGGTCGCATCATTGAAGGTCCTGAAGAGCACAGTGGCCTCCATCATTCATCAGGACTCTAGAGCTGGCCACCCGCCCAAGCAATCGGGGCGAAGGGCCTTGGTCAGGGAGATGACCAAGAACCTGATGGTCACTCTGACTGAGCTCCAGCATTATTGTCACAAGTTAGAGTTGTATTATAGGGTGTGTAAATTGGCCGAATGGAAGTGTATTGCCCTATGTTTGCTGTGGGAGTATAGTGGTGCGACCAATAAAAGCAAGACCAATTAAAATTAAGGGGAAAAAACTAGCTAAAAGAATGGAGGATAAATAAGAGGCAAAAATTCCGACGGAAAAGTTCCCAAGGTCCAATCTGGGTCAAATATCTCTATGCCTTTCCATCGTATGGGCGACCTGGGGCACAAAGCACAAACACCAGCACTAAACGACTCCATAGCTCAAACAGCAGGCTGGAGCTCTATCCAACGCAGGGGTCCCCCGCTGCTGCGTCATGGGCCTCTGGCAGTGTTCGAGTGTGCCTCTGCTGGCACACAAACTGTACACCAGTTATAGGTAAGATACAAGTTTTTCAGCACAATGAAGATGGTTCCATATCCTACGTGTCCATATAAAGCAGAGTCACTTGGAAGTACCTCTGTATTTATTTTTACTTTTTATATTACTTATTTTCTTTATGACTGATATAGTTTCATAATAAACAGAACTCTTCAAAAACAGCATTGCTGCAACACAAAGGGGCAGACAAACATTGTGTTTACAAGTTCATTTTACATATTGCGTAAAAATGCAAATTGAAAGCAAAACATTCAAGAAGAACCTAGTCTTCTAACTATAGTTTAGAAACATAAATATAGCCATTTACGTAAAATGTAACAGCTCTGAATGAAGCGCGGACAGAGCCCGATCACCGTGAAGACTGAAGAGTGTCTGGACTGAACGTTGATGGCCCAAAATGGCAGCTGCTGTACCAGACTGCTGCAAAACCATGGAAATGTTTCTTTTTTTATTCAAATTCCAAGGTCGAAGCAGTGCCTTTGGTTTCCATTACTGTGGAAACAGTAAAAATACAAGCAGAACATGCAATGACAGAAGACGGGCCAACACTGGCACCATCTTTAGGGAAATATTTTTAACAACTTTTCATCATGGGCCACAATACTGTATCTGTTTTGTTGGTGGCTTTCTCCACTTCAGCTTTAGGTCGATCCCATCCATTTCAAGCTTTGTTTTTAACTATGGGAGACAGAAAAATATGTGGTATTAGCAACGTTTAATTCCCCTCGAAATGTTTCCTAATCCTAAAAAAACTGGGTCTATACTAATTTATAAGAACAACAAATTCGAGCTTGTTCTCCTTGATGAGTGATTCCAGAAATGTGAAGATGCTGTGAATCTTACTATATAAAACTGCAGTTTGACCTGACCTGGGAAACTGCCAGATCAAAGATCGACTGTTGAAAATGGGCCTAAAGTACCTGTCTCACCGGTCTGGAGACTACACTCACCTAAAGGATTATTAGGAACACCATACTAATACTGTGTTTGACCCCCTTTCGCCTTCAGAACTGCCTTAATTCTACGTGGCATTGATTCAACAAGGTGCTGAAAGCATTCTTTAGAAATGTTGGCCCATATTGATAGGATAGTATCTTGCAGTTGATGGAGATTTGTGGGATGCACATCCAGGGCACGAAGCTCCCGTTCCACCACATCCCAAAGATGCTCTATTGGGTTGAGATCTGGTGACTGTGGGGGCCATTGTAGTACAGTGAACTCATTGTCATGTTCAAGAAACCAATTTGAAATGATTGGAGCTTTGTGACATGGTGCATTATCCTGCTGGAAGTAGCCATCAGAGGATGGGTACATGGTGGTCATAAAGGGATGGACATGGTCAGAAACAATGCTCAGGTAGTCCGTGGCATTTAAACGATGCCCAATTGGCACTAAGGGGCCTAAAGTGAGGGGCGACAATGGCGCAGATGGTAGAGCGGGTCGTCTCATGATCGGAAGGTCAGGGGTTCGAATCCTGCCTCCTGAAGGTGCACATTGTCGTTGTGTCCTTGGGCAAGACACTTCACCCACATTGCCTCCAGTGTCTGCGTACACTGGTAGCCCCCTAGGAGAGACCAACAGGCCCGGTTTGAACCGTGAGGCCGTCCTTCCGTGGACCCACCACCTGCAGAAGGAGCCATGGGGGCTGGTGCTATGTGACCTGGGCAGCTCCAACTGCCCCCACGACCCGGCAACGGACAAGTGGAAGAAAATGGATGGATGGATGGATGGGCCTAAAGTGTGCCAAGAAAACATCCCCCACACCATTACACCACCACCACCAGCCTGCACAGTGGTAACAAGGCATGATGGATCCATGTTCTCATTCTGTTTACGCCAAATTCTGACTCTACCATCTGAATGTCTCAACAGAAATCGAGACTCATCAGACCAGGCAACATTTTTCCAGTCTTCAACTGTCCAATTTTGGTGAGCTCGTGCAAATTGTAGCCTCTTTTTCCTATTTGTAGTGGAGATGAGTGGTACCCGGTGGGGTCTTCTGCTGTTGTAGCCCATCCGCCTCAAGGTTGTGCGTGTTGTGGCTTCACAAATGCTTTGCTCCATACCTCGGTTGTAACGAGTGGTTATTTCAGTCAAAGTTGCTCTTCTATCGGCTTGAATCAGTCGGCCCATTCTCCTCTGACCTCTAGCATCAACAAGGCATTTTCGCCCACAGGACTGCCGCATACTGGATGTTTTTCCCTTTTCACACCATTCTTTGTAAACCCTAGAAATGGTTGTGCGTGAAAATCCCAGTAACTGAGCAGATTGTGAAATACTCAGACCGGCCCGTCTGGCACCAACAACCATGCCACGCTCAAAATTGCTTAAATCACCTTTCTTTCCCATTCTGACATTCAGTTTGGAGTTCAGGACATTGTCTTGACCAGGACCACACCCCTAAATGCATTGAAGCAACTGCCATGTGATTGGTTGTTTAGATAATTGCATTAATGTGAAATTGAACAGGTGTCCTAATAATCCTTTAGGTGAGTGTAGGTGGAGACTAGAGTCACCACTAGTCACGGAGATGTCTCCGGGACGTACCTTGGAAATAAGTATCCAGGTAGTCTCGGTGAAAGTTTTATTTCAGCAGAAACTACATGGAGACTTGAAAACATCTCCATGGTTTCTGCATTAGGCCTTTTGTATGAGCGCAGTCAGTCCGAGTTGCTGAGAGTTGCTGTCTCCGCAACTTTCTCCGGTGAGCTAGGACCTTTAGAGTGCTAAATTTCAACAAAACAAATGTAAACCTACCAGAGATAAGAGCTGATCGAAGATGACGGTATCAGTGAGGTTCACAGCCCTCTGGAGTTTTACTCTGACTGTAGTGACTGTTCTTATCTTCAGAGCTGCGTGAACAAACATTGGTAGCACTTTACAGAAAAGTAAAAACATGGCAATAGGATGGTAAGGTGTAATAAATATATAAAGCATTTCACCCACTAAATACAATATGGCGTGCATGTTTGTTTTATGTTTTGAACTTATTAGTTTAGTGGCTCTGGTGTCTTATACAACATCATAAATGTTTTGCAGTGTGGCTTTAAGTTATTCAAAAAATCCAGGTTTGGATCCTCAAAGTTACCTGAAATGTCTATGCTGGATTTTTATCTGTGTATTGTAAATTTGACTCTTACCTCCTTGACAGATGAACGGTATCTGAAAGTGGCAGGGAAGGTCATTCGATCCCGACGGATGATCAGCACAGTGCTCTATAAAGTCTGAATTATTAGGTTCTCCACTGAGCCAGTTCCTGAAGGTGCTGGGGCTGTTATCGGACCACCTCCAGGGCTCACGGTACAGGCCGATCCATGTAGTGCTGGTAGGGCTCTCCAATTGGCTTGTCAAGGCCTTGTTTTCTGCTGAGTTTTCGATCATTACCAAGTCGTGGTAGTGTTGTCGGCAGTGAGACTGCGCACTGGCCCAGGCCATTGGGGAAGTCACCACGGTGTATTGTTTCAGGCCGGACTGAACTGGAAATGAATGTCTTATTCAACATTATTTCAACACACATACTTTCACTCAATGAGACAATGGTGGAGAAAAGGGTTTTAGATCAGTTATCTTCCTGGGTGAAATGTTGTAAAGGCCCCAGTACTGATAACAACTTAAAAAACCTTTTTCTATGGTGAACAATTCTTGACTGAGAGAGCTTTTACATAAACTTATTGGGGGTTATAATACAACATATGTACGCTTTTAAAATGGCAAATATTTTGGAAATAAAACGAACAATATAAGACATTTCATTGCCTTTTTTTGGGTCCATTCCAACTACTATGCTGCTTCAGGCGTATTTCTGTGGATATTGTCTGTTTAGCGTGACCAGATGTCCTGCATTGTGCGGAACTGCTCAGCATTTTCAACTCAATATCCTGCATCAAGCAAATTGGAGCCATGTCCCACATTTAACTCTGCTGCTGCAGAAATGTTATTTTATTCCTCAGACGCGGAGAGAGCGCTCGGCAGGATCCTCCTCTGGCTTTAGAGCCAATTGTTCTGTTGTCACTGCAGTGACTTGAGCTGCTACAGAGACACATGAGCTCAATGACAGGCTCAAAACACTTTGGGCCAGATCTTGTGCCTTTCTTTAGCAAAATGAAATATTGCGGCACGGTAGTACAGCGGTTAGTGCTCTCACTTCACAGCTAGAAGTTCTGGGTTTGATTCACACCTGCACGGGGCCTTTCTGTGTGGAGTTTGCATGTTCTCCCTGTGTCTGTATAGGGTTCCTCTGGGTACTCCGGTTTCCCCTACCACTAAAAACATGTACAATAGGCCAGGATGAATGCTTGCTTTATGTATTGGATTTTATCATGACAAAAGCTTATCATCCAAGCCCTGATAGATACGAAATAAATAAATAAATTTTGGAGTCTCACCGTAGAGCAGAAAAAGCACTTCCCCAGCCATTAATACTTTGCACCATCCAAAAACATAAAACATACTTTAAAATTAAAATTGTTCCCCCTAAAAGACCGGAAAATCAGTTAAGACGAGCTTACCTCTGCAGCATCAGTCCAAAACAACATCTATCAGAGGACGTTGCGTTTCATTTCATTAGACAAATGAGACCACGGGAGGAGGCTTTGCATTTTCACATTAAGATTTTACTTGGGCTTTAAGTGCATTAATTAAAATTGTTTTACGAGCGTGTACATACAAACGTATGGAAATCTCCAAATCCAGCCTCTGCTCACAGTGCTTTACATACTTACATATTTGAATGCAATTGTGTGCACTGAAACCGGAGTCATTGTGTTGTTTCAATAACGTGGTCAGACTGAGGCAGTTTATTTCTCTACCAACAGGATCTATTTTGGAGGGGTGTTCAAATGGTATCTCCCTCTTACAGCCCAGTGCAATGTGAAAGTTCTTTTATATTTCAATACCTCCGTATTCATTTGATAGATTTACATGAACAAAAAACAAAACGTTTGTGTTACTTTGTTCATGTCTCAACTAATAATACTGCTCAGCCCAGTTAAAGCTTATAACTAACATAAGAATGTGCGGAGGGCAAGAAATCCAAAAGAGGAGATTGGCTCCCTGAGACCCCCAATAAAGCAAAACTGAACATCACAGTGTGTCCTTTTATTGTAGACAGCCTAAGGAAACAGAAGTGCTCACTAACACAGAATGACACAGATCAATACAAAATGTTTCATGTCTTTGAGTTCACCCCATTTTTGCTATGTATATTTTCTTTTACTGGGTGAGTGAGACTTCTTGTTATGTTGAACATATTACAACGCTGATAACACACATGTACATAACGGTCGGTTAGTACACGATCTATTTCAGTTCCTACACAGCAGCTCACAGCTTAACCTAACCACAGGCCCCTGGGCTAACCATGACATAGAATAGAATAATCAACACTTACACTTAAATATTACTGCACAAAGAAATTAACCAGAACTTGAATTAATGTAAGTCATCATACAGTAGCTAGCCTGGTTTTACCATACCCTCGTACTCATTTTGTTTCGTACAGAGGGTCTGGATCTTCACAATAAGCCCAATGCCCATCTCGACTGCGCATGCGTGAGTCAATCAGGCTCCCAAACAAACCACTCCGCCATTGAAATGTGTAAGCGAGTTCAGGTAGCGGAGCGTGAACACTGAAGTATATTGAGCCATAACCGTGAACTATAAGGCTTACGGGCATTGGTTTACAGACTATAAGTCTCAAGTGACATTTCTTGCAAATATTTAAGTTGTTAATATCTTGAAAGCGAGGGAAAAGTCAGGGCGGCGGCTCCGTAAGCAGGAGCGGACCATCGCGGACAGGGGAACGACAGGACCTGGGATCAGCCCGACACAGACACCCTCACTTTTTAAATCATTTGAATTCGTCTTGTAATCACAGGGGAAAGTTCCAAAATGGTGTTGATGTTAAATACAGTGGGTAAATTTCCGTCTGTCAAATTAGCGACCGATTTTGTACACCATCAGATCACTCGTAAAAAAATAATAAAATAAAGTATTTAGATGGCATAGCCTATGTGTGTATGTGGATCTCTCTGGTCACAATTAAGAAAAAGATTGTCTACTGTCCGCCTCCTTATTGACAAAAAAAGAGAGGGATTCTATGTATTTATTTCTCATTTCAGTTTAAATGTTGTGAATATCGGCGACATGAGGCCACAGTTTCAGAGCCTGGACTTTGTCCAACAGTCGCCTTCAAGGGTCAGAAATGTTTTTCTGACATAGTTATTCCAACTATATGAACAAGGACTGGTCGTCATTTTTAACAGCATCTCTTCGTATGAATGGCAGTTTCATTTCTGTCTATCTCCGTACGCGGCCCCGGTTGTAAAAATAGACTTTAAGTTAATATTGTAACAGGCTCCGTGGCGACGACAAAAATGCTTTAAATCATCAACTTTCCAGTGGTTAAAACGGTCCAAATCAGAGCTTTCTTCATTGCTTTACGCTAACTATCATTATTGTTTGGTAGCCAAAAGACATTCCATTACCCATAATGCAACGGCGAGCCGAGATGGGCATTGGGCTTATTGAGCTCTGTTAACAGGTGGGAGGGGTGAACTCCTTTGAAACGATTGGATCTTTTTTTTTTTTTTTATTCAGAAATAATAAACAGACAGTAAGACAGAAAATAAACAACATAAAAGCAGCGTGAGGCGTGCATACGAGTTCAGAACTTTACAGGTTCATTGTACATTCCGTGTGAACGGTGTATATAAGCAGAGGCATAGAGGCTATACAGGTGATACAAAGAGAATTATTATTATTATAATAATAATAATAATAATAATAATAATAATATATATATATATATATATATATATATATATATATATATATATATATATATATACATACACATACATACATACACACACATATGCTTTTTTTTTTTTTTTTTTTTCACATGCGCGTATAGATATGCACATAAATCAGGGGTTGAGTACAGGAGTATGACCATGTGTGTACCCATAACACGATAAACAGCAGTTAGAGGCTCACCAGCCCCGACATACAGTAGGGGTGCATCCAAGCCCACAAGAGGGTCCACAAGGGAGCGCGGGCCGAGCGGGCACCCAGGCCCTCCGTGGAGCGCCTGCATGACCACTACGCCCGCACCATATCGACAGAGAAATACAGTGTTGTATGGATGAATAAGGTCACTTTTTTACCCATAGGGTGTATTAAAATTCAAGTATATTAAAAGGTGATATTTAGTAATTTTATTGAGTCAATTGTTTTGGCAGCTTTTTTGTTTGAAAGTGTACTTAGACAACCCAAATACTGATTGAGTTCCAATCTCAGCAGGTTGAAGCGAGGCTTACCGTCTCCGAATTTAGATCTATGTATGTGATTTTTGCCCATTAGTATAAATAAATTCACCATATATTCCAAGTTGCGATTTCTGTGATTGAAGTAAGTTATTATGTCGCTACATAGAAAGTGTATTCTGAAGGATGTTTTCTGATATATTAGTAACTCGAGGTCAGTCCACATTTTGTTTGTGAATGAACATTCGAAAAAAAGATGAGTTAAGGATTCTTCGTATTGGTTACAAAAGGAACATTTTGTTTCCACATCTTTGAATTTGGCGATATGCAAATTTGTTGGATAGATTCTATACAATATTTTCCAGTGTAGCTCTCTCACTTTGTTGTTAACACAGTATCTAAACGGAATAAGCCAAGCTGTTTTCCACATTATACTGGAAAATATTGCATTCCACCGTGCTTTACAGGCTGGTATAGCTTTGTTTATTTTTTGTAGACAATTCCGGATATGCCTGTTGGAGCACTTATAGCTTTTTATATCTATACCATTAATAAATAATTGATCTGTAACTACATGCGGTGCCGTACTGCGATGTGACCTCATTAATTCTATCAAGCCACTGGAAATACTTTTCGTAACATGGTTGAAGTCCTTTGAGGTAACAGGAAAATTATGGTAATTCATAAAGCTTCATATGTAAAGAGCTGCCCACTTCCATCAAATAAATCCTGCAGTAGTATAATGTTTCTTTCTATCCATTTTGTCATATATAATGACTTGTTACCTTTAATAATATTTTGATTATTCCATATGATAGCTTTATGCGGTGAGAAATTGTGTTTATAACAAATCTTCCACGCTAACAAAGCTTGATGATAAAAGGCAGATAATTTGATCGGCAGCTTGGCAATGCTGTAGTTACATTTCAAAAGAAAAGGAAGACCACCAACATTTTTGAAAATATTCGTCGGAATTAAAAACCAAATGGAGTCAGGGTTAATCAAACATTGCTTTATCCACTTCATCTTAAAGGTCAAATTGAGTTCACCGAAGTCGAGTAGCTCTAGGCCGCCCTCCTCTTTAGGGCTAGTAAGCACACCCCTTTTTACCTTGGGCGGTTTATTTTGCCAGACAAAGTCTGTCATCATTTTGTTAATCTCGCTACACACCTTGTCATCCACACTTAAAGACAGAGCTGGATAAACAAATCTTGAAATTTCTTCCGCTTTGGTTAACAATATCCTTCCCCAAATTGAGATATCCCTTTGAGACCATAAATTAAAGATAGTTTTTGTTGTCTTCAATTTGGGAGAGAAATTTAACTGTTGGCGTTCTTTTTCATCTTGGCAAATCTCAATACCCAGATATTTAACTTTTTCTTTCACCATCACATTATGCATTACAATATCATTACTCTCAAACAAACATAATATTTCACACTTGGACATATTAAGTCTCAACCCTGATGCATCTGAAAAGTTTTGGACAGCTACTATTGTCTTCTCAACCTGCTGTTTATCTTGTAAAAAGAGCGCAGTATCGTCTGCAAGTTGCGTTATTTTGATTTCTTTTCCAAAGATTTGTAGACCTTTAATCTCAAGGTTATTTTTAATATAGATGGATAAAGGTTCTACCGCTAGTAAGAACAGGAATGGAGCCACGGGACATCCTTGACGGACCGACCGAGTTACCGTGAATCTTGGGGTTGTGTTAGGGTAAAGCAAGACGCTACTGTTAATGTTTTTATACAGCATTTGAATAACCGATGTAAATTTTGGACCAAATCCAAAGGTTTGAATAGTTTTAAAAAGAAAGGCGTGTTCAACTGTGTCAAATGCTTTATAGAAGTCGAGGAATAAGATTAAAGCTTGCGTATCCAGATATTCAGCGTGGTCCAGTAAATCTAATACAAGTCTGATATTGGAACTTATATGTCTGTTAGACATGAATCCTGTTTGTGTTTCTGATATAATATCATTGAGTCCCCTCTTCAAGCGCTTAGCAAAAATTAGAGCTAGTATTTTGTAGTCAACATTTAACAAGGTAATCGGTCTCCAATTTTCAATTATCTGTGGATCTTTCTGAGGCTTGGGAATTAAGCAAATAAGCCCTTGTTTCATGGTGCTTGACATTTCATTAGATTCTATACATTGAATAAGTGCTTCAAAAAGTGGGGGTTCAATGATATCCCAGAAATAAAGGTAAAACTCTACTGGAAGTCCGTCATTGCCGGGAGCTTTTCCAATTTTCAAAGATTTCTTCTTTGGTAATTGGTTGGTCACATTGATCACAAAATTGTTCTGAAATTTTAGGAATATAACTTTCAATATGCTGCATGAAGGAGTCACAAGCAACAGCTTGAAAATCAGATGTGTAGATTTTACGATAAAAGCTTCCCACATATTTTGCTATCTCGGTTGGATTTGATGTCAGTTTGTCGTCAATGTTTAGAGAAGTGATGTTGTTCCTTTTTTGGTTCCTTTTTTCTAACGCAAAGAAGTAGGCTGAATTCCTTTCTCCTTGTTCAAGCCATCTACTCCTTGATCTGATAAAGGCGCCTTTGGTTAGTTCAACATATAATTGGTCAATCTCTCCCTTCAGTTGTTTTACTTTGTCTTCTTCCTCTTCATCGAGGTTGGGTTTATTAAGAAACACATTAAGTTCCTTCATTAAATCATTTTCCTTAGCGGTATTATTCTTTTTTATTTCTTTACTCCGCCTTATCGCCATTTCTCTTATTTTAAATTTGAAATAATCCCACTTTTGTATATGGTTAAGCTCTTTTTTCTTAAAAATACTTAGTGCGTTCATTTTAACCATATTACAAAAAGTGTCATCATTTAAAAGATTGACATTCATTTTCCAGTAGCCTCTGCAACAGTTATTATTTTTAGGACCCCCAAAGTGCAGCATTACAGCCTGATGGTCAGATAAAGGAGCATAGCTATGAGCAACATCTTTGACACATTGTATGCAGTTGGGTGAAAGCAACCATAAATCAATTCTTGAGCAAAGAGATCTGTTGACGTTACTCCATGTGAATTCATTACAGTTAGGGTTTAGGAACCGCCAAATATCAACTAAATTTAGTTTATCCATAATATAGGGTGTACTCTTAAATCTAGAGTGTGGGTTAGATTTAGGTGGGATTCTGTCCAACTGATCATCCGGTGCATCATTGAAGTCTCCGCCAATAATTACATGCAAGTTTGGGAATTTGGCCTGATATTGCTCAATTTTGGTGCAAAGTTGCATACACATATTTCTCGCCAGGGAGATGTTATTATAGTTATACAGATTGCAGATAATAAAATTGTGGTTACCTTGTTTTATAACTAATATAATCCATCTGCCTTCCGCTGATACCTCAAATTCAATAACGTCACCCCTGAATTTATTTGTGAGGATAGCGACCCCTGCTGATTGTTTAGTGCCATGGCTAAAGAAGCATTGATCTCCCCATTGTGATTTCCAGAGTTTTATATCGTTGTCTGCAGAATGAGTCTCCTGTAAGAAGATTATTTCAGCATTTTTTCTCCTACTAAATAGAAAGACAGCTTTTCTCTTTGTGATATCTCTTATGCCTCGTACATTTAATGAAATAAATTTCAGAGAACCAAAATTTGTAGCAATTGTTTTGAATTAAAAAAAATAATAAGAAAAAAAATAAAATAAGAATTAAGTTCGAACAAAAAAGAGTGCTGGTCCATAGCACCTATAGCAATACGTATTGATCATTTAACTTATTTACACTTTTCCTTTTATTTATGTATTTGTTTAAGCAATTTCCTTTTTCATTACATTTTAGTTTCGTCAAGTAAAAAGTCTCCCCGGTAAAAGCACTTCAATTGAAGGCATCAATTACCTCTGGGCCTGCAGCAGTGCCTTGACTGTGAGTTACCGTGTTACGACTTTGCCGTCGATGATGGCTTTGGCCCCGACGAAGAAGGCTCTTTTCCCAGCCTTCCTCGCGGCGTCGACCTGAGGCCACAGAGCCATGCGCGTCTCTTTATCTTTTGGAGTCAGATCAAGGGTGAATCGAAATCTGCGGTCTTTCAAAAAGTCTGAGTCCTTTGTAGCACTCCATATCTCCTCCTTCATGTCCCTGGAGCTAAAGCGGATGATTATCGGCCGGCTCCTCCCCTCTTCACGGATCCCGACTCTATGGCAGACGTCCAGGTGGATGTGCAATGTACTGGCCATCTCCGGCGCCACAGTGCTGCAGATGTCAATAAGTTTTCGTTTAAGTGTTTTCCGAGTCTCTCCTTGCTCTTCCTTCACACCATACAAGCGCAGATTCCAGCGCCTGTGGTGGGCTTCTAGTTCATTTATTTTCTTTTCCAGGGCTACGATGCGCGTTTCCTGCTCAGTAGTGTCAACTCTGATAGCTCGGACACTATCTTTCATTTCTTCCATATCCGCAAACAAACACTTCAGTTTCTCATCCACATCTTGAATCGATTTTGCGTTTTTTTCAATTTTGGAGAGTAAACTGTCAGTGCATGCATTGAGTGTCTTGATAATGTCTTCATGAACTTGGTCAAGAGAAAGGGCCATTTTACCTTTTTTCGCCTCAGGTGTGGAGGTTTGGGACACGTTGTGTGGGGCTTCCTCTGCACTCGCTGCCGAAGCAGCGTAGGAGTGGAATGCCGTCACCGTATCCCGGCTTCTCGTCTCCGAGGTCTCACCTGGGCTTGATGGCTGCTGGTGACTGGACTTTCCTTTGCTTCTCCTCCGTTTCTCTTTCATCTGGTGATGCAGCAGAACAGTGTTGATTTCCTCACGTGTACAGGGTCGTTTGCGGTTAAGCTGCTTACAGTTAAGGAGCTGTAGTTGAAAAGCCAAGGAGTCCACTTTGACGCATATAAAGTTCAGTATAACCGGGTTGCTAGTCCTCCAGGTAAGTTTAAGGCGAAGGAAAGTTGGCTATAAGGTTAATGTTCAGCACATAGTGGTATCAGCTCGCACACCAAGCGCTCGTGACAGCCATCTTGGCTCTACCAGCACAAAACATGCTTCCATCGAAACGATTGGATCTGATTTTCGCTAGCGTGTGGTCGTGACGTATGTAATGCGCCTGTGTTGAGTGGAGCAGCTATCATAACTCTTGGGAGCATTCCTTGCGCATTCTAAGGCTTCAATTTTAATTTCTGGATATTTGGGAGCTGAGCCAGAACGGATTGAAGAGCTACCTTTACGTTCGTATCCGCCGCCATTGCCGAACTACAACCAGCAAATGCGGCGCAAATGCTTGACGTCACCGACAACACCCGCCTCCCCCGCTCGTTGAATGGTAGGTTGAAATTCAACCGATGTAGCGCGGCCACTGAGATCAGGCCCAGATGTACATGTAGGGAAATTATAATTGACTGGAGTTTACGGATGGCTAAGGCCAGGCTACATCATAGCTATTGAATTTTACTGTTTTCATGCTCACTTATATAAAGGTGTGTTTCCAATCAGAAAACCCTGCACCAGAAAATGGCAATTTATTTCTATTTTTGCCCCCTAACAGTTTGCATGCAAAGCAAAATACACTGCCACCTTGTGGGGAGTAGCACAGCCACTCTCTATGCACTCTCTCCCCATGTACAAGTTTATGTCTGAAGTGGCTTTTGGAGAAAAAGCACTTCTGATGTTTAAAGTTATGCTCCTCCTTATAAGTCCTATAGATGGCGCCATACACCTCAATAGGCTCACCTCAAGCAGATACACTTTCACGTACGCTACGATAAATGACATTTGAATAACAGATGGCTTTAATTACAATAAACCAGGGATATAGCCTTGGTCTCATGTGCAAGCTGTCAGTATCTATAGGCTAATAAATCCAATTGTGAGACATACAGGCAGAAGCATCAACCACTGTTTCTGTTCTAGGAATATAGATCATCTTGTTATTTAGGTAATATTGGCTAAATTGTGAAAATAAATTATAAAAACTGAAAATATAATAAACAGCAAATGAATAAAGCCAAGGAGGCAAAGACACACAGGGATTGAACTGCCAACCTTCTGTACACCAGACCACACACTCTACCATCTACGCCACTGCTTGTTAAAGATATCTACTCTCGCCCCACATAAAATCCCTTCAAATTAAACACAAGCCCTTGTTCGTTAAAGTTACCAGGAAAAAATGTCCATAGAGTGACAATATCTCCCGAGCTTAGGTTTTAGGACAAATTGTTGACATAAAAAAAAAGCGTAACCAGAAATGTCATCAGTTCACAATTCAGGAATTCACTGTGGAGCTGCATGTGTTTAATGGATATCAGTATAGTGTGCCAAGTGAAATATTTTGAAGAATGGATAAGTCCTCATTAGATAATGTTGACAATATACAGTATGTTGAACCTGTGCCATTGAAACACTGTATGCTTGTGCCTTCTTTGGTCATACATCACATTCTATCAATTACTGTCACTGCCATATGGTTTAGCCTTTTCCCAGAATAAAATGACTTACTTCATGGCTTGTCTTTGTGGTGTAATTTGTTTTATTGTGAAATGCCTAACAGGAAGTACGTTAACTTCTGTGTGCTAACATGTATGTGAAATGGCTTTGAGTTTGAACGACACAAAATAAATGCTGTCCAGTTGCTCTACGAAGTGTCGCTTGAATCTATGCCCAATAATACGACATGGTGTCAGAAACGGAGCGGCAGTAAGAGCTTAATCGCCGGGGAGTGAAAGTAAGCTGTTCTGGGAGCGAAAAAAAGGACTTTTTTCCGGAGAGAAAGATGTCGGATACAGAAGCGGGAGCTAGCGCACCGCAGCCTCACAGGCTACCGCCCCAGCTACAAGTAAACAGCGGCAATAATGCTAACGCCAATCCACCCCCAAACGCCACATTCACCATTCAGCCTTCCGAAGCATTCGATTTTTCTAAGCCACAGCTATGGGAGAAGTGGATACGGAGGTTTGAACGATACCGATTAGCCAGCAACCTGCACCTTAGCTCAGAGGCTAACCAGGTAAACACGCTCATCTACTGTATGGGGGATGAAGCGGACGACATTCTTCGAGGTCAAGCTTTATCGGACGTGCAGAGACAACAGTACCAAGCAGTAAGAGACACCTTGGACATATATTTCGTGCCCAGGAAAAACATTATCTACGAAAGAGCCCGGTTTAATCAAAGAGTGCAGCTAGCAAATGAGACTATTGACTCGTTTGTCACTGCGCTTTATGCTTTGGCGGAAAACTGCAACTACGGAGCACTACACGATGAGTTAATAAGAGATCGCCTCGTCGTGGGACTCAGAGACACCAGCTTAGCTGAGAGACTGCAAATGGACAAGGATTTGACGCTGGAGAAGGCGGTAAATCAAGCCCGGCAGTCAGAAGTCATAAAAAGGCAACAAACAGACATAAGAGGAGAATGTAACATGGAAATAGATGCTGTGTCAGTGAAATACAAGAAACAACCGCATTCAAAATACAAGTCCCCAAGTCAACCAAAATACACAACAAAGTCCAAAACACCAAATGAGAGATCCTGCTACAGATGTGATAAAACCCCTGCACATGCTAAAGGACAATGTCCAGCAAAAGATGTGACCTGTCATACCTGTGGTAAAAGAGGACATTACAGTAAAGTGTGTAAGTCTGTTAAATCTGTGCATGCGATAGAAACAGAGGAATGTAATGACACACCCATGTTCCTTGGTTCTGTAGACGCGGGTTCAGATCCTTGGTATGCAGACCTTACCATCAGAAACCACAAAGTTAGATTTAAGATAGACACTGGAGCTGATGTTTCAGTTATCCCAGCCCAGATGTACTACTGTATAAACCAAAATGAGACAGAGTTATGCAAACCAGATAGACCATTGTTTGGACCAGGTGGTACTCCTCTCAGTGTGTTGGGTATGTGCAAAGAAACATTGTGCAAAGGTGAACAAGAAATAGAAGAAAATGTGTACGTTATCAAAGATTTGCACATTGCTCTATTGAGCAGGCCAGCAAGTGTCAAGTTAAACCTTGTGTCTAGAGCAGATAGCATAGACATGAAAGTGTTAAATGAGAACTACCCAAAGTTGTGTCAGGGTTTGGGTTTAATGCAGCAACCTTATACTATTAAGTTAAAACCTAACGCTGTACCTTTTTCCCTGGCTACACCAAGACGTGTCCCCATTCCTTTGTTGGGAAAAGTAGAACAGGAACTGAAAAAAATGGAGTCCATGGGAGTAATCAGCAGAGTTGAAGAGCCAACTGAATGGTGCTCAGGTATGGTCCCAGTGCCAACCAAAAATGACTCAGTGCGCATTTGTGTGGACCTCACTCACCTCAATGAAGCAGTGTGCAGAGAAAAGTACATCTTGCCTTCAGTTGAACAGACACTTGGATCCCTGGCCGGTGCAAAAGTCTTCAGTAAGTTAGATGCAAACAGAGGCTTTTGGCAGGTTCCATTATCACCCGAGTCAGCACACTACACAACGTTCATTACCCCTTTTGGACGTTTCCACTTCAACAGACTTCCTTTTGGAATAGCCTCAGCCCCAGAACATTTTCAGCGGAGAATGTCAGTGATTCTCAACAGGGCTGCCAGGCGTGGTCTGTCACATGGATGACATCCTCATTTGGGGAAAGGACCACCAGGAGCATAATGCCAGACTTCACACAGTGCTTAACAAACTGCAAGAGGCATGGACAAACATGGACAAATGTGACTTAAGTAAAGAAGAGGTAAAGTTCCTTGGACACATCTTGTCAGCGGAGGGAGTCAGACCGGACCCGGACAAAATCAGAGCGGTCAAAGCGATGAAAGAGCCGTCAAACGTCAGTGAAGTTCGCAGCTTTCTGGGGATGGTCAACCAGTTAGGCAAATTTATTCCAGGTCTGGCCGAAAAGATAAGCCCCTAAGAGATCTGCTTTCAAAGAAAAAACAGTGGGTTTGGAGCTATGCACAACAAAAAGCATTTGATCAGCTGAAAAGTGAACTGACGTCAACCCCTGTTCTCACGCTCTACGATCAAACAAAGAACTAAAGCTGTCTGCAGATGCCTCATCCTACGGACTTGGAGCAGTCCTATTCCAAAAAGAGAGTGAGCAGTGGAGACCTGTGGCATACGCCTCACGTTCCTTAAGTGAGACAGAGCAGAGGTATGCACAGGTGGAGAAGGAAGCACTTGGACTAACGTGGGGATGCAAAAGATTTAGAGACTTTCTCATTGGGAGACACTTCTCCTTAGAAACTGACCACAAGCCACTTGTCAGTCTGCTGGGACAACAAGCCCTAACCGAGCTTCCACCCAGGATCCTGTGGTTCCGACTCAGGCTCATGAGGTACAGTTACTCCATCTCACACACTCCAGGCAAAGCACTCTTCACAGCAGACACACTGTCACGCGCACCTGTCAATCAAGACTCCGATTCTAAGGCTACAGCAGAATTACTCGCCGACACAAACATCTACATCGATGGAATAATCAGAAGCCTACCTGCTAGTTCAACGTACGTCACACAACTGAAAGAACAACTAAAAACAGACAACATATGCTCTGAAGTCATGTCATTGTGTCAGAGAGGCTGGCCAGATTACAGCCATCTCACAGGTCCAATCAAAGCATATTGGCCACACAGAGACACTCTAACTGTACATGATGAACTGTTACTGAAAGGCACCAGACTCGTGATTCCTACAACTATGCGCAACTCTGTCCTCGAAGCCCTACATGAAGGACATCAGGGAATGTCTAGATGCAGAGAGAGAGCTAGAGAGACAGTGTGGTGGCCTGGTCTGAGTGGCCAAATCAATGAACTTGTGAAAAACTGCCCCATATGCATTAAAGAACGTGCCAACCCAGTGGAGCCTTTAATGCCCAGGGAGTTCCCTGAAAGACCATGGCAAAAAGTTGGAGCTGATCTTTTTGCTCTCAACAACAGCAACTATCTAATTGTGGTGGACTACTATTGCAGATTTGTGGAGATTGCCTAACTGATTCCCACAAGATCAGAAGATGTTATAGTACACCTAAAGTCAATTTTTTTCCAGACATGGCATTCCAGAGCTTTTCTACAGCGACAATGGACCTCAGTTTTCAAGCCAGCAGTTTAAAGACTTTGCAGCAGCCTATGGTTTCAGACATCTAACTAGCAGTCCGAGGTTTGCACAAAGCAATGGTGAGCATTGGCTAATGGATACAGCCCAGCGCAACTTCTAATGGGACGGAGACTTCGCACGCCAGTACCCCAGCTTCCCTGTTTGCTCAGTCCTAGCTTGCCAAACGAGGCTACAGTGGAGAAAAGGGAGAGAGAGAGGAGACTAAAGGACAGTACTGTGTATAACAGAAGACATCGTGTGAGAGATCTTCCTCAACTATCACCAGGACAACCAGTGTGGATCACGGACTCCAAGAGTGAAGGGACTGTCATCTCATCTCACTCTACACCCCGCTCATATATTGTGGAGAGCCCATCAGGAGTCATCAGAAGGAATAGGCATCATCTATTGCCATTGCCTGAAACCACACCAAGGGTACAAATTCCAAGTACACCAGTCAGACCTACAGAGGGCGCCATGTTCACACCAAACTGTTCAGAGTCTGCAGCTAAGACTCCAAAGGCAGCTACCCCAGGTCCTGTCAGAACAAGGTTTGGCAGAGTTGTTGTAAAACCTCAAAGACTGGACTTGTGAATACGAAAGAGGTAAATAAGGAGAAAGTATTCAATTATTTGTAAAAGCTAGAAAGAGAAAAAAAAAAGAAGAGTTTTTGTTCATGCAGTAAACGTTCATGTAAGTCTACATTGATTTCATAGAAAGGGGGATGTGGTGTAATCTGTTTTATTGTGAAATGCCTAACAGGAAGTACGTTAACTTCTGTGTGCTAACATGTATGTGAAATGGCTTTGAGTTTGAACGACGCAAAATAAATGCTGTCCAGTTGCTCTACGAAGTGTCGCTTGAATCTATGCCCAATAATACGACAGTCTTGAAGATATTCAAATACAGTAGGCTACAATAATCCCCTACTCATACCATCAAGTGTAACACAATGCAAAGACATAATTTCATTCCGTATTCCTTTATTGTGTTCACGTCATGCAACGTAAGTAAATAGTACGTGCATGTGTGACCTATATTATGTTGCTCTGCGTTGTGTTGCTGTGCTCTGACACCCTCAGAGAGACCCAGGCTGTAGTTGGGGGGAGCAACGCTCAAAACCCATTTATTTCTGGTGACAGAATCAAAAGATTGGCGTTAGCCCACTAGCATGTGGGGTTGACCCAACGTGGTCTCGTCTCAAACACAGATATCAGAGAGAACATAAGAATATAACTATACCTGGTGACAGAATCAAAAGATTGGCGTTAGCCCACTAGCATGTGGGGTTGACCCAACGTGGTCTTTGGACATAAAACAAAACAGAAACACGTAAGTGACAAATATAGACATGACTAATGATAAAACAATATAAACAACATAAAAGACAAGTTAAAAGCTTATGATGTACATTTTAACAATATGATGGCTAACGATGCCTTAAACCCGCTCACCTCGTCTCAAGACACAGATATCAGAGAGGGAGGAAGAGGAGGAGCCATCCCTATATACTCCCAGACCGGATGTTCTCAACGTTGGACCAACAAAATAAAATACACAAGACAACTAACGCACATTCAACCAGGTACATAAAACATATATATAACCAAAAGGTGGGACAATATGTACACAGCCCCGAGTAACACTTACTCGGGGGCACTCCCACACCATGCCACACCGTGGCGCTCAAAACCCATTACCAGGATTTAACCCGTCTATAATAACACCATTACATACACCCCCCCAAAATCCTGAGTAATCGGGGATGCATAACCAAAAAGACAGAAAGAAGAGAGGAAGAAAAAAAATATACAAGAGTAACCCCAAAAACCGGAATAATCCATCCCAAAGGATCACACAGAGTAGAGCCCTACTCCACGCGGGTATGAAGAGTGCCGTTTACACCCCTCGTACTGCAGTGATACTCATGAAAAAAAAATGTTACACCTCTTTCTCTCAATGGGAGTTACAAAACCTCCCTAACACAAAACCAATGGGAGCTGGTAAGCCTTCCCTTGCGTGAACATACTATTTACAAAAGAGATAACGAATCTCACAGGCATTGAGGGTCCCCCCAACTCTACACTTTGTCCATTCATTTCACAAATCAACCGAGCGGGGGGTTAACCAATCTGCCTGCTCTGGTACGCACAGGTAACAATTGCGCGTCAGCTACTGCGTCACACGTCACTACGTCTGCGGAGACTAGTTCTGATTGATCCTCAGGTGGGGTGTGGTCGCCCACGCTAAGTGGCAATTGAGAAAGCGCGCCATCAGATTCAACACAGACAGAAGCGCCATCACCCGGACTCAACGCCACAGAATCCACATCAGACTCAGCAAACGGATCAGACACGGTCTCTTCGTCGACTAAACTCGCTTCTACACTCTGGTAAGAACCATTTTCAGTGTTCAAAAGCCAATTAATCGTCCTAGTCTCACTGTCCTGTGCCTCAACAGGAATTTCTGGCTCGTCGTTCGCTAATGAGGAGCAATTAGATGCACATGGGCCCTCTACATTCGACGAAAGGAAACTGACAGGGAGTAGAAGATTTCTATGTACCGTTTTGACTTTCTGAGTGTCAGGGTCTTTGATGGAATAGACATTTACACCCGGTCTCACGGAAATAACTTTAAACACCGTCGAAACCCATTTGTCCGCAACTTTCCGCTTCCCTCTCTCTCCTCGATTTGCGAGTAAAACCTGATCACCCACGACGAGAGCCGCGCCTTTAGCCTTACGATTGTAGTTTTCTGTCTGACGGGCCTGAGCTGTCCTACTGTTCTGGAGAGCAATGCGCGATGCCTCAGCTAAATCCCGCCTCAAAGCTGCAATAAACTCATGGTGATCAACGACAGGTGTACCCTCGAGCACATGCTGGAAAACGACGTCGACTGGCAAGCGTGGAACTCTCCCAAACATGAGGTAGAAGGGCGCAAATCCTGTAGTCTCATGTTCTGTGCAGTTGTAACAAAAAGTCAGCATTTGCAACATCTGGGGCCATCTTGCTTTCGACTGCGGGGGCAAGGCTCGGATCATGTTCCCCAGAGTCCTGTTGAACCGTTCTGTAATGCCATTCCCCATAGGATGGTATGGCGTCGTGTGCGATTTCTGGACCCCAGACAGCGTCAAAAGCTCTTTCATGAGACTGCTCTCGAAATTTGCACCTTGGTCTGAATGGATGCGCTTTGGGAAGCCATACACGCAGAAAAAGTCATTCCACAATCGGCGGGCGACTTGTTTAGCCGATTGATTCTTGCAGGGAAATGCATGTGCCAATTTCGAAAAATGGTCAGTGACGACCAAAACATCGACGCATTTCTTGTCGGTTTGTTCAGCAGTCCAGAAGTCGATGCAAACCAACTCCATCGGCTCCGAGGTTTGGATGCTTTCCAAGGGAGCACGTCCATGTGGTTCAGGCGTTTTACCCACGATGCATCTGAAGCATTTTCTGACGTGATTGATGACGTCCCTTTCCATCCCTATCCAGAAAAACCTTTGCCTAGCCAGAGATAGCGTCCGCGCTTGGCCCTGGTGGCCCGCTGAGTCGTGGAGGCCTGTGAGGACTTGTTGTTTCAAGGCGCTTGGTACAACGAACTGATGGAGCATCACGTTCATTTTATTGTCTCTTTTCGACCGGAACAACAACCCGTCCCTGACAGACAACTTCGCCCAGGGTTTGAGAAGGTTCTTCACACCACCTGGTTCACGTGCACGCTCACGCTTGGTGGGTCTTCTCCGTCTTTGCACGTAGTAGAAGACTCTATTCAGAGTGCCGTCCTGTTCTTGCATGGACACAAGCTGGCTCAGCGGAAGCGAAGCACTGTCGGTGATACACGCTAGTTGCGGGACAGAGGGACAGAGATGGCTGTGGGGAAAGCGAATTGGCGGAATCCCCAGGCTGGTCTACACGTTGTCAGTTGTTAGTGCACCTAAACGCGTCTTGGACTCTCTGGTCCGCTAACTCACTAACTTGGGCGAGCAGATGAGAGTACGGTTCAGACACCAGACGGTGGGCCACGCAGGACTTAACAAAAGGCTCCCTACTAAGTGCGTCAGCAACTACGTTCTTAGGGCCCGGGACATAGTTAAGGTCGAAGCTATACGCCGCTAACTTCGCCACCCACCTCTGTTCGCAAGCGTCAAGTTTGGGCTTAGTCAGTATATAAGTCAGTGGATTATTGTCAGTCCAAACAGAGAAGGTCCGTCCCTTTAACCAATGGCCAAATTTGTCGCATACAGCCCACTTAAGAGCTAAAAACTCCAGGCGGTGAGCTGGATAATTCAACTGGGCTTGAGACAAAGTTTTACTGGCAAAAGCCACTGGTCTGGCGATCTTACTACCAGGTGGCAATTGCGAAAGAACAGCGCCTATCCCGTCGAAAGAAGCGTCAACAGCCAGGATAAACGGGGCATCAAAATCTGGATGAGCCAACGTCACACTGTGTATCAAATCATGTTTGAGGGTCTCGAAAGCTTCCCTACAGTCGTCCGTCCAGTCAGTGGGGGTCAATCTCACTAAACCTTTCTTGAACTTAGGCTTGGGAGGTCTACCCTTTTTCTTGGAAGTGGAGGGTTCTGACACGAGACTAAACAGGGCCTAGCCTTGGCTGAACAGCCTTCAATAAAGTGGTGGTAATACAAAGCCATGCCTAAAAAGGACCTAATCTTTTTAGCGCAGGGGGTTTTACCGTCTGCCTCCATAAGGTCCGTTTCCCTAATGTCCCCGATGGCCTGGACTTTACTGGGGTCGGTTTTCATGCCCTCTTCGCAGACGATGTGGCCCAAAAACTTTACAGAACGCCGGAGGAAGTGACATTTCTTGAGGGAAAGCTTAAGATTGTTTGCAGCTAACCGCGAAAATACCATCTCCAAACGCTCTAGCGCAATCTGTTCGGACGGCGCAAACACCATCAAATCGTCCAGGTAACACAACAGGCTGGTAAAGTTTTTGTCACCGAAGATCGACATCATCATGCGCATGAACGTCGCGGGGCTGTTGGTCAGTCCTTGAGGCATCCTGTTATACTCGTGCAGCCCGAACGGGGAGGAGAAGGCGGTGTACCGTTTGTCATCCTCGTGTAACGGAACGTTGTAAAACCCCGAGGTGAGATCCATGGTGGAGAAGAACACATTGCCCCAAGCGCAGCGAGCGCATCGGTCTGGTGGGGCAAGGGGTGTGCATCTTTAATAGTTCTTGCATTAAGCCACCGAAAGTCATTACAGATGCGTAAATCACCATTGGGTTTCACGACGAGGACTAGCGGAGACGCATACTCGCTCTGGGACTTCTTGATGATCCCGACTTCCTCCATCTCGTTCAAAGCTGTCCTCAGTTTCTCATAATGGCAAGGAGGGCACACGCCGGTATGGAAGTCTGAACGGCTTGTCATCCATCAACCGTATCCTGTGTACAAAGTCTTTCGCCTCTCCACAATCCATCTTGTGCCTAGAGAATGTGGAGTCGTATCGTTCGATCAGGTTGAGTAGCTTGTTTTTCCACTCTAAGGATACTTCACACGACGTGATATCAACTTCCGGGAGTCCCATGTCGATGAGGGTCTTGTTTATCTCGTTCTCAGTTTTCAAAACTGGAATCTCCGTCATGTGCTGGGTATTTGACTGAACTCGTTGTGGCTCCGGTAGATCTTGTATTGACAAACTAGGCGAAACATCCACCAGTTTGGCATTTTTCTTCAGGGTGAGTGCTTTCTCCGTGGGATTAACTATTTTAACGGGAACCCACCCATCCCCATATAGAGTGGTGACAACTCTCCCCACCAAGATCTGTGCTGGTCTTGTTTTGGATCGAGTGGGTTCTACGATGACGGAGCTCCCCACTGCCGAAGCGTCTACAGATGGTAATTTAGCCCACACCAAATGTTCAGTCAAAGGCTGTAGCGTGACACACCTTTTTAATTTTGCAGTCCCAAAATCCAGCGCCGAGGTGTCCGTACGGTGCACTGTATGGGACAACAGTGATAGCAGCCGGGGTAGCTCTTTACCGAAAGCGCCCATCTTACTCGAGTCTATTTCTCCATCTTCGATCCGCTTCATGAGCCATTTCAACACGTTACTCCCCAGGATCATGCTGTCGGACTGGCCGGTTACCACTAGGACCGGGACGACGACCTTGATACCGTACACCAAAACAGAGAGGTCGTACAGAGCGGTAGGCATTACCGGTTGACCTCCGCAGCCCACGATGACATACTCATCCGCTCGCTTCCTGTCAATCTCCGGATAATCCCTCTTCATTATCGAGTCAGTCTCTCCATTAATAGTGCACGCCATAGATCCACTGTCCACTAAGGCCTTGATGACATGGCCATTGTCCATGATAACGTCCGTGTGGAATAACGAGTCGGTTTCCGAAAGTCTTTGCAATACCTGTACAACTGGTGTCTTGCCCAGCGGCACTTTGTCGCTGTAAGCTGCACGCCCGGAACCAGGATGTACCGCACTGTCCATTGTGGGAGGTGAAGAATCCCCATCTACGCTGTCCTCCCCTACGCGCAGACTGACTAGTTTCCCTGAGGCCCTGAAGGAGAAGTGTTATCGCCCTGGGGACACGCATTGCTGGTGTGGCCCTGTTCATGGCACCGAAAACACAGTTTATGCTTCCTACAATGTGTGTACGTGGTGTGGGACACATCTCTACAGATCGCGCACGGCATGCTGTTTAAACCGCCTGCTCTGGGAAACCGAGTGTCTCGACGTGGCCTTTGCGTAACCTGGGCGCCATCTTGGGACTGCGACAAAACCTTTTCCAACATGGCGGCTAGCTTCTCGAGTGCTGAATGGTCAGACACGTTAGCAGTGGGGACTACGACAGCGGGGATATCGCCCTTATTCACAGTAACCGTATTTGTTACACTGGCCCTTCTAGAAGTATTTTCTAAATGGTACTCGTCCAGCACCTCCTGTACCTCACGAGCCGTCCACTTATCAATGGTCTTAGACCGGAACGTGTAAGAAAGCTCTTTGTTCGGGCAATGTCTTATGAACAACCGCGTGACATCCTCCCCCGGAATATCGGAGAATTTCCCCAGACCCGCAAGGCAGCTAATGGCAGTGTCCGCAGCATTGTTCAACCGTAACCAAAAATCATACAGGTCCTCATTAACTGTGGGGCGGATAGAATAAAAATCAGCGAGGGGAACCAAGGAGCACAGACCAGCGCCAAAATGTTTACGCAGGAGACCGTAAATGGCCTCGGGCCCTTGTGTGGAATTCAGACCGCCATTTTTAATACCCAGCTTCGCGACATTTCTAGCTTTGCCCCTTAAATGGACAAGGATTTCCTCCGTTCTGCATTCAACGGGAATATTACTTTTGCGGAGATAAACCTTCATCAAATCCTCCCATTCATCGATGGCCAACACATCTGAACCATCCCCTCTATACACCGGTGGCTCTTTGGCACCCTTTTTCGACAAAAGTGACATTTGAAAGGCTTAAACTGTGACTATTCATGGAATCATTGGCCTGTGGAGGCGAAGCAGGAGCCCTGGGAGACTCGGCGGATGAGCTAGACGAGTTCAACCTAGACACAATATTATCAGCTAACATGTGACCCATCTGTTGCATCATTTCATTCATCTGGCTCATTCCCCCCACAGTTTCATCATCAGATACATGTCCCGTGCTGCACTTAGGCAGATCAAACTCACATTGTTCATATTACGAGGCATAGCCCTGCCCCGAGCCACACTAACACCCACATCACTCAAAGGAAACGGAAGAGGGGACACCAAAGCTCCGCGCCCCCTGCCGGCCATGGCAGGCGTGTGCAGCTCCTCCGAGTCCATCTCCGCGGCGTGAAGAAGGCGTCGACGTGGATGAAGTCCGGTCCCGCCCCGTTGGTACGAGCGCTGACGGCCTTACGTATGGCGTTGGCAGCTCCCAGCGGCGAGGCGGCGAAGGCACAGGAGAACCGTCCTGGAGCCCAATTACGAGAACCCGTGGACCCAGCAACGTCTGGTCCGGTTCGAACGGAGTCACGGCACCAAAGTGACCTATATTATGTTGCTCTGCGTTGTGTTGCTGTGCTCTGACACCCTCAGAGAGACCCAGGCTGTAGTTGGGGGGAGCAACGCTCCAAACCCATTTATTTCTGGTGACAGAATCAAAAGATTGGCGTTAGCCCACTAGCATGTGGGGTTGACCCAACGTGGTCTCGTCTCAAGACACAGATATCAGAGAGAACATACGAATATAACTATACCTGGTGACAGAATCAAAAGATTGGCGTTAGCCCACTAGCATGTGGGGTTGACCCAACGTGGTCTTTGGACATAAAACAAAAACAGAAACACGTAAGTGACAAATATAGACATGACTAATGATAAAACAATATAAACAACATAAAAGACAAGTTAAAAGCTTATGATGTACATTTTAACAATATGATGGCTAACGATGCCTTAAACCCGCTCACCTCGTCTCAAGACACAGATATCAGAGAGGGAGGAAGAGGAGGAGCCATCCCTATATACTCCCAGACCGGATGTTCTCAACGTTGGACCAACAAAATAAAATACACAAGACAACTAACGCACATTCAACCAGGTACATAAAACAAATATATAACCAAAAAGGTGGGACAATATGTACACAGCCCGAGTAACACTTACTCGGGGGCACTCCCACACCATGCCACACCGTGGCGCTCAAAACCCATTACCAGGATTTAACCCGTCTATAATAACACCATTACACATGAACAGTGAGAGAGAACAATCACATTATTTTAAGGCGCCTACAGGTAGACAAGAATGCCAATGCTTTAGCTTGATACCCACAAATCACTCTGCATTCATAGGTAAGGGTGAACATTATAGTTAGCCAAAGTAAAGTTCCAACTCAGGTTAGCAATAGCACAATCAATGAAACAGCCACGACAGTGATACCAAACAATGCTACACATCAGGAAAAGTTACACCGTAGTCAACAAACTTTGCTTTTAATACTGTCCATTTGGCGACAAGAAAAAAATCAAAGGATAACAGATGCAAATGAGATTAAAATAAACTTTCGGCTCCAAGGGCTTGGAGGAGGTGAGGTTGGCTGTGTCCATGCCTGACAACAATGCACCTTTCGGACGTCCAGTGAACAATTAAGAACAATTAAATCACTGTCTTTTTCTCATCTTAATCGGGAAAGCAATGATTGTAAATTAGTATTAATATGAATATATAATTGCACTGTATGATGGCAGACATATAGGCCTATTCTGATGCCTGATGAGTTTGAAACATGATCTGAAACAATATTATGGACAGGCATGGAGCCAGCCACCTACACCCCTGCTCTACCTCTACCCCACCTGTACCCCATGGAGAGCGAGAGGGGTACAGGTGGGGTAGAGGTAGAGCAGGGGTATAGGTGGCTGAGTCCATGCCTGTCCATAATATCGTTTCAGCTCATGTTTTAGTTTCTTCGGACATCAGAATAGGCCTGACTGACCTGCCATCATACAGTGCGATTATATACTCATATTAATACTACTTTATGACAATTGCTTTCCCAATTAGGTGGATAAGACAAAGACAAGATTTAATTGTTCACTGGACGTCCCAAAGGTGCATTGCTGTCAGGCATGGACACAGCCAACCTTAAGGAAAGGGATGGGAGATAGTAGAGGTAGGGAGTAGATGGTAGAGTGAGTTGTCTCGTGCACAGAAGGTTGGTGGTTCAATCCCTTGTGTGTCTTTGCCTCCTTTGGTTTATTATATTTTCCTGGACACTTTTTATCATTTATTTTCACAATTTAGCCAATATTACCTAAATAACAAGATGATCTATATTCCTGGAACAGAAACAGTGGTTGATGCTTCTGCCTGTATGTCTCACAATTGGATTTATTAGCCTATAGATACTGACAGCTTGCACATGAGACCAAGGCTATATCCCTGGTTTATTGTTATTAAAGCCGTCTGTTATTCAAATGTCATTTATCGTAGCGCACATGAAAGTGTATCTGCTTGAGGTGAGCCTATTGAGGTGTATGGCGCCATCTATAGGACTTATAAGGAGGTGTCCTTGAGTCTTTACAGGACTGTCCTGCGACACGCCGATAAACAAACCCGAATTAATCCCGCCCACGTTGATCCTCAACAGCGGCGGTGTCGGTGTGCCCTTATGGCAAGCCATGTGTGCCAAAATTCATCACTTATTTACGCGTCATTCAATAAAAATACGCCGTTAAATCAATGGCCGCTGGCTGCTCTGCTTTGTGACCGCATACACTGGAGGCCGCCATTGCTCCTCCATTGATGTAGTACCTCCATTTGGCCGCTAGGCCCCCATTGAAAAGCATTGGACTTTAGACACGTTAAAAACAACTTTAATGCCTGGTTTCAATTTTTTCAACACTTAATATGGCTACATATTCCTCCTGAGATAACGCTGGGTTAGTCACAAAAATAGAAACCAGGCTGGTTTTCGAAATATATATTTTTTAATCTCCTACTTAACGAGGGTCGGACTGTTGGCATTGGAGCTGCGCGAGCTACACGTCACGCAAGGGCCGAGTCTACAGTGAGATCCCGCCCTTTTGCCCTTATTAGGAACATGCTTCGTCAGTGCTGGGGAGGAGGAGTCTGTAAATCCGCCATGATTTCCCCCTCGAAAGTGGTCATTATGGTAAACGGGGAGGAGTGAGGAGGAGCTGTCTATTCTTTTTAACAGTCTATGCGTTAAATACGCCGCTTCAATAAAAATACGCCGTTAAATACGGCGCTTTTTAAAATCGAACGCCGCTTTCAAAATAAAACGCTGTTTCGAACGTTTCGCCGTTTCGCCGTTTTGATTTTCAAAATAAACGGCGCTTGATACGCCGTCCAGAGTGTATGATAATGGGATTTATTTTAACCAATACTATTAAATCTTGCTCAGCCAATCAGTAAATACAAGGACAAGACCTCACTAAAAGATCAGGAGAGGCAGCTCACTTGCCATATGCCCTTTATTCCTTTCGCCGCTTTGGCTCGTAGGCTCGCGGATCTCGCCTTCTTCTTCTCCACGTTCTTCTTCTTCGCCGTCGCCAGTGTTTTTATGTTTAAAACATGCCGTGAGCTTATGGATTTGCCTCTTAAGCGCTTTGTCGCGATGTTCTCTCTAATTTTGCGCCTTTCTTTCTTGCGCATCGCTCTCAAACCAATCACTTCTTTTTTCCAAACATTTCTTCATCGCCATCTACTAAAACAACTTCTATTGATAATTAGCTACGAAAAAACACCTGATGAGGTGAACTTTCTCTGCATCGGGACTGGCTGTAAATTGTCATAGTCTATCGTACGGCTGGGCGGTTGGTCAACTGCTGCAATGATGTGACTGATAGATAAATAAACCAATAACTTTGAATTTTATTAGGCTACTTAAGTTCCGATAGGCCCTTTGGCATTTGCTCGGGCCTCTAGAGTGGGGTTGGTGAACTTGTGCCGCAATGAAGTGATTGACAGAAAATTCAACAAGTGGTAGAATAATATAAAGCAATGATGACTTCTGATAGGCAGAGGCCCTCTCTTGGCACGCCTATGGCAACTGCGGGTTGGTTAACGTTTGCCGCAAATGTAAAGTGATTGACAGAAATTGATTTAGTTTTTTATTGAATTCTGTTAGGCCCTTGACTACTGTAGGCCACTGGGCTCCAGCCCAGGCAAGCCCAGTGGATAAGGCGGCTCTGGCAGCTCATTCACCACAAAGAGATGAAAGTACATTTTATAATTACAAGGTGATGTCAACGGAATAAATAACAGAAATGGATCCACTTATTTTGGCTCAAATGAAAACTTTCATTTATTTCATAAACACCCCAAATAAACAGTACAATACAATCAAATGAATCATCTAATATTCATTCTAAACTCTTATGGTCCACATTAGTCTATAACAGGGGTTCTCAGACTTTAAATCAGAAGGTCAGAAAATTTATTCTTAGTAAAAATGTAAAATGCATTCTATGATTACATGATTATAACATGAGCAAAATTGGGTAATTTATATATATATATTTTAAAAATATACAGTGCCTTGCGAAAGTACTAATACACCTTGAACTTTTGCATATTTTGTCATGTTTACAACCCTAAACATAAAGATTTTATTTTGAATTTTTTACTGAAAGTTCACACACAAGTAACAGACAACTGTGAAGTGAAAGCAAAATGATACATGATTCTGTTATTTTTCAAAAAATAGAAAAGTGAAAAGTGGGGTGTGGATAAGTATTCATACAGCATGACTTAATACTTTGTGGAACCCCTTTTGCTGCAATAACAGCAAGTCTTCTGGGGTATGACTCTACAAGGTCTGCACATCTAGAGACTGACATTTTAGTCCATTCCTCTTTACAAAACAACTCAAGCTCTGTCAAATTAGAAGGAGAGCGTTTGTGAACAGCAGTTTTCAGGTCTTTCCACAGATTTTCAATAGGATTTAGGTCAGGACTTTGACTGGGCCATTCTAACACATTAATATGTTTGTGTTTAAACCATTCCATTGTAGATTTAGCTTTGTGTTTAGGGTCATTGTCCTGCTGGAAGGTGAATCTCCAACCCAGCCTCAATTCTCTTGCTGACTCCAGCAGGTTTTCCTCCAAAATGTCCCTGTATTTGGCTCCATCCATCTTCCCAACTATTCTTACAATCTTCCCAGTCCCCGCTGAGGAAAAGCAGCCCCATAGCATGATGCTCCCCCCACCATATTTGACACTGGGGATGGTGCACTCAGGACGATGAGCAGTGTTAGGTTTGTGCCATACATAACGTTTTGCATTTGGGCCAAAAAGTTCAATTTTTGTCTCATCTGACCAAAGCACCTTCTTCCACATGGTAGCTGTGTCCTCCATATGACTTCTAGCAAACTTCAAACAGGATTTCTTATGGCCTCCTTTCAATAATGGCTTTCTTCTTGCCACTCATCCATGAAGGCCAGATTTGTGTAGAGTACGACTCTAGTTGTCCCATGTACAGATTCCCCCAGCTCAGCGGCAGTACATCGCAGCTCCTCCAGAGTTATCTTGGGCACTTGGTTACATTTTTTACCAGTGCTCTCCTTGTTCGGTCTGTTAGTTTAGGTGGACGGCCGTGTCTTGGTAAGTTTGCAGTGGTGCTATACTCTTTCCATTTCTGAATGATGGATTGAACAGTGCTCCGTGAGATGTTCAAATCTTGGGAAATCTTTGTATAATTTAACGCTGTTTTAAACTTCTCCACAGCTTTATCCCTGACCTCTCTGGTGTGCTCCTTGGCCTTCATGATGTTGTTTAGTGACCAATACACTCTGACCATAGCTCTGAGGCCCTCACAGAACAGCTGGAATTATACTGAGAGTAGATTACACACACGCTATTTAATGGTTAGGGCAAGGTGTGAACATTCTGTAGTCATTAGGAATGTTATAAAGGCAATTTAATGCACTCAGAAAATGTTGTATGAATACTTATGCACGCCCCACTTTTCACTTTTCTATTTTTTGAAAAATAACAGAATCATGTATCATTTTGCTTTCACTTCACAGTTGTCTGTTACTTGTGTGTGAACTTTCAGTAAAAAATTCAAAATTAAATCTTTACGTTTATGGTTGTAAACATGACAAAATGTGCAAAAGTTCAAGGTGTATTAGTACTTTCGCAAGGCACTGTATATCTAAAGTAAACAGCCGTCCTATGGTGGGACGCTCAAGAGTTCTAATGAGAGTTGTCTGTAAGCTCCTCAAACAGTGGTTCCCAAAGTGCGGCTTGGGACCTCATTGGGTTGCAGGACCCTGAAGTGGGAAGAAGGGACTGATCTATATGTACATTACTCAGATGCTGCCATTGGAGTTCTTTATAACTTTATAGTTTTTTTTCTCCCCAAAAAATAACCTTTTCTTCATAATTCACTTTAGATTTAGCAAGATCACTGCTTTACTTTCTTAGGTCAATTTTAAAAGCTCAAACTTTTCCCTAACAAAATCTCTTACTGAGCCTTATTCCAGTAAAGCTTGATGTCTTGTTTTGCATCACTTTGTTTCATTTTCCAATAAGAGGAGCACTTTATGTTTTCAACACCAGTAAAATTGTGTATCTGACTAAGAGTTACAGCTTTATGATCAGTTAAGAATATCAATTATAATACTATCTTCAAACAATGATTTTGATACATGCCAATAATCTCAACGGGACCTGAAGAGCTTATTTTTAGAAGCTGTGTTTAAAGTTTAGTGTCATTCCAGCAGACTGTGGGCCTCTTTATACGCTGCCCCTACAGGCCAAAGCTGCAACTGCACTTATGGTAACGCGACAAGCTCTGCTAACTGCTGTGGCAATCAAATTCACAGAGCTGAGGCGCCCCCGGGGTCTGAACCAAACAACCTCGACGTCTGCACCCGGAGTCCGGAGAAGGCCTGGTCTATAACCTTTAATGTTTTACACATTTGATAGAGGCCTGGGTTTGCAATTTGACATGTAACATTAACATTAAGTGATATTAAATAATTCAGAATCCCTCATGCCATCACATTAACCAATGAGACGAGTTGTCCTGTGACCCGGCCGGTGTTCGACAACTCTACCTACATTCAAATGACGTAGTAGATATCAAACAGCATAAAGCGCATCTAAACCCAATTTTTATGATATTTTCACATCCGTAAAATGTAAAAATGCCCGTGCTTTTGTATGTATAAGATCAAGTTATTTGTTTTTAAGAACAACATGTAGACATCCATGGTGATCTATCTCGATAAATGATATGCACATTTTCGGCATCTTCACGTAAATATTATAAACTCATTCTTTATCAATTAAATCAGTAATGCTGTGGAGAAGTGCAAATCATAACTAAATAAATGAATGTACCCACGATTAGCGTAAATAAACTACTCAATTTGACGGCTTGAAGGGATGAGCTAGCCTGGAAAAATCCAGACTCACCGCTGTACCAGCGAGTGAGTCTGGTCACCGTTGCGTCAAATCCATTTCCCACAGCGGCAGATACGCAAGCAAACAGGAAGCGGAGTAAACCAATCAGCGAAGGGCGGGCGTCTGCCATTGATGCGGTGTTATGAGCGGTTTTGCGTTAAAGGGATACTTCGGGATTTTTGACATAGGGCCTCATTTCCTAGTTATCCAGAGTGTTGTTGATGTCTGGAGATATTTTTTTCTTAAATTCATGCAGTTCTTATATTTGAAGAGTCTAGTTGCGCTAGCCTAGAGCAAGGCTAAAGCAGTTCTATGGTAAACGCTAGCCCGCATTAAAAAACAGTCTGACTCACTCCACAGTGCACCTGAGGTAAATCACATATAACACCAGACTAACCATATAAATTTCTGTGTTAATAGAATAATTTTTTTAATAAAACTGACCTTGTATCACATGAATTACCGCATTTTGAGGGGCTTGAGCAGCATCAGCCACGAAGCTGATGCTGCTCAAATATAAGTTATTTTAAACGCAAAATGGTTAAAATTAACCTATCGACACAGACATTTATATCGTTAGTCTGGTGTTATATGTGATTTACCTCAGGTGCACTGTGGAGTGCGCCAGACTGTTTTTTAATGCGGGCTAGCGTTTACTTAACGTTTATTTACTTTGGTCTCTTTTGTTAAAGGGAAATGGGTGGGACATGAGGGGGGGGGGGAAACACATAGATTGTGTTGTGTGTTGGAAACTTACTATGTGAAATAAAAAGATAATAATAATAAAACATTTAAAAAAATGTCTGGGCCCAGTCACAATAACAAAGTGTCCAATGTGGCCAAACAAATTGCTCCATTAATAACTGATATAAAGAAACATGCTGCAATGGGAATATTGCTTTTCCTGACGACAATTGCACTGCTTAAAAGTTGAAAACATGCCAAATCTGGTGATGCTAAAAGAATTTTGTTTTGAAGCCTGTACATTAGCTCCGTCTGTGCTTTAGGCCTACAATCGCAATCGTTACAGCATGAGTCCAATAAATATACAGTATGGGAAGCAAAGCAAAAGTCCAAGAGTTTGCAGCCAGTTTATAATCCAGAAAGGGGCATGCAACACTTTCTGTGGTATTCTACGCAGAGTCCCGATGTGATTGGACCAAAACTGGAAATAAAAGTACTTTGCTTTTTTTGGATTGATATTTTTGTTTCTTTTTTTTTTAAGAATATAACTTTGTGTGACCATTTTGTATTTCTGTGTTTGTGTTTTCTGTGTCTATAGCGCCTAAAAGGAGCTTCATTTCAAAGATAAAACTTTCCGTCCAAACCGGCGCTGACCTCTCAGATCCTGTGGTTCGAGCCCAACTGTTGAAGCAGGTGAGTCACTTTGACACAGAACAGTAAACATATCTTCCTTAGCACCAATAATATTGAATTATTTTCTGTAGCTTGAAGAAATCCTTCAAGCAAATACAACTGGGACGGATTTGGTTTTGAGATGGGACAATCCACCAACCAAAGATGAAGAAAACGGAGATATTCGCATTTCTTTGTATTGGCAAACCGTTGCATATGATGATGTTAATGCCATTTATTCCGAGTCATCTAACATAATACAAGCTTTTGTGAATCTTGTATTGCAATTTGTAATCTTGTATTGCATAGCTTTTGATGTCGTATGTAGATAGCGAATATTAATGAGATGATCAGTAACATAATAATAAAGTGTGTATTAAAGAGGACAAGTTATCTTTCATTAGCCAGCAGAGGGTGCAATGACATATGGGCAAAATGACGCCCTTACTGAGGTAAACAGTAGAACTCCAACTGTAGCGCATGAATAGTTTCAGTTTAATTTAATATAAAACAGTTTGTAAAATAAACACTTGCTAAACATGACATACACATTTATAAAACATTACAAACAGAAGTGAAAATAGAGTTCCCTTTTTTTTTTTTACTAAAGCTTCAGCATAAAATCTCTTTAACATGAAATAATTACAAGGGAAAATGTAATGCTGTTTAGTGCAAGGATAGTCTTGGTTACTTCGGTTAGACCTATTAGATCTCGGTTAGTCCAGGTTAAGTCTTTTTGATTAGTAATTTATAATATGCTATACTTGATAAATATCTGCATTTAGCCCAAGTGCTTATGACAGGTTTCCAGGTTCTGATCATTATTCAGTTTAATGGGATAATGTCGCTGGTAAGTGTTAATCAAAGTTTTAAGTAAGGCATGAGGGCAGGTAGACGGACAGCTCTAAGTAAAGACCTGGGACTCGCTCATGACCCTTGAGGAATGGAATTTACTTGTAAATTATATAATTTGCAAAATTGTAAATTACATATCATTAGTTTTATTTATTTGGTCGGTACAGTGCATGTTAATGAACACACATGGACTCCTGCACGTAAACATGCCACACTGGATTGTACCCATGGGTTTGTTTGTTTGTTTATTTATTTATTTGAACAGGGACAGTGTACAATATACATTAACCTCAGAAAGGAGAGATGCATTGTACCAGGTTCTGCTAATTTCCACCTGCAGTCCCTGAGCAGACTGATTTCAACAGACAAAGGTTCATTTCCATTAACGTCGTTCCCCACTCTCAAACACTCAAAATCTTAAATTGAACGGTGTTAAATATGGTAAAATGGGAAGTTTGTCATATGCACTTCATGGCAAATTAGTCCATTAAATATGAAGACATAATTGATTATAGTTTTTACTGTCAAAAATGATATGAAATTAACTGAAAAGAAATTCAGCATCTGGACACACAAAGTGTCAGACAGAAATTATTCTCCATCCTCAAACTTAGAAATGAACAAAATGTAAGACATTAAAGAAAAGCACGACAGGCTAAAAATGTCACTTATTTGAGTGAGAAGAAGAAAGCAGAGCAAGAAGTGACTGAATGCAAGAATTCAGGATCTTTCTGCACTGACGCAGTGACAGCAGAAAGTTTAGAAGCACTTTAAAGACATAATGTATAAAAAATATTACAGCAATAGTAGGTTTCAGCACAAACTGTTACGTCAACAGATAAAAGGCTTCCCTTATAAAACAAAGGATGGTCAACTAAAAGGTGACCATTACTCCCATTGGATGAGTAAACAGGAGCAACACCCAAGGAACTAAACCAGTGCAAAATGAATTGCAGGGGTATATCCAGACTTTTTTTTCTCTGGGGTGGCCCACGGGGGGCTCTTAGTTATGCAAAGGTGGCACCAGGTCCTGCCCAAGTATTCAAAACTATAAGCAACTTTATTTAATGGGAATCAAACACTTTAAAGGTGCATTATGGAACTTTATATTTGCGCGTAGTTCACTTTATTGTGACCGAATAGCCTCTACGACGCTCCAGGGTCAATTGTTCCAAAGGTTTTCTTGTGAGAGGTCCCACCAGCAGTGAAAACCTACCAGAAACTCTAAAAATGGTTAATCCAGGAGCCACCGTTATGGAAAGTAAAAGGCACAAAGCTCAAATATATAATAATAAAACATTTTCTGTTTTCTTTTTTCACACAGAAAGTTCCATAATGCACTTTTAAAGTCGGCATTCTGGTAAACTTGCACACATTCATTTCTCCATATTGGTTATAAATTGGTGATCCTTTCTACATACCTTTTGTAACAGTGACAATATTTAAAAATTAAAAATAAGGAAATTTTTCATATTTACAATATTTCATTAAAAATATATATCATTACAAACAGACATTTTCAGCCAGCAGAGCTAAGGAATCAATGAGAGAGATCATTTGGTGAATGAGTTTGACATTTTGATGATCCATTACAAGGAACGGATGAAACCCGGTGAGACCCGTCACACAAAACATAAATAACTAAAATAGAATTATCAAGACTACTTCATTTTTGTTAGCACAGTTTACAATTTTGTCAAGATTAGTTGGTAATATTTTTAACCTCTTAACCCTTTTTTTCAGCCACTGTAACGCCTCGTTTGAAAGCCAAGACCTACAAAACGGATCTAAGATTTTTCCTTGTTAAGTTTCCATGCGTGTTTTCATCGCTTTTTTGTGGTCTTTTTTTATTATGTCTTTGTAACTTTGTTGTCGCTTTTTGACGCTTTTTGGTCACATTTATGTTACGTTTGTGTAACTTCTTTGATGCCTTTTTGTGTGGTTTTGTTCCTCTTTGTTTACGTCTCATTTTCACCGCTATTTTGATGCTCTTTTCAAGAAACTTTTAGATTTGGGTAATGCCTGGATCCTAACTGGAGAAAATGTCCTTGGTTAAGGTCAACCAAGCACTGGAGAGCAACACTGTAACGCCTCATTGGAAAAGCTAAGGCCAACAAAACTGATAGTTACTTTTTTGGTCACGTCGTCTTCTGCGGCGTTTCAGTTTTTGGTCACATTTTTGTTGCGTTTTCATCCTGGTTTTCGTCGCTAGAGGCTTTTAGATTTGGGTAAAGCCGAACTGGAGAAAATGTGCTCGGTTCAGGCGGGGGTTAAGAGGTTTTAAGACCGAGACATGATTTTGGCCTGGATTGGAAGAATCATAGCACCCTCTAGTGTCCATGGGTGCAATTACAGACAGAGTATGATTAGTTAATACTGTACAACTTGATATAACATTATTACGATTAAAAACTTGGGAGTAAGGGAATATTATTTGTATAGCGCTTTTCACAAGACACAAGTCACACCGAGCATTCCACGAGGAGCAATTCTTCTTTCACTCCATACTCAGTGGTGGTAAGCTATGTTTGCATGTAGCCACCGCTGCCCCGGGGTAGACTGCACCACCAGCACCCACTTACCGGCACTCACTCGAACAAGCACCTCACGGTCTCCTTTCCAGGTACAAACCAGGCTCAACCCCCTGCTGAGCACATTTTTTTTCCCAGTTTGGCTTTACCCAAATCTAAAAGCTTCTTGGAAAAAAAAGCATCAAAATAAAGACAAAAACGCGGCGGGAAAAGCGACAGTAACACAACAAAAAACGTGTCAAAAGAAGCTTCAAAATAGCGACAAAAGCGAGACGTAAATGAGGATGAAAACGCAGCACAGCAGTATCTAAAAGAGCAACAAAAATGTGACAAAAAAATTACGAAAAAGGGACGAAAACACGACATAAAAGCAACGAGAATGTGACAAGAACGCTTCAAAATAAAACTAGACGTGAATGAGGATGAAAATACAGCAAAAAAAAAAAGCATAAAAAGAGCGACAAAAATGCAACAAATTCACACGATAACACAACAAAATAACTATGAAAACGCGACAAAAATGCTTTAAAAAAAAAAATGCGGCGGCAACGCAACAAAATAGTCTTTTAAATGAGGCGTTACACTGGCCTAGAGCTTGTAAGCTCCAGTCGAGAAGCTTTT
Organism: Neogobius melanostomus; assembly: GCA_007210695.1. NCBI lineage: Eukaryota > Metazoa > Chordata > Actinopteri > Gobiiformes > Gobiidae > Neogobius > Neogobius melanostomus. The sequence goes on along the minus strand of VHKM01000013.1, from coordinate 459,407 downwards.
CGATTTGGGTAAAACCGACCTGGAGAAAACGCGCTCGGTTACGGTGGGGGGTAAGAGGTTAAAGCTGATGTTCCTGGTTTTTTCTTTTCTTTTAGTAGAGTACATTTCTTTACCTTTGTCTGCGAGGCTGTTTAAAGGTTCGTATGTAACTGTAACCCACCCACACCTCATAACAGATTGTCGTATACATTTATATAAACTCTCCTCTCCTCTCAAAGATCCTCCTCCATGCTGAAGCTGCTCCGACGGCTGCTGCCCTTGGACGCCCCGCAGGAGAGCAGAGGGTCCGCCCCGCACTCCTCCATGAACACGTCCACCCCGAGAGCCAGGTCCAGGCCCTCCCCGAGCCCGGAGAGGGACTCCAGGTCTGGGGAGAACACGCTGCTCCTGGCCCCGTCTTCCAAGGGGTCGTCCAGGGTATCGGAAAAAGTCAGAGAGTCTAGCCCCAGGGAGACATCAGGACGGGGGAGACCGATGGGTCCAGGGCCGGGGAGGTGGTGGGGGTCAGGAGAGGCTGCTGCGTCGCGGGGGCGGTCAGGGACGAGGAGATGCCGTGGAGACGCGCTTGGACTTCCAACTCCTACCGAGAGGGCAAAGATGTTTCAGAAGACAAAACGCTTCAACACCCTCATATGAACCCTTCTTTCTTATTTCATTTACAAGCACCTGTATTCGCAGTAGCAGCGATCGGTTTGCGCCTTCCAGCCTCCTCTGCCTCTCCTCCAGCTCTCTCGCTCGCTGCTGTTCTTTCTGCAGCTTTCTGATGTAGTCCACCGAGGCCTTCAGGATGGTCCCTTTGTTCCACCGCATCTCTCTAGAACCGACCAGTCAAGAGAAAGACGGTGTTACAATCAAACGCTCGCACAAGAGAGATCAAACACATAGGTACACCCATATAGTGTTTGGATCTGGCTTTGACTATGTTTGGGGTGAATTTCTAAGAGTGAAATATGTCCAAAGTAAATGTGTTGTGGTGGCGCATTTAAGATCATGTGTGGTGCATTCACTGACGGGTCGCTAGACTTGGGAATCAGGACGCCCAGTTCTTTGATTCTGTCGTTGATGTTGAACCTCCTCCTCCTCTCAACTGCGGACAGAACAAGCAAGAGAAAAAAAAGGTATAAATAAACAAGATCCCACTCAAATTGAATTTACAGTCAATAGAGGTTTATAATGACACTAATGTTTTGAGATGTGATGAGCTACTGTTCATAAAAGGCTGCAGTGACTCACTGAGGTTGTGGTTGTCCTTCTTCTGCCTCTCTTTCATCAGAGCTTTGGTCCCCACTCCTAGAACAGCAGGAGCAATAGTCAGTCATGTTAGAACTGGATACTCTATCAATCAGTTGACACATTTTTAACATCCTTTACTATCTCTGTGGGGATTTCTTTTTGGCCCTCAAAGCGGGGTGCCGCTAACATTGCTGCGATACCACCTCGTAGTGGCTAGGGGGCGACTCCAGAAGGAACTCTATCCACCATATTCCTGATGTAGCTCATACGAGGATGGGAACAATTTCCGGTGAGATGCCGGGAGTCGCGCTCAGCCATTGGTTTCCAGTGCGGGTTTTCGTTTCACATAGCGGCTTATTCAAACATTTCAGAAATGATTTTTCTAAACGATCGGGCTCCGTAACATTTGAAAAGATGTCCTTGCGCAGGAACATGTTTCACTGTTCGCGGTGAGATTAAACACCAGAGAAAATGACATTTGTGGCTCTGGAACAGGCAGAGTTTGGAACATGCTTGTGGAATAAAACTGGGCTTAAACTGTGACGTGTTTGGGGCAATTTTGAACATGCCAAATGCGACTGGACTCTCATAGGAGGAGCGCCTTAGCTTCACGGAGGTGTTTTACTGTAAAGAGCGATAACACAACTGACCTGCTCACACTGTACGAGTGACATGAACCGAGCCCTGTGAGGCGATACAAGCTGAGCTGGGTCTGAACACAGTGCATTTTACATGTCTTAGTTATGGACAGAGCATTTCAATGATTTTCTGATCGTTTTTTGAGTAAAACCTTTGATTTAATTAAACTACAGACATGGCGTGCTTCTGCGTAAATGCGGCGCATGTAATGAGGCTTTGTAATCAGACTGTAGCTCAGTTGTAATCTGAAAATGTTAATATCTCTGCGGATATTTGACCAATCAATACAAAAGTCTCAATCTCAAACCATCATTTCTCTCTCGCTAGAATTTTGACCTCACTGTCAAAAGACTGGTTTGTATTTTTAACGACAAGAGCAAGAAGGAGCCTCTGAAAATCAAAGTGACACATCCTAAGCCCAGCCCAGTCGACGATATTAAAATACCGATAACCACGCTTTTGGTGACAGTGAGGTCAAAATTCTAGCTGGTTTGCATTTTCAACACCATCAAAACTTCATTACGGCCAAAAAATATTCAACTTGATCTTTACCATTGTGTGAGAGCCAAGTTGTAGCTTGCACTGGTCTAACATGGATACATAGTTTGACAACATTTCCAGAGAATGACTGGAGGAAGTGTGAACTGATGATGTGGTTAACGCAGAGCAGAGAAGGGGGAAAGGGGAGGACAGGAAGACGATACTCTGATTCAGCAACTCCGTCACTTTGGGAACAGATTACAGCTGCAAACCAGGAACTGTCAACTCAACCGCACGAATTTACAAAAAGAGGATGGGCCCTGATGTCTGGGATTTCTAAAGTTGAAACCTGCAAAATGTTAAAGTAACAAATCCTGGATTGCATAAGGACTGTTTAGAAAACCTGGTGCAACGCTTAACTTTTTAGTTTTGCATCAATCAGAACAAGGCAAGCGCTAACAAAACAGCTTGACAGAGACTCAGAAATCGAAATACTTTTGTACGCCTTGGTTTAGCTTTTGAATCTCTACCTGCTACAAACGAACACATAAACTCCCGTACTAAATGTCAGCAGATGGTGCTATATTCCATCTTTAAGGCGAGACACAGCAGGTGATTAGGGAAAAACGCGACAAAACATCATAAAATAAGCCTTGCACGGGCTAAGTACTGTTATTTTTATACTCTGACATGAAAAGTAAGATGTTAAGGGAGGAAACTCCTGTCGCTAAAAATCTCCACTGGAGTGCAATACAAAACAGTTTATAAAGAAGAAGAGGTCTGTAAAGTCCCGAAAACCCCCCAAAACCTTAGGGTGAATTCAACAACCCAGACCAGTTGATGACTCTAAAAACCTCTATTGAGTGATGATGATTATTGAAAACTCATGACCAACAGAGATGTTGTGCAAACGTTTGGGAAGAACTTCAAAAACACAGCGGAGCCTCGTGGACCGTTCTGACGTATATCGGAGTGTGTGTTTGGAGAAAGCCGAAGAGAGAGAAGGACTAAGTATGCAGACACACTGACGCACAGGCAAACTCCGGTTATGTTTTTGATTAGGAAAGAACATTATACCACGGGACCAAGAGCTCACCATTGATCTCGTATTTGATTGGATGCAGCTCGGCGGGACAGCTGTTGCTAATGGTGACAGAGTGAGTGGCCGTCCCTTTGCTGCTATACATGTCCAGGGCACCCACATCTGGCATCTGGAATGGACCAATCAGAGAGCAGGGTTATCATGATGAGGTGATGTCGATTATTGACTGCAACATTATTTTCCATGTATAGGCCTACTTTTTTATTTTTTTTACACTACAATAGGTTACCCCAGGCAGAAAAGCCTTAAAGGGTTCTCAATAAAATGCACAAACATTACACACAGTCATTTAATTTGTAATAGCTTGTATGTATAAAAAAGATTAAAACAAAGTCAGCACAAAAAAATGGCAAATCGTATACACTGCTCTAGATACAGACGGCAATGCATCATGCAGGGGGGCGTGGCCTAGCCGAGGGGTGAGAGAAAACCTCTCATGGAAATCACAATTGTTCACTCTTTACACATAATAATTTATCACACACCAATAAAGTCAAGCCAAAATCGGGTCCATATGGATGTTTTTTCACAGCAAATTGTTCAGTGGAAGCGAAAAAATGGCACTCGTTGCTAACGTTAGCATACGTAGCATGAAGCTAATGTTAGCTTCCTGATTAGCATTGTTTTTTTTAACTATTCATGAGCTGTTGAATCACTTTGCTCCTCTACATGTCTCTGTATCTTTATTTAGTAGAAAAATATATCAATAATTCAGCAGTTCAGATGTAATGGTGGAGAAAATGGAGAAAGTTTAGTTTTTTTTTAATCTGCTTTGTTTTCCCGCTCTGGCTGCTTCGAACATGACGTGAAGGGCAGGGGCCAATACAACTCAAAGAAAGAAAATCAAACAAAGAAAATAATTCCGAAACCTGCCACATTCATCTTATGGCTGAAAGTCCCTTCATCTGACCAACATCACGCAAATGTTTCTCTGTATATTGTCAGCACATTTGGACACCTTTATGAGACAATAATTTGACTTTCCTTCATATGTGCTGAGAGAGAAGTTGTCGAACTCTGTGACCGTTTTTGTTTTATGTGGATTGTCCTAATAATGTCATAGATTCTAGCCATAAACCAAGACAAAAAAACAAAACGTAATTCTGACCATTACCATAGTTTGTTTATTGGTTTCACTTTAAATGTTGTCACGTGAACGCAACCTATTTCAAAAACTTGATATTGGCTATTCAAAAATACTTGCATCGGCCTTAACCGCTAAACTATCGACTGCGCAAGCAAACTTTATTTTCATGTTTTGGTTCACGACCTGATGAAAACATACATTAACAGCTCCTGATCTGCGCTTTCCCAATCTCTTCTCACACTCGCGTTAAATCAGACGCTCCTCCCTGTGACTACATGCCTCTTTTATCCCTAATCCTTTTAATTGTTGCTGTGGGTCGGATCTATTTGTTTGACGTCTGTGAATAATCCCCCAAAAATGTCTGCCGGCTTTGCGATATGTGCAAATCCATTTTAACAAGGTGATACAAATAATTTACACTAAGAAATTAAGATGTGGTAGTTGTCAAACAGTCAAAGGAAATGATGCGATTAGAGTTTTTCACGGCATTTCCGTGTGAAGCAATTTCAAGTTATGCCAAATCACACTTGCTGTGATTGGTTGAATTAACCTGTGATTCACACAGCATGATGGAGGCTGACTGGCTTACGATATGTTACTAGGGAAAGTATTGTATTTTCCGGTCTATAAGTCACACTTTTTTTCATAGTTTGGCTGGGTTTGCGACTTATACTGAGGTGCAACTTATAGTATATCATTTCACATGTTTGTTATTTTCACACTGACCGCAAGAGGGTGCTTTACGCTTATGGACCAGTATCTGCTAATGCTGTACCTCTGAAAATGTAAACTTTAACTTTACATTAGACCACTGAGAAAGCTGCAAGTAGTAAAATATGCAGCTACGTAAAAACGGTAATCGAGCAGCAGAAAGAAAGTTTGGAGTGAGCAAGAAACTTGTGAGGGAAAATATGCTAGTCTGGAAAATACAATGAGTCATAGCGTAGTGCGCATACTAGAACAGAAAAGTACGGAATCGCTATATGGCAGTTCAATCCTTTGGAGATAAATAATGTCCGAAGTTTTAGTGTTTAATAATTGCACTGAGTTACTGTTTCTCCATAGAGAAAGTTACAAAGTTGCAACTTTAAAGCACATTTCCTCAAAATGCATTTTTCTCACATTGTGGCAACAACATCTGGACTTTAAAGGAACAAGCCACCGTTTTTTCCATACTGAGATATGTTCTTATCTGAGCTTAGACGAGTTGATGCGTACCTGTCTGGTCTTTACGCGTGCGCTCAGTCAAGCGTAAAGACCAAAGATGTTCTTAGCATTTTTTATTTTTTAGGTTTATTTGGTTGGGACAGTGCATGTTAATGAACATACATGGGTCTCATGCATGTAAACAAGCCACACCAACTGGGGTGAAGTTAGAAGCGACCAAGCTCTTCCACGTTTCCCCTATTGAATACGGTTATGAGTAGTTACACGAGCCAAGATTAGTTACACAAAATTAAACATGTCGATTTTCTAAGCGGATAAAAAGGGGTACTATTGTAAGGCGTAATAACACCTTAGGAGCACTTCGACATCCGCACAGTAATATCTTCAATCCTATAGAATTCTGAAGATATTACTACAGGTGCTACACAGGTGTTATTACACCTTACAATACAGTATAGTACCCCTTTTTATCCGCTTAGAAAATCGACATGTTTAATTTTGTGCAACTATACTTGGATTGTGTAACTACTCACGTAACCATATTTAAATAGGGAAAACGTGGAAGACTTCATCCCCATATGGCCCCATAGAGGAGAGGAGGAGGAGAGGCTGAATACTAACAACATCTTTGGTCGTTTTGCGTGACTGAGAGCGCGCGCGTAAAGACCAGACGCATCAACTCGTCTAAGCTCTGGTAAGAACATATCTCAGTATGGAAAAACGTTGGCCTGTTCCTTTAAGAGGGTTAGTATGGTTTTTTCACTCTTTGTTGGTTAGAAATATTTAAAACAGCTACAACTAAATATCTAGTAGTTTCCTTGTTATTCAAGCAAACTAACTCTAAGCTCCTTCCTCTCCCTTACAACTGCTCCCCTTTGCTATGCAGCTGTTTCAGTAAAGATGGCAAAGATAAAAAAGAAAATAGGCCAAGCTACTTTGAGATGAAAGGATTAGCTTTGTTAGTGATCGAAAGGTGAGGAATGCATTTCCTGGATACGCATGGTGAAGAATAGAATAGAATGCCATTTGCACAGGTACAAAACAGTGCAAGCACATTGGAATCCTTGTGCATTTCTCTAGAGTAAGTAGTCAGAAGAAGGAGATCCAAAGATTACTTAGCAGATATATGAGACAGTTGCTTTGTCCCACTGTATCAATGTGATGCATGTCAGTGGTGTTGTGCGCCTGTTATCAAGAGTTGGAGGACACTCTTATCCTTCTCACCAGACAAACAGATTCCTCCACAACTGATAAAAACGCAACTGATTTCACTCAAGAGTTACAAGAAAAACCTGCCTTTGCTCTTCACTTGTGTTGCCTGATAGTTTTATGCTGAATCAAAAGGAGTGAATAGCATAGAGTATGAGTTTGAGTGTTTTAGCTTTATTTTCATCACAAAACATTTTTGTTCATTAAAAAGTAGAAGTTGTAGATGTGTGATATTGATTCAATAGTGATTAATCTTGCGCCTTTTTTATGCACAGCGTTTCATATAAGCTCTGTGTGTACGTTAGGATTAACCCAATTGAATACTATAACGTGGCAATTACAGGGTCAAACAGATCGATAACATTTAGCAATAATGTCTTTTTTATTTCATTTTATAATTGTGTCCATAAACTATTTAGCGAACCATTTTTAATCTCACTCCACAAGACTCCACATAATGCAAACAAGGAACTATTCTATCGAGAGATTACGTAAGAAAATCATTAGAAGTTGTTTTAAATTTGCACTGCATTTTCCAACACATGACTTTGACCAAAAGCAAATACAGTTTAAGTCGAAAACAACCATCATTTACCTCAGTTTTGATCCTGCGCTTGTCATGCTCCGGCAGCAGCACTAAGATCCTCATGTTTCTGTCAGAGCATATACAAAAGTGCTCTTGAGTGCTCCTCCAAACCACTGTCTCGTATTTACTCCACCGAAAAAAACAGCGCTGTCACTTTAAAAAGCTAATGCTACAATATGTTCTGCTATCTGCACCTTCGCCCTAATATTGTGGCCGTGTCAGCTCTGACAAACTGTGGCTGAATGAATGAGGAAGACACCAAGTGAATGAGGAAGTGTGAGCTTCAGATCCTCCTCCATCCTCCCGTGTGTGCGTTATGTGTGTTGTGTTATAATGGGTGTGTTTGTGTGTGTAGATATCTAGGCGCCACACTCCTCCGCCCTTCATCTCTGAAACGGAAACTAATCCATAGCTTAAAAAAAACAAAAGAGCCCAGATTTGTACCTGTTCTCAGACTCAGAGGAGCGCAACAGTGGACTGGGATTTATCATTTTGGAAGTAATGTTCATTTTTCTCATGCATGAAAACGTATTATTATTTTTCATGTATTCCGTTTGTAAAAAATCAATGTGGACTAAACCAATTAGACATAGCTCTACCAATTCAAAACTAAAGTGCTAAGTTAGAGCCACACTGCCTAATATTTTCGTTTACTGTTGCCAGTGATAAAAAACATGCTTCTGATGATAAACTAGACACAGAAAATGCTATTTTTGCAGTCAGGTCTTAGGAGAGGTGAGCCGCTCACAGCAAAGACACATGTTTGTTCATTTTTTAGGCAGGTTTTATTAATAAAAACATCTGTAATAAAATAAATGCTTCTGTTTTATTATTATTTTTTCATTGAAATGTTACACGGTTATGTATTTAAAGGAGGGGTAATACGCAAAATCGAATGTTGTTCCCTCATCAAAAACATACTTTGAGTTGTGTTTTCAGCCACTCGCGCATCTTTGAATCTCCCCTAGTGAGTATCCTTAGTGCCGCGGCGAAAGCTTATACTCCACCTGTTTACCACAAGCTCCTCTCACAGCGCAATGTAACCAGGAAGTGCTTTTCTCACCTTACCATCTCTGGCAACGCTTCATTCATCATAGATCATCTGCAGGCAACAATATCTGCCTAAGATTTGTGAACTACAAAGCAAAGAGAGGGAGGGGCTTAGGGACAGGGCGCTTGTTTAACAAGTAAAATACAGTATTTTGACTACGTTGTTTTAGATCAATATTGCCTTTTCTGACGGTGTAGAGCCGGGTGTACACTGAGCTTGTCGTAGGGAAAATCTTAGGTTGTGAGACAGGGACAAAGATTTAAAATAGAACCGTTGTACGACCAGAGACAAGCTGCAATCGACATCAGGCAGTGTCTGATATTTTGGAAGGCTAGTCAAAGTGAGCCATTTTCTGTCCTGTCAACACTGCACCGCCGCCAGAGTCATAAGCAACAGAGGTCAGGCATGAGCGGGTCCAACTTCGCATTTTACAGGACTTTCCCGGCACTTTTCCGCAGAAATAAACCCTGCTAGCAGCTAAACACACGCCGTCTGAAGCCTGAAACTGCTACAAAACTTTGGCTGGGCGATTTTATTGGAAAGAAACTTAAAAGGGTCTACTGAGCAAGTTTTTCAACAGACCATAAATACTTCTAAACGGACTGGTTAGCATTGTCCGTTTGGTTAGCATTGTCCGAAGCAAGCTTCATGGTATAAATGCTAATGTTAACTACGAGTGCCGTTTTTCCGCTTCTACTGAACAATTTGCTGTGAAAAAACATCCATATGGACCTGATTTTGGCTTGATTTTGTTTGTGTGTGATAAATGTGCGTAGGCCTATAGTTCGACAGAAAACGGCTAAAAATAGTGACAAATTGTGATTCCCTTGAGGTTTTCTTTCCCTCTCAGGTAGGCCACGCCCCCTTGTATGCTGCGTGGTGTCTATAGTGATTGAAATATGCTTGGAATTTTTAGCAAATTACCGCAAAAAGCACCAGAGTCGTTCAAAATACTAATTCGCCATATAAATGTGGCACAGTTGTATGGCCTGCAGACTTGAGACACATCCATCCATCCATCTTCTTCCACTTGTCCGTTGCCGGGTCGTGGGGCAGCCGTCTAAGCTGCCCAAAGCACATTGCACCAGCCCCCGATGGCTCCTCCTGCAGGTGGTGGGTCCACAGAAGGACGCGCATGCACGCATGGTTCTAACCGGGCCTGTTGGTCTCTCATAAGGGGCTTCTGAACCGCTCTTTGTCTGACCCATCACCTAGGACCTGTTTGCTTTGGGAGACCCTACCAGGGGTAGGCCCCGACAACAGCGCTCCCAGGATCATTCGGGTGCTCAAACCCCTACACCACGTTAAGGTGGCGGTTCCAGGAGGGGACATGAGACACATGTTTATATATATATATATATATATATATATATATATATAGATAGATATAGATAGATATATATATATATATATATATATATATAGATAGATATATAGATATATATATATAGATATATATATAAAAGCAGTGTTTCTCAAACTTTTTCAGCCCAAGGACTAGCCTGGCTAACGCCAGACTAAAATCACAAGTGATATTTAGTCACCACCAATTCATTTTCTCGTAGGATTGTCCATAGCCGTTTATTGGGCGCTACGAATGCCTCTCCTGCATCTGCACGTAGCCATAGCCAATCGTATCATCGTATCAGATGACGTATGACGTACCCCCGTCATCGTCTTGACGTCCCTCCTCGTTCTGTGATTGGTGCCCAAATCCATGTGAAAATGTCGACCATGGTCCCCAGGCTGTGAAGTTCGAAAACATTCGAGTGCACACAGCAGTCTAGCGTAAGCCAGGCTACCCAAGGACCACTTTATAAGCTAAATTTATGTTTAAAATGCAACAGTTTCAAGTCAAAAACGAATTATTCAAACACAAATGCAATTATATGATCAGAAATTCTTATATGAATTTCATTTCATTTGAAAAAGTAAATGTGAAATGAGCTGCAACTTAATATGAACAACAAACATGTGGAAAAAACTGCTGTGACAGCCCGTAGGTCCCACCTAATGTCATTCTAAAGAGCCAATAGTTTAAACAGAGGTGGTGGGTATAGGAAGTCTATGGTTGTAACTAAAAATGTAGTTACAACAATTAGTCCATGGGCCAGACCAAATATCGGTACCGGAAAGGTGACGAAGGCTATCGTTGATTTTTAAGTAGGTCCATGTCTGAGGTTTTTATTTGTGTATGATAGCCTTTTCAGAGTTACAGCTTTATATTAGTTTTCAGCTCTTGAAGTGAACCACCCCCATGTCGAAAAAGTCGCTTTTGACACTGATCCATATTTTGGTTTAGGCCATTTCCAGCCCATTAGATAATGATTTACACTATTGTATTTGGTGTCATTGTAAAGAAGATATTTTCATGTTTCATTTGAGCCCAAATGTACTACTCTGTGACTATTACCGTGGTAACCATAGCTCCTCAAACTCAAACCTGAGGACATTTTTTCACCATTTTCGCAAAAACTGTTTTACTACGTTTTAACGCTGTTTCTTCCAGGAACATCACAGACACAAATGTCTGATACTGGGTAACTCTCTAGACTCTGAGGATTCAGGAAATGTAAAACATGTCAGTACTGTATCAACTTAGGGCCTCACAGTGAGCCACAAAGTAAAAGAATGTTCACTTCATAGAAGCATCTCCCATAGAAATAAGCCTATATCTGTCATTCCAAGGTTGGAACAACTGGTGAGACTTTCTGTCCAGGACAGGCCCAATGCAACTTGAAATGACATTTATGGAGAAGAGCAGTTGTGTATTTTCACAAAAAAATTGTTCATATATTTTATATATTATAGCTATTTATCATTACACCTATATGTATGCCAAACACACAATATCATTCTGTTCTTTCACTACTACAATATACGTAGCCCTCTAAATCTGTGTCAAATTTCTCAATAATCCAAGATAATTCCAACAGTTTTGCTTTGTAGACACCACATGGTTATGCCTAAAATGCCTTATGTATTTGTTGTACACTACACATTAACGTAGTTGTATTTGCTGTAGAAAACTGTGCTCTGTTCTGAAGGTGGAGTTACCATAAACCACACGTTTGCTACGAACTACACCCTTTTTTTACTGATTAGTAAATTAATAAATAGTTTTATAAGGTTCTTTACATAAAGTTGTTTTATTTCATTACTAATAAGTAAAGTATAGTAGTATAAAGATGGTGAGGTGTGAGGTTTTACGTATAACCAGGACATGAAGAGTCAACACAAAACAACTACAGTTTAGCCTTGTCCAGGACTGAATCACAGTTGTCTAAGCAAGACAGTGCATATTTTTACTTGATTAAACAATTTATCCAGCTTTTCTGAAGTTATTTTAAGTTCTTTGTACATGGATTGTTTTTTTTGTATGCGCTTTATTAACGTATTTGAGGTTGTTTTTTTATGTTGTGTAATTTATTTATTTTCTTCCCAGGCACATTGAGTCTTTTCTGGCCACATGAAATGCGCTGTATAAATGAAAAAAAACAAAAGTTTAGTTATTACTTTTATGAACAGAACTTCAAGACATAGCCAGGGACCGGAGAGTGTCCGGTGTGGGACAACCTCAGGATCTCAGGTATTCTGTTGCCTTCATTAAATCAGGACCTTCAGCTGCTCAGGGGCGGTTTGCAGCCGAATGTGAAGCGGCCAGGATGAGCACATCCAAATCCAGAGGCGTGCTGGCCATAGGGAGAGTCGGGACGTTTCCCGCTGGGCCGCTCGGTTCCGGTGCTTCTGGGCCGGGCCATCAGAATAAAATAATGAAATAATAACTCACTATTCCAGGCCTAAAGGCTTTAACTGGGCTGCAGCAGGAGCATGAGCTGCTGTTCCAGATATAAATGAAGTAACACAAGCGTAATTGTCATGGAAATCTATCAAAATAACGACTGATGAATGAAAATCTGAAAAATATTCGCATCGAACTTTTCATTCTTGCGGCGGGGAGATACCATTACATATTGAACTAACTCAGAGGGGTGATTAAGTGGAACACCCCTCCGCTTTAGTTCAAGTTGGTGCAGTCCAATCCAGCGGAGACAAGTGTCTGCGCGAGTTAAGAGACTAAAAGGCAGTGAAAGGTAGAAAAGTGGTCAAATAAATGTTTGTATCTACATAACTTGTGCTGATTGTGGGTTTGTATCAGGCTCAGACTGTGTGTGCAGCGGCCCATGTGAAAAGAGAAATTGTTAGAAAATTGTCAATGTGGTATTTGATCCAGCGACCTCTTGTACTTGAGACCAGCGCACTATTACGGAGCCATAATTCCGGGCCGGTCTTCTCCAAATTCCCGGGCTGAAATTAGGTCCCAGCACGCCCCTGTCCAAATCCGAGGCCATGGGTGGCTTCCCCTCTCCAGGTCAGTGGAGAGTCCTCGCCTCAAGTGGAGGAGTTCAAGTATCTCGGGGTCTGTTCTCAGTGAGGGACGGATGGAGCGTGAGATCGATAGATGGATCGGTGCAGCGTCAGCAGTGATGCGGTCGCTGTATCGGACTGTTGTGGTGAAGAGGGAGCTGAGTCGGGGGCAAAGCTCTCGATTTACCGATCGATCTACGTTCCCACCCTCACCTATGGTCATGAGATTTGGGTAATGACCGAAAGGACAAGATCGCGGATACAAGCGGCCGAAATGAGTTTCCTCAGTCACCTGTGGAGTGGAGCTTCGTTTAAAACTGCTGCACACTGCAGCACAAGTTTCTGCACACATGCAAGTGTGTTACCTTACTGTGATGTACTGCAGAAGCACAAGTAAGAAGAACTTACTACTTACAAACCACTTCAACTGGTTTGTTCAGTTGAAGAACTTCAACTGAACAAACCACAAAGAAGCCCGGCTCTGTAATGAGGCTCAATAGTGTTCGAGCAGAGAACATTGCTCGGTTCAAAAACCATCATTTCTTTGACCCTTTTATTGAACAGGGAAGGTTCCACTGAGATACATACCGGTAATCTCATTGTCAGAAGAGTCCTGGCCTGAGATGAGATCCTATTGTACATGTTTTAGTGATATGGAAAACAGTGCAGGAGAAAACTAACATAGATATGGGAAGAATGACCCAGCCCAGATATTGAACTCAGAAATTGAACCCCTCTTACAGTGAACGGACATTACTAACCCTCTTTTGTCTTTGTCCCAGGGCCATTAGACTGAACAACTCTCTAGAGGAAAAAGATAATGGTGTCTACAATGTTATATTGCTAGAAACTTTATTTATTTACCAACTGCCAATGTGAAATGATGTGGTTTCAGTCGTGTTAGAGTCAAAGTGAATGAGACTGTCAGTGAGTGTGTTTACTGTGTGTATGCTACATAATATGGATATTTTTTACAATTTAGGATACAGTTTATATGATACAGAATGTACAAAAATGTAATTTTAAGTTGCATTGGGCCTGTCCCGGTCAGAAAGTTCCACCAGCTGTTCCAACCTTGGAATGACAGATATAGGCTTATTTCTATGGGAGATGCTTCTATGAAGTGAACATTCTTTTACTTTGTGGCTCACTGTGAGGCCCTAAGTTGATACAGTACTGACATGTTTTACATTTCCTGAATCCTCAGAGTCTAGAGAGTTACCCAGTATCAGACATTTGTGTCTGTGATGTTCCTGGAAGAAACAGCGTTAAACGTAGTAAAACAGTTTTTGCGAAAATGGTGAAAAAATGTCCTCAGGTTTGAGTTTGAGGAGCTATGGTTACCACGGTAATAGTCACAGAGTAGTACATTTGGGCTCAAATGAAACATGAAAATATCTTCTTTACAATGACACCAAATACAATAGTGTAAATCATTATCTAATGGGCTGGAAATGGCCTAAACCAAAATATGGATCAGTGTCAAAAGCGACTTTTTCGACATGGGGGTGGTTCACTTCAAGAGCTGAAAACTAATATAAAGCTGTAACTCTGAAAAGGCTATCATACACAAATAAAAACCTCAGACATGGACCTACTTAAAAATCAACGATAGCCTTCGTCACCTTTCGTGGTACCGATATGCCAGATTTTGGGGTTTGGCCCATGGACTAAATGTAGTTGTAACTAAAAATGGGAAAAAATGTTCCCCTTAATGTCCAATATCACTGAAACTAGTGGGATTTTACACATCAAACAAAAACTATACATTACAAAACTAACAGATCTGTGGATTTTACATTTTGAGATTTCCATCAAAAACTCTGTAACGTGAATGTTGAGACGAGTGGTGCTGCTTATCACACATCAGTTTCTGAATGTCTGACTCTAAAGAGGAGAGTTTCAGTCTCACACTGGAAAACCCAACTTCACAGGTATTGGGAAGGCGTCTCTGCAAGCTTTGGATGTTAGGTAAAGCAAACTCGTGCACAGACGCACATGCCGTGCAAAGGACACATTTGGCTCCACAAAAGCATTTTCTGGATCACAAGCAACAGAACGCTGCTTATTTTATGAATATCCGCTGCATATTAACGCTGTAAAGATGATAGAATGAGTCTTGGCTGCATACAGTGGACGCGCGTACGGTGGCGGTGAGCGGCAGTGGGCCGGGATTGTTCGACCCGCCACAACCAGACCCACGATCAATTTTATGACCCGATCTGCGAGCATGGCTGCGGAGACCAGGGGGGAACCTGCAACCCGCGCATCAGGTGCGCTAATGCCCCCAGCCATGTGTGAAATCCTGCCCGTTTTACAATAGCTACATACATGACAAACAGGATGAGGAAACATTACGCACGGTTCTGATTCGGTTCTGGGAAGTGCCCGCCGTGCGCATCCATGTGCATCCATAACACTTCCAGCTCTGTCCCTCAAAAAGGAAGGACGCCCTGGTCACACTATGCTGGTTACTTTTAAAGTTTAATCAAGTGATAAGGCCAATTCGGCCCAGGGAGTTCCCTGTGCGACGTGCGCTGTGGAGGTGTTGGGGGAAAAGGGGTTCGCGGACCACTAGGGGGCAATGGCGAACCACACTTTAAGAATTACTGATATAAAGTGCATTACTGTCAATGGCCGATCAGCTGGAGCGTGTGGAGCTTTACCGTTGTAGCCAGCTGCAGCCCTGAGTCGATCAGAGTCAAATACTCATCGTTTAGACTGGACTCCAGGCTGATGATGTCATCAAGCACCGCCTCCTCCATCTGGAAGCAACAAACATTAGTCTTACTGATAAAATGCCGTGGAGAGAAGAGGCCGAGAGGGAATGTTGTTTGCCGATTTGTTCTCTTATTGATTTGGGGATTATCCCTTTGAGAAACTTTAATGAAGTAAAAAGTTAAGTACAGAGACCTACATAATGCTTTGAGGATACTTTGGCAAATGGGATGAATCTGCTCGAACAATTAACAGACAGGATGATTTCTCAGCTCAAACAAAGAAATACAATTTTGTTTTACCTGAATACTTTACATTCATTTTTGTTATTTGTGTAATTCAAAACCTCTTCACAATCTCTTCTTTCCATTCAATCTTTTTGGGTAGTGTGGAGTATTAGAGTGTTTTTGGACACTATTGGATCTTGTAACAGGGAAGCTGCAACTCTGACTCAGATCCTCCGTGAGACGATGAGTCGACAGAAACAGAAATGTCCCTGAATCTGCAGAATGTCACCAAAGCAACAGGAACCAGCAGGAACTGACTGGACAGAGGCAGGCCCCGGGGCTAATGACACTTACAAATGTGTTGTACCTAAAGCCAGATTTAATGTCGTTTATGTGTCACAGGAACTACACTTAACCGTCTTTGTTTCCAACGTTTGCAGTGGGTTATAAAAACAAAGCATTTGGAAGAGGACCTACAGTGTACTGAAGCTTTATGTTTGGCAATCTGTGGTCGAAGCAAAATGCAAAGACGACAAATCTCCATGGAGACGAGCTGGTCCAAGCAAAGCTACAAAGCCCCCAAAGTTAAATGAATGCTTTCTATTTCAGTTTATTTAGCACAAGAGGCACGTTGCTACTTATTATGCGTACACCAAAGGACATACTTTAGCGCTCTCTGTCACAGCTATTGGACTGGACACTCTAAAGGCTAAATGAATGCTCTGCAAAGGTAACAAGGATCCTTTTCTCTGCCATTATTTCAGAACCTGCTCAGTCAGTGTTTAAGCTGCTACGGGCTTTAGCAGTAGCATTAGAGAGTGCATTGTCTTTTAAAAATGATGAATGCATTTTTTTAGTTATTGTAATACGTTTTGAGTAGAACCCCGTCTGGAGCTAGATTTGGGGTAAGAAAAATTGACCATAAACGTCACAAATATAAATAAGTTGAACAAACCTCTTGCTTTGGACTGGGTTGAACTGTTCTGGTCTTGTGGCTGATATCTGTCCTCCTCGTTGCGGCTTCATGATTGGCTGCGGGGGCCCGTCCCCTGTCCTGATTGGTTGCTTTGCCCTGGGCAGTGGACAGGTACTGTTTGACCTGCTGTCTCTGCGCCTGCTGGATGTGGTACCGGGTCGGGTTCTCCAGACCGGTCTGCACCTGAGGAAGGAGATCAGACACAATGGAAATGTACGTTAGGTCAGATAGGCATCGTTCTGGCTTGTTGCACGATGTGGCAACTTTATTTGTACACAAGGCAACTCAATGAGCCTTACAAAAGAAGATAATAATAAGAAATCACAATCAGGTTAAGGCAAAGCACATGCATACATCAAGATATGGGAAATACACAGCACACAAGGTCACGTGTTGGATTTTTTTCTTGGTTAGGGGAGGGGATGTGTGCGCAGTTATTAGCATGGTCCTTGAAATGAATGTGTTTATAATATAGTCGCGCAGCCTGTCCACCACGGAGCGCCAGTACATCCTGTCTGTATTCATTTCCTATGGAGATTAGCTCAGACCCCTGGAATAATCAGATTTTCTAAAGATTACGGGGTAGACGTTCACTTACTGCGTGTTCAGAACTTGATGTAACTAGTTCAGAAGAGACTCCTGTGTTCATAAAGGACAGATAGTTTGTCTTGAAGCTAAAGGCTTAACATGCTGTAAAAAAAAATTAATTAAAATAAATACCTATAAAAATTAAAGTATAGACAAGACAATGTTTTTATGTAGATTAGTCATTTGCAGTACTATTTCAACTTTTATAATGCTTTAAATTAATGTTAGCCTTTAGCTTCAGGACAAACTCACTGTCCGCCACGGAATCATTTGGAAATAGGATTATTCGAACGGGTCTAAGCTAGTCTTAATGGAAAATTAATACGGACAGGAAGTACTGGCGCCCACAACTTCAGTTCAGAGAAACTAGCGAGCCAATTACGAACACTTAGACTCTATGCTATGAGTGAATGGCTCTGGCCAAAAGCACGACGATGTTTCTCCTCAAGGACATATTTAAAACCTTTATGTTGAATAATACCTTGAGGACCTCCACGGGGACCTGTGCCGGAGCCCCGCAACCCGGGGACAGTGACACCTGGATGGGCTCGGAGCTCTGGGCTGGGGCCTTCTGTTTCTGGAGCTCTTTCTGCTGCTGTTCCAGAGCCTGCTGCCTCATCAGGTCCTGGCGCAGAAGAACTCTGTGGAAAAATGGCGCGGGATGACGACAAAAATGACTGAAAATGGTCAAATGTGCTGTAATGGTATTCAAAATAACGTTTTACCTGGAGGACATGGTTGAAGGCAGGGAGGACGACAGGGACGAGCCAGCTACAGATGAACTGCAGAAGAGAAATGTTTACTGCCCCAGTTAGACGTCATAGCCAAGAAGAGTTGTTCCAATAGGATAAAGTAATATGACTCATCCAGCTAATGTAAAAAGCCTTTAGGCAGCTGCTCGGAAAGAGTGGAAAGCTACAGGTAACTCCGAGAAACAGGTCGGGGACTCCTCCCTGAACTTTAAAGACATAAAACACCTCGGGGTTCATCAAGATTGATACTGAACAACATGTGCGGAAAACACATATAAAGAAATAAATGTTGATTTGCTGTTATTCTTATGTTTAAATCCATCCTACCGTCTTGGACTGGGGGGCGGCCTTTCTCCAGCACATGCAGAGGGTACACAGATTAGGGATAAGTACCTTTCAATTTTTCTGATACCAGTACTTTATGGTACCTGGTTTACAATACTGCCACCTGAACTTTTTTGGTACCTACACCATTTTCATTATCTAGAACCGTAAAACAGAAACTTTTGATCATATTTGAGCTGGGACAACTTCCTTTATTGCTGTCTAAGGACCCACCAGGCATCCTGGTATCGAAAGGAAAAAATATTTGGTACCAGTTTTTGGTACCAAATTGTACTTTAACTGTTTTTCTCCAATAACATATTACTGGCACCCTCATTACTCATTAGAGAGATGGTTTTTGACCTCTTAAGCCCTACCTGAACCAAGCACATTCTCTCCAGTTTGGCTTTACCCAAATCTGAAAGCTTCTTCAAGGTCAGATTTATTTATAAAGAACAAACATCTTCAGTTATTTAAAACAATCATGGCTGCCCAAAGTGCCGTACACAGGCAATACAAAATTCCAACAAAGTTAGAAATACATAATTAAATTACAAAAAATCTGTGTAAAAAATGGGTCTTCAAAAGAGATTTAAAAACATTCAAAGACTGAGCTGTTTTGACGCTCGAGGGAAGACTGTTCCAAAGTGATTGCGCCGCAACAGCAAAAGCTCAGTCACCCCTCGTTTTCATCCGCGATCTCGGAAAACTACTATCAACATTTCATTTGCCGACCTGGTTGTCCTCTTTCGGACATGAACAGACAGAAGCTATGACAGGTAAGATGGAGCTATGCCATTTAAACACTTAAAAACCATCAATAAACTGGATCCTGTAGCTCACTGGAGCCAGGGCAAGGAGGCCAGAACAGGAGTTTTATGCTCATATTTCCATGAGCCAGTGAGCAAGCGTGCTGCAGCGTTTTGGAACAGCTGCAGGCGATGGATGGAGGCCTGGTCTATTCTGTAGTATAACGAGTTACAGTAGTCCAACCGACACGAGATAAGGGCATGGACTACTCGCTCTAGATCAGCGCGTGGTAGATAGGGCTTGAATTTACTGAGAAGACGTAACTGGTTAAAGTGCATATGACACATTAGACACAATTTTTGCTAAAACAATGATTATATTTAAGATTTTGCTAAAGATTATACCCAGTTTCTTTAGTTTGACCATTTTTGTGATGTTTATGTTTTCACTTCCTTATTGGACACCGACAGGAAGTGACATCGAAGAAACAATTTTAAACTGTTGCCGTGCAACCATGTTAAGTCAATCGGAAATGAGTGAGTCAAACTGCTATGGAATGTTACCTTCTTCTATGTCACTTCCTGTCAGCAGCTTAAAAATTCAAATAAAAATAACTTTTCTGCCCAACAGAAAATTGCTGCTTCACTGAAAAAAATTATAACTATGCAACTGATGAACTTGCAACTGATATAATCCATCTAAATAAGTCATATTTTCAAGAGCATTAAAATCTGTCATATGCACTTTAAGCCTACTTTTACTACCGAACTGATCGGTGGCTGAAATCTCTTCAATTGTTGAAAGAAGTGTCAAAATGGTGACAAAAATTAGACGGAAACGGGGATGAAAACACAACGAATGAACGACAAAAAAGTGACGAAAACATGACAAAAAACATAGAAAATGAAAGAATAAAAATCCATAAAAGAGTAAGAGAAAAGTGGCAGAAATGCAACACAAAAGTGAGAAAAATGTGACGAAAACTCAATGGAAAAAAAAAAAGTCAAAAAAGTGACGACAACGCAGCAACAACGCAAGGAAAATATTTGTTTAGATTAGTTTTGTAGGTCTTAGCTTTCAAAAGAGGCGTTACAATAGTGGTTTAGATTTGGGTAAAGCTGAACTGGAGAAAATGCACTCAGTTAAGGCGGGGGTTAAGAGGTTAATAAATTGACAAATAAGTTGATGGGATTGTTTAGGCCTGTCACAAGAAATGATTGTGACAGGCTTAAAGATGTAAATTTTTGGAAAGAAAACAGACAGAATGAAAAGAAAAACTACTGTTGTAGCCTTTGAGTACGACACTTCTCCAATCTTACCCCTAGTGTCTGTTTACTGGTGTACTGATGAGTGAGAGTGAACCATGAATAATTAAATACATAAATAAAGACAGAGCGATCACAGTCTCCATTAAGTAGTTTTTCCTCACTTGGATACTTTTTTTTCATCCACACTCAAACTAGTGTATCTAGACTGAGCAGTCGACGTGAACGCAGTGGGTGTGAAAACAGTATCAGCTGTGGAGTACAGACACTTGGCTCTGATACGGGCCGTAGTATCACTACGTTGCACTAAACAGACTCGAGAGGTCAGCAGGGATGATGGATTGGATTGGCTTCAGATCTATCTCAGGACTAGCCCTACTACTGACCTGATGCTGATTGGCTGGCTCTTGATCTCGTAGAAGGTGTCGGTGTCTGAGGGGAGGAGATTGTCCACCTCGATGTCAGCCACAATTCCAGACTCAACCCTGAGGAAGAAAAATACAACAATTATTCAGGTTCATGGTGTCTATTGTATCTCTTGCTTTGTCATGGCAGTGTTTGAAATATTAATAAACGTTATAGGAATTTAATTGAATTCTACTAAGAATTCAATCTTCTTTTTTTTATCCAGTCAGCTATTGCCAGTTCTTCTTGTACATGTATAGCTCAGAAAGCAGAGAATCAAAATGTTGTTTTTCTCAATTCATCTAAAAGGTTTTAACTTTATATACTATATGTGATCAAGTATCTCATTAGAGTACCTTCCAGTAGTAGCTGAAAATGAGTGATCAATATGATTATTCAAATGGTTCCAAGGTAATATCCATTAGAAATGATGAGGACATGATAGTGCTCTCAACTTCAGGTTCGCAGGTTGTTAACAGAGCGGTATAAAATACATAAGAACACAATATAGGGGGCTGCCCAAGGGAGAGAAGGGGAGAGTTCAGCTGCTTAGCCTGTTGGATGATGTTTTCCTGAAGTCAGTTGGACCTGTCACTGATCGATACTGATAAACACTCTGAAATAACTACAGCTTTACCAATATGAGATAGACATGTCAAATTAAACCTCAGTTTCAACAACAAGCAAATGCTCTCCACTCTAATGAACAAAAATGGTTTCCATTTTATTCCTACAAAGTCCAAACTCCTCTCAATGAACTGTTAAAAGAAATGTCGATAAAAACACTTGACAGTTCACAAAAGATTTATTCAATTCAAATTAACAATTATCTGCACAGCCCTCGGTTCTATCTTGAAACAGTGTTGTAAATTATAACAGTATTCATTTGCAGCAGCAACCTCCCTCTCTCTTCATACGGCTGCGTTTTTTGCCTTTTTTCTGTGGACTGCATTTGTGGTTTCTGTGTTCCACATGGAGAGAGAGAGTCCATAATGGTCCTGAAGAAAGCAGCTTTTTAAAAGTAAACAAACAGCTATCTTATGAGCTAAAGACATTTGAGACCTACGAATTTCTTCTTCTGAAACACTTAAGAGGCACCAAAGCCCCCCACACCTGCAGCACAGTGGAGGCGTCACAAGAGGTGCTACAGAAAATAAGGAAGGGACAAACGAGGAGGTATCCGGGCGAGACTCACAGCTAAGCCACACATGCCTTCTATTGTTCTGGCTAATGGACGTTCACTGGAGAATAAAACAGATGAATTGCTAAGCTCTTCCCAGAAGATGGTGAAAGAGGGAGCTGCGCAGGACGAAAAGGAAGGAGCTGACTAGTGCAGGACACCACGCTCTGAAACAGGGACAAACCCAGGAGTCGCTGCACCGTTTCAGAGGATCAGAGGAGACTAAAGGCAGCCAGCCAGGTTTCCTCCAGGTGCTAGTTTCCCCGACCTCCAAAACATGCAGGTCAGGTTGACCTACAGTGGTGGCATGGCTCAGTCGCAGTGGCTCATGACTAACACCTGAACACAATTTCGTTGTACGGTTGTGCAATGACAAATAAAGCACTTACTTACTAATTTAATTGCCAAGTTTAAAATTTGGATGAAACCATCATTTTATTTATACTCTATCGAAAGCTCTTCCTGCATATTTTCCACAGACACGTCGACTACTAAAATAATTATTAGTTGGGCCTGGGGAATATGTTTGTGTAAATGGTGGTGGGTGAAGAGGATGTTGAAGAGTGGCAGACACATTTCCGTTGGTCTACACCAGGGCAGATGTGGCTAGAGGTAACTTACCACAAATGGTATACGTGTGAAGAATGACAGAATAAATGCAAATATGGCATGGAAATATTTTACATAAATTCAAGACATTATCATGTTTTAGGAATTGCGTTTCTATCAGGGAATATCTAGGCCTCGGCTAAATGTTATAGTGTTTTATTTTGGCAGAACATGATGAAACCACTCAAATAGTGCTAAATAAAAACGTGGTAATACCGCCCTCTTCTGGACATTTTGTGCAGTATTTCGTAAGTCTTATGCCAGTCATGGTTCAAGCACTTTAACGGTTTGCAGGACTTATACGAATGATCTGTCCGTTCTGTTACTGTTTAGTTAATGAATCCAAACCAATGTAAATGTGAAGAAGGGAATAAGGTTTGCCAACACAAACACACAAACAGGAAGTGGGTTAGAGGGATTTTCTGCTGAGTCATCTTTAAGCTGTCCCTAACTAGAGACTTAAATCCTTTCAGGTGTGGAATGTGTTCTCTAAAAGCAAGAGGATTTTTATTCACATCTGGAAATGCCTACATGAGTCAGCACTTTGGCCTAAACACATCCGCAGTGATTTTTCCCATTTCATAACTTAAAATTGTGGCTGAAAAACAAGGAAAAGCAGTTTAAAGTTGCTGTTAGTTGGTGAAGTGAAAGTGGTTTGAGCACTTCGAGGATAATATGGAAAATAAGTGATAGACAGTTTAAAGACTTGCAGTTAGAAGAACATTTAAAAAAAAAATCACAGGAAAAAGGTTTATGACCATGAGAGGTGAGGTAAAGAGTTACCCTAATCATCACCCGCCATTATGCGTCAAACTAAGACAATAGGCTAATTTTCAGCTACTACAGGAAGGTACTCTAATGAGATTCTTGATTTACGAGGGACAACACTACTGCATTCATCCTTTAAACTGATAGCATAAGTTTTACAAATGAGCAACACTTTATTTTACACTACCCTTGATGGATTGTACCTGTCAAATTTAGTACAATGTAATGTGCAATGTAACAATGTGTAATAACTTGTACCTATGGGTTAGAGACACAATGGAATAATATGTATATGTATACATATACATGCTTTTCAGTCATGTGACTTTGTTGTTATGGCGGCCATTTTGAATACCGAAGTAGAATTATGCAGTAACAATATCTCTACTCAGGATGAAAATGAAAGATGACTGATTGACAGTGGCATTTTTATGTACTCATAATAATTGCTCATGAAGATATCAGTAAAAACACGGCCCCAGAGACGCATGTTTATGTGAAGAAACCAGTGAGTCAGTGTTTAAGCTGCTCAAGACGTTAACATGCTACCGGTTAGCATTTGGCTTCAACAGCTCAGCTCTGACCTCTCCAAAAGAATGTCCTGAACCACAGACATCTAGCCTTGGATACAACATGTGACTGAGGTCAGAGCTGAGCTGTTACTGTAGTATTTCCTCAGTATTCATAGATGTGAGCCACACATGTGTTTATCGTGTTGAAGCCATTGACAGTTGATTGAATCAACTGTCAATGGTTGACCGTTGCTAACCGGTAGCATGCTAACGTCTTGAGCAGCTTAAGCACTGACTCAGACTGAGACTCTATTGACATAACAAACTGTAAAAATCACAGAGAAAGGTTTTCTGTTTCCTCTTTGATGTGTTAATTTAGTCTGAGAAGTGAAGCAGTAGCAGTAAATCCTGCTGTAGCTCGACAGATAGTGTTTTAACTGTTATCTTCATGAGCAATGATTACGAGTACATAAAAATGCCACTGCCAATGTCAATCAGTTGCCTTTCATTTTCATCCTGAGTAGAGATATTGTTACATGTTGTAGTACTGCATAATTCTACTTCGGTATTCAAAATGGCCACCGGAACTATGCATGATGTTATTGGAAACACATGCATGTGTATACATAATATGTATTTCTAGTTTATGTTTTTTCTAAAGTCTCTCCCTTTGAAAATCTCAGCAACTAATCAGAATCCCCGATGCCATCACTTTGACCAATGAGACGAGCTTTCCTGTGAACCGGCCTCTCATGTCCAGTCAGGAGCTGAGGGGAAGGGAGCGTGATTGTTTACTCTTTCTTCCTTTTGCAAACTAGAACTGGCTTTTAAGTCCAATCAGAAGGGGAGGGACTTAGTGTTTGCTTTTGAAATTTCTTTCTCTCTTTCCTCATTTTGCAATCTTACAGACTATAACTTTAATTTAGTATACTTTCCGTTTGTTGCAATATGGTATCTGGCAGTTAAAATACATATGTGTCCTCTGCATCTGACCCATCCTTTGATGCCGCTGGGGCAACCCATAAGCATCATTGGGAGACCGCAGAGCAGCACCCGTGAAAACCATCTCCAGATGTGGAGCCTGCATCACCTGCCAGGAGATTTCACCTATTGTACATGTTTTATTGGTAGGGGAAACCGGAGAACGCTGGGGGGGGAGGACCTACAGACATGGGGAGAACATGCAAACTCCACACAGAAAGGCCCCGTCTGGCTGCGGCTCTTCCTGTCCATGAATGGGCACGGTATAAATATTTCCAGATGAAACCTTTCAGACTGAAACCAAAGAAAAGCAACTGTCTGCATGTCTGAGCTCGCCTTTTGACGACCAGATAAATAATTCCAGGTTCACCACATTTCATTTTAACAACTGTATACACAATGTACAAGTTACAGAAACTTTCCAATCAGTCAGGAAAAGTCTTAAAAGAGAATGGAAGAGCAAATGGCTGTTTCTTTCCGAGCAGGCCACTGAGCAAATTGTAAGTCCGAAAATAAGTACCAGCTTAAGAAGGTGAGGTAGACTTTACAGGCCAGTTCATATGGTGTGACTAGATAGTTGTAGGTGGAGGATTAGCCATTCTTTAGCATGTTTTAGGTCGATGAGGGTAAATCGTTTACTACTAAGACTCCCCTCAAACCAGCGACCCCTCCCTGATGCGAGAAAGCAAATCCAATCCACAATCCCAAAAGAAGATCAGAGAATTAGCTTATATCTTTTAAAGCTCAGTGACTGCCTCTGCTCCAGCAATGAGTCAAGTTCTGTGTGGATTAACTCTGTGACTCATAAACCAGATTTAGAGACGTCAGAAAAACAAACTCAGCAGAATTTAAGATGTAAACTGGACATAAGTAAGCACTACAGTCCAAGGGTTAGGCAGAGTGGGGTTCTCAAAATACAGCACTTTTTTTTTACTCACCCACTCACGGCAGCACTGTCCAATATCAAGCAATGTATGCAAATATGTCAACAAACTGCAGTTCATGGTGGTAACTTAAGTACTCTTATAATGATATATCATCCTATAAATAAAAACATTAAAAAACAACAATGAGACTTCTATTTGGTTCTAAGTTAACATATGTTTTAAATGGTAGCATGGTGTATGTTTAGGTAAAGAAAAGGCTAAATCATACAAGTGTAGCATAGAGTGTTGTAGTCATGTTTGATCTAACTGTCTACATATTTAAAAAGAAAGTGCCTTTGTAGCGAGTGTTATAACGGCTCTATGTAACTTGCATAATGCAGTAACAAGCCATGAGCCATGACATAATTAAAGGGGCATTGTGCAACTTCTTATGCAAAAAAGAATTTGTTATTAATAATGAATAATAGCCTATTCATTTCAGTGACCCAGTGACTGTATGAGTGGTCAGCTTAGCGCCTTTATTTTCCATCCCAATGGCCTCTAGGTTTTAGGGTTTCTGGTATACATATATGTAACCATGGAAACAGGCCCATCAGAAGTGAAAACCTACCAGAAATCCTAAAAAAAAAACTATTAGTCTTGGAGCATCCTGGAGGCAACCGGGTTAGAAAGTAAAGCTGCCATGCTAACCACCCATATAGCCAAATACACATTAATATAAATTTCTTTTTTGTACAATTAAAAAGTTGCATATTGCATCTATAAGCTTTGAGGGATAGTCATTTAATTAGACAATGAATATCCAAACAAAGTAGCCTATATATTCTTTGAATTAAACATGTTTTTAATTGGGATGAAAGAGAAACTTAACATTATATTTCAAAGAAACATTGTGAGCTGATTGGTAGTTTGTTCCATTCAAAAAATATGAGCCATTTGAACACTATAACGCAGTTATTAGGCCTCCTTATGGCTTACACACTTTCATAACAAGGTAGGTCTTCTTACTTCAAAACATTTTATTTAAGGTAATCTGTCCGCTTTTACTTAGTGTAACATAAATGTATAAGGAATATCTATATGCTTTTAAAGTATCATAAAAACACAAACAACGGTGCATTAAAAGTGGGATTGTGTTGATATAAATGCATTCAGCACGTGTAGGATATAGCATCAGCTTTGTGGAAGTTTCGAGACCCACCGGACCAGGTTGAGAGACTCCGCCGAATCCAGGATCACGTATACGGTCTGCGGCTGGAGCACCCCGGCCTCTGTCAGCTCCGACTGAGCTCCGGTTCGGCTCTGCTCCTCGCTATGAAGTTGGTTAGCGTTGACAGTTGACATCTCTCACGCTCTGATTTTATCTCACCAAAAAACACGAAGAAACACAGTATTTCCCTAAAGAGCGCAGACGGTTTCGCTTCTGATTTGCTTACTGCATGGTAATAAAGTGTCTAAAAAGCGAATGAAAGCAGAGGAAGTGCCTCTCTGGTCTCGCCTGCACCTGGACTCCAGACTGAACAGATCTGTACTGTATGGCTGGGCTCAGCAGCTGTGGGTGTAGACATGAACCACATAAAGGCGACAGCACAGAGATAGAGAGAGCTAGAGAGAGATAGCGGAAGCAGCGTAAACTACTTGGCAACACATAATGTTAATACAGGATCCTTACTGTTCTTACGGTAACTATTTGTGCTATAGGCTAGTGCTATGTTTGTTGTTAAAGATAGAATAAAAGACAGAATCACTGGGGGTTAAGTGCTTCAGTGCAATAAAGCCTCAACAGTCTTGGCTAGATTAAGTAAACTTAAATAAAGCATATTGCAACATTTTTCCACTTTGTGATTTTTTTCTTTATAGTACGCCAACTGATTTGCTCTTTCTTCTATTTTAAGCTCAATAATGTATAAAAGAATCCTAATGCAATAATAAAGGCTAAATCTCGGTTGGTGACAAAGCAGAATGCGGGGTCGCTTTGACATAAAGTGTGTTCTATTTTTGTAACGTCTATGCCAGCGGGGCGGTACTTACTGCTCTGGACTGAGGTGCACAGACCAATCAGCGCGGACACCCCTTTTTTCTCCGCCAATCAAACTCGGGCCGGTCTCAGTGCCGTCCAATCAGCGCCCGGAGGTCTGTAATGACTTCCGCCTTGTTGTTTTGTTTTCATCCGTGCTTTACGGGAAAAGCGAAAGTGCACGGGGAAATCCGAGCTGACGTCAGCGTTGAATCACAATCGGCTGAGCGTGGAGTGACTGCAGTGGGGACCAACTACAGCGCAGGAAACGGTGAAAAGGGCGGATCACGTCGGAGGTTTGTTTATATAGGTTTTTCTTTTTTTTTTTTAAAGATCAGACTTGAATGATGTCACCCCCCCGGTAGTAGACTGAGCATGTGATCGTGTTTTTAACGGGATCGAAACTTTTTACTTATATTTTCTCTTCTTTAACCAGGAAATGCCCACTGACACAAATAATCTTTTTCATGGATTCTATTATAGTTTTTAAGAGATACATACATTATCATTTTATACTTCATACGGCAATTTTGTACTGAAAACAGTGCCATATAGGAAAGTCACAGGTGTCAGTGTTAACCCCACTGAACGAGCACTTTGTGTGGCATTACCCAATCTAAAGCTTCTTAACAAAGCGTCAAATGGCAACGAACGCGAGGATGAAAACACAACAAGCGACAAAACACAATTAAAAGTGATGAAAATGCACAAAAAGAGCCACAAAGAGCATAAGAAGCAACAAAAGTGCTGGAAAGCAACAATAACAAATTAAAAGTGACAAAAACATGATTAAAAAGTGACAAAAATGTTACGGAAACATGACAAAAAGTGTCAAAAAGCAATGAAGAAAGCAACAAAAATGAAAAAAAAAAAGACCACAAAAGGCCTACGAAAACAAAACAAAAATGTTACAGAAAGGCGGCCACAACGCAACAAAAGTTACGATCAGTTTTGTTTGTCTTAGCTTTCAAATGAGGCGTACATGCTTTTAGATTTGGGTAAAGCTGAACTGGAGAAAATGCGCTCGGTTAAGGCGTAAGGAGTTAAACAAGTAATAATCAGTAGTGAAGAAATACAATTAATAAAAAAACAGTAACTATCCTCCATAAACACACTGTTCATGTGCATAACTGTCGATAGTAGCTGGAGTGATAACTTTTGTAAGCAGTCATCTGTATTAGGGTTCTTTTAGTGTTGTAGACATTTTGCCAGAAAGCAAAATGTCCACAATACTAAAACAATCCAGTATAGCGCAAGTCTACAATGGAAAAAAACTTTTAGGATGAGCTTACAGACACTTACTTGGAGTAGTTTAATGTTTAATTGGAAATATTTTACTGGCTGGTGCAATGGGATTTGGGCAGCTCGGACGACAGCTCTCACGACCCGGCAACAGAAGGTGGTTGGATGGAAATACTTGACTAAATATTGTGATAGAACCATTTTAGACCTAAGAAACCAGATTGGACTGCTGAGGTTTGTAAAAAAATGCTCTAAAAATCTTTATTGTTGCAGAGAATATTCACAAACAACAGCCAGTCATTCCACAAACGAGATGGGCTAATCAGAATGCTCCATTTAGTCCCACAAACAAACAGACCAATCATAGAGCTCAGACCGTTCAAATGGACCAATGGCAGAAGTCGAAACATGACAATAACATAAATCACAGAAAAACATCAACCATTTGGCTTTTCTTAGAGACGTTTATATATATATAAAAAAAAAAGTAAATAAAGAGAAAACGGTCGGCTACAGAAAGATTTATTTTACACAGAGCTGGTCCAAGTCCCGCCCCTTAACTTTGACCTTTCTACAAACTACATTTAACTGAAAAACTTAATTATTTTCAATTGATGACAAAATACTGCCACCGACTCCAACCCTTTCATTTTTTCAAACATTCTGTTCCATGAAAAAAAAAGAAAAAGAAAAAAGGCAGAGAAAATAATGGGGGAAAAAACAAACAAACATGAGAAATGTTTTGATTGGTCGATAAATGTACAAATATATTTTACAAGTCTCTGTCTTTTAGTTTTGAAGACTGTGGATGGGTTGAATGGTAAAAGGAACCACTGGCCCAACCCCTTTCTTCGATTAAGGGCATCATTCATAACAGGGCAGAGCTTAAGAAGACAGGTGTCCAATCACAGGCCTCAGAGGAAAGTTTTTACTGGTCGGGTCGGAACTTCTTTGATCCGACAGGTTTACTGTGGAATGAATCGAGTAGAAATGTCTTAAAAACTCATAAAAGGATAAACACTTATTAATTAAATTCTTAGGAACAAAGACACATTTCATGCAACTTACAAATCTGGTGACACACCAGGTCTTTTCATAGCAGGTTTAGCATCTTTAGTATCTGCAAATAAAAAAAACAAAAAAACTGTCAATGTCATGATATTGATATTTCATATGATTATTTCATTTGGATTGATTCTGTAAATAGAACTATAACCACAAGAAGCTGAAATGATGCGGCTGTGTCTATCTTTTTAAGAGTACAGACACAAGCAAAATAGTTTATGTCAGCATTATATGAAAGCCTCCATTTCTTTTGCCATTTTGATACAATTCCTGTCCCATCTGAGTGATAAAACCCTCTCTCAGCACATGGCATGGTGTACATTATAGACAGCTATTATGTGATTACCCAATAGTACCTTTGGGGATGTAAATGTATACTATTTTAAATCAATAAAGTGGATTTCCTTTACCTTGTAACCACCGCACTTGTGTGGCTGGTCCATAGCCCTTCTGGTTCCTGGCTGCAATCCGAAAGATGATGGCAGGCTTGGTGGTGTAGTCGATGTGGGCATTGGATAGACTGGAAGACTGGACCAGGCAGGACGGACTGGGGCCGCAGTAGACCCTCATGAAGGCCAGCTGCCCTGGGAACCCGAGGAGCCTGCAGCGGTCTGCGACGACTGGATGGCCAGGTAAACGGAGTACTCTGTGATCCGCCCAGATGTGACTGCTGGAGGCTCCCAGGTCAGCTGAGCGCCATCTGGGCTCTGGAGGGGAAACATTCAACTTTACTTGCAACTTATTTTTTCTTAACCACCTTGAATGGTGTAGGACTACAGATATGACTTAATGTATTAGTTGCGTTAATTCGTCTAACCTTGCTGATCTTAATGGCACACGGAGCTCCGGGGAATCCCGGTAAACAGGTTTTAAATGCAGACACTTCAGAAAACGCCCCTCGTCCACAGATGTTGATTCCTGCCACTCTGAATTTATAGGCTGTTC
The DNA here is from genome assembly GCA_007210695.1 of Neogobius melanostomus. Taxonomy (NCBI): domain Eukaryota; kingdom Metazoa; phylum Chordata; class Actinopteri; order Gobiiformes; family Gobiidae; genus Neogobius; species Neogobius melanostomus. The sequence continues at coordinate 428,274 of VHKM01000013.1, read as the reverse complement.
CCGGCTGCAGCTCAACTTTTCGCATCTGAGAGTAATCCGGCACTGTGCCCGAGTCATCCTGATAAGAAGAGCAGGGCAAAACATTAACATTAATGGCTATTTAATTCTACATAAACTGTAACTGATTAGTTTAGAGTGTCCTTACGTCTGTGTAGTTGTCGTCAAAGGGCAGTAGTAGTGAGACACCACCATGTTCGTGACCTTCACGATGCCCACATCGTACCACTGAGAGTCTTTAGGGACTGGCTTGGCTGGAGCTGGTTTCTACAGACAGAACAGAAAAAGGGTAAAAACTATCAGTATTAACAAAACTTCAACGATGGTATACTTACACAAAAGCAAACGTTTCCATGTCTAACATGCAAATCAGCTGTTGCTCTTCTCTTACCTGTGCGGCGTTTGCAATGCCGTTAGCCACCTCTGTTAGTGTGGCAGCGGCCTGGATCTTGTTGGGACTGGCGCTCAGAGGAGGTGGGGCAAATGTACTGGCCAATCGGGCGACAGCGCTGGTTACTGCGGATGATGAAAGTTCGTGTCCATTACTCTCTGCTGCTGGGTCGTTCAGACTGTCAGCTGGAGCCAGACCCTCTGTGGAAGAGACGGATAAAGGATTTCACATAAATTGGTAATGAGCAAAGACTTACATGAAACACATAATATTTACTGTTTGCTAAACTTACAAAATCTACCAACCTAACATGGAACACTACAATATACAATAATCTCCTTTAACTGCACTTGTAATAGGTCCGTAGGCATGCAGCAAAGCTTCTGTGGTTCCTCACCTGTGGGCATGGTGTGCTGTGGCTCTGCCTGAACTGCCATAGGCTCTGGTTCCGTTTTTGGCACAACCTGCTGCGCCTCCTGGAGCTGCTGCTGCTGTTGAACCACGCTGCCAACTCCTGCTGGGTTAAGACAATTGGGATGGTCTGGTCCACTCCGCCTTCTGCATCAGGACATCAGTGTCCAATTAAGCTTTGTGGACATAAACTAGACTCTCTTCAAAGAATATAATAATAAAAATAAAAGCTTCTCACCTAAATGCCCCGCTGCCTGGAGGACAGCTTGTATCGTTGCTTGTTGGGCCTCGTCTGTTGCCGTAGTCAGCTGGTCTGAGGTCAGTCCAGTCACCATCAGAGTCGTGGCTCCTGATTCGTCGCCTTCTGATGACATCAGCTCCTGAGGCAAGCCACTGTCTGCTGTCTCCATCTGGCAGCAAAAACACACAAGTTATTGAATGAATGGTCGCAAATGGCAAAGGCTGGTACTGTAGAACCACTGCAGAGAATCAAATCATGGGGATCATGTAATAAACTAAAACTACTTCTTTAGATAAGTTCAGCAACTCATAAAGCAAGACACTGAGGAAAACAGACACAAAGAAAGTTTTTATTAGATCCATGTTACTATTGTTTTGTTTTTTTACCTGTGGAGTGTCTCCTGCTCCTCCCACATGCACTTGTAAAACCGTGGCTTCCGATTGATCCGTCTGCATCGGCTCCTCACCCTCTGCTCCAGTCACCACAGCTGCTGCTTCAGAAGACTCCGCCCTCTCCTCTCCAACCAACGACGAGATCTCCTGCAGACCAGCCATACGTTAAGGTTTAATCTAACAAAGCTCCACCCCGAACAGTAATGACATTACTCACAGGAATGGAGGGTCCCGGAGTGGGCGTGGCCTGAGTCACGGTGGTCACTGCTCTGCTCTGACTGGCTGTGGTGGTGGCGGCAGGCGTCGAGTCTACGGTTTCACTGGACTCCCCCTGCGACTCCCCACTCTGCTGGGCTACAAATGTGACCAATAATATAATGTTAGCTTTGTTGAATATATCATTTATAAGAGAAGCCACATTCACAACATCAAAGTTTTTGTATTTTGTATTTATCATTTCCGATTTACCTGTGGCTGTAGTTGCCGTGTTGGTGGTTCCTGTTTCATGGGTTTCACATGGAGGATTGGAACAGACCTGGGAGAAAGATGTGTTTAATCTGAATATTAAGGATTCTTATTTTTGTCCTCGACTCCCCCGTGCAGAGGTCAGAGCAGCTGTTGGAATCCGGCTCAAAGAACTAAAAATTATTTTGACATCTAATAAGAATGATACAAGGACATCATCTGATGTTGTAGTTACAGTCATTTTCAATTGAAATTATATTTTCTATCAAGATAAGAAAACTAACCCGTTGAAGTCCTCCTGCTCCTGCTGTAGTCGCTGTGTTGGTGGTACCCGTCTCATGAGTTTCACATGGAGGATTGGAACAGACCTGGGAGAAAGATACGTTTAACCTAAATATTAGAGATCGACCGATATAGGAAAACCGATATAGAAAAACCTAAGGCCGATGCCGATTTTTGTCGATTTTTATTGCCCGATGTCGATATGCTCAGTCGATATTTTTTTGCACATTTTTCCAAATGTCAGGTTTATAATGCTGTAAAAACATAAATACTTGGCCACTCCAGCAGTGGCCGAGTTTATTTAATTACTTTAGGTGATTCAATCAGTTTCTGTTCCAGCTTTGATTCGTTGCCGTTAGCGTTGGCATATTAGTCGCGGAATTTACCGCGGCGATCAATAATACAATTCGCCCAATACCCATCTCGGCTCGCCCGTTGCATTATGGGTAATGGAATGTCTTTTGGCTACCAAACAATAATGATAGTTAGCGTAAAGCAACAAAGAAAGCTCTGATTTGGACCGTTTTAACCGCTGGAAAGTTGATGATTTAAAGCGTTTTTGTCGTTGCCATGGAGCCTGTTACAATATTAGCTTAAAGTCTATTTTACAACCAGGGCTGCGTACGGAGATAGACAGAAATAAACTGCCATTCATACGAAGAGATGCTGTCAAAAGTGACGACCAGTCCTTGTTCATATAGTTGGAATAACTATGTCAGAAAAACATTTCTGACCCTTGAAGCGACTGTTGGACAAAGTCCAGGGTCTGAAACTGTGGCCTCATGTCGCCGATGTACACAACATTTAAACTGAAATGAGAAATAAAAACATAGAATCCCTCTTTTTTTTTGTCAATAAGGAGGTGGACAGTAGACGAAATCTTTTTCTTAATTGTGACCAGAGAGATCCACATACACACATAGCTATGCCATAAATGTACTTAATTTTTTTTACGAGTGATCTGATGGTGTACAACATAGCTAATTGGTCGCTAATTTGACAGACGGAAATTTATCCACTATATTTAACATCAACAAATATCGGCCCGACCTTTACTGAATATTAAAGATTATTATTTTTGTTCAGTCAAGCGAGTCCCCGACTCCCCCATGCAGGGGTGAGAGCAAATGTTGGCAGCTCGAAGGACCAAAAGGGGCGACAGTGGCGCAGATGGTAGAGATGGTAGATCGGAAGGTCAGGGGTTCGAATCCCGGCTCCTGCAGATGCAGACTGTCGTTGTGTCCTTGGGCAAGACACTTTACCCAATGCCTATGTGTGAGTGGTTGGTGGTGGTCGGAGGGACCGTTGGCGCAGATGTGTGCAGCCTCGCTTCTGTCAGTCTACCCCAGGGGCAACTGTGGCTACAAAATGTAGCTTACCACCATCAGCATGGAGTGAATGAACCCCCTCCCTTTCATGTGTGAAGCGCTTTGGGTGTGACTAGTGTCATATAAAAAGCGCTATACAAATAAGATTCCCTTCCCCTTCCCAAAATTATAAAAAATGACTTCTAAATATAGCCGCAAAGCGGTGATTATCGGCCCTCGCCGACCGCCCTGCCCAAAGCAAGGGGGCGCGTTGCGCCCTTTTGTCTCTCATTCTAAAATTATGGTATTGCTACTGCCTTTATGTTTGTTTTTAAATTTTTTCCGCTAGAGTCTTAGTTTTAGGATTTTTGGAATGCGCCAACGCGCACTCCCCACTCAATTTTGACATTATACAGAGAAACATTTGTATGAATTTGTATCACACTATATCTGCAAAACTGAAGCATATTTTTACATTTTACTTAGGGTTGCGGCTAGGGTTATCCAAGTACTTTGGTTCCTCACTTCTCGCTGAATTATGGAGTTTAACATTTTTCCATCAGAATAAAATGGGATATTCTGGTCATCACTACGGCAACAGCGTGAAAAATATGGCATGGGTGTGATTGACTTTTCTGATCGGAACGACCAAATAGAATTTTGTGCCAAATAATTTTAATTTTCATAAAACTAAAATTTGTACTCTCCATATAATTCCTATAGGGGGCGCTATCGCGCCTATTTGAATTTTGCCAAATGAAAGTGTTTAGGACTGTGACTTTAACAACTAATAACAAAATGAGCGAAATCGGGCTTTATATGTGCGAATGGGAGCCATTTTTTGTTTGCAAAAAATCTCAAAATACTTCGTAGTTTGCGGCTTTGTCGCAAAAAACTTCAAACTTAGAAAAGTAATTTGGATAACTTTTAAAGTTCTACTTCTCAAGATTATTTTCCACCCAAAATTAGCTCGTTCCGATAAACGCTCTAGGAGGAGATAGATTATGTACGAAGTGAAAAATAAAGGCGGATTCCCGCTTTGCGGGCTGTCATCCAAAATGGTCGACACCCAATATGGTGGACGGCGTTGCCGTAATAATATTTTTTCTCAACTTGTCATGATGCACGTCTGTACCGATTTTTATGATTCTACAACAAACTTAATTTTTGGCCAAGTCCATCTCGCAATGTTAAAAAAACTGAGGTCACTATTTTGAAATTCAAAATTTTGAAATTCAAAAGTTGTGTCGGATCGGGTTTGAATTTTGGTGGCCAAAATCTGTGACTTTTCGTCGATGTTCACTGGGTGAAAATTGCGACGGTGCGAAAGAAAGAAAGAATAATATTCCCATACGAAAACAATGTTCCCGCTTACGCGGGTACCATAAACTATATATTTTCGGAAAGTGCTCGCGCATTCCTACCTCATGGTAGAGGTCCCTGGGTCACTCCGCGCACTCTATAGGATTTCAAGAGCCCCTTCGCCAGCCCTGATGGCGCTCGGGCCTAATAAGAGTGATATAATTGTCCAATTACAATGTTCGTTTTCTGATACATGTACACGTGCACGAACGTGCATGACGAGAGGAGTGCGTTAGTGCATGTTTGAGAGGAGGCGCACTTTGGGTGAGTGCGCTCCACTTCGCTCCGCGCACTCTATACGATTTCAAGAGCCCCTTCGCCAGCCCTGATGGCGCTCGGGCCTAATAAGAGTGATACAAGGACATCATCTGAATTCATAGTTACAATCATTTTCAAGGGAAAAATTATATTTTCTATCAAGATTTAAAAACTAACCTGTTGAAGTCCTCCTGCTCCTGCTGTAGTTGCTGTGTTGGTGGTTCCTGTCTCATGCGTTTCACACGGAGGATTAGAACAGACCTAGAAAAAAAAAAATACATTGATAAAAATCCTTGTTCATTCAATCACCACACTTGCTGACTGGTTTCCGCACCTGTCTGAGTCCTCCTGCGCCAGCTGTGGTGGTGGTGTTTGTTGTCCCAGTCTCATGAGTCTCACAGGGAGGATGGAACAGACCTAAAAAAGAGGAATACTTGGTCATTTGCATGTACCATCCACATATAAAAACTGCTTTAACAATAGATTGATCATTTCTAATTACATGAACCAGTTTAAGGATTATATAATGATCTCGTAATGGCATGATCCTTATCACACCTGTCTGACTCCTCCTGCGCCTGCTGTGGTGGTGGTGTTTGTCGTCCCCGTCTCATGAGTCTCACAGGGAGGATTGGAACAGACCTAAAAAGAGGAATACTTGGTCATTTGCATGTACCATCCACATATAAAAACTGCTTTAATAATAGATTGATCATTTCCAATTACATGAACCAGTTTAAGGATTATATAATGATCTCGAAATGGCATGATTCTTATCACACCTGTCTGACTCCTCCTGCGCCAGCTGTGGTGGTGGTGTTTGTCGTCCCCGTCTCATGAGTCTCACAGGGAGGATTGGAACAAACTGTGGCTCCGTTTACTGTTAGAACTGCACCGGACTGGTTCGACGAGACCTTAGGACAAAAAAAAACGTTCTTACAAAAATTTGATTAATTTTTGCTTAGATTTGATGTAGCAATATTTTTTGTGTAAGAATGACATGTTTACATTGAAGATCTAGGTAAGAAAATTACTATAACTGAATAATTGTTACTTTATCATGCTATGCAAATTATCATTATGTATGGAAAACACTTTATGAACAACGATTGAGCCTGAGAAGCTTGTAGCGAGAAGCATCCGCCACTGGAGGAATTACCCATGAAAACTAAACTAATTTAAGCTATTGGCGGCATACTAACAAATCAATCACGCCATGATAAACAATTTGAGTGCACAACGGCTCAGTGCTCTAGTGATGTTTTAAAAATGTAGAGGACACTTCCATGTTATACATAACAGTGATTATGTAGTGATGGGATGTTTTACCTGTGTGTTCTGTCCCATGTTGGAGCAGGCAGTGGTGGCAGTGTTGGTCGTCCCGGTCTCATGAGTTTCACAGGGTGGATTGGAGCAGACTCTCTCTGTCCCGCCCATCGACGATGTGGCCATGGTCGCTGTGTTCGTGGTGCCCGTCTCATGGGTCTCGCACGGAGGGTTCGAGCAGATCAAAGTCACTGGGAGGGGGAAAAAGCTCCAACTTCAGTATCTGTGTACTCATTTGTATATGCTTACGCTTTCTATCAAGACATCGCTGACTTTATCGACAAAAAGAAAATTAATAGATTACCCGTGTTGGCGCCCTCCTCTCCCTCGGCGGTAGTCGTGACAGTGGAGCTGGTGGTGGTACTTCCAGGTTCCTCTGAAGTGGGAGAGGCCATGATGGACACTGGCAGGTCCTGGACCAGTGGCTGGGCCTCTGCTCCACTGGGGGTCGTGATCAGGGTCACCTACGGACGCACATGAAGTCAATTACGCTGACTTTTTATTTCTAGTATTTACTTGTACTAATTATTTATAGGATTACGTTTGAGTTAGTTTTGTCAAAAAATGAAAACCACGCTTCAGAGGAGCGTTCAGATAACCCAAACTTAGCTCCTGTGAAGGCGTCGCTCACAGGTGTTAGTGATGGTACCTGTTTGGTCACCCCAGAAGCAGCTGTTGTAGTGACCTGGCCGGCTAACGTGGCAATGGTTGCTAAGGTGGTCATGGGTGTAGCCAGTGAGGCGTTGGCTCCGGCAGCACTTCCCGCAGCAACAGTGGTGGAGACTGCCCCTGTGACTGTGCCCAGACTCGACACTCCTGAACACATAAAGACACAAGGAAGGGCTTCTTCAGGACAAACAGTATCTTAGGTATGGGCCGAGGTGTGCAGAACAGTGTGTTTTTCTTACCTGTGGTGCCCTTGACGACCAGAGTGGTGACAGGGTGTTTGGATCCCGGCGACACCAGTCTGACTCCGCTCATGGGACAGTCCGAAGGATGGTGCCAGGTGTCCCAGGAGCTCCCTTCAACACCACCTGTACTCACAGATGCACACGCAGACATGTTCATGTTGGCCGCTCTGCTCATGTACTACGTAGTTCCCAGCTTTTGCAGACTAGAGGCTCTACCATTCAATAAATGATAAACGCCTATGACTATGTTCAGAAAGATGTACTGTAGGACGGAGTGTCATACCTGAGTGAGCCCCTGCTGGCCTCCTGAGATCTTGGGGACCGTAGTGAGGATTTTCTGACCTGTTCCTGGAGTCCCCACTTTAGTTGTGAGGATGGTGATGGGACTGTTACCACCTGAACACAAACAATACACGTGTCATGGGTCTCACATGGCGATGGTAAACTGAAGTAATTAAAAAATAATAATAACTTCCGCAAACATGTTGAGACTTGTTTCTGAGGCAAATTTCCCTGACCGGCAAGAGCAGCAACAGGTAGGCTGCTCCTGGGCCACTAAAGTTACAAACTTGCGTTTAGTTTGACAAGAGACAAAGAGTCCATGATGTCGTAAAAGTAAAGCCTCATGAAAGTTTCTGCTCCTTGTTTTCTGATATGTCCATATAATCAAAGGTGTCCTCAGCAGCTCAGTAACAAAACAAAAAACAAGCGCCATCTCTCCACAGTAAAGTCGCGTTCACTTGGTGCGCCCCCCGTTTGAGTAACAGCCAGCAGCAGAGTGGCTCACGCAGCATCTTTTTATAATGTGTCGGGTGGGCAAATCAAGACCCATTTTGTAAGGGTCAGGTTAGGCCGAGTCAGAAAAAGCGCTCGCATCACTAGTAGATACTCAAACCCCAAGTATGGCTATCAGACGTAAAATGCTGGGGCGGTGCAGCTCTAGCCCTGTTTGTATGCGTACCAGCTCCTCCCTGTAGGGCGGACATAGGGATGGTCTTGATGATGGTAGTGCCTGGTTTGGCTCCCGTTGGAGACATTCCCAGGATGGTGGGTTTGTTGCCGGCAGTTCCCGCCTGTGCGGTGCTCAGGATGGTTGTCTGTTTCCCATCTGCAGATGTCACCAACTTCAGAATGGTACCGGCGGGGAGGCCACCTTTAGCCTGAGGGGGAGAATGAGAGAAGCAATATATTAGAAATTTTGCCAAAAATCAAAATTGTGTTGGCTTGCAAGAAATTGTAAACCGAACAGTGCCAGATATTGAGATTGGTCTACAAAAAACAAGGACACTTTTTTTCTTTCATTGACCATATGACAGAAATCAGATAAAAAATAAAATGATATTTGTAGAGTGCATCCAAGTATAAAAATGTTGAGATCTACCTGTAGAATCTGTTGGAGAGAATTTGTTCCTGCCTGTCCAGTCACGCCTCCACCCTGGACTGGTTTGGTCTGGACCACAGACACCACTTTACCCAGATTTCCCAGGTTTCCCAACTACAGCACACACACACAAAAAAAAAAATGCTTAGGGTTGGGTAATACATCAAAAAAATTAATAGCTATTTTTTAGTAGATTATGTTTAATTTATTTAAGAACTCTTTACCTAGAAAGTTTAGTAGTACAACCAATTGCTACTTCTTTTTAGGGTCCACACTTGACTAGAATAAAATCTGCCTCTCTCTTAGAGCATGATGGAGGAGTGTGTGACAAAGAGTCGATGTGCAGTGTTTGTGTATTATTTATAATACAATGATCTTTCCAAATACAAATCATCACAGGGTCAGATTAAAAATGAACTTCGTCATATCGCCCAGCCCTATTATAAGATGCACATCTACTCACCAGAGTCCCCCCAGAGCCCATGCTCAGAGGACTGTTCACCAGTGTGATGGTCTTGGTCACCCCTCCCACTACTGTGGTCACCACCTGAGCCTGCTGGGACACTGTGACTGTGCCGGACTTGTGCACTGTGATAATTGGTCGGTTGGGTGTTCCAGGGGCGGAGACTACAGAGGCCCCTCCCACTTGAGCAGCGGCAGTCTTCAGCATCCGAGTGGCTGGGTTACTCACCTGAGAGGAAGACAGAAATGATGGTTAGTCTATCGGGTTTTGAGAAGCCATATTGGATGATGTTTCTCATGAAAATAATGTCAAACTGAACTCACAAAGCTATTGAATACTAATATCTATCCTGCCTTTGTCACTTTTTATTATCATCACAGAGAAGCAATTACTGCAGGGGCCCGACCGATATGGATTTTTGGGGTCAAATACCGATATGAAGGGGGTTGGCCTAGCCGATATACAGGACGATATTTTAAGTAATTTAATTTGATGCAATTCTTTTTTTTAGTCTCTAGCCTGTAGTTAAACATTTATTATTATAGTAAAGGTTTCAATCATAGAAATAAATATATCTAATGGAGGTCGACCGATGTGGGTTTCTCTAGGGCCGATGCCGATATACACAGCTGATAGCAGGGGCTCTGTATGAGGGGTATAGGGATTTAATCAGGACATTTATGTTAGGCACTTCAGAGGGAGCTTGTTTGAAAGACATACATCAGTAGATTCTAAAACATAAAAGGGTAAGTCTCAATCTTTTATGATTCCAAACTTATACACAAAAGTCTACAACATAAAATAAGTGTTAGGAAGTTGTGGTAGGACTCATTTTAAAGCTCTGACTTAGCTCTTTCCAATGTAAAAGTCACGTTGGTCGGGCCCTAAACTACATACTAGGGGTGGGCCATATCATATCGCATATCGTTATCGTGATATATTTTTGATATCGTTGTAATTTTTGATATCGTTGTTGACACGATATAATTTTATGCTCAGCTCCATCAGAGCAGCATAAACACTGACTGTAGAACACAGGGACAGGTGCTTAAAAAGTAAAATTAAATGAAAGATGTAAGCTTCTTGAGTAGATCATATTTGCAAGGAAATTAGTTTGTCATTTAAAAAATATATATATATCACTGAATTAATCTTCCCAATAGGCGTAAGGCTGAGATTTTAAAGAAATGTGTCCATTGTCAATTATATCTTCAAATATATCATTATCGTGATATTTCTTTTTTATATCATGATATAGATTTTAGGCCATATCGCCCTGCCCTACTACATACTACAAATTGCAAGACATCTTAATGTATAAAATGCTATAATACAATATATTTTGCCGAAAACAAATAATTAGAAACTGATTAGCAAATGCGTACAGGTTGGCAGGTCTGCCAGTATTGTAATTTATTGATAAATGATGTAGACTCTAGTCATTTATATAAAGTAGTCTGAGAATCCTTACCACTTTGACGGGCAGTGTGGTGGACCCAGGGCTCACCGCCACAGTCTTTACAATAGTGGCCCCAGCCGGCATGTTCAACACTGTCCCAGATGAAGGAGGGATCTTCTGTGTGGCTGCGGCTGCTGCAGCCAGGGCTGCCATCCCGGACATCTGAGGATTAGTGCCTATGGGCTACAATCCAAACAAATTAAGTATCATAATAAAGAGCAGTTTATCAGTGAGGCTTTGTGGAAAATGGTTTGATTCCTGTTGTCTTACCGTTCCTTGTTGCGTGGTCTGAGCAGGGACCACCATACGGACGCCAGCTGGAAGTGTGGTTACGGCGACAGGGGATTTGGGGTGCGGCCTGGCGAACCGTTACGATGGAGGCTCCTGATGCGGCTCCGGGAGATGCTGCCACCTTCAGGACAGCTGAGGGAATAAAGGTCTTATTAGTGAAGTGTGCCCAAACTTCTTTTCCCAGATTTAAAAAGCAGTACGTTACTTATACATGTACTTGGAGGATATTTGAGTAACTGTAATACCCTGGACAGTCCAAGATGATATTTCAACAATGACAGAAAGGCTTAGTTATTCACTGTATTGACCTACATGTTTGCTAATGTCAATCATTTGGTGCACAAAGGGGGAATGCATTTCGAGTTGTATAACTAAAACAAAAATCAATCAACCAATCAAATACGACTAATCAAGGCTAATCAAGAAAAGTAGAAAGCATTTCTTGGCTACTTGGAAAGGGCTAATCTGTACCGAAGCCCAGCACAAAATCAGAGCGTACCTGGCTTACTGGGCGTGACTAGAGAGCCTCCAGTTGTCCCCGCTGGGACGAGGGTGATGCCGGTGGGTGGCATGGGCGTCGTGGGCGTTACCATGGGAACAGGGTTTGAAGCGGCACTGGGGGCGGGGCTTGACGGTGTAGTCTGAGGCAGGTCGTACTTCTGCAGCTGAAGGACGTAGGTGTCTGCCGTTTGACAAGGGCCCCAGCTCACCTCCAGAGACGAAGTGTTAGCGCGAACCAGCTGCACACGGGACGGGGCACACGGCCGCTCTGGGAGAAAAGGCGAAATTAAAAATATATTACATTTAACCATTACCCAACCCATCATTAAAAAAAAAAAGATTGGTTGATTTGAGAACCATTGATTAAAAGCCAGGATTTAACATAATAATGAATTTGCTTAGTCAAAGCAAGAAAGAAAATGGATGAGTGGTTTTCACATGGACAGAACTGAGATAATGAGAGAACCAAATTCAACTGTAAAATCTCAATGCATTGCTCAAAGGAGATAAAGTGACCCTCACCGGTTTCCAGGTACCAAAGGTCTTTACAGCAGACCTGGTTGTTCCAGGCCTTTCTGTAGCCATCTCTGCCGCTCCAGATGAACAGACGCGAGTTTATGGCCACGCTGCAGTGGCCTGCTCTGGCCCGCGGGATGTTCTCCTCCTGAGAGTCCATGACCACGGTCTCCCAGTTCATCGTTTCTACAAGAGACACCTATTAATCTAGACCATTTTAATGGAAAAGTACAGATCACTCTAAAGCCAGGGACGCACTACAGGAGGTATGGCCCTTCATTTACAGTATGTGATTTGTGTTGCAATTATTTGTCGCATCCTCCTGAAGCCTGTGTCATAAAGATGTTTGAAATGTATAATTTTCCTTGAAATTTTAGTGGCAAAATGGCAGATACACAAGTAATGCGGGTTTCACTGGAGGGCACCAAATTTGCACAATACTATTGATTTTCAAAAGGGACAGGAACTTCATAGAAAATAATCAGCACTCAAGGCACAGTGCACTCATGAACAGCTCAAACATAACAAAATAGTAACAGCATGTCACTGGGTTTGTACCTAGATTGAGACAGGCCAGAGTGTTGGTGCACTTCCATTCTTTCTCATGAGTGGCCACTTTTACATCCTCCATCACCAGAGGGACCCATCCTCCGAACACATACATCCTGGAAAGAGGAAGAAAATAATTACATTTCTAAATAATTCTGGCATTGCAGAGATGCAGCTATAGGGATGTTCCGATCCGATATTTTGACACTTCATGCTGGCTGATACCGATCCGATACAGTCTTTTTGTATAATCATATCAGGGTTTCCCACTAATACATTAGTTTGTGGCGAACCCGCCATAGTCTATTTTTATCCGCCACAGTCACTCCCCTCTCTTTCTCTGTCTCTCACCCAACACCGACATCTGCAGCAGAGGCACAGGTTTAACAACAAATAAGGAGCAGTGAACAATGTCTCACTGTTTAAGTATTATTATAACAAAAATGAAGGCAGCTTCGCATAGTTTTGTTTGCTCTTATAAATGAAAAGACCACATGGCTAATTTGCATTTTACTTTTTTAATTTACTGTGCAGCTAATGCAGCTGTTACTATAATGAACTAAACCAGAGGTCACGAAATGGCGGACCTCAGTCTGGTTCTGGACTCACGCGCCAACTCGCCCGAACCTGAAACTTGGATCCAAACTTTGGACCTGACCGTGACACCCCTCAGTCCTGAAGCTGCTCTCTCCCTCTCACCCTCACGCTATGCGCTAACCCAGCTGAACAGAAAGAGAAACCCCCCCATGTGGGGCACTCTCTCCCACCACAGTCTCCTTGAAGTTGGTGGGAAACACTGCATATTTTTATATAATATATCCATCATGTACTTATTTAATAATATATTTATATATTAAATCCTAAGAATAATACATTGTAGACCTATTGCATATTCAGGTAGTTTCACCAATTAGCAGTCTACATGCAAGAAGTTTTGGATTTAGTTAAAATGTGCATTTTATATTCAATTAGGGCTGCAACAAATCTATCGATTATTTTTACGATTAATCGATTAATCGCTTGGCTGTGGATGGTGTAGGAAAATTTTGTTTTTTCATTTGTTTTAATCACATAATGCTAAAGTGCGCCACTTGAGGACATGTTGAAGGAGTAAACTTAAAGTAAATGTTTGTTGTAGTAAATGTTTGTTGGAGGCGCTAATTCTGCTTTCTGATTTAATGAGACACAGACAGATATTCACGGAATTTACAATGTACAAAACACTACAGACCCAAACTATAAAAACAAAGTAGGTTTACATCAAAAATACAACATTTTCATGCCATTTTTGCTCTACTTGAGTCTGTGTGAACCAGAAAACGATTAATCGATTACTAAAATAGTTGTCGACTATTTCAGTAATCGATTAGTCGTCGATTAATCGATTAGTCGTTTCAGCCCTATATTCAATAATATTAAAACAAAAACTATTTTATAATTTGAATCTCCTTCACCAACAACAGCAATGCAGCAGATATTGTTTCAGCTCCATCTGCTTCTAAAGGCAGTGTTTAGTAGGACCACATCGCTATTCTTATTCTGATCACCGCTGCGTCCTGATCACCGCTGTTGTTTGATTGGATACTGCTGAGTTTCTGGCTCGTCTGTAAAGGCTAAATGACTGCACTGCAAAGGTAACGAGGAGATTTTTTTCTGCCATTATTATGTTTTTAGCGGCTGCAGAAAGTACTAAGTGAGTGCTCAACTTGATAGCTGCAGCATTTGCATTAGGAGCGCTGCACTAAACCTGCAGGCCGGAGCCACTGCAGATTCAGGACCGCAGACTGACAGCTGTCTATTGGCGGATCGATCCCGATCCAGTCAGTCATTCAATCAGATCCAATCTGATACTCTCAAAAGACCTGGATTGGCCAGGGATGGACGATATATCGGCGCACTCAATATCATCAGCCAATGTCATTTTTTTCAAATATTGGCATTGATCCGATGTGGAAAAAATACCCCGATATGTTTGTTTGCGATGTTGTAGCACACTTGAATGCATGCAGCAGTGTAAATATGCTGCTACTGTCTAGTTCAGGACATGTTTTCATCCGGACCCTACCCTGTAGATCATAAATTCCAGAGTATGTAAAAAAAATAGTTTGACACCGCTGGTCTAGTTTATCCAAATGTGCTGAAATAAGCAATGGCTCCTAAAAACAAAGAAACTCCATTACAGATTTATGAGAAAATGTCTCCAAGGGAAAGCAGGTTTTTATTCACTTTAAACAAAGTGGAGCGGACAGTGGGACCGCACAGAGATCCATGAGCCACAAGCTGCTGCTGTAAACAAACCGGACTAAACTACCACCCGAACAGTGTTCTCATCACTCACCGCTAAACTGAAGGCTGCAGACCTGCAAAGTTACAGCCTCCAAAAACACATGGAATCTGTGTGGCTTTGTAAAGGTTTCTCCTTCTGATGACCAGGCTGCGGTGAGTGATAGATCCAGTGTGCCAGACAAATGCGTAAGATCCTATCTTGGCCATAATCCGCCTCAAAAGCTTTGTTTCCAAAAAAGTCAAAGCTGAATGTTGTTCGGGAACATTCCAAACGCAAGCCTTAAGTCAAAAGCGCTGCTGTGAGTGTTTTTGCCTCCGTCTATAGAAAACAAAAATGAAACTTGGCGCGTGGCCAACAATGGCCACTAGCTGCTCTGCTTTATGACCGCAACACTGGAGGCAGCTCCATTGCTGTAGTACCTCCATATCGCCGCTAGGCCCCCATTGAAAAGCATTGGACTTTAGACACGTTAAAAACAACTTTAACGCCTGGTTTCTAATTTTTTAACACTTTCTATGGCTACATATTCCTCCTGACATAACGCTGGGTTACTCACAAAAAAGAAACCAGGCTGGTTTTCGAAAGATTTTTTTTTTTAATCTCCTACTTAACGAGGGTCTGACTGTTAGCATTGGAGCTGCGCGAGCTACACGTCACGCAAGGGCCGAGTCTACAGTGAAAATCGGCCCTTATGCCCTTATTAGGAACATGCTTCGTCAGAGCTGGGGAGGAGGAGTCTGTAAATCCACCATGATTTCCCCCTCGAACGTGGTCATTATGGTAAACGGGGAGGAGTGAGGAGGAGTTGTCTATTCTTTTTAACGGTCTATGGTGGCCAACACTGCGCTATTCAAAATATTCTAATTATATGAGATTTTCAATTTGGGCTTTTTTACAAGCTGAGCCATAATCAAAATTATAACAAATAAGGCTATACATATCTCACTTTGCATGTAATGACTCTATCATATATTAGTTTCACAATTTAAGTTGAATAACAGAAGTGAATGCACTTTTTCATGATATTATAATTATACGACGAGCACCTGTATACCAATACTTTATATTGGATCGGGACATCCCTGGTTGCTATATACACACATACACACACACACACACACACGCACGCACACACACACACACACACACCAAACTGCATCAGTGTTGATCAAGTCAAAGGCCTTTACTTGTGGTTGATGATGGTGGCGGAGTGCAGGCTGCGTGGAAGAGGGGCTGTTCCACCAATAGAAGGTTTGGTCCATGCCAAAGAGTCTGTGGGAAGGAAAGATTTGATAGAATCACCATCAAAATTGGCTTCAGTTCAATCTAGCATTAAACACTCAAGAGTCATAGTAATTCTATTTGAATTGACAATAAGCAGAAATGTGTTATAAATCATATATTTTAGGAAACACTTTATTTTACTTACACTACCCATGCTACATTGTACTTGCCAAATTTAGTACAGTGTAATGTGCTATGTAACAATTGTGTAAAACTTCTACCTATGGGTTAGATACACAATGAAATATGTATTTGTAGTTTGAAAATAAAGTGCTGTCCAAAATATTGCATTATTAACGCGTTAACGCAAATCACTTAACGCCGTAAAAAAATGTATCGTGCGATTAATTATTCTCATTTGCTGAGACCGACGCTGCGGCCTGTCAGTCAAACGTGAGCGTGTCACGTGAGCGCGAGTTTACAGGAGTTCAATAGCACTTGTTGGTTTTGTTTTACCACCGAGGACACCTTTGAAATTGCTCATGGAGTCTCCAGGAAAAGAGGAGCAGAAACGTGGAACAGCTTGGTAGCTTCTTACCCAGTTTGGAGCTATAGGAATATGCTGGGAGAAGCAAAATGCTAACAACGTCTTTGGTCTATTTGCGTGACTGAGGGCACACACAAAGACCAGACAGGTACACATCAACTCGTCTAAGCTAAGGTATGCCCATATCTCAGTATGTAAAAACAGTGGCCTAATACTTTAAGAAGCTGTTGCCTTGTTAGCTGGGCCTTGCTTCTTGCTGCTGCATTATTTTCATCGCATGCAGACCTGCCAACATTGAAAAAATGTTACGAGTACAAAAAAAACCCGCAAACCCAGGGGGTGTGAACGCGTGAAGAGGCAAGCCGGATATGTTGAGGCAAGGCAATCTCTCCCGATAACTGTCAAGAACTGTTTGTGGTTTCCTATTGTTTACGAAGAGAGATCGCCAGATGCATTCAGAAATGCAAACACATAGTGAAAAAGGTGACAGTTCACGGGGCTGTGGCGGAACGCACGGTTTGCGGGAATTGAATTGTAGATTCGATGATTAATGAACTCCACTTTTTTCCACTTCCACTTTTTTGTAGTGCATATGATTAACAACTATATTAATTCAACACTAAACCTTTTTGTTTTAGAACTGTAGTTCTCCTAATGGCTTCAGTTTCATCACAGAGTGGCCAGAGACAAAGGATTTGTACATAATGTTAAATTCCAAATCAGGTTCTGTACATCAGAAGATACTGTCTTCTATTTGAATTATGTACATCAAAAAGGATAAAAAATTATTACATTTTCGTTTTTGAAATATATTTTTTAAACTTTTATTGACTATTTATAGGAATATGGCCCTATACACTTCAGAATATGCCAACCATTATCATACACCATTATCTCTGGCTACTAAAAGCTTACAAATGGTTTTTAATAGTTGCAAGTCCAAGAGTGTAAACTTTGGTTCAGGTTCAGTAAACTTGCCAACATTAACATCTCTGATCAGCAGGAACCACGCCAGAGGGCTAGTTCATAAAGCTGGCTTACTCTGTAAGCTAGGCTTATTTGGCCAAGTCTGGCTTATTTTGTAGTCTTTTCGGTTTCATAAACCAGGCTCACTCCGAGTCTGGCTCAGTACCTATGGAAATACTGTATAGTCAGAGAACTTAGCCTGGTCCGGACCAGGCTAAGGCTGATTCCGAAACCGTTAAAGGATAGCCTCTAAGTACGAACACTAGCAACTAATCCTTAACCTTTCATGGGGTCAACTGTTAGATCTCTATGCAGTTAGTGAACTTCTGCTTCAGCAGCATTTGCTCAATTCGACCGTCCTGACCCAGGTGAAGGGCGTCACCAACAGCTGTTCACTTCTTTAAGGATATTGGCAGGCAAACAAAAGCGCATGCCGCCACCTACTGTAGTGCATATGCAACAACATAGTGTACAAATAAAGACATTTAAGGAGAGAAAAAAAAAGAAAAATCCAGATGAGCCATCACATTTCCCTTTAGCCTTATTTTATCTCAACAGCTGTTTCATAAAGCTACAGTATGCAAATTAGCCATGTGGCTTAAGTTTCTACTAAATGAAAGCAAAAGCACAAACTGCCTCCATTTAAGCCATTTACTGAGGCAGCTTTTAAAACACTGACATGTGACTGTGCTGTGATGACTTTAACATGTATTTCGTCACTTTTATAAAGTTTGGCTTGTGCAGAATCTCTTATATATATTTTTTAAATTAATTGTGCACCTGTCAATCAACTGTGGTTGCGGATGAAGAATCACTCGAGGGTGGGATCGAGGGGGGCGGGCATGCGGCGCAGTGGCTTATGGGATGGCACATGGCTCCTAATCGCCAGTGAGGTAGCATCAGAGGTCCCTATGCTAAAGTGGCTATGATAGTTAGCATACAGGCCACTTTCCCTAACTCCTTCCTAACTGACAGCCCAATTCGGAGGCTTCTTGTCATGGCGGACGCTGACGCACATCCGGTTTGGCGTAAGACCTCTTACCAATTTAACAATTTCGGAATCAGCCTAAGAGCAGACTGAGCACAAGCTATGTTTCGTCTTCGTGGAATCCAACACCAATGGGCAATGTAAATGACACAAGCAGGGTATTAGCGCCATCATCTGGCAAAAATGTATGTCGGCCTAAAAATGTGAAAAAGAAAACATAACATCACAAAATCAATTACTTTATGCGAGTGGTTCCCAAAGTGGGGTCGGGGCCCCTGGGGGGCCTTGGAGACACTATAGGGGGGCCCCAAAAAGCTTGTCTAGAAAACGAGTACATTGAAAAAAAAATTTAAAAGGAAAAAATACATTTATTCACTAAAATGTATTACTTGAAACCAGTTTTAAACTCCACTCATTGCTAGATGTTGCTTTTTATGTAATTTTAGCTGTAAAACAATAAGAAAATTCCAATAAATAGGATAAATTATTTTCTATTGGGGGCCCCCAAGAGAATTTTGGATCGACAAGGGGGCCGCAATGTTCCAGACAGTGGGAATGGCTGCTTTATGCAATAAATTATAAATATACACCAACATTGTCTTTGTCTCTCATCTGTGAAATACAAAGTTGTGTGACATATTGATAACATTATGTGTCATCAAAAGCTTGTCCAATAAAAGGAACCGTAGCCCACAGGACCAGGGCTTAATTTGTAAATTAGTCGTTTCGGAACACTTTTGGTTTGATGTGATGGATTCAGGGAACAGGCCAAAACATTTGCCGGAACACTCTCATTAAACACCATTATATCAGAGCAAATCTTTGCCGGATCCTTTATCCTGAAAACTGAAAATTGGGGGACTGCGTTCCCCCAAACGGGGGATCAAATTAAGCACTACACCTGACCCACCCTCGTGACCCGTGTCCTGTGTCAACAGTGTTTTCTTTTCTTTTCTATCATGTGTTTAAATTCCTGGGTAAAAAAGAAAAGTGTTTAAATTCATAAACGCCAATTTATGTTCTTCCCAGTGGGTGCACAGTCCAAAAAAAAAAAAAAAGTCTGAGATCGATCTCACAACCTCGTGGATGGGAGCCCTGTGCTCCAACTATGGAGCTAACGGAGCAGATGGCGGCCTGTGAAGTATGCTGCGCGTTCACGTTTGGCCATGATTTCTCAATGAACTCTGTGATCGTTAGTGTGGTCTGCTTATGTACGCGGCAAGTGCTAATTAGTCGACCTCGTCTTGAATTAGTGAAATTAGCCAAGCTCGATGTCCCTTTGGTGAAACCCAGTAATCGCATCTTGAATTGTTGTGCCTAACATAAACCAGGATTTGGAGCCTAAGCCTAGCTTTACTGAGCTAGTTTTATGAAATAGCCCTCCGGACCGCTGATATCTGTGAGCACACAATGACCACACGGTCCACCTGGAGAGGTCAGCCTTCTCCTCTCCTCTCCTCATTGACCGCAACCGTGCATCAACCGAGCGCAGAGCGCGCACCGAGCCATGGGCACTTGCCCGGTCAATTTAGCCATAGGGTTTAGCCTCACAGTAAATGATAACTATCCGTTAGCTTTGTGGGTTTTAGCTTGTAGATGCTCTCACGTTTCACGCGGCTATTGTCAAATATGAAAGCTACAGTCATCACAAAACTTGGATTAGTTTGGTGCACAGTCTCATGCACTCTGCGCGCTGGTGTTGGTTTAACTTTGTGTTGTTGTGCAGACTGATGCATTAGCCGCTACCGCTAGCTACTAAGTGCAAAGCAGTAAAAGTTCACATGTATACAGCGGTATACATGTGAACTTTCACCTCACCGCGCTATGTCTCATAGGGTTCATCGCCCTCAGTGGTGCATCTGTTGGAGCAGGGTTAGTGAGTCGACGAGGCTACAGTCAGCCTGTGGACGCGGGCGGCTGTTACCCCCGCGCTCGCTCACTTCACTTGGGCAGCGGGGCTCACTCAGCCTGGAGGTGAAGGCTCCTACGGCTGCAGCCACGGGGAAAGTGGTATATTTGACGCAACAGCACCAGTGAACTTTTACAGCCTGTGCATAGTTATTTACGCGTTACACGCGTACGCGTAGATCTCTGCTCAGCGGCAGAATGAACTTCAGTGACATCATAATGCGTAGTTTAGAACATGAAATCGTACAAGCGTACTAGGAGGTCAAAAAGCGTGTCCGCTACGCAAAATGAGTACATATTGGCAGGTCTACACATGCGTCTGTCGAGCATGTGACTGGGCACTGCCGTTGTGCCACATTTGGAGCAGAAGAGCTCTAAACTTGTGAAAACAAAGCTTGCTAATGACGTTTACCCCATAAAACTGGACATTCAACTAAACAAAGCCGACTTTGAAAGGCATTTATGGATAAGAATGCACTTTATGTTGTAAGACAACAATGTAAGGGGAAAAAATTAACACTAGAACTCTCAAGGCCGTCATTTTGTCGGTTCTCCATCTTTGATGTGAAATTACTCTGTTTACATAGATCAATGGTGTTCTTAGCTTTTTGACTTTTCTTGTATATGTATGTATATCATTCCCATGTTGCTATCGCAATGTAATAATAAAACATACCTGTCAATTTGACGGCTCTATTAATTGCAATGTATTTTATTCCCGCCGCTGACCCGGCGTCTGCGGGTTGCCCATAGCAACCAACATTCCACGGCGCCATTGATAACTCGGTTACCGGTACAAATGGCTGTCAGAAATACTAGAATTAGATACTCTGTACAAGAGGTACTAAATATATTAGAGAATGTGAGAGAGGCTGATTCGGGAGAAGAAGGAGAGTTTGATGATGACTGGTCACTCAATGGATCAGATAGTTCAGACACCGAGGACGAGCAGCCTCCCCCCGCTAAGAGGAGTCGTGTCGTCCGCCCCACTAGACGTGGCGACACAGTTCAAGGTATTGGCCTATAATAAAATATAAGCCGTTATAGCTTGATGTAGTTATGAGTTTTAGGCAGGGAGTTGAAATCAAACTAAATGAGCCATTATCTTATAGCTGCTCCCCGCTGTCAGCACCAGCTGCGGCAGAACCGGCGGCAGTGCAGCCTCAGGAGTCACCTGTCCCACATCCACCGCTCTCAGAAGGGCAAGAGCAGGGAAAGGACGGTACAGTGTGGACTGTGGTCCAGGAAGAGGAGAGAGGGAGGCGGCAGAGCCAAAACGTCCCGACAGAGGCTGAGGGACCCACAGCGCGCGCAAAGCTGAGAGTCCAAGACGCCTTGACTGCGTTCACGTGCCTTGTGGATGCCGAAATACTGGAGCACATACGGGACTGCACTGTGTCCGAGGCCCGCAGAGTCTTTCAGGATAATTCGTGGGATCTACATTTGGATGAACTCAAGGCCTTTATTGCGCTGGTCTACGTGCGCGGAGCAATTGGTGGCAGAACCCAGGAGCTATCCAACTTTTGAATGGGGTGTCCCTTACTTCAAGGAGACCATGTCCAAGAATCGCTTTCAGAGCATATTGCGTTTCCTGCGTTTTGACAAAAAGGACACGCGGCTGGCATGCCTTGAAAAAAAACAAATTTGCCCTCGCAAATGAAATGTGGGACAGTTTTGTAAATAACTGTATCCTCAACTATAAACCTGGCTCCGACATCACCATTGATGAGCAGCTTTTACCAACGAAAGCTCGTTCACTCAATATATGGCAAACAAGCCAGATACATTTGGCATCAAGTGGGTCGCTGCTGATGTTGCAACAAAATACATGCTCAACAGCACACCATATTTAGGCAAGGATGAGACGCGCTCTCCAGGTCAGCGCCTCGGGGAGAGCGTGGTGCTCAAACTGAAGGAGCCTTTCACTGGAAAGGGAAGAAATGTCACAATGGACAATTTTTTCACCTCTGTCCAACTGGCGAAGGCTTTGCAGGCGAAGAAAACTAGCCTTGTTGGGACAATGAATAAAAGCATTAGAGAGCTTCCTTCCTGTGTCCAACAACAAATGCCGCTGTACACCACCAAAGTGCTGAAAAATAGCCACACAACGCTGACCATCTACCAATGCAAACGCAAAAAAAATGTTTGCATTTTGAGTATGGTGCATACGTCAGCTGGCGCCCTCAGTGGCTGTAAAGCCAAACCTGAGCCCGTGGTTTACTACAACCAGACGAAAGTGGGCATTGATGTGCTGGACCAAATGTTGCGAAAGTACTCAGTGAAAGCAGCAACACAAAGATGGCCTGTCGCAGTGTTTTACAACATGCTGGACATGGCAGCTGTAAAGGCCTGGGTGCTTTACAAAAAGTGTCTGGGCCAGACAACACCCCGACGTGACTTCATCCTGATGTTGGCAAATGAACTGCGCGCAGACCACATGACAGCCTCTCGTGGAGCCCGTGTCCGCACCACTGTCCGCGCCCCTTTCTGCACCTGCTCCTGCCTTGGTGCCGACGGCGGTGTAAGAAGGCAGTGCCAAGGTGCCAAAAGGTGGTGTGTGGGCAATGCGCTGGAGCAGTTATGGTGGTGTTTAAATTGTAAATAAAATCTTTTAATTTCTGTAAATATCTTCTTTCATCGAATCTGTAATGATTAATTATTTCTGATTATATACTGATTGAATTTGTATGTAATTTTTTACATACGTTTCATGTTTTTATTGGCCTATTTACAATTGATATTCCGTCTTTCCAATCGCATGTACATATTTCGTTGCCTTGTTTATTTCGCCTACAATTTTTATTGCAATTATTTGTAAATAATTATTTTCTAATGTCTTGTATTGTATTTAAAATGAAATAATACAGTAAACAATTTTATTTGGCCTATCTATTGTGTCCTTGTTGTTTTACATAAGCCTAACTAACTTGATTAATTCTTATTTGAGTATGGTATAGCTAATAATCATTATAATAAACCCACAACTGAAGTTTAATGAAACAAATGATCCTTGATTACATTTCATAAAACAAAACGGGTAAGAATCATTTTAGACGATGACTTCATCGCCAGAGCGCAAACCGTCAAATTGACGGCTCTGGGAGTTCCAGTAGTTACAGAATTCTGGTAGGCCTAGTGTTAAAGTGTGCTTTCAAATCGGAACCGCCCGCGCGCAAGTTTGCCATATATTTGTGGAACCCATTAAGAGTATTAGAGTAATAAAATGATAAGGGACATTTAGAATAGATCAGGGGTTCCCAAACTGTGGTACGCGTACCCCCGGGTGTACGCAAAGAAATTTTGGACAAAAAAATAAATCACAATCTGATTGATATTGACCCGTTAAAACCGCCGCACAGGGAACACGCTTATGCGGGCGAAAGAGTCTTATAATTCAGACGTGGATGAGCTTGTTCTGGACCTAAACATGTCCACTCCAGAACCGAACCTCAAGAGCCGCTTTGGACCCGAGTGTATAAAACTCCAGAGACCGGGAGCGCGGCCAGAGCGCGGCTGAGGCTGCGTCAGCCCTCGCTTCAACAGCAGCGCCTTTAAGCGTCTGTGGCTCTGCCGCTAAACGCGTGGATGTGTGGCTGACAAATACATTTAAGTTTACGAGCTGATGTGTGGTGGCACGTGCATAGATGGTTATGTCCTGCGTATCATCTTCGCTTTAACAAAAGCTTAAACCAGCATATTTGAATCTGTACCGGTGGTTTGACAGTACGACACACGGAGTGACGCAGAGGGGCGGGGCCAGAGCACAGAGTCCAAACCAGAGTCTGATGTTAAGAATGAGTGACAAAAGCAGCAGAGTCCTGGTCCACTGGGACAAAGCTAAACACTCAGCTTTATCCATTCACACCAACAGCCCGTTTTCAAAATAATCAAAAACTGGCATTTTCATTTAATGTTTTTGTATTTACATATTCTTAATAGCCTACCACCCAGACGGGCAAAAAAATATTGAATGTGGAAAACCTTGAGTTCACTGTAATAATGGAGGAAATACACATAATATTACATGTAATATTCCCAGTGTTTTCAATCGTGTCAAAGTAGGGGGTACGCGACTCGTCACCCAAAGCTTCAGGGGGTACATGGCTCCAAAAAGTTAGGGAACCACTGGAATAGATAAAAGGTGTGCAATTATTTTGCAAGTTAACTATGACATTCATGAGATTAATCACGATTAAATATGTTAATAAATTGACAGCACTAATTTATTTAGTTTTTAAAAAAAACGATGCAAAATATTTTCTTTGGACAATTAAAAAAGTCCAAATCATTAAATATGCTCACGTTTCTAAACTAATCCTCTATGAGCGTTCTCTCACACCTGCCCCCTGCTGGCCAGCCCTCATACCTGCCCAAGCAAACCAAGCACACGGCCTGATGACATCATCACACAGCACTGTTTGTTTACGTCGGACCAAAGCATTTGCGAGAAGCACATGAAATGCGAAGGGAACAAAGACATTCATCACAGCGGCATGAAATAATACGAGTTTGCTTTGAGCTCCGCTGATCTGCTCCTGAAGAGGAGTTTCAGACTCTTCTACAAAAAACCAGCGCCTGGGCTGTTTAGAATATAGATTCTAAACAGCAGTTCTCCTTTCAGCAAAAGGTGAGCAATTATCAATAGCCTTATCTCAAGAGCTACGTATAAAAATAATTTGAATTATCCGTGACAAATACAACAGTTCCATCACGCTGCGCTGGTTCATTGGATCAGACGCGCTCACACAAACCGCACTTCAGATGGACAAGCGGAACGGCATCCTTAATAATCGTTTTTTATTCTTGATTATGCTACTTTTGTAGTAACTAGTATTAGTTATTGCAGATTGTCTCAAAGCAGATTACATTGTACTAAATTTAGTTTGGTATAATATTCCAAGGTAGTGTAAAGTAAAGTGTGACCGATATTTCACATAGCGGTGTGTAAATACAACAACATAAAGCAATATTTTCTTTTACATAGTGCCTCAATTGTATACAAATTTTGTGGATATTAGATTTTTCCTTTATCAAGTGCAATCCTTTATTATTCAAAATAAATAGCTCCTCTCATGCAGTGTTCCCTATGGAATTAAAAAGCGGAAAAAATGTTGTTGTTGTTAGCGTCTCGAATTAGCCGACTAAGACAGTTGTCTTTAACACCAGTTTGTCTCACATCAGCGTTTTTCCAGTTCACTCAAATTAAAGCCATCATGCAACTTTTGATGTATTGTCGTAAAAACTCCTACGTGCTAGCTGCGCTGGCAGCAATTGTAGTAGAACACCAATGCTACATACAGGATATGAGAAAATATGCAGCCACTCTTTAAAGATCATTCTCTTCATCTGTGTCTCACCAATATCAAGCACCCAGAGGTCTCCAAGTCTGCAGCCGCTCATTCCTCCGTAGATGATCAGTCTGTTCCCCGTTTTGCCGCTGGTGACCACCGCCGTGTGGCTCTCTCTAGGTGGAGGAGGCCGCCCTGTGGTGGAGGGGATGTCCCAGCCCACCACACTGGAGCCGGGCCGTATCTCCAGACAGTACAAGTCATTCAGGTATCTATAGTTAAAAAACAGACAAGGAAATGTTTGTGTAAGCTCTTTCTTTCAGAAGTATTCCATCCTAGTAAAGGGGAACAATTGAGAAGGAATAACTAGTTTTTAGGGTAAACAACAGGGTGACAGGGTGAAACCCAGTTTTTTCAGTGATCATTTAGAGTAGGGATGCAGTTTTTTCAAAGGTTTATTCAAGTGTGCTGAAACAAGCTATAACCCTTTAAAATAAAGAAAGCCTAGTATACATTCAAGCTAAAACGTCTCTAGGATAAAGTATGTTTTACCAGTTTAATGTGGAGCAGACAGCAAGACACCACTGCACGAGCCACGGCCTGCTGCTAAACGACCTCTATTGACATTATTTAGAGTCAAGATTAACAAGAATCTTTTCCCAAAAGGCAAGGAGTTGGACACGAAACAAGGAGTTGTTTTGTGTCCAACTCAAAACAAGGAGTTGGACACAAACCCGGTGGGACACATCGGGTTTGTGTCCCATCGGGACTGCATCAGGTTTGTGTCAAACCCGATGAAACTCTTCAACTCTAAACTTAAGTCCAGTTTGCTTCATGTACTACAACTACCCTGTGACATTGCAGAATGTTGAAATGTTAAATACTGTATCTTTTTAATGTAGCAGCAAAAAGAGATGCCATGTATGATTGCCATTAAAACATAGCAAATTCCTTCCTCTTTCAGCAATACTTGTCATTGCCACTCACTTCAGTAACTCTAAATGCTGTGACATCATATGCAAACCTTGTAGACCCTTAGCTGTCCCCATCTAAATGAATCACTAAAACTCTTGTGAAGTGAAAAAGCATCATTAAAAATGTGTTTAATCTACAGTATTGTTGCACTGACCTGGGTATATTGTTTTTGGGATCCTCGCTGTCATTGGCGAGTCCTCCAAACAAGTAACAGCGAGAACCAATCAGAGAGAAGCTGTGTCCGAGGCGGGGGCAAGGTGGCGGGCCGCCATTCTTTGGAGCTTTGGCTTTGAGACGTTTCCACTCCCAACGACTGGCCTAAAAACAATTAATGAATAAAATTAACAAAAGTAGCCAGTGGTAAGGACATTCATTCTTTAAATGGTCCATTGGTTCCTGGTTTCCAAGTTAGTTTTTAGACATTTGGTGACATTTATTATCAAACCGAAATTCTTAGAATAAGGACCGTCTGTGCCATCACAGGGTTCCTGCACACTTTGCAAAGTGGCTTTTGAAGACATGGAATTACAAAATTTAAGACCACAAGCACCTGACTCACATTTTATATACATTTAAAAGGTGTATTATGCAACTTTTTATGCATAAATAGTTGAGTCGTGCATTAGTGCATATTTGAAAGTTCGGTGACCCAGTGGCTGTATGGGTGGTTAGGCTGGAGCCCTTGACTTTCCAGCATCTATGACGTTCCAGGACGAATTCAATTTTATATCAGGTTTCTGGATGGAATGTATACATAACCAAACCATGGACACAGATCCATCAGCAGTGAAAACATACCAGAAACCCTAAAAATGGTACTGGAGCATTCTGAAAGATCCCCAATTAGTGTATATTTGACCTAACAGTTTAGCTATGTACAATATAAAAATAATGAGTTGGTTCTGAAATAAAATAGCCTTAATGTTCATCATTAGGCAGTATTTATTGTCTCAGAATGAAATTGACAATGCTTTCTAATTTTTCAAAGCTGCTTTATAATACAAAACAGAAAACAATCGTAGAGCTCTAAAGTAAAAAAAAAAGGCAGCACAGTGTTAGCCATGTGTTTGTTAAGTTTTGACAGGGACACAGACATACGAACCATGCAACTTTTGATTCAAGATTCAAGATTTTTTATTTGTCAAACCATGTGAATGATTTGAAATTATATTTCTCTCATCCTTGATTGTAGAGCGGGGGGTGGGAAGGAGGGCAGGGAGTTCAGCTTCCTTGTGTATGAAACTGTTCTTAAGTTGACAGGACCTGGCCCGTAGATTCCGCAGTCTCCTCCTGAAGACATTACCTTGAAGAGACTGTGTGATGGATGCCTAGGGTCCCTGGTGATTCTGACAGCTTTGCGGTGGAGTACATGATTCCCCCAGCTCAGCGGCAGTACGTCGCAGCTCCTCCAGAGTTATCTTGGGGCACTTTGTTGCATTTCTGACCAGTGCTCTCCTTGTTCGGTCTGTTAGTTTAGGTGGATGCCCGTGTCTTGGTAAGTTCGCAGTGGTGCTATACTCTTTCCATTTCCGAATGATGGATTGAACAGTGCTCCGTGAGATGTTCAAATCTTTGTATAACTTAATGCTGCTTTAAACTTCAAAACTTTATCCCCGACCTCTCTGGTGTGCTCCTTGGCCTTCATGATGTTGTTTAGTGACCAATACACTCCGACCATAGCTCTGAGGCCCTCACAGAACAGCTGGAATTATACTGAGAGTAGATTACACACAGGTGGCCTCTATTTAATGGTTAGGGCAAGGTGTGAACTTTCTGCAGTCATTAGGAATGTTATAAAGGCAATTTAATGCACTCCAAAAATGCTGTATGAATACTTATGCACGCCCCACTTTTCACTTTTCTATTTTTTGAAAAAAAAAAAAAATAAATAAAAAAATACAGAATCATGTATCATTTTGCTTTCACTTCACAGTTGTCCGTTACTTGTGTGTGAACTTTCAGTAAAAAATTCAAAATAAAATCTTTACGTTTACGGTTGTAAACATGACAAAATGTGCAAAAGTTCAAGATGTATTAGTACTTTTGCAAGGCACTGTATGTGGTCCGAGGCACCAAGATGGGGGAGGGGGTGTGCCTTGTATGCTTCTTTTTTGGTGGTGTAAACCAGATCTAGGATGTTGTTTCCCCTTGTTGGAAAGTCAATGTGTTGATAGACTTTGGGGAAAACGCTCTTTGGGTCTGCGTGGTTAAAATCCCCAGCTAAGATGAGAAAGGCATCTGGGTGGGCGGTCTGTTGGTCACTGACACTCTGAACAGTTCATTCAGTGCCTCTTTTCTGTTTTTGATGTTGGAGGTGGGCGGTATGTAGACAGCCACAAGCAGTACAACAGTAAATTCCCTGGGCAGGTGGAAAGGTCGACACGTAATGATAATAAACTCCACGAGGGGTGAGCAGTGTCTGCAGACCACGGCACCAGGCATCATTGGTGTAGACACAGAGACCACCTCCGCGTGTCTTACCTCCCTCGGAGATCACTCTGTCCGCTCTGCAGCAAGAAAGCCCCTCAAGCTGAATTCCACTGTCCGGTGTATTACCATTGAGCCAGGTTTAAAATGCGGCGGTCCTATAAGCTATTCCTCTGTAACTCTCACTCACGTGTCTCTCCCAAATAGCCCACACACACAGCCCCTCCCCTTCGTGCACACCGCGTGTCTCCATCAGCGAGGTGCAGAGAAGACGGCTGGTGAAATTCACTAAAGCATCAATCTGATGCATTTTGAGATGCATTTTTTGCCAACTTTGGGAGAGCTGGAGAAACTTTACTTCAGCCATGAGTCAAAAATATTATGGCCTACAGTATGTGAGGCACAATGTGGGAAGGGCACACAAACGCTTAATGTATAACCCAAACAAGAGATGGCTGTAACTTAACTCCACTACTCTTCCATCATTAATGACAGACAATACAATGATATGTAATTCAGATTTGAATACATTTTATTGGCAAAAGCCTCTTATACAAAAATATGGCCTACATTTTTTATGTTAGAGCTTTGTAATTTGTCTTTTAAGTTCAAAAACTTCAAAAATGTATATCAGCCTACTCTCTAAACCCAAAACAATATCCACCCTTTAAAATACAACTGAATTCATTGTTTTACATAAACATGTTGGAAATAACTATAACAACTATTAAGCTACAAGTAAAAAATAGCTGGTTGTGCGCGATGCTCCGAACCATGACCTTCAAGTAGCAATGCCAGATTAAAAGTCGAAATACAACAGATAATATTCATGATGGCATAGGGTGGTAGAAGTCAGCAAGAGAGTGAAAAGGCTTTTGAATTTTTTTAATTATCAAGTACTTCCAAAGTTATGGGTAACCTTAATAGTTTAGCTTTGTTGGTACATTAGTTACAAATATTTTTCAGAGTGGATTTTGGATATATGGTTTAGTTTTTGAATAAACTAGTAATGGTGAATAAATCTGCAAAAAAGATTAAAAATAATAATAATAATATTATTATTATTATATCTTTAAAATATAGTGAAGATCTAATCAGAATGTATTCACTTTGTGTGAGATCTGTGTGTGAGCAGTTTAGTGGATCATATTATTATTTTTATATAATAAATATATATATATATATATATATATATATATTTTTTTTTTTTTTTAAGTTACTTGATTGGTAAAATCCATAGTGGAAAATTAAGCTACAAATATTCAATTGCATTTGTGTTAATTTGGTCAATTAATCATGTGAATAAGATAGTTATAGAAGCTAATTTGTTGTTCAAAAACTCCACATTGGGGCTTTATGCAAATGAGTGCGCACCGCGGAGCAGAAAGGAGTTTGGAGTGACACTTATACAAGGGAAACTAGCTTCATAACCTCACACTGTGGCTGCTTACGGGCACCGTGCAGACCCCGCTTGTTACCGGTATGCCAGGGCATGTGCCAGAGCCATAAACAGCAAAGTTCACCGCCACAGAACTGGACTACAGTCGGGCCGCTCGCGCGGTAGCAGCGCATTCTTCCCAACACTCGCACTCCTCACCTGCAGCTCATAGAGGTCGTTGCTGTACTTGCCGTACTCCACCATTCCCCCAAAAACCAGCAAACGAGTGCCATCACACACAAAGCCATAGGCAGCACATCCAGGGGAATATCACCTCTGACAGCGGGGATGAACCATTGGTTTGTGGCTGAGGAGAGACAGGCACAGGTAAAAAATACAAGATTTGATGAGCGTATAACAGTAGTCTTCATGTTCAGAATGAATAGGTCTAGTTGTGCATTTCTACTTTTATGCTCTACTGGGACAGCTTGTTTTTGTTCTTCATTTTTCTTAATTTTGTTCAGGCAATTGATAGTTAAAAACTGAAAGAGCAGATTCAAAAGTTAATTTATTTGCACCAGTATCAATTTAAAATTGTGTATCTTGAAACATTGAATACATGATAAATGTCTCTACTAACACAAAAGCCCTTTGGTGATTACCAAAGTAAAATAAATATTGATAAATGAGGTTTATTTGTGTTGAAACGGAAAGGGGCGTGCCTCGGTGACGTACACTTTGTTTTTAGTAAAATCGCGCCAATTCTCCGAGTCGCTGGCAGTGGCAGAGCCGCTACGTTAGCGCTTGAGCTAAAGCTGCTAGCCATGGGCGTAGTGGCTAGTTTAGCACAACATCTTACAAGTGTACCATTGTTTACGGTATAACACAAGAAAGCGGGAGTCAAACATTTGGATCACGTGTACTCAACCTATGGCACATATAATAATGTTGAAAGGTCTTCCACAAATTCCATCGTTACTGATATAAATAGGGAGTGGGGAAAGCCTCAAGCTGTTAGCCAAAATAGCTAGCTTGCGTATGCGGTATTGGGAGAAACATTTACACCGAAACATAATGTAGTGTAATTGTACCTGTATTATATACGTGCAGCTCATCCACGATGCCCTCGTTGCCTCCCCCAAACACCACCATCAGCTCTTTTATGGCTACAGCTCGATGTCCATGTCGGGGCCGCGGTACAGGGCCGCTCCAGCCCAACACTCGCTTCCACCTCGGCTGCAGCACCGCGGGCTCCGATGCCATGCTGCAGCTGTTTTGACCCTCTCCTGACGGTCTTTCACGAAGGAGAGAAATCCAAGTTTAGTCCACGGTTCGACTGCAATTAAAATCCACCCTGGCTCGATAACAGCTGCACAAGGATAGCGTTAGCCTGTTGATAGTTTATGGCTAGGTCGCCAACAGTATGTAAATGATCTTTATTGCCGTCTGAAAACGATTTAGATTTCTTTTGTGACTATCCCAATGAAACAAGGGGATTAGGACAATCAAATCCAAACAGAAAATGAAAACTATGACATCAGATGACAGTAGAAAAATGTAGTAAAATATGAAAAAGGTTGACGTTAGCTCGTTAGCTGATTCATCAAACTATTTTGAAATAGCAGAGTTGCTAACAATGAAGCAGTCCGTATCTACAATAAGGTACAGGTCTGAACATTTTTCAGTTCAGCTTTGATTATATTACCAGCTGTGCATTGAAATAGTTTGCAATGAAAATCTCTCAGGATTACTAGAAAAAAGAAAAATATAAAAAAATAACTGCTTTAGCCGTTAGCCTAGCACACTCTGCAGGGACGTTCCCAGGAAGCCGCCATTTTAGCTCCGTGAACGCTCTGCAGAATCGGTAAAATCCAGATTAGAAACTTCCAAATCCCCACGAACTCAAGTGCGTTTCCAGCTGGGAAGGATTTGTATGTATAAATCGTCTATGCATCAGAGCAAGAGAGCTGCACCAAGGTTGCAAGCCAGTGTTAAATGTGCAGAGCGATCGGTCTCTGCGCCGGTATGGAAGCCGCCATCTTGCTGCTAACAGCAACCGAATACAACAGAGGCGCGCCGCGGAGAGCTCTGAGCCAAGCTAACGGGCTAACTGCAGGGTGTCTGGCCTCAGATATTTTCTGCAATTGCGTTGGAAAGATGTTTATTTTATTTTACACGTACCCATCAAATCAGTTACTATGTTGTTTTTTAAATGTAATCATTGTTGACTTATTGGTGCCACATATTTATATGTTATGTTACTTTATTGAGATGAGTTTCACTGTGTAAAGGAGGGGTGTTATATTACAAATACACGGTTGCTCTATTGATTATTCAGTAACAACTTTGCAA
The DNA here is from genome assembly GCA_007210695.1 of Neogobius melanostomus. Lineage (NCBI taxonomy): Eukaryota > Metazoa > Chordata > Actinopteri > Gobiiformes > Gobiidae > Neogobius > Neogobius melanostomus. The sequence goes on along the minus strand of VHKM01000013.1, from coordinate 395,431 downwards.
GAGCATTTATAATCTGCATTGAAGCTCTTGTACTGTGGTTCATGTTAGGTGTGTGTCGTTCGAAGTTTAGGTGAGTGTGAATGCAGGTAACTCACACCTGGGGCCAATCAAACAGCAGCCAATGAATATTACAGCATGGGCCTTTATTTCCTCAAAAATCAGTCTGAAGACAGGTTGGTACAGCGCATGGTTAGAGCAACATCATATACACAACATTTGACTTTGATTAATTTATGTTTGGAATATAATGCATATTTAGGAAATGGACTGGAAAAGTTAAGTATCGTAATTTGCGAAGAACTAGTTTGGTTCACTTTAGACCATGATCCTTATCGTTATTTATATTATCCGCCTACATTCAAAGTTATAGATCAACTTTATGCGACGCTAGCGTTAGCAAACGAAACTACCAAACGTGTTATGTGCTGCACAATGCCTGTTTTTTTAATGCATCAACCGGTCATTAGATCGCTGTCACACGCCCCTTCAGTATGTGGCTAACGAGGTTAGCAATTCTTTTGGCTAGGCAGATTTAGCCCAACTTCATGTATGATAAATGTATGCGTTAACTTTGAGTCAAATGGACTTATAAGATGTAAGATTGATTTGTCACACCGAAGCTGAATGTACTACTGTTATATTTAGTGAAACAATTGAACACAAATTTAAGTGAGGCTATTGTTGACATATTGAAGCCCTAAAACTCCTTTACCAGACAAACATGGCGACGCCGACCGTTAGCTGTATAATAAGCGGAAAAGCTGCAGTTTGTCATTTTCTTGGATGAAGTACTTACTGTTTACTGACGAAATAATTCGTTTAAGTCTGGTAAATTTGACGTGTTAATGAATGCTATCACCGCACGGGTATAGCTCTTGAAAATTCAAGAATATAAAATAAATATACGCTTTCATGCCTCCGAGGAAGACGCCATTTTGTGTCTAACTTTTCCGTGCTGCTGCGGAACAGAGCACCCTCTAGAGAGAGAATGGTGTACTGTACACACAAAACCGCAGCCCTTTCCTTTCCTCAGTACTGTAGCCAGTGCTTAATTTGATCCCGTTTGATCCCAATTCTCAGTTTTTCAGGGTAAAGGATCCGGGAAATATTTCGGGGGATCCAGCAAAGATTTGATCTGATATAATGGTGTTTAATGATAGTGTTCCGGCAAATGTTTTGGCCTGTTCCCCGAATCCATAACATCAGACCAAAAGTGTTCCTGAAAATACAAATTTACAAATTAAGCACTGACTGTAGCCCCAAATTCCATATCCGTAATAATAATAATCAACCACAAATGGCACGTAAGAGATTATTCATATAACAGATAGGCTATCAATTGAGTCAATAAGAATTTACATAATCCTCCTCCTCATTTTGTTGCTTGTTTAGGTTCTAAAGCCCACCCAAGGAACAAGCATAGGCTGCGTCTGAAACCATCAAATTATAGCCTCAAGTACTAACACTAGCAACTTAATCAATCAATCTTTATTTATATAGCGCTTTTCATACATTTCATGTAACACAAATTACTTTACAGATTTAAAAGCATTCTCTCACACCCACCTCCTCCCGCAAATACAAACACTAATCCTTAACCTTTCACGGGGTCAACTGTTAGATCTCTAAACAGTTAAGCCGTCGTTCCACATAGCGCGACCCGGCCGCGCACGGCACGATCTACGTGCACGTATCGACTACCCCGCAGACCTTTCTGTTTCCACCACACACACCTGCATTTGTTGTGGGTGGCACCGCACAGATCGTCATTAAAAGTTTAAACTCGCGATGAGAACAAATGTGGACAAATGCTGCCCTCTGGTGGAGTTATGGAATCATTCAGAGGAGCCAAGCTGTATTAAAACAGAAAAGAAACCACTAAATACAACTATGACGGTAAGCTACGTGCAAATGTTACGCTAATGTCACTGGCCCTTTTTCCGTCATACTTAACTCCTTGTATTGGTGCATGTAAGAGTTGCGCCCAACTTGTGTGTGTTTTGTTTTTAGTGACTTTTGCAGTGTTTTTTATACGTTTAGTTATTAGTTTGGGGTGACAGAGCGCTACATGACAGTTAATTAGTGATCCACTCCCCTGACTGAAGCTAACAAAACTGGAGCTTATGAAGGAGGAAGTTGTGTGGGGAGCAGGAGAAGAAAGGCGGCCGGGTAGCCGAGAAGGTGCACACGCACAGGAGTGGCGGACTGATGGCGCGAGCGAACTCGCGAGCGAACTACCGACGAGGTCGAAGAGCAGCCGTGAAGGAGCGGGCCGGATTATTTACAACGCCTAAACCAGCTAAGTACAGGGACGTGTCCAGCCTGTTGTCATTCTGATCCTGCTTTCCCTGGGATCCTCCTCTGCCCTCGCTGTTTTACGGAAGTAACGTGGACGGGGGAGAGCACCGTGTGACCGGAGGCGGTTCAAGACGCAACGCAGGTAGAGAAGAACGCGTCGGGGGGCAGACGTGCTACGGACAGCTCAGATCCAATTCAACGCATAACGAGAGCTAAGTGAAGGGACGTGAACCCCCTACCGACTCGCGTGCACCGTGATTTGTTGGTTTATTTCTACTGCCCACTATTATTGAGATCAAATTCCATTCTCTGCAGTGTCAAGGGACGAGCGCTGTAGACGAGGGGACGCCGCGCCTCCTTTCACCGCACCCACGTTCGGATTTTATTGAGGGGGACTTAACTTTTAGACTTCTGGATCCGTTGGCTCTGGGTTTTTATTGTGTATCCTCATCATCATATTGACTATTTTTATACATATTTTTCTATTAAATCTATTATAAACTTTTAAAGCACGGCGCCATTAATTAACAGTGGTATTCTATAAGCTGGTTTAGAACCTCACCTTGTGTGACACGAACACCAGCTAAAGTTGAGCTAACAGCGGCTAAATGCTAATATCGGCAAAATCCCCTTTTAGCACAGCGGTATGATGTTGTGAAATATTTAATCTGTATTACCTGGCGTGTTAATAGTGAGGGCTGTACACTCTCGTTGCCAATTAGAGGCCAGCAGTCTGTTCACGTCACATCAGACACGGGTTAGCGCGCTTTGGCCACAGCCAGAGGTCGGTCCCAAAACCTATACCTGGTCAGACCGGTTTGGCACTGGCCTTTGTTATGGAAAAGCTCGACAAAGCGGGTGAAAAAGCCATTCAGTGGACACACGCCTGCATGTGGAAAAGAGCCTTTAGTGAACTTTTGCTTCAGCAGCATTTGCCCAATTCGACCGTCCGATATTATAATAGATCCATGGTCCCTACCCAAGGGAAGAGAAGTGACATCACCAACAGCTGTTTTTCTTCTTCTTTAAAGTTATTGGTGGAGTGCAGGCCAAACAAAAGCATATGCCGCCACCTACTGTATAGTGTCCAACAACAACATATAGTGTCCAATAGGGATGTAACTATTCACTCAAGCTTCCATTCGATTTCCGATTTTAAGTTCCCGATTTTTCTTTAACCTTTTTTTAAAGGAGCTATATCATGCAAAATCGACTTTTTGGAGATTTTAGTCATGTTGTTATGCTATTTCCTTATCAAAAACACCCCCAGAGCGTTTTTTGGCTTCATTCACGCAGTTACGCAAGTAATCCTCCTGAATCCTGCTCTCTGAGCAGCTGTTCTGCCCTCTCCTGGTAAATGACTGAGCTGTTCAGTTGTGTCGTCACAAAGGAACGGAAGTGCTCTACGTCTGTAATGTCTTGCGGCGGTGCGGCGGCGGTGGTGGTGGTGGTGAGCCATTTATGAAACTGTGTTGCACATGTCAACACCTTATAATTGCATTATGTGAAGTAACTTCACTTTTTGCAGCAATATTTATAATACTGCAAATGTGGAATGAGCGGAGAGAGGGGCGGAGTTAACTGAATCGAAGCGTCTTGTCTTCCGGGTAGGGAAAATACCCCCCAAAAATACTTATTTCTCTCAAAAATTAGTACTCCATAGTGATAGAGGTACAATATATCATATATATGCCTATACTTTACTTTGGAATGGCTAAAATAGCATGATACAGCTCCTTTAAGATAAGGGATATGACTCATTCATACCAATGTTTCTTTTGTTTTCATATCTGCATTTTTCTCCTTGTAACAAACTGCAACTGTCTCAGTAAGAGAACTTTACATTACAAAAAATTACAAGACATGAAAATTAACTATAATCATTTTGACATGTGCATGTAAACATGTTTTCAGCATAAATAAGATATGTAGCAAAGCATTTGAGACATCTTTATTTTACCAAACTTTTTTATTTTTTTTTTTGTTGCAGTTTGAACACAATACTAGCATTTGGAACTAATTTTACAGTGCGTTTTTTTTTCTTTGCAACCCTCACACAGCCTCTTGGTGCAGCCTTTGTAATCATAAGGAGGAAAGAGATGACAGCTCCCTATAGATATTGGATTATTTGACCAACGGACATTTGATGAGGATTTCAGCAGAATCAGAGCAGGTTGGTCAGATGTTTTGTCAGATTATGATCTTTGGTAAACTTCTGTTATAATCAGTGCTTAATTTGATCCCCCGTTTGGGGAACGCATTCCCCCAATTTCCAGTTTTTCAGGGTAAAGGATCCGGGAAATATTTTGGAGGATCCGGCAACGATTTGATGTGATATAATGGTGTTTAATGAGAGTGTTCCGGCAAATGTTTTGGCCTGTTCCCCGATTCCATCACATCAAACCAAAAGTGTTCCTGAAACTACTAATTTACAAATTAAGCACTGGTTATAATGCTAAACTCTGCGTTAGCCGCTAACGCTAATCTCGTAGCCGCTAACTACAGCTGCATCTGCTGCTTCTACAGTATGCCTACACGCGTATGTCTTTACATGGTGTGGCATGTGTTGGGGGTGAGGCGGGGAGCTTGTCTTGAGAAAAAGTTAGCTGGCTGTTTTTAACGATGCAATGTGAAAATAAAGCTATTCCGGACGGGCAAAATGGAGTAGCTGAGGGTGGTTTTACCATAGATTCCTATTTTTTACATCGATTCACATTTTACGCATTTTAAATCGATTTTAGATTAATCGTTACATCCCTAGTGTCCAAAGAAAGACATTTAAGGCACACAAAAAAAAAGAAAAATCCAAATGATCCTTCACATTTCCCTTTAGCTCATTTTATCTCAACAGCTGTTTCATAAAGCTACAGTATGCAAATTAGCCATGTGGCTTAAGTTTGTACCAAATGAGAGCAAAAGCCCAAACTGCCTTCATTTAAGCCATTTACTGAGGCAGCTCTTTAAAACCTGACATGTGACTGTCCTGTGGTGACTCTAACATGTATTTTGTCACTTTTATCAAGTTTGGCTTGTGCAGAATCTTTTCTTTTTTTTAAATCATTAAATGTGCACTTGTCAATCAACAGTGGAGGGTGGGGCGAGGGGTGGGTGGATTGGGGCTGCAGTGGCTTATGGGATGGCACATAGCTCCTAATCGCCGGTAAGGGACCACCAGAGGTCCCTATGCTAAAGTAGCTATGATAGTTAGCATTGAGGCTCCTTTCCCTAAGTCCTTCCTAACTGACAGCCCAATTTGGATGCTTCTTATCATGGTGGACGCTGACGCACATCCGGTTTGGCGTAAGACCTCTTACCAATCTGCTCGTTTCGGATGGGGCCATACACAGGGCCAAAAGCTTTGGCTTGCCACATCCTACGACTAAAACCAGTAGTCCATGAATCGGAATTCACAGCTTGGCCAAAAACCTGGATTCAGGCAGTGCTAAGATGATCTGGGGTCGCAGGTCTAGTTTCAGCAACATTTGTGCCCAAAAATGAGATCAGCTCAAAGAGTGGGTCGGGGAACATGGGACATAATTTTCACACGTGGATTGGCCACCACATACTGCAGACCTTGACCCACTGAGAATCTTCGTGATGTGATCTTGCATCATCCATTCAAGATGTTGATAAAAATCAATGCAACACCAGATAGAAATACATCTTTTGACATGCCAGAAAGCAAATGTGTTTGTAATCAAAGCTAAAAAAATAAAAATTGGAGCTTTCATAAATTGTTGCCTCATTTTAAAACGAGAGGTGTGCATGCCATACCTTTTAACATTTAAAAGTTCTGTTACCTCCTAATTGCTGGTTATAAAGTCACACTTGGGCCTTGACACAGTCCACACAACTTACTTTGATCATATGTTACAACTGTGGTTATGTAGGAACTGGCTGCAGTTAATGCCCTGTTTCTGTAGGTTTCCTCCAGGTGCTCTGGTACAATTAAAACATGTGTAAATAAAAAGGAGTAAGGGACCCCTCAAGTGTGACTTTCCTAGTTTAAAACAAAAAGTCATAATTTGATTCCAAAGCTGTTGGCATGCAAATTAAATGGATGTTAAATCATTTTTTGTTATAGTAATAGAACTTTACTTAAATAAACACAAAATGTTGGTCAAATGTGTCTACAGATTAATCAGATATATCAGGGACAGTGTAAGAGCATATGGACATAATTCACAAAAAAACAAATTTTGCACAATTTTAAAAGTGGACACACATATAATTAAAAAATACAACCATGTCTTTGCCAGTATACATAGTTTGGCTTGTTTTATATGAATTTGACCTTCTTTGTAACATGTAATAACACAGTTACTGAGGGTAAGCACTAGCATTTTCATTCTTAACACACCCCTTAATGTTTCGTACTGAGTGTTATAGCAAATAATAATGATATAATAATACTTTGGCTTCCCCCGTAAAGTAAATATGATTGTGTCTCATGATTCAACTGTAGTGGAAATGTGTGGAGAAAGAGGGAAGCTTGTGTCTATTAATACTCTATACTCTAAATTAGATTGCAGAACTTCGACTGTAAACTGAAAGTTTGTCCCATTGACTATAACTAAAGCTGAATTTCACAGCACCACACACCAGGATTTACTCTTTTAATTTAATACTAGCTACGTCTTTAAATAATATGAATTGTTGTGTTCCCAAGGAAAAGACAGCTAAATAAAAAAACGTTACATGGATTTTTATCTCCAATAAAACATCTTTGGTCTTGCATTGGTCCATTTCAAACTGGCAGATGACGGCAGCCATGAGCAAAGGGTCGTGTCTCTGCTCTGTTTCGGTTTCTACTCTCTTTAAGAAAGCTTTATTCCTTAGATGTCCAGCTTTAGTAGTGTTTTGCCGCCAGTTACTTAAAATTGATATGTACTATTGAGTATGTGGTCCAGATCGGGTTCAAGTTGGACTTAAAGAGCAACTAAACACCAAATCAAGTTTTTTTTTACTGATAAACTGTCTCAATGGGTGTCTCATAGTGTTGTCCACTGGTCCCTGACATTATTCTGACATTATAGCGCAAACATGTGTAAAATCCTAACTTTGGCCTGAAACGAATGGGTTGCGCCCCCTTCAGGGTAAACTCTGCTACTAAATTAGAATTTCCTGATTGGCTGGAGAGTGTCCACAGCCTCCACAGAACGTCATAAGCCTCACCAGCTCCACAGGTGCTGCCAATTGTCCTGCACATTGTCCTGCCCCTGCAACTGTGGTATATAACCAAGTCCCTCCCACGTAATCAGTCTGCTGTGATTGTGCCAATGGCAAAGGCCCACACACTCACCCCCCGCCCCCCAAACTTCAGAGACCGCCTCTTTCTCGACTTTTGTTTGTGGGTGGGGAAAGGCTTTGGCACGCCTGTTTAGGTACTCTTTAAGGCAGTTACAGGTGAAGAGTTTTGGTAAAAGCTGGTGACAGTGATATTACTGCGTTTTAGACTGAAGGTATTCCAGTTCATCACTCTCCTCTGGCAGCCTGGACTCAGCTGGACTCCTCACCAAATCTACAAATCAGAACATCAGATTCAAATGAAGTTGGTTCGACATTCACAGAGGAAGATGCACACACAAGGAAAACACAATCAGAGAAAAACTAAAATGCCAAATTCTTGTGCTTCACAAACAAGACACTGGACTTTTATGTAATTACAGTAAGTTACAGTAAGATTTGTAAATAATCATGTAACTATTCATTATATAGGATTATTTATTATCCTATTTATTAAATTCTTGTTTTGAATCTGTTTTTATGTGTGACTTATGTGTGCATCTGATATTAATCCTGAAGGATTTTCAGTTTATCGTATTGTATCGTTATATTCTATATATTATTCCACATAGTATAAAAACAATTATCGCAATTCTTACAGTGATCCTCTGTGGAGAGCAGTTCAGGAGTCCGGATAAGGCCCTGGTCGTAGCGAGCGATCTTCTCCAACAAATGCAGTTTGCTGGGGTTTAACACAACTGGGACACAGAGAGACAAGTTAATTGAAGAGTACAATAGTGTGACAACATACTTTATGCATGTTTTGGTTGTTTTAACCTCTTAACACAAAGTGCGCCTGAACCGAGCGCAATTTCTCCAGTTGGGCCGACCTACCTACATTTTAAAAGTTTCTTGACTGGAGGACTATAGGCCAGTGCAACATCTCATTTGAAGGCTAAGACCAACAAAACTGATCTAAACAGATCTTTTTTTTCCTTGCGTTGTTGCAGTGTTGTTGTTTTTTTACATAACTTTATCACTTTTTTTCTGTGCATTTTAATGTTTTTTTTTGTTGCACTTTCATCCTGTTTTGTTATTTTGATGTTTTTATCAAGAAGATTTTAAGGTGCCTTCACACCTATCACAAGGCAGGTGCAGTTGATTCCTGTATATTGTCAACGTGAAATGCGCTCACATGTGTGGGTAATGAATGTCTGGCGATTAGAGCAGCGTCAATCAGCGGCAGCTGTTCAGTGAGGCATAAATGCAGTGTTAGGAGGCAAACACACGCATTCACGAAAAATGTATTGATCATCTGAATTTGGAACAACATAACGAAAGTTACGTAGGTAACTACGGTTCTATGAATCCCTGATGACCGCCAGAGGCGGTGCATAAAGCACTGAATGATCATCCTTACGCATATGCAGGTCGAGAATTAATGACAACAAAGTCACATGTGACCTCCCCGTGGCTCACGCGAGTCTATATAGCCACGTGACACCGGAAGCTCAGTCCCTCAAAACTTCTCGCATGCAGGAGAGTCCGAGGGACCGGACGCTCTGGCGGTCATCAGGGATTCATAGAACCGTAGTTACCTACGTAACTTTCGTTCTATTTCATCCCTTCTGACCGCCAGAGGCGGTGCATAAAGCACTGAATGACACATATCAACAAAGTCCCGAGGAATCCAAGAACCTTAACAGTAGACAACCACACCTACCTTACGAGGTAACCGAGTGGTGCCGAAGGATTCCGTCCAGTGGGTGGGACACCGCCACGTTCACCCGGTAAAATCTAGAGAATGTCGAAGCCGACGTCCACGAAGCCGCTCCGCAAATCACGTCCAGGGGAACACCGGTCAAGGCAGCCCATGACGTGGTCAAACCCCGAGTGGAGTGGCACCTCACACCCTCCGGTAGAGAACGACCCTGTGAGACGTAGGCCCGTTTAACAACGTCCACAACCCAATGGGCCAGCCGTTGTTTAGACAGGGCCCGCCCAAGCGAGGACCGGTATGACAGACAAACAAGTTGTCAGACTTGCGGACCCCCGCCGTGGCCCGGATGTACAGCTCAAGAGCACGTACCGGACACAGAGGCTCGGACGACTCCAAAGCCCCAAAACGTGCTAGCTGGAGTGGGCGCACAGCAGCAGCAGTGGTAAGCACCTTGGGGAGAAAAGAGGCATCAGGCCAGAGTGTAACCCCAGAGCCGTCGGCATTCCACCGGCAGCACGTATCGTGAATTGACAGGGCCTGCAGCTCGCCAACCCGTTTTCCAGAGGCCATAGCCAAAAGAAACGCCGTCTTCAATGACAGCCACTTCAACCCCGCCTGGTCCAAGGGCTCGAATGGAGGGGCCCGCAGGGACTCCAGAACGAAGGACAGGTCCCATGACGGAGCCACTGGTCGACTGGGAGGACGGAGGCGCCGGGCACCTTTCAAAAAAGCCGACACTGTACTGTCCCTGCCAACCGAACGGCCATGAAACCCACGATGCCAGCAAGAAATTGCTGCCACGTACACCTTAAGGGTAGATGGCGAGCGACCCTTGTTAAAGAGGTCCTGTAAAAATGCCGATATGGACGAAAGCATTGGACAGCGTCAAGATCCCTGCCCCTACACCACCTGTCGAAAAACCTCCATCTGCTGGCATACAGCAGACGCGTCGACGGCGCCCGGGCACAGGCGATAGTTCGGCCTATATCCCCACCGTAGTCGGAGAACGAGACCCCGGGCCCCGCAGCGGCCACACCCATAACTGGAGACGATTGGGATCGGGGTGCAGGATCCTCCCCCGAACTGGGACAGAAGGTCCCTCCTGGACGGCAGGCGCCTGGGCAAGCTGCAGCAGAGCCTGCGCAGCAGTGGAAACCAGGTCCTGGCTGGCCAAAACGGGGCTATCAGGATCAACCGATGCCCTTCCTGAGAGACCCTGAGCAGTGTAGGAAAGATCAGGGGAAACGGTGGGAACGCATACAGTAGAGACCCGGGCCAGTCGTGCGCCAGCGCATCTAGGCCCAGGGGAGACGTGCCGTTCGCCAGACCGAACCACTGGGGACTGTGTGGACTCTTCTGACGCAAACAGGTCCACTTCTGCCCTGCCGAAGGTCTGCCAAACCTGTTCTACCACCTCTGGGTGAAGCCTCCATTCTCCTGGCAACGGCGACTGCCGGGACAGGAAATCTGCCGCCATGTTCCGTACACCCGGAATGTGCATGGCCCTCAGGCTGGCCAGACGTGGAGCCGCCCAAGTCAGGATCTGAGTGACCAACGTCACCAAACCCAACGACCGAGTGCCCCCGTGGTGGTTGATATAAAAAACCACGCTTGTGTTGTCGGACCTGACAAGAACATGCCTGCCCCGTAGATGTGGGAGAAAATGTCGCAACGCCAATCTCACCGCCATCATTTCCAACGTATTGATGTGTAGCCGTTGTTGCCACGGCGACCACATCCCTTGTACAGTCTGCCCTTGGCACGTTGCTCCCCAACCTCGGAGAGACGCGTCCGTGTGGACGACCTCCCGCCGAGCTGGAAGGGAACCCATCGGAACTCCCTGTGTGACGTAGCGACTCTCTCGCCACCGAGACGCTAGGCATTGAGAAGACACGTGCAGGCGCCTGCGCCTGTGGTCGTGTCGCTCGGGGTTCAGGTGTAGACCATTCAGCCACATCTGAAGCGGACGAAGAGACAGTAGACCCAGAGGAACTACTGCTGACGCCGCCACCAACTTCCCCAGAAGGCGTAGGTAGAGGATATAGGGCAGGGCCCTCCCACGCCGGAACCGCGGAAGCATGTCTAAAATGTCCCGCACACGCTGACGTGAGGGGCACGCGGTCATGGTTCGAGAATTCAAAACCATCCCGAGAAAATTGGTTACCTGTGTGGGGACGAGGTTGCTCTTCTCCATGTTGACCCGTAAGCCTAGGGACGCTGCGTGGTCGAGCACAACTTGCGTGTCCCGAATGGCTTCCTCGCGAGATTGGGCGCATATTAGCCAATCGTCCAGATAGGGCAGGATTGTCAGTCCCCGAACCTGCAGTGGGGACAGAGCAGCAGCAATGCATCTGGAGAACACTCGGGGAGACAGGGAAAGTCCGAAGGGAAGGACTCGGAACTGATGGTGCCTCCCTTGGAACGCAAAACGGAGGAACCGCCAATGTTGAGGCGCAAGTGGGACATGAAAATAAGCATCTTTCAAATCGATCGACGTGAACCAGTCCCCTGGTGAGATTGCCTGGAGGACATGTGGGACACGTAGCATTTTGAACGGAATGACTTTTAAAAACGCGTTCAGACCTCGCAGGTCCAGAACAGGGCGCAAGTCGCCCGTCTTTTTTGGGACGAGGAAATACCTCGAGTAAAAGCCCCCTGGGTCCAGTAGGGGGTCTACGGGCACAATAGCACCCTTGGCTAGTAAGGTGCATATTTCTTCGGACAGTGTCCGTGCCCTGACCGGGTCGTGGATCACCGTGAGTACGACACGGCCGTGAATGGGAGGCCGGCGGCGGAACTGAATGCGGTATCCCCGGACAGTGTGGCCAGCACCCATTCGTCTGGGGTGTGAGCAGCCCAGACTCTGAGTTGACCCGGGGAAAAATATCCGACCGCCGGCCGAAGGGTCTCAACTGCGTGCCCCACGCCCTCTGGAGGGCCTAGGGGGGCGCTGGTAAGACTGCCCCCTCCGCAAAGGGCGGAGGGGCAGAGCGGAACCTTGTGACCGCCGGTCCGGGACCGGTCCGTGGTCCCGGCGACGAGGCTCGGGAAAGGAGTTGGACTGAGTTGCAGAGTACCTCCGTGAGGACGAAGAGGTAGCCCCGAAACCCCCATGAGGAGGGGGGCGCCTCTGAAGCCCCACCAACTGTTGCCTAGTGCGGTTTGCCTGGGCGGTGCGCTCTAGAGCCTCCAGTGCAGCGGCCCCAAACAACTCCCCCGGAACTACCGGCACACCCCGCAATGTCCGTCGACTAGACTCCGAAAGCGGGGACTGTGCCAGCCACACTTGGCGTCGTGTCTGCACCAGCGTAGACATCAAACGCCCAAGCTCCCTCGACATTAGGGCAAAAGCCTGTAGGGACGCATCCAACAAGCCCTGCGTGGGCTGGTCGACAGATCCCCCCTCTAGTGAGGCCGACAGACCCAACATGAGGTGAGAGAGGGAGTTCCCAATACGACCCATGCGGCCACCCATGTCGTACGCCTTGCAAAGCAGGTCGTCTGTGATCCGACACTGTGGCCGCGGACACCTCGCATTTGTACGCAAAGTCTCCTCCGGTTGTACAATGAGGGACGCAATAGCCGGTTCGACTGAAGGCATGTGCCCCAGGCCGAATTTTTCGGCATCCTGCATCGCCGCCAACGCTCGCCCGTCCGTTGTGCGCCGCGAAAACGCCTTAGTGTCCGTCCAACACGCGTGTAACTCCTTCACATATTCCTCTGAAGGAGGAACTGCAAAAGGCGTTGTGGCCGGTTGGTGCCGGAAGAAAACGCTGGCCTGGGTCTGTTGTGACTGAGGCACGTCCAACCCCAAGCGCGTGAGGGCAGTCTTAATAGCCACGGACACGGACTCATCCCCCGTGCCATGAGAACCCTGAGAAATATGAGACCCAGACTCCGAGGCACGAGAGCTCAGCACATCATGATCCTCCTGAAACAGGGTATCAGACGCAGCAACGGACATCACATCATCATGATGGACCCCGTCGTGTTCCCGTGGGGCCACCCCCTCGCGTCCCGCGGTGGAGTGAAGGTTTTGAAGCAGAGCCTTCATCTGTACCATCTCCGATGCGAGGTTGTCCACCTTACTGGACAACCTGCCACTGGGATCCGCCTTCCTCTGCTTCTTCCTCGGACGAGGCTGGGTCTCCGAGGAAGGGCGTTTGCGTGTAGGCACCTGTCCATCAGGTAGCCCAGAAGACGGAGTGTGCAAATATGAGAGATCCTCTGTTGCCGCCAGGCGAGCGACCTTCACCGAATGTGGCATTATCATGCAGTTAGGGCATGTAGTGCCGGTGAGGGCTTCCCGCAGATGGTCCGCCCCAAGACAGGATGGGCACAAGTCATGGCCATCCTCCGGTTGGAGAGGGGCCATGCAGAGTCTGCAGCACAGCTGTTCCAGCATGGTGCCGAAACACACGCGCGCGTGTGCGCTAGAGTCAGGTCGAGCAGAGAACGCCACTAGTGACTCTATAAGGCCTGAGCACGGGGCCACAACCCGGGTCGAGCAGAGAACGCCACTAGCGGTTTGTGACAGGCCCACAGATAGCTTAAGCAATACAATACAACCGTTTTTTGTTTTTGTTTTTTTTGTTTTTTTAAACAAGGGAGACCGCTTGAATCTGTAAAAAGCTAATTAAATAGCAAACTGATAAACTGAAAACAGCTGTAATCAATAAACAATAATGACAGACTGCGGTATATGACGGCAAAATGCCTGTAATTAATAATATAAGCCGTATAGGCAATAACCAAATAAAGCAGTACACTTTAGTAATCCAAAACTACCGTTAGTCAAATTCAACGGCAAAATAACAAGACACTCACCAGTAGTAAACAGGTCGAACAACGGCGATGACCGAAAGTTCGTGAATGGACGCTGCTTGTGCAGCCCTTGGAGGGCGAGAAGACTCGCAGCTCCGACTGTACCAGTCCCAGGGCCACCAGCAACAAACAGCAAATTAGTGGAGTTCGCACGAAAAAACCGCTTACAACCACACACATCCAACCTGCATGCGAGAAGGTGAAAAGGGACTGAGCTTCCGGTGTCACGTGGCTATATAGACTCGCGTGAGCCACGGGAGGTCACATGTGACTTTGTTGTCATTAATTCTCGACCTGCATATGCGTAAGGATGATCATTCAGTGCTTTATGCACCGCCTCTGGCGGTCAGAAGGGATGAAATAGAACCACCTCTACTACATCTTAGAGACAAGTGAAACAGAGACACCGTCTGAAAAAAGGAGGAAATCTTCATGATTATCAGCAGCTGTGGTTTGAAATGCCTTTTTCGAGCCCAGGCATTTGGATCAGAGGAATTACATGCTTCAATAAACGTATGAAAACATGGGCAAAATAAAGGACGCACTGGATTACAAACATGTTTTAAAGGGGATTTTGTCATGACATGATCGCTGGACAGACGGGTACTACACACTCCAAACCCACACATATTGAAATAATATCCAAGAGAGGGAGAGACGAAAGAGGAGAGATTTGCCTCAAGTGTCAGAGAAATGAAGGCTGGTAAAACTATTCCACTGTCACCAAAGTACAAGCAAAGAAACAGGAAACTGTTTTCATTCATATCTTAGTGCTTAGCAGCAACAGTGCTGAGTTGTTGGGTTTTTTTTTAGGCTCCGCCTGAGGTGAACACATGCAAGCGTCTGATTGCAGCCTTTCAAGCGTCCAAATAGAAGCAACAGCGCAGTCTGTGCAGTTAGGTGTGTAGGCACCTTTAGATTTGGGTAAAGCCAAACTGGAGAAAATGTGCCCGGTTCAGGTGGGGGTTAAGAGGTTAAAAAGGCCATTTTATACCAACGTGGAGGAAAAATAAGATTACAAATAGAGACTGACCATAAAAGTTTTAGGTTTTATGCTAATACTGAGGTGTAGAATCTATCTGCCAAATGTCTGCATGATACGGTTGTTAATTTAGGGCTGGGCAGTATTTGTTTGTTCAACCTAATGCTACAGAATGATATTAAAACAGTCTTGTGTATCTCAAAGCACCTTGAGCGCTAAACCAAAAATAGGTTTTACATTTCAAGCATCAGCCAAATAAATTATTAAAACTTTTTGTACATCCGGACCATAAAGTGTCGCTTTATACGTGCTTGTTCCTACCAGGTGAGTGTGACTGCAGTGACTCAGCCGGAGAACTGCATTCTGGGAGTCCTGATGCCTGGGGAAAGTTAAACTGGTCTTCTGTGGGCACTGAGGGCTGGGTTGCCTGGGTCGGTCGGCTGAGCGGTTCACAACTGGACTGTTCTGGGAAAAAACCATTGGACTTGATGTCGTACTGTGAATACCCTCTGCTCTCGTCGGTCTCACAGGGTCCGTCGAACGATGAGCATAATGGGGGCGGCGAAGAGGAGGCGTGAGGGGGGTGCTTGGGGCTCACTGTGGAGGAGTGGAGTGTCTGTGGGGGGGACAAGGAGCTCGGTTTGGGGTAGTAAGTGTGTTCCGACGGGCCCTCGGTGTTCAGGGACATGGCGGAGAAGCAGGAGTCCAGCGAACGGGGTGGTCTTGGGTGGGGAGGTGTAGTGGCAGAGGAGTCGAGGTCGGAGGGGAGAGACGAGGGAGAGGAACTCGAGGGATTCAAAGTGACATTAAGCTTATGGAGGGTCTTGTACACCTGTGAAAAGACAGGAAAAGAATACGTCAAAGGCTACTGCTTCAAAGTGGTTCAATGCCTATAGAGGTATTTGTCACGAGTGTGCTTCTTTTGCCTATTGCCCCTGAAAGTCTGAGTAGGTGAAGTGAGAAAGCCCCTGCTCGCGGCTCCATGTAGGCCCAACTTCAGCCAGGTCTTCTGCTTGCTGTCCCTTTTCCGCTTTTCTTTTTGTTTTGTTTTTTCTTTTGTTCTAGTTTACTTTACACAACCCTGCACATACACAATGCTCTAAACCAGGGGTCTCCAACAGGCGTAAGTGGCCCTTGAGATGAGTCAATCTGGTCAATCTCTTGTAGAGCACAAATTAGTATGTAAAAAAAAAAAGTACCGTATTTTCCGGACTATAAGTCGCACTTTTTTTCATAGTTTGGCTGGGGGTGCGACTTATACTCAGGTGCGACATATATATCAAAATGTACAATTTCGCATGTTTGTTATTTTCATACTGACAGCCACTAGAGGACGCTCTAGGCTTGTGCACCAGTATCTGCTACTCCTGTTAAAAAACGGCAATCGAGCAGCAGAAAGAAAGTGTGGAGTGGGCGAGAAACTTGTGAGGCAAAAAGCGGAGGTTACTCTTACTGCAATGAAGAAAACCAGAAAATTGCTAATTGCAGGCAAAAAGCTAGATGGCCACAGCTAGAGCAAATGGGTTCTTGAACAACGTGCTGCCGGGAGAGGCTTGTCAATGGAGCAGTTACGCCTCCATGCCCATGTAGTTGCGAAGGCTGGTGCGACTTATACTCCAGAGCGACATATGTTTTTTTCTTGTTCATTATGCATTTTTTGGCTGGTGCGACTTATACTCCGGAGCAACTTATAGTCCGAAAAATACGGTAAGTCTTTAGCGTATTCCTATGCGGAGTTATGATGATATAACCAGAATGCTAGGGGGCAGCTTAAATAAAAAAAGGAAAGAATTCCACAGTTGTCCAGCAGAGGCCACTGGTATAAGGATATAAACAACACATTATAGCCATGTGGTAAAAATGGTCAGTCTGCCCAATTAAAACATATGTTACTGGAGCTTTTGTTTATGGACCCCGCAAAAAAATTAAATTTTATATATATATATATATATATATATATATATATATACCCCTGCTCTTAACTATGACGCCATCTTTTAATTCACCATATCTCGAGTAAAATTACAAAAATATTGTCAGACCTCTGTCATGGACGGTCTCTTCTTCCATTTGTCCGAACAACAACTTCGAGCCAAAGACACAACCTGCGTGAAGCCAGATGGTACAGCAGCCCCACCTACAAACGGATCAAATGTTTCAAAACAATTACCTAAAAATAGCACACACACACACAAAAAATCGATTTCATCAACTACAGACACAAAACACTAACATGACAGGAGCCGTTTGTCGAGTTGTTTTCTCCACTCTGCTTCACTATCCTCAACGTCTTTCACCAAATCCTTCTACAAACAAAACAGAACAATTTATATTAATTCACAAACTTAGAGGAACTTCATTTAGAAGTGAGATTCGGAATCAAGTTTATTGCTAATGAAGTTAAAAAGTTTAATATCATTAGCCACTGAACTGATTTTTAATATGATAAATAAATACATACTTAAACATGGTACTTATTTTTAACCTTTTTGAACTTAAACTTTAAAACGATACCAAACATGAATGTGTCTAAAATGTGAATACTCTGAATCTTCACCAGGTAAATGTCTCGTCCTGTTTTCTTGTCCTTCTCCAGAGCTCTTCGTCCAGTTAAAATCTCCAGCAAAACCTAGAGACACCACAAACATTAATTCCCCACCTCCAGCCACATACACTACATCTCCCATGAGGCCTTGCTCGTTCTCACCACTCCGAAGCTGTACACATCAACTGCTGTGTTCAGTTTGCTGCCCCGTATGTAGTCTTCAGGCAGATAGGCTAGCGTTCCCCTCACCACCTGTGTTGTGCCAAGGGAGCAGGTCTGAGCCGCTGTGCGACCAGGGGTGCGACCAGGCATGAACTGAGCCAAACCGAAATCTGCCAACTTCGCCTCCAAGTGACGGTCCAGTAGGATGTTAGAGCTATAAAAGAATATTTGAAGTTATCAATCAAAACGCAAAGATGTTGTTTTAACAGGTCCCATTTGTTTTGTATTGTACAGTGGCCTCTTGCTATAACGCAAACCGCTTTATAGCGGCCTCGCTGTTTCCCAGATTTTTTTTTGTACAATTTTGCATGCTTTTATGAACGCACCTTGTGTTCTGCGTCCTGATTGGCTAACGCCCAAAGCACACCGAGATGCTTTGACGCATGGCAAAAGAGCTGCCTCCTTTATTTTCTATGAGAGAACACACACCGAGGCTACAGTGACGCACGGAGGAAAACACATGCTTTTAACCCTCCTGCAGAGGCACAGACGAGTCTCTGGCCTGTGACAGACAAAGAGACTGCCATAAACTTTGTTGGGAGGGACGAAAGAAGCCGCGGAGACAGAGAAACGCAAGGTTAAGAAATTAACCCCGGTTCTCTGAGACATGAGTGAGGTATCTCACATATGGGAACGCTCTCACGCTGTTCCCCCAGAAGCCCAGTTACATTACGCCAGTCCCCCGACTGGCTGTCAGACGTGACGTCGCTCCCCAGAGGAGGAGGGACTTCCTCCTACTATAAGAGCGCCACGACACGTCATAACATCAGTCAAAGCAAGCACACCTCTTCTCGCTCCAGGCAAGAAGGGCGGTCTGGTGAGATCTTGCGTTCTCTTTCAACATTCGTTTCGGTATCTCACATATGGGATGTCGAGACTCCCGTATTGCCAGACAAGCTTACTCGAAGACCGATAATAAAAACCTACAGAGACACTCAGTGTGAAGCCCCACGCTCAGAACATTCTGAGACAGTGAAGGGCCTGTGACATCCAGTCTATAAAACCTGGCAAAGGTGTGAGGCGTAGCCCAACTGGCTGCTGCACAAATCTCCTCTACCGAGGTGCCCTGGAAGAGTGCCCATGAGGTAGCCATGCCACGAGTGGAATGCGCGCGCAGTCCCGCAGGGGGTTGAAGCCCACAGCTGTTGTAGGACGCTACAATAGCTTCCACCAACCAGTGAGACAAACGCTGTTTGGAAAGGGGCTTACCCGGTGGGGTTGGGCCCATGATACAAACAGCTGCTCAGATTTCCGAAATGTAGAGGTCCTGTCCACATACGTGCGTAACGCGCGCACCGGACAGAGCGCATGGAGCCGCTGATCTTCCTCCGAAGAGAACGGAGGAGGTGAAAAAGCAGACAGCTCAATCGGAAGGCATGACAAAGTCGGGTTGAAGACTTTTGGCATAAAGGCAGGGTTAGGTCTCAATAAAACCTTAGAACCCCCCTTATAAATTGCATACATGATGCGTTAACAGACAGCGTGTGTATGTCACTCACACGTTTGGCTGATGCCAATGCCAGCAGCAAAACCGTCTTATAAGAGAGTAGTTTTAACTCCAGTTCATGCAACGGCTCAAATGGTGGGCGAGACAAAGCGCTCAGCACTGTCGTAAGATCCCATGGAGCGACCAGGTTCCTTGAAACTGGTTTTAGGCGTCGTGCGCCTTTCATAAACTGGCATATAAGCGGATGCTGACCAGCCGTTTTATCTCCAAAACCAACGTGGCAGGCCGATATAGCGGCCAAGTACACTTTAATGGTGGAGAAAGCAAGCCCTTTATCCAACAAACTCTGGAGGAAAGTTAGAATAGCAGGCACGGGGCTCTGAAAGGCGACGTGTCCTGAATTTACGCACCATTCCTCAAAAGCACGCCATTTACCGTCATATGCACTACGAGTGGACGCTGCTCTGGCGCTCTGTATAGTGGCAATGACGTTGTCCGGGAGACCCGTAGAGGATAAGTTCAGCCTCTCACGGGCCAGGCCCACAAAGCCAGGCGCTCCGGATGAGGGTGGAATATTTCCCCGCGCGCCTGCGTCACAAGATCCCTGCGCAAAGGCAGAGGCCATGGGCGGCTGCACAGAAGTTGAAATACCTCCGCCATCCAAAACATCGCTGGCCAATACGGGGCCACGAGGATTAGGGAGTGCTTCTTCTCCCGGACCCGGGAGAGAATAGCAGTGATCAGCTCTAACGGGGGAAACGCGTACAGGAGAGTGCGTGGCCACTCGTGTGCCAGTGCGTCCACTCCCAGTGGTGCGCTCCGATCCATCAGAGAATAATATAAGTGGCACTGAGCGTCCTCTTGTGACGCAAACAGGTCCACCTCGGCCTTGCCGTATTTCTCCCATATCTGTGTCACAACCCCGCTGTGGAGTTTCCAATCTCTGTAGCGAGGGTTGCCCCGTGAGAGGAGATCCGCTCCTCGATTCAAAAGACCGGGAACGTGTGTGGCTCTCAGTGACAGTAGATGAGAGTTGGCCCATACAGTCAGTCTGTGTGCCAACATGTGCAGCTGATGTGAGCGCAGCCCCCCTTGTTTGTTGACGTATGCCACTACAGTGGTATTGTCCGTACTGACCAACACATGCTGTCCTCTGATTAGAGGGAGAAAGTGTCGTAACGCCAGCCACACGGCTTGGAGCCCAAGAAGTTTATGTGGCACAACTGCATTTGTGAGCTCCACTTTCCACTCACTACTCTGCCTTCGTGTGTGGCGCCCCAGCCTCGTAGAGAGGCATCCGTCGTAAAATAACTTTCCTTGACGTGACCGTGCCTGTAGCCACGCCCGCGGTCAGGAAAGCCTCGCGTCTCCAGGGGCGCAGCGCTCGGACGCATTCCGCAGTTGCCAAAACGCTGCGGTGGCCGTGGTGCGACGGATTTAAGCACAGCGCTGCAACCCACCGCTGAAAAGGCCGCATGTGTAGACGGCCCAGCGGTACAGCGACGATGGCTGATGCCATCAGACCCAAAAGCCTGAGGCACGTTCTGAAGCGTAGCAGCGCGCCTCGACGGAAGGTGGCCAGACAAGCTGATAAAGCTTTTATCCTGTCCGCCGATAGTCGTGCTTTGGACGCGACAGAGTCCAGGTGCAGGCCTATAAACTCTATGTTCTGACACGGGATAAGGACGCTTTTGTCCCAGTTCACCGTGAATCCCAGGGAAGACAGGAGCTGATGTAGAGACTGAGCTGCCAGTAGCCAGTCGTCTAAATACGTGGCTAAACGCAGCCCCTTTTTTCGCAGGGGTGCTATTGCAGCCTCTGTGCATTTCACAAATACCCTTGGGCTCAGAGAGAGACCGAATGGGAGCACTGTGTATTCGTAAACCACCCCCTGGAAAGCAAATCTTAGATACTTTCGGTGAGGGGGGTATATAGGGATGTGAAAGTATGCGTCTTTCAGATCTATTGACACGAACCAATCGCCCTGCTGCACGAAGCGCACTAGAGCTGTGTGTGTCAGCATCCTGAACGTGTATGTTCTCATGTACTTGTTCAGAGCGCGAAGATCTAGTATTGGACGCAACCCACCCCCCTTTTTGGGGACAAGGAAATATCTCGAATAGAAGCCTGCCTGGCACTGCCCTGGTGGCACAATTCGGATAGCACCTTTGTCTAAAAGAGCTTTTATTTCCTCCTGTAGGATCAAAGCCTCTTTCTTCTGCGGTTGCGAAAGCAGTACACCTCCGAAACTGGGAGGAGTAGCCGCGAACTGGAGCCTGTAACCTTTGGTGATGGTCTTCAGCACCCAATTCGAGGCCCCACACTCCAGCCACTGTGTTGCGCGGGACGCTAGCGGACCCAGGGGCTCGCCACTGTAAGTGGGCCTGCTCCCTGTGTCCGCCTGAGTGGAGAGTGGAGGCTGCTTCATTAGTGGCGTAATGGCTCCCTCTAGCGGATTTAGCGGGTCTCGCAGAGCTGAGGGAGACTTGGTATTGTTCAATTTTTCTGTGTTCACTATGTGTATGTTTTGCAACATGTGTGACTGTGCCCCCTGGGGCTTGGGTGTGCAAAGGAACAGGCATGTATTTCTTTGCAAGAACACATTTTTATTGAACTGAGAGGCAGAGAGGGACAAAGGCACTGGCATGAGTTTGAGAACAGCTGCTGTGGCTCCACTGAGCTCTCCGCAGAAAATGTCCTTCTCTTCGGGTCGTGAACGTTGAGCGCTGATGCAACAGTCTCTGCATGTCGCTTCCCGAGCCTCGAATGCACCACTTGAACGCTGAATGGTGGGGCGGGGAGCGGCGTCTGGCCTGACCTGCTCCCCCTCCTCAGCAGCTGCACGTTAGGCAGCCCGCTTCTTCTTCTTTGCACCCTGGGTGGCAGGCTGGACTTGTGGAGTCCCTGGCTTCACCTTGGGGGCAAACGGTTTTCTGGCCCACGCACCCCTGAGCTCAGGAGACACGCCGCTCTGTGGCTGAGGTGGCGTTGGGCGTTTGGGGATGCGGAACGCCTGTCTGGGTGCAGGTCGTGGAGGAAGCTGAGGTGTGGCTTTAGGTGGCGACGCTTTTCTAGGAAGACAAAGCTGTAGCGCTTCACCCTCACGCTTCTTCTCCTCGCATCTCTTCTGCATGGTGGCAACAGCAGAACCAAACAGGCCCTTGGGGTCCACAGGGACATCCAGGAGCTCGGTCTTGTCTCTATGGGAGAGGCTGGAGAGGCTGAGCCATCTAGCCCTCTCCTGGGTAACCATGACTCCCATAGCTCGGCCACATGCTTGTACAGCGCATCTGTGCAGGCGGAGGCAGAGGTCAGTGACCACGCACAGCTCGTCCCACATCTCCACGCTGGGTGAGGCCGACATCTCGTCCTGTAATTCAGCCTGGTAGGCTAAAAGCAGGGAGGATGCGTTGAGGGCTCTCACTGATGTAGCCACGGCTTTGTAGCTCCTCTCCGTCAGCGTTGTTTGGAAACAATCCGCTTTGGAGGGCAGCGCCGGGCCCGCAGTGGTCATGGTGGACCTCTGCGTTGGGTGGAGGTGAGATGCCACCAGAGGTTCAATGGGGGAAGGCGAGTGAAACCTTTCTCCTCCATGCCATCCCAGTCCAGCCCAGCCCCTCCCAGGGCGGGGGCTTTCGCGGTGAAAGGAGTATTCCAGGACCGGGTGGCCTCTTCCAGGCACTCTGGGAAGGCTGGTAGGAGCTGCTTTGTGGAGGTTTTAGCCTTTGGAAGTCGTCGACCCTCATAACGCGACCTCGCGGTCTCGACAGGGGCCTCCGGCCACGTGATGCCCAGCTTTGCAGCTGCTCTACGGCAAACCTCATGCAAGTCCTGTGCGCCAGCAGGCGGAGTTGGTGATCCGCTACTGCCAGTGACCGCAGCACTTCCCAGCCTTGCGGCCTGTGTTAGGGTGAATTGCTCCATACAGTTGTCCTCCTCTTCGGAGGGAAGACTTATGGGCTCATACCCGGAGTCGGAAAACTCGGCGAGACTGTCCCCTGTGGCCGTGAGGCCCAAGTCCAGTTCGTCCGGGTCTAAGAGAGGGTCCGCAGCATCAACCCGCTCGGCCCAGCTAGGTCCCGCGGAGGTGACTCCACCGGGCCTCTCCTCCGGCTCCTCCTGTAAAGGGGGAATGGTTGCCCCCAGTACGGGATTTTCCCCCGACAAGTTCGCTTGGCGCGCGAGTCTTCGGCGGCGGGTTTTTAAAGAGAGGCGTGCACAGTGGTCACAGGTTACCGGGACGGCTAACGCATCACGGGCATGTTGCAGCCCGAGACACGAAGCACAAACAGCATGGTTGTCTGCTCCGGAAATCTTATTCCCACACCTGCACGGCTTCGGTGGCAATACGTCTTTTTCCATGGTGAGGAAGAAACGTAGTGCCAAAATAACTCGCTAAAATAGCACCTGTTTGGTGACAGACTTGCTACAGAAAATCTCAGAAAAAAAGGCGATGCGGCAATAGGTAGCGTTCGGCGTCAGAGTGATTAGCTCTTTCTATGAACAGTTTGCTATCCCGTTAACCACTCACCGTCTGAGAGAAAGCTTCTGGGAGCGAGAAGAGGTTTTTGACTGATGTTATGACGTGTCGTGGCGCTCTTATAGTAGGAGGAAGTCCCTCCTCCTCTGGGGAGCGACGTCACGTCTGACAGCCAGTCGGGGGACTGGCGTAATGTAACTGGGCTTCTGGGGGAACAGCGTGAGAGCGTTCCCATATGTGAGATACCGAAACGAATGTTGAAAGAGAACCATCACCAGGGTTCATGCTTCAGGTGGAGCATGTTAAACTCGTGTCTGTCGCCAACTTGCTATTAACCTGCAAAAAAGAGCCACATTTGCACTTTTAATTTATGTGTGATAAATGTATAGATCACGTGTTTAAAGCGCTGCACGGTTTGAGAATAGCCTCTGAAGTGCCGTGACCCGGCTGGGGCTTCTGGGGTGCGTTGGGCTTAACTCCACAGTGGAGTGGGTCAGACTGTTTTTAATGCAGGCTAACTGATACCATAGAAATGCTTTAGCCTTGCCCTAGCCTAGCGCCACTAGACTCTTCAAATATAAGAACTGCATGAATTTAAGAAAAAAATATCTCTGACATCAACAACACTCTGGATAACTAGGAAATGAGGCCCTATCTCAAAACTCCTGAAATATCCCTTTAAGGGAGAACCCGTGTGAACTAGTGAGAAAATGTTAATGCCTGTCTGACAAAAGTGTATATAGTGTGTGGTGAGGGATTTTACAGCCTTAAAACATATATAATAATTGTAAAAAATAAAGCAGACTACTTCGCGGATTTCGCCTAGTGCGGGTTATTTTTAGAACGCGATAAACAAGGGACCACTGTATAACAATGAATGAGATAGTGAGTAAAGTTTAAAACTATTCGTCAATATAGTGGTCCACATAGCTCTGACATCTCAATTCTTCACAAAAATGAGTTCATAAGCATGTTTCTCACTGTGGGGGTTGCCCCACATGGAAGGATGAGTCAAATGCAGAGGAGAAATTTCCCGACAGGGACGAGAAAGTACACCTGAACTTTAACCTCAAGATTTTTAGAAATGAATTGATAAACATGCCCAACTTGTGTTTCTAGATATGGGGTAAACACGGATCAAATCAAATATTGGTTTTACTCGTCATAACATGTAAAAGTTGTTCATTAAGTTTGAGAAACATACAGTAAAGGGACTCTCTTCGACTTTCACAATCCCAGCACCTGTCAACAATCAGGTCCTGTTAGTAGTGCTGTATTGTTTTATCTCTGCTTTGCTGTGATATTAAAAGTCAATTAAAGCAGCTCTCCGCTGCTTTTACAGTCTGTTGCCTGCCAGGACAGGGGAGGGCAGAACTGTACACCTTACCATACAATTTATTCACCTGGTGAGCCAAACATTGACAATTGAAATATTTCCAAAACCTGTCTTTAAAGCAGTATGTCACAAGTTAATTTTGTGTTTGGTGCATGACTCAGACCCAGGTACAGTCTGAAAAGCTACATTTACACAGGTACCACAGTTTTGTTGACTTTAAATTATATATATATATATACTGTATATATATATATATATATAGAGTCTGTAACATGTGCCTCACGGCACATCACTGACTTTAGTCATGCTAACCTCTTGACATCCCCGTGCACGAGCGGCGTCTGTCCCTCTGGAGGACAGTGGAGGTACTGGAGGGCTTTGGCTGCTCCTTTCACAATGGACACTCTTTGAGACCAAGACAGGCAAATACCATTCTATATGAGAAACAAATAATCCAAGGGTTACATGTATTCAATCCATTGGTCCATTGATCACTGTTTGAGAAACACAAATTTACATCGAATAGAATAGACAAGCGTCTGATACTACTACATAGAGCGTTTTGGGATATTTAGTGCTTAGTCAAAAGTTCACTGTAACCCTAACAACAAACACGTACAAATCTAAGATATAGTAGCTTACTGGGCGTAGTTGATCGTCCAAAGATCTGTTTTCCATGAAGCTGTAGATGAGACAGTATGTCCCATCTACATCACTGTAGCCCAAAAGGTCAACGATATTCGGGTGTCGGAATCTGAAAATAAATGTACAAATCCCTTTATCGTTCTTGTGCATCTGTGAACATGTAAAAGGCCTTTTGAGTAGTACATAAAAGGCCTTTTGAGTAGTACCTTGAAATTAAGTTGTATTATTCTTTTCTTTTTTTTTATGGCCACATGGTGGCAGGGTGTTGTTAGCGGTTTGATCCGCGGCCCGTGTTTTCCCTGTGTCAGATGCTTCAACCTAAAATATGCACCAGCTAGGTGTGCTGGTTTCCCAATCAGGGGTATGCAAGAACTTACCAAGGAGTACTTGGAATTATTTCAGATTAAAAAATGAAACTGGATAGTAGTTCAATATTATATTTTCAAAGTAAATTTAAAGCAGTACTAAGTAACTTGTTTACCTTAAATCCTTTTCGTAGTCCCTCTGGGGGTTAAGTGAGTGTTAATGGGATGATTGGGGGTCTTTCATCACCCCCTGGTGTCTCTAGCAAGAAAACCACAATTGCAACTTCGCTGCCACGGGTCACAGTCACCAATACACACTAATGGAATCACAAAGAAGAAGCTAACGGGCAAAGCTAAGTGCGGGCTAGCGCCACTTAAACAGTATTTACAGCCAAGTTTGAGTGAAAAAAAAAGTATCTCCATTGTGTAATTGGATGAACAATATCCCTCTCTCCCTTTGTCTTTTCTGTCAGCGTAGTATTTACTCTCACGGACAATTAATTAGTAAAAAAACGCAACATGCTACGACACCTGCAGTGGCGCTTATGGCCTCTAGGGGCATGAGTTACTTAGTACTGCTTAAACATTGAGGTTACAGTGTCGCATCAGCTTTAACCCCTCAACTACTGGCTGCACCAGTGTGATAGCTTCATTTTGAGCACAACACACGAAATAAATAAATAAATCTGAGTTTAGTTGACCACTTCCGAAATAATCAGAAGTATAAATGAACTCTAGACCCGAGGAATACGGGAGACATGAAGGTTGGGACACACTGCTTCTGACCATGAACCGAGCTCTCGATCAGGAGAAAGATAACTGGTTGATTTAAGGATGTCTCAGATGCAGTGGACAGTATTGTAGACCTGAACCTTCACGCCCAATACCAAAGTTCTCTCAAATGTGCACAAATTTGACAGATTACATTTTTTGTTTTACATATTCACTTTTATGATATGACCACATTTAAGTTAGGGTTTTAGCGTCTTGTGTTTTTAACTACTATGTCACAATCTCCCTAAGATATTTCAGTTGAGACTGGTTATCAGTAAAAACAAACACATGTGACTCACTTTGAGAGTTTCTCCACTTCAGTCTTAAAACTGTCTCTGAGCAGCTTCCAGTCCAAAGAACAGTCCTGAAAGAAGCGCAGCAGGACAAAACGGAACAAAAAAAGAATTTGAATAAATTGATGCAAAAATAGCTACATTTAAAGGAGGGCGATAAGGAGGTTCATAGATAAAATTTAAAAAAATCTAAACCATCTTATTAACATTACCTCAAAATGCAATTTTTATGTAAAAAAAAAAAAGTTATCTTATTTGACCTTTCAGTGACCCAGCGGCTGTATGGGTGCTTAGCAGGGCGCCGTTACTTTCCATCCCGGTGGCCCCCCAAGACGCTCCAGTACCAACTGTTTTTAGGGTTTCTGGTAGGTTTTCACTGCTGATCTCCATGGTAATGCATATGCTTCATCCAGAAAACTTACCAGAAACCTAAAAAACAATTGATCCTATACCGTCCATGGCCACTGGAATGGAAAGTAAAGACGCCAAGCTAACCATAGTCGCTGGATCACTGAAAGGTCAAACAAGCACCAATATGACACTTTTATTTTTACATAGAAAGTTTGTACTGTAATATTAATTAGGCTTTTGCCACTTTTGGAAAAGAAGATAAACAGACTGTAATTAGGTCCATGTAGCAAACACAGACAGTTTTCATGTAACTGAAAGGAATAGTGCTGGCCACATTGTTGAGCGCACAAACGACTAAATCCTGCACCTTCTTGCTCTCTGAATCTTTGTCTCTGTACCGTTTTGAATTTCTTGACAGCGCAGTCCGTGTTCCTCAGGCTGGCTCTGTAGACCTCTCCGAATCCCCCCTCACCAACCTTAAGAGCGGAGCAGAAACCACACGTCCCAGCGTGCACCTCTTCGTAGGCCCAGGCCATGACCCCCGATGTGCACACTGCTAAGTCACAGAGAGGCTGTGGAGAGACGGGGTGTGGAGTTTAAGACCAATTCAAAACTCACAGAGAAGATAGAAAATTCACCTTCAGTGAAGCAACATTTGTGATCAAATCGGCTGTTTTTAATGGCTACTGTAAAAGAGACTGATGGATTTCTGTCTTGTTTTCATGCAATTTTGCACAAATTAAAATTGAGCTAACGCAAGAAAATGGCACACGAGCAGAGCAAAAAAACGAGCAAAAGGTTTTTGCACAGAAAATTAATTGGTAAGGCATTTGTAGCCGCTATTCATCACTTGTGTGGCATAACGTTTTATTTACATGGCATGTTAAGGCTAATGGGTCTTCTACGCCCATTGACTCAACAGCAGAGACTCAACAAAGACCTGCTAGTTGAGTGATACTGTAAACAACTTGAATAGGATTTTTTTTTGGCAGTTTTGGTTTCCTCTTCCTAGGAAGAGCCTGGGTCTTTTTAGACCGCTCCAGTTTGCTCCACTAGAAGCGAAACGTCCTCAACTTTACCAAAACCCAGTCCAGTCGATGATTTAACCTTTTCTACGATAGCTACTCCCTGGATGAATGCGAGCCTTCACAAACACATTTACATCACATGCATTTCAAAAGTTAAAATGAATCCTGCATTAGTCATTTTAATTAAACTGCAAACCTCCGAGCATATAGGGACCAGTGTTGGGTAAGTTACTTTAAAATAGTAATATATTTTATATTAGTAGTTACAACTTTGAAAATGTAACATGTTTGTATTACATATTACTGTTTCAAAAATGTAGCTGAGTTACACTCCTCTCACTTTTGACAAAATATAAAATGAAAATATAGTAATAATGCCACCGAGCAAAAGTGCAGTCAAAGATGTCCTTTTCCTTCGGTTTCCCCATTAATTCTCCCGTGTTTTGTTTTGATGACGTTAACTACACACAACTGCAGCTCTTATACATGAACTTTCAACTTGATTTAGTGATGCATTTTATTTGGGGAGTTTGGCATTTTTTTGTTTGTACATAAATACAAACCTTTGAGATGCTCTTTTAACTTGAGTTACTTGAATTGTAATGACTAATATATTACCAGTTTATGTTCTATTCCTCCACATGTAACGGCCCTTTTAAATGAACAGAAGCCCTTGATGTGGGTCCCATAAAAATGCCATAAATCCCATCCATATCATAGAGAAAGGTTCTTTAGAAATTTTCCGTGCTCTGTAGTTTAACTTTTGTACATTTCGTCTCTCCTCCGAGAAGCTAATGAGCCTCGCTGCGGATGATGAGAGGCTTAAACTACAGAGAATAGATTAGGGGTGGTCGATATCGTATCACATATCGTTATCGCTCCATCAGAGCAGCATAAAAACTGCTTGAGTAGATCATATTTGCGAGAAACTTAGTATGCTGTTAAAAAGAAAACTGAATATCACTGAATTAATCTTCCCAATAGGCGTCAGGCTGGGATTTTGAAGTAATTTGTCCATCGTCAATTATGTCATCAAATATATCGTTATCTTTTTTATATCGTGATATAGATTTTAGGCCATATCGCCCTGCCCTAGTACAGATGACGGCTCAAGGACCTTTGTCTACGAGAGAAAAAGAAGAAATAACATCGCCATATTATTGTCCTGGTCCTATTTGGCCGCAATCCGTGATTTTCTATTTTTGTGGAGTAGTCGCACTCACCTGTGGCAGCGTGTGCACAGACGACAGCTCTGATTGGACGGCCGACCCGAGTTCTGGAGGCTGGGGTTTGGGTAACAGCATGGCCGGCCCCTCAGCCATTGCTGATTGGTTGAGGGGGCACGTGGGCAGGGCGGCAGATGGATCGGTGGGCGGGGGTCCGTGAGGGGAGTTAAACCTCGATGGAGACATGAATGAAGATGCCCCTATAGAAATTAACATTCACATTTAAATCAATATTATCAAAGCCCATCTTGAAAGACCTTGTACCGGATATTTGTGTCAACAAACAATGACAGAAGAAGCGAGTACGAATTACCAGCTTTTCAAATGCACTTTTCTTCAGTAGCTGCTCTGGTTTTAAAGTTTTGTTCAGAGGAAGCCACAGTTTTCACACCCCACACAGAAGTCTAGCTTCACAAACCACTACATTCACACTTGAAATTTTACAACTACACTCAAAATGTGACTAGATGAAAGGCTGACTTATCTCAAAGCATAAATGAAAACAGACAGAAAGGTGATTTAGTAAAGTTGTGGTTAAGTCCTTGTCTAATCTGATTTGGTCCCGGTTTAGTTCTGGTTCAGCTCTGGTTCAGTCTTCACATTCGCAAGTAAACTAATTAATTAAAGTTGTTAGTGCTTTCCAGTAAAGTTGACCATTTAAAACGAGACGTAAATGAGGATGAAAACACAGCAACAAAAAGCAATCAAAACAGGCTACAAAAAGTGATGGAAAAGTAACAAAAACGCAACAAAAAAGCAACACGTTTACACACAACAAAAACGCAGCGAAAACAGGTGACAAAAAAAGTGATGCAAAAGCAACAAAAACGTGACAAAACAGGTGACAAAAATGCAGCAATACAGGCTACAAAAAGCAACAAAAACACAATAAAAATCTTAGATCAGTTTTGGGTAAAGCTGAGAAAATGCGCTCAGTTCAAGCAGGGGTTAAGAGGTTAACTGCTTCCTATCTAGGGCTTGGGCTATCCTCCACGTGTTGCCGTATCCTCCAATAGGTGCCATCTGGCATCTGCCAAAGGTGAGGAATAAAGTATTGCTGCAATAGGCTTTTTGATTGCAGACCTTATAATTTCTTCATCACTCCATTTAATAATATTACATAACGTTATGATTTAATTATTGGAACTGGTACAGAGACTTCAATTACTGTTCAGCAAACATGCTAAAAAAAGCTAATATTTAGAGGATGAGCAATATTAGGGTAGTTTTCTTTATTCATACCTGCAGGTAAATCGGGCCGATATATGGGTATTTTGCAATAATGGCAATCGGACGATTAAAGGTCGATGTCTCCGGAAGCAAAAGTGATAGCAACTTCCTGGTTTTTTTGCATTGGAAAGAGCTGAGAAACATTGCAACGAACATCTCGGATAGTATTTTATATATTTTATGTTGCAAACTTAGAGAACCATAAGAGATAGAGACTTAAAGCTTTTTTGTTTTGGAATCTGCTGATTTTTGTCTCTTAAACTCACTCCCTCTGAAGTACCGATTTAAAGCAGAACTAAGTAACTTGTTTACCTTAATAAATTCTTTTCGTAGTCCCTCTGGGGTAATACAAGTGTTAATGGGATAATTGGGGGGTCTTTCATCTCCCCCTGGTCTCTCTGGCCAGAAAACCACAATTGCAACTTGCCTGCCACTGGGTCGGAGCACCAATACACACTAATGGAATCACGAAGAGGAAGCTAACAGGCAAAGCTAACTGCGGGCTAGCGCCAGTGAAAAAAATGATCTCCATTGTGTAATTGGATGTACAATATCCCTCTCTCCCTTTGTCTTTTCTGTCAGCGTAGTATTAACTCTCACAGACAATTAATGAGTCATACAAGGGGTGTGGCCTAGCCATGGGGGTAGAAAACCTTTCATGAGAGTTTAGCCATTTTCTGACGGACTATAAACATATTTATCACACACCAATAAAGTCAAGCCAACAGCTGGTCCATGTGGACGTATTTTCACAGCAAATGATTCAGTAGAAGCGAAAAATGCCCTTTTTAGCTAATATAGCATGAAGCTAACGCTAGCTTCGCTAGCTTCTTCATTAGCATTGTCCGTTTTTTAAGTATTTATGGGCGTTTGAACCAATTCCAAACATTCCAACTGTATCTATGCCTCAAGTAAAGCGCCCCCTGCTGTCACAGTTCAACACTGACTAGGGATGGGACGATACACTTAAACTCACGATACGATGCACCTCGATATGTCAGAGTCACGAAACGATACGTCACGATACGATATCAAAAAAGAAAAAAATATTACTGTATAATAACAACTTGTTTATTTTTGTTTCAGTTGCACACAGGGAAACACAAGGCCTAACAGGCCAAACACAAACAAGAACACTCCCTTAGTGCTGCTCTAACCCTAGGTTAAGTTATCTCAGGACTGGTTCTTCTTCAAAAAAACTAACATATCAACATGTTCTGGTGTAATCAGTGATCTTTGAGCAGACACAGCGCTTTTTTGGACACTCAAAGACGCTTTACATGAAAAAAAAAAAAAAATTTAATTTAAATTTTTTTTTAAATTAAACAAAAAAAAATTTTAATTCACGATCCATTTTTTTCGAACTCGATGCGTTTCGTCACGTTTTGTAACGATATTTTGTCCCATCCCTAACACTGACACATTTTACAGTTTAGAAGCATCATACACAGGATTATAGATAAGACATTTTTTATAAATTGGCCAAAAATATCGGTGGTGCATATTGGGATCAAGGGAAGGTGTGCACATTTTAAATCTAAGCAGAAGTAGGACCTTCGTTCCACTCAATTTGCTGCTATTGTCGTGATATAATCAGGAAACAATGCTAACTACCATGCTGCTGCTATGTTATGACATCACACGCATTTCCTCTACTGCAGTGGTTCTCAACCTTTTCAGCTCTACACCAATAGCCGCTTGTAGCAGAGATTCACGTCGACGACGCTAGGGGCCGACATTGGCCGCTATTGCTGTAGTACCTCCATATAGCGACGGCAGAACAAGCTAGTTTTACATTGCATAGCATTGGACTGTAGACACGTTCTAAACAACTGTAAAGCCTGGTGCCTATTTTTTTTTTTTACTTTCTACTGCTAGATATTGCTCCTGTGATAACATAACATATATCTGCACTGTACAGTACCCCTAATGTATTGTGTGATAACGTGTCTCACATCTGAAGAGCTGTTTTGATACAATTCCAGGCCCAGTGAAAAGTCCTTATTTAATAATCCATATAAGTGCAAGATTCTATTCTTTTTGGATATTAGGGCTGGGCGATTTCGAGAAAAAAAAAAAAAAATCACGATTATTTCCCCCATATTGATCGATCTCAATTTTCAATTTGATTATACTTTTTCATAATAAATTAAATACATCTTGCTGATTCATAAAATACATCCTTTATTCAAACCTCAGCTGAATCAAATACAAATGCTTTCATCAAGTCTCAAACCTGTCGATTATTAAGTCCTATGACGATTATTGCGATTGACCAAAGTAGAGATTGCGATTTCGATTAAATTTCGATTAATTGCCCAGCCCTATTGGATACTTATTTTAGCCCAAGCTGTTAACAATTGCACTGTTTTAACTTGGATTAGTTATATAGCTCCTTCTAACATATACATGAAACATATCCTACTTGAAGTCAATATGACAGTTATTTGCAGAACAGTACATCATGTTTTTCAGACGTCCGTGGGCTTGGCAGACAGGTGTTTTTACCTGCACATGACCTGGATTCTTTCACACAACTGTCACGGGGCACTAAAAGAAGTCAGAGGAAGTGAGTGTTTCCTCCCCTTTCACTTGTCTTTTTTTTTTTTTTGCAGCGAGGGTAACGGAGAGGAGCAGAACTGAAGATCAATGACGAGAGGAGAAGTAGTAGCTGACAGTATTATTAAAAGAAGCAGTAGCAGTAACCAATCCCAGCAGCAGTAGTGTGTTGTATATCTCACAGTTGTTGATAATGTCTCTGGGCCTCAGTAACTTGAGTTTTTGTAGCAAGTCCAGAAGTTCTCCCACAGATCCGTTCCTGTTCTGCCACTGCAACATCAGCGAATCGGTGCGATCCTCCTTCTTCTTCGCCAGTTGCACGGCAGTTGTGTCTGGGAGAACTTCTGATGCTACAGCAGAAGCAAAATAAAGCACATAACTTATAGCTCGAGCTTCAGATTTTACTATTATGTTGTTTGGGTCTGGCATTTAAAGGGATACTTCGGGATTTTTGACATAGGGCCTCATTTCCTAGTTATCCAGAGTGTTGTTGATGTCTGGAGATATTTTTTTCTTAAATTCATGCAGTTCTTATATTTGAAGAGTCTAGTTGCGCTAGGCTAGAGCAAGGCTAAAGCATTTCTATGGTAACCGCTAGCCTGCATTAAAAAACAGTCTGAATCACTCCACAGTGCACCTGAGGCAAATCACTTATAACACCAGACTAACCATATAAATGTCTGTGTCGATAGGTTAATTTTAACCATTTTGCATTTAAAATAACTTATATTTGAGCGGCATCAGCTTCGTGGCTGTAAGCTAACGCAGCGGCGGAGTGATCTGCGAGAAAATAGTCCCTCAAAATACTGTAATTCATGTGATACAAGGTCAGTTATATTTCAAAATTATTCTATTAACACAGACATTTATATGGTTAGTCTGGCGTTATAAGTGATTTACCTCAGGTGCACTGTGGAGTGCGCCAGACTGTTTTTAATGCAGGCTAGACTTTACCATAGAAATGCTTTAGCCTTGCCCTAGCCTAGCGCAACTAGACTCTTCAAATATAAGAACTGCATGAATTTAAGAAAAAAATATCTCCAGACATCAACAACACTCTGGATAACTAGGAAATGAGGCCCTATGTCAAAAATCCCGAAGTATCCCTTTAACAACTTATAAGACAGAATAAGTATCATGCTTTTTTTTTATTGATCAGTGGTGTTATAGGCCACACATGTGTAGTCTTCATTGTCTTCGTTCACACTTGTGTTGGTTAGGTTAAGTGGTTAGGATTAGTGGTTATGGTTTGAGGCACCAACAACTATAGTGATAACGAGAAGAATTTACATTTTCAAGAAACCACTTCTTACATTGTATTTTCTTTATAATTTCACCAAACTCTAGGTTAAATTAGTCACAGATATCAAGACATCACGCTCGTATTAAGCCCTGACGAAGACCATATTTGTTTAGAGTGCCTGGGTTTGCTGCTTTTTTGAGACTTGGATCCCTTTCCCAAGAGCACCTAAACAAACATTTTTGTAATACACTGGGACACCTAGAGCAAGCAGTCATTTTGTTTTTTCTACATCACACTCAGTGTTGTAATAAATCTGAACTAAATCAGTTGTAACGGTGTAACGGGCTACTATAACTACTATATTTCTATATATTTTATTGTCCAGACCTGAAGTTCAAATAGAGTGACCACTTGTCCCTGTTTGGTTGAACTGCACAGCCATCCAACAAAATTAGATGATATCACAGTTTTTTATTGGTGTCCTGTGAAATTTGTGTAGCAATATCAAATACAGCAGGGGTTTTCCAAATGTTTGGCACCACACATCAGATCATCCTGTACTCTTCACCAATGTGACTTAATGAGGAAAAAGCAAACTTAAATGAAAGAATTGTGAGTGAATTTCTTATTGGAATAGCTGTTTCCATCAAGAATAAAATAACATAATAGAGACCTTAATTCAAAATTAGGGAGCCCATACACAACACTCAGCACAGTTTGAAAATGGGGGAAATTGGTTGTTTTCAGGTTCTAGAATGTGATGATGTCACAGGACCCAGTGGGGGCAGGAGCCAGTTTAACTGCATTACACTTTCACAAGTCGTATCTAAAAGAAAATGTATGAATTACAAAAATGATCATTAATATCAGTCACTGGGTCCATGATCTCTCTGTACAAGACCAAAAATGTCCTCAAAAACAATAATGGTACCACTATAGGCCATTAAAACGCTGTGATGTCACCTGCAACCCTGCAACACAGAATATTCGGCAATAATACCTATGCCAACCTAATACCTGTACGTGCTTTGTCACACGTTCGAGTCTTTTGCTACCTCAGTTTCTCAGTAGACAATATGGTCATTATTTCAGAAATGAGCATAAGTTTACTTAAAAGAAATTTCTCCATGTTCCACCAAATTACTCAACTGTTCCCATGTGTTATACTATTTAACGAGACTTATCATGCCCTAATAATAACCTAAACGCATAAATAAATCTGAAAGCCCCACACGAGCAAGACAAAACTAAAAGCAGCCACACCAAACTTTTAAAACTTTTTACCAGAGATTGTCTCAGTTTGTAGACTCACCGAACTTGGTCCAGTCCTGGATTGACAGCGCGTCCATGACCCGACAGAACTCGTAATGGACCGGGGGCGGCACCTCGTACAGCGGCAGAGCCCTGATGTCGGGCCGGACTGCGGCCATGGCGGAGTCAGTGCGGCTCCGGAGCTGATACCGGGCTAAACAGGAGTCCGCTGATCGGCTTCACCGTGCCGTCAGAGTGCTCCAGAACAAATCCGTTCACGTAGAAAACCTATGAGAAAACCCCAATGGCAACTCACTGTTGAAAACATTCATGTCAAACTTCACTTCCGTCGCCCACATAAGTTTTATGCTGCTGTTGGTGCACTTCCGGGGAGAGCCCCTTCAAAATTAAAGGATTGCTTTAACAGAATAGAAAATAAAATAAAAAACGAAAACGAAAACAATCTCCTTTTAGTTCAAACAAAACAGAAAGACCAAGATAGTAACCTCTTAATCCCCATCTGAACCAAGCACATTTTCCTCAGTTTGGCAAAAAAACGTGACAAAAAATACACAACAAAAACGTAATCAAAGAATAACAGAAAAGTGATAAAAATGTGACAAAAAAGCAACCAAAACGCCACAAAATAGCAACAGAAAAGTGACCATTCGCGATTGAAAAGTGACAAAAATGCACACACACAAAAAATCAATGAAAAATAAGTCAAAAAAGCAACTGCAACACGCAAGGAGGTTAAGATGAAGTCAGTTCATTATCATCATAGCTATAGGTTTTTTCTTACATATTATATACTACTATCACTATTATATATTCCATAGGCTATAATATATATTATATTACTCACTGGGCATGTCTTTTCCAAGAGCTGTCCACATGACGTACAGTACTGTATGTTACTGGAATGACTGCCACACACTTTCACACCTTTGTTCCCACCTCTCTGTGACGTGTTTCATTCATTACAAATATCATGCGGTTCACAATGATGAATACGCTAAACTGCAACACACAATAGAGCACAAAGTGAAAGCAGAACTGATCAGATGCTGTGATTTTATAAGGAATTATCTCAAATCTACCAGAATTCCCAAGGTCTTACGGCACTATATTCAAGCTATCTATTGTCCTCCAATTTATTTATATTAGTGGTGGGACTCGATTAAAATGTTTAATTGAGTTAATTATGGCCTTTGTAATTAATTAATCGCATTTAAGCATAATTTATTTAGGGGTTGTATTTATTTTTTAGAGGTATATTTTAGATGTTTCTTTGTATTTTCCTACATTTGAACTTATTTTCGTGTGAGGCCCGTGTGATCATTTCAAACACTTCAAAGACAATACCAGTTTGATGTTGTAGAATGATCTTTTTAAATAACTTTATGTCGGCTTAACTGTGTGAATAAACACGTTTGACAGTAAAATTGTTTTTGGCTTTACGCGGTAAAAAGGGAAACTGAAAAAGTGTGATTCATTTCGATTAATATTTTAATCGGATTAAACATTATATTATACTGAGCATTAGAGAGTTTCTGCTGACAGTTAATCGGGGTTGCATGCCTCAACCAGACGACTTGAGAATAGGTTTAGAAACATTCCCCCAAGCTAAATTGGTGTAATATTTCCAAACAATATTATTTGATACAAGGCAGTAACATCCTTGTATGGAATAATATATATATACAGACGGGTGCAATATTCATGTATTTAAGAGAGAACATTTTATCCCGGTATAATGTATAGCTTACATATTAGTTACTTTTTCAATTTCTGTCTGTGATCCACTGGAGAGTGGTTTTCTTTAAATGATGTACAGTTTTGCTAACAAAGACATCATCACATCTATGACAGCTTGAATAGTTGACTAAAAAAAGCAGAAGTGACTTAAATACAGCTCATTCATGGTCACTGATGTCAAATATCAGCTCAGTTTTGACACAGCAAACCGCAGTGATCAAATAAATCTGTTTTCATCTGAGCTGTTGTAATACTTTATTTTTTTAAACAATCGATACAGCAAATGTACTAAAAAGTACTTCTTACAGTGACTTTCTACTATACTGCCTTTACACAACAATAGCAACAAAAAAATATTTTAACCACACAGCTTACTGCTAAATGTAGAAATAAAGAAGGAGCTGCATAGTTAGCCATTTTTTGACAAATAAAACCCACACCGTCAATTCAGGCATGAACAAACAGTGATTCATTCAACCTGTGATTAATGACCAAAGCACTCCATGACTCATTCTGTTTCATCACTCCGGAGGAATTCCCATTTTCTCAAAATCAGCTTCAAAAGACAAATAAATAGACTTACATACATACCTTATATTTTGAAACGTGACGTTCAACACGTGAGAGTGTCGGATTAGATACATCACAAAAAATAACAGTTAAACTCCCGATCTTCGAGTCAAAGTGAAATAGGTGAAAGGGAAGTGAAAGACGTGAAGGGAAAAGACTAGTTCAACAGAACTTCCTGTTTGTACAAATAACTATTTCAAAATATACAAAGTATGAAAGCCAGCCTGTGCCCACCAGTTAGTTGTTTTTCCTGCAGGCAGTTGTAAAGCATTAACCTGGCTCATATGATCCACTGACCCCAAAGTTTAACAATTCAACAGTTACTGTATATTTAGTGTATTTGTAATTTGTCAGATGTTTGTCAGCAGTATCAGGGTGTTGTAGTTTCCCCAAACACAATAAAGATCAGGAGATGGGTCTGGGTTCTGCATTGAGGTATACAGTAGTGCTGTGTAACGTTAAATTCTTTTGTCTGATACCGGTAACAATACTTAGTTTACAATACCGATACCTGAACGATACTTTGTCCGATACCTATCTAAAATATTTGGCCATAAAATCATAAAACAGAACAATAATGTTAATTTATTCCATAAACACTATTGATTTTAAATGTACATCATTTATTTGAGGTGAAACAACCAAGTGACTTCCTTTAATGCTGTCCCTGGACCCAACAGGCATCAAAACTTGGATCTAAAGATATACATACTTTTTATTTTTCCGATACCGGTAGTACCTACATTTTTTTCTGATACCATACTGGTATCGTTTAACCATTCAGTATTTAACTTCTCATATTTCAGCTCTCACCTTTTGCTCACCATGTTGTAAACTTATGGCTGACAATAAGCTGAGCGGTCACAATGGAGGAAGCAGCCCAACTCTGTTAATAAAATAAATTAAAAAAACTATGAATGACACAAAACAGAAACTTTGATCCTCCTGATCAAAAACCATCTTGGTCTTCTATTAAACAAGCCGGAGAAACCTTGGGGTTGTGGTCGATCAGATTATCTGTTTGGAGGGTCACTCTCGGCAGCTGACTTAAAACTGTTTTTATCAATTTAGATACATCTCAAAAGTGAGGTTTTATAAATGTTTTGTAAATCGGATCTTAAACTTATTTGGCTTTCCAAGTACTACCAAGACTAAATCAAACGAGACTCAACCAGGTCTAAATCAGGACCTATTTGGCCATAACCAGGATAATAATAACCAAACTTGGCATAAACCAGGATCAGAAATACAGTGGGAACCACATGTTTACATACACTACAGTTGTGCAAATAAATTCACACACACTGGTGGATTGTTTTTGTTTTAGTTTTTTTGGGCCATTTCTTGAAGAAAATGAATGAAAACACATGGTCAGTGATGTTATGAAGCCATTTATTGTGAAAAAAAATATGTGTGAACTAATTTCAAATCACCATAACAAAATACCAACATGAAAAGTTTATTGCCCCCTTTAGCATCAGTGACAGCTTGGAATCTTGTGGTAGTTGAGGAGGAGGTTCTGTATAATCTAATGGTGAAGCGGCCCATTCTTCTTGGCAAAATGCCCCCGGTTCCTGTAAACTGCTGGGCTGTCTTGCATGAACAGTGCGTTTGGGCTCTCCCCACAGTGGTTCACTGATATTGAGGTCAGGATACTGAGATGGACACTAAGGGACCTTCATTTTATTTTGCTGGAGCCAGTGAAGGTCTTGGCCTTGTGTTTTGGATCATTGTCTTGTTGAAACATCCAAGTGGTACCCATGCACAGCTTACGGGCTGATTAGCGCAAATTCTCCTCCAGTATTTTTTGATAAGCTGCTGCATTAATCCTGCCATCAATTTTGACCAGGTCTCCAGTGCCTTGATACCTCACACATGCCCCCCCCCCAAAAAAAAGAAAAATTCTGTGAACTAATTCCATATTTCACAGTAGGAATAGTGCACTTTTCATCATAGGCCTTGTTGACTCTTCTTCAAACGTAACATTTATGGTTGTGAAAAAAAAGTTTTTGGTCTCATCACTCCGAATGATTTTGTTCCAGAAATGTTGAGGCTTGTCTCTGTGCTGTTTGGCATATTGTAAGCGAGATGCTTTGTGGCATTTGCGTAGTAATGGCTTTCTTCTGGAAACTCGGCCTTGTAGCCCGTTTTTCTTAAGTGCATACTTATTGTGCTTCTGGAAACAGCCACGCCACTTTTTTTTTTTGAGGGAATCCTGAATTTCATCAAAAGTTAGGGTGTTTAAACTTATTGACCCAACTGAATATAAATGCATTTTTTCTTCAGTGTCTGACATGAAACCAGAATTTACTTTTTCGTTTTAGGTCAATTAGAATTTTCCAAATTATTTCTATTTGCTGAATGCCAGAAGAATGAGAGATAGATTTTTTTTTCTTTTTCTACAAAGTCAGAAGTTTACATACACTAAAATTACTATACCTTTAAAGCAGTGGTTCCCAAAGTGGGGTCCGGGGCCCTCTGGGGGGCCTCAGAAGACCTACAGGGGGCCCCCAAAGCTTGTCTACAAAACAAGTACATGGAAAAAAAAAATTTTTTGCAAAGGAAAAGTTCATTTCTTTGCTACATTATATATTTAAACCAGTATTTAGCCTACAATCATGGCTAAATGTTGCTTTGTATATTATTTTTTCTGCAAAATAATGCAAATTCCTCAGAATATAGTAAATATATTATTATGGGGGCCCCGAGAGATTTTCGGAACGATAAGGGGTCCTCAGCGTCCCAGACTTTGGGAATGGCTGCTTTAAAGAAATTGGGAAAGCCCAGATGACGATGTCATGTCCTTAGAAGCACAAGTCTGGTTCATCCTGAGGTGCAATGTCAAGATGCCTGAAGGTGCCACGTTCATTGGTTCAAACAATTATATGCAAGTGTAAAAAAGATGGAAATGACCAGTCATCATACAGATCAGAAACGGGTTCTGTGTCCCAGAGATGAACATGCTGTGGTCTGAAATGTGAATATCAACCCCAGAACAAATGCAAAAGACCAGGTGAAGATGCTGGCTGAAACTAAACAAGTGAGTGAAACAAGTACTGTACCAACATGGGCTGAGAGCGTACTCTGCCAGGAAGAAGCTGTTACTCCAAAAGAAACATCTGCACTGTTTGTGCAGTCCTGTGAAGAAACTCCTGTTGTGATACTGGGCAATACAAAACAATTGATGGATGGATCAAAAAGGCAATTTGGAGTTTGCAAGTTTGGAGACATATCCTGTGGCCTGACGATTTTGTTATTTTTATTTTTATTTTATTTTATAGTTGTTGTTTTGTTTTTTGTTTTTTGGGGGGGGCATAATGACCATCGTCATGTTTGGATGAAAAAGGGTGAATCTTGGGTTGTTTTGCTGCGGGAGGGACTGATGCACGTCACAAAATAGATTACATCATCATGAAAGAATACTATGTGGAAATATTGGAGCAACATCTCAAGACATCAACCAGGAAGTTAAAGCTTGGGCGCAGTTGGGTCTTCCAAATGGACAATGACCCAAAGTAAACTGCCAAACTGGTTACAAAGTGGCTTAAGGATAACAAAGTCAATGTTTTGAAGTGGCCATCACTAAATCCAGATCTCAATCCAGTTGAAAATGTATGGGCAGAGCTGAAAAGGCATGTGCACACCAGGTGGCCTACAAATGTGCCTCAGTTACACCAGTTCTGTTTGGAGGAATGGACCAAAATTCCTGCCAACTATTGTGAGGAGCTTGTGGAAGGAAATCCAAAACGTTTGACCCAAGTTACACAGTTTAAAGGCAATGCTACCAAATATTGATAAAATCTATGTAAATGTTTGGCTTTGTAAAAAGTAATACAAAACCATGTAGAAAGTTCTATTTTTCATTCCTCTGGCATTTAGCAAAATATACATTTTTTTTTAATTCTAATTGGCCTAAAAAAGTAAAAGTTATTTCTGGTTTCAGGTCACACAGTGAGAAAAAAAATGCATATGTGTCTTTATATAGAGTTTGTAAACATCTAGTTCCCCATTTGATCATTCAGGACAGGCTAATATGTGTGTAATACCAAAGAGGTATAAACCAAAGAGGTAACTTTTTTAATCAATTATTACAGTTCAGTTATTGTCACATTTTATCAATTAAATAGGAATTCTCAGACAAGTATAAAGAAACAAAGTTGTACCTTTGCACTTCACCGCTCACTTTGCTACCTTGTGGGAACTCGGTTACCAACCTTGGTTCTAGACAAGTGATACCATCAAGAAAACGTCAGCCGTCGAAATTCCTGTTGTTGTTCACATTTTTACCCATTTCTTTTCGATAAAATCACACATTTAAATATGTCAGAAGAACAGGCTGGTGGTGGGAGATGTGCAAACAGGTAGGCCTAGGCTGTGTAACGTAATGAATTTGCTGCCTCCTGTTGGTTTGACTGCAGCAGCATGAACTCAATGAACTTGATCAAAATTGGGCATTGAGGTTTTATTTTAATTCATAAACTACAGCCTAGTAGGGACAAAGCCACAGCCAATTTCCCAAACTCCTCTCATGTGTGGGGAAACATTTGGTCTACATGATCATTGTAGGACTAATGAAGGACTTCACATTCTCAGTGCAGGTGTGTGTGTTCCATGGGAGGGATTTTGCCAATCTTATAGTTAATACTTTAGGCATGACTGCTGTGTAACTGTGAACTTCAATACGGCGCAGCCTAGTATAACAAAATGTTATGTTACAAGAAAGCTGTGACATGCAGCTGGGTTAGACACTGATTTGAGGTTCGCCTTCTTTGACCGAGGCTTCAAGATGCCGCGATACAACACTTTCCAAAATAAAGGCGTTTTTATGGTCATGCGTGTGCTCTCGCGATGCTTGAGCTGGAAATGGAGTTTTAAGGGGGCGGGGTGCAGCAGGAGAGAGCGGAGATGTTTGGCTTTTTTATCCAAAATTATTTATTTAAATAAAAATGGCCGCCGTGGAGAGCGGAGAGGACAGAATGTAAGTGTTTTCGTGCATTTTATCCATGTTTGGGATCCGACTCCCTGCGCTGCGCACATCTGCGTGTCGTATGTTTTATTCCAGTGTAAGTGCGCTGGTTTTTGGCCCAGCTTGTCTCCGTGGAGCGGGGTTAGCGCCAATACGTCACCAACTTCAGCTCCGTGCTTTAGCGCGGCTGCTGTGGCCAGAGCGGGGCGGACCAGAGCCGAGGCTGCAGCCTTCTGCCAGTGCGCCCTGTCCGGCCCTGACCTCCGCAGAGCCCCGGGGGAACACAGCGGCTCCCGGGGCGTTATCCGCCCGAGAGCAGCTGCAGCACGGTCACTGCTCCGTCAGCTCCTCGCTCACAGCTAGCCGAGGTTTAGCCTTAGCTCGGTTTTGTTATTGCTGCCTTATACAAGTGCCACACACAGATGCCTGGCTCGAGGGTTCAGGGCAGGACACCATCCACAGCGGCCTGAGCTAACCCTGACCACGGTGTCCGACAGGATAGGGATGTCCCGAGCATAGCCGAACTAAGTGAAATTAATATTAGCGACAGTTAAAAGTATATACTCTGATTTAAATGAATAAATAAATAATTTAAATTGTTATGATTATTTTTATCCCTTTATTCTA
Source organism: Neogobius melanostomus (assembly GCA_007210695.1). Taxonomy (NCBI): domain Eukaryota; kingdom Metazoa; phylum Chordata; class Actinopteri; order Gobiiformes; family Gobiidae; genus Neogobius; species Neogobius melanostomus. The sequence continues at coordinate 351,525 of VHKM01000013.1, read as the reverse complement.
TTACCTTTTACTTTACCCCATTACCAGTGAATACACCAATAACACATGTACAAAGTATAGACAAGCTAAACACTTTTTTTTCTCTCGAACTGAGTTGGGTATCAAAGTATTGCAAAAGTACTGTATGTATAGCATTGCAAAAGCCTACATGGCGTCCGATGCGATACATGTATCACAACAAAGACGTATTGCGATATATTGCAAAACGGTATTTTGTCTAGTAAAAACAAAAGTCAACTAACCAATGTAGTGTGCTGCTCTCCCATCCATTCACATGCCCTACTACTATGCTTCACTAACAACTTTTTTTTAATCGGTCGTAATTGATAAATCTGATATTCTTTCAGCATGCAGAACGAGTTGATAATACGCCGCATAATGAATGGTTTGATTATTACATTAGCTGTCCGTCTGATGTACTCTCGTGTTGAGTTGTTCTGTTGTTGGTTAAAGTTCCTGTTTGAGATGTCGCTATGTGTAAATGTGGTGTGAAGTCAAACGGAAACAACAAACAACTGCAGACAACCTCCTGTTACAGCTCTGTCACATCTGAACCGCAGATGATTGAAGTAAAAGACTTCTTAAAACAAATATTATTATCTAACGGAATCTGTTTGCATTAAGATATGAGATATAAACAAATGTATAGAGTACCGACCCAGTAAGAAGCTGTGGGTGGGAGTCTTAAGTAGTTTGCAATGGCAGAGTGTTTTCTGGATTAACTGTGATTATTCCATTGTTGAAATGACTGTGAAAGACCATTGATAAAACAAAGTGTAAGAGGAATGTATGTAGTGTGTTTTGGTTAAAAAAAAGTGTGTCTGTATCTAAATGTCCTCAGAGGGCACAAGTTGATCTGGTTCATTTATTTTTCAATAACTACCTGATTTATCTACCTCAGGAAAAATCCATCATATATTAATTGACAGATTACCAAAATAATAGTTTTCAAAGTTTCACAGTTGGCTGACCCTGCTTTTTAATGCAACACATTATCATTTACAAGATTTACAAGCCCTTTTGCCAGGACTGGTGATTTTAGTTGAATCTATAAGAAGCAAACATCAATGCACATAAGTACATTCATGCAAAGCTTTTTGGTAATACTTTATGAGCAATTAGTGTATAAAAACAAAAAAACAAGCTTGTACTGAAATGCTATGAGACTAAAGATTTTAGTTTTATGTTTGTCTCTTTTCCAGGGAGGAAGGTGCCGAACCTGAAGAAGTGTCGCAGTCTCCTCCTCCTCCCAAAGAAAAACCGAGATCCCATAGTAAAACTAAGAAGAACCGAAAAGAACGAAAAGAGGCGGGACACGAAGACCCTCCTATGGCCACCAGCCAAACTTCTACTGCAACCTCCACAACTACTACTTCAGCAAGAGCAGCCGAGGCCCAAGGCCAAGAGGTCAGAAGGCAATGAGGTTGAGTGTTTTCTAGATACTAGACTAGGGGCTTTCAACCTTTTTATCTCCACCCCTTATCGAACAGAAACAATCCCAAGGAAATCTCAAGCGTCGCCCCGTCGCAAGCAATGTGACGAAGATGTGTAACACTACATTTAAATGAGAGTTCCTTGTGATTTTCCTATTGGAACAGATGTTTCATCAATAATTATACACTTTTAACAACAGAAAATGATACATTTTTGTGAATCATTTTTTATCAAAATTTGTTTAAACATTACCAAATAGTTTTAGCTCAAAGTCTGTCAGAACGTGGATTCTCAGACCACGCAGAAGGGTGGTTTAAAGACAACCTGTCCAACAGAACCCACAGTGTTCAAACGGAGGGTTCTGTTTCTGAGGTTTTGCAGACCCAAAGGGGAATTATTTACACATAAAGTCTGAAATGGAATAGGAAGAAGCTAAAGCTTATTGGGCCTCATTCACGACCGTTCATAACACGTTCTGAAGCACAAATTTGTTCTTAAAGCCTTTGTAGGAAGGTTTTTAGCATTCACAAAACTTGGTCTTAGCTGAAAACATTCCTCTCTAAGAACAAATCCTAAGAACAGTCCGGAGGACTCTTACGCACAAAGAAATCTCCAGTTCGGTTCACGATCATGCTCCTGATGGAACCCAACATTCTGAGTCATATTTATACATATTAAATCATGTATTCATTATTCCAGAATGTAAATATAATTATAATCATTTCAGATGCCTTTATACAGAAATAAGTTGGTAATAACACTGGTACTTTTATTAATGGCAAGTAAAGTACCAGTGTATTACTGCTAAAAATGTTGAATCCCGTCGTTCACAAATAATGTAGCATTAAATGCCAGGCATGAAAATCACTCACCTTTCGGCAAAATTTGCCGTTTTGAAACCAAAATAGGTGACCTATGTGAATCGTATAGAATCGATGAGAAAATGTTTGGGGGGCGGGGGGGGGGGGGGGGGGTTATGGTAGCCTGGAAAAATCCAGACTCACCGCTGTACCAGCGAGTGAGTCTGGTCACCGTTGCGTCAAATTCATTTCCCACAGCAGTAGATACGCAAGCAAACAGGAAGCGGAGTAAACCAATCAGCGAAGGCCTGGCGTCTGCCGTTGATGCGGTGTTATTAGCGGTTTTGCGTTAATATTTGCGCAGGATTATGAATCACGAAACTCACCTACTGTCGATGTGTTTTGGTCATTTACCGCCGATTGGAGACACGCTTTCTCTCTTTCGTGCGTCGTTCGTAGATTGTTATTGAGGGGACTTCCACGTCCCGTGAGTGACGCTGCTCGCTAACAACACGTCACGGCAAATAAACGAATTTGATTGCACGTGAACGGATTGATTTTGCGGAAGCCGCGAACGAGGGCGGGGTGACCAGACTGATCCCCCGCTGGATAAAAAAATACAGAGGGGAATCATTCTGGTCTCACCAGGCTAGGGTTATGGTAGATATGGGCTAGGGTTGGGCGATGTCCCCTTAATTGGCAGTTGACGATGTTTACAGTGAACCATCGTGATGGACGATGATATCATCCAACTCTCATTATAAGCATTTTTTAAAGACATTTACGTAGCCTATATCAGGGGTCACAGATTAAATTTCACCAAGGTCCGAAATGAAAAAAATTGTCAAGCAAAGGTCCGGAACATACGGGGTTAATTCACGGTTATATGAGGATTTTTAAGCCTTTATTAAATCTATTACTGTGATTTGAAAATAATGCAATCAATTGAATCCTGTTATTGTTTTTTTGCTCTAAAAATAAGTTTTGGCTCCTAAATAGCAGAAGGATAGGCTCTATTATACACGATGTGCACATAATATATGACAGTGATGTGTTTCTTTGCTCAGTTCAATACATTGAGCCCTGCTTAGTCCTGGCTTAGTCCAGGTTCAGTCCAGGTTCAGTCCAGGTTCAGTCCAGGTTCAGTCCCAGGTTTAGTCCTGGCTTAGTCCAGGTTTAGTCCTGGTTTGTCCATTTAGTCCTGGTTTAGTCCTGCTTAGTCCAGTTAGTCCAGTTTAGTCCAGGTTAGTCCAGCTTTAGTCCAGGTTTAGTCCTGGTTTAGTCCAGCTTTAGTCCTGGTTAGTCCTGGTTTAGTCCAGCTTTAGTCCAGGTTTAGTCCTGGTTTAGTCCAGCTTTAGTCCAGGTTTAGTCCTGGTTTAGTCCTGGTTTAGTCCAGCTTTAGTCCAGGTTTAGTCCAGCTTTAGTCCAGGTTTAGTCCAGCTTTAGTCCAGGTTTAGTCCGTTTAGTCCTGGTTTAGTCCAGTTTAGTCCTGGTTTAGTCCAGCTTTAGTCCAGTTTAGTCCGGTTTAGTCCAGTTTAGTCCTGGTTTAGTCCAGTTTAGTCCTGGTTTAGTCCAGTTTAGTCCAGTTTAGTCCTGGTTTAGTCCAGCTTTAGTCCTGGTTTAGTCCAGTTTAGTCCTGGTTTAGTCCTGGTTTAGTCCAGCTTTAGTCCAGGTTTAGTCCTGGTTTAGTCCTGGTTTAGTCCTGGTTTAGTCCAGTTTAGTCCAGTTTAGTCCTGGTTTAGTCCAGTTTAGTCCAGGTTTAGTCCTGGTTTAGTCCAGCTTTAGTCCAGGTTTAGTCCTGGTTTAGTCCTGGTTTAGTCCAGGTTTAGTCCTGTTTAGTCCAGGTTTAGTCCAGGTTTAGTCCAGCTTTAGTCCAGGTTTAGTCCAGTTTAGTCCTGTTTAGTCCTGGTTTAGTCCAGTTTAGTCCTGGTTTAGTCCAGCTTTAGTCCAGTTTAGTCCTGTTTAGTCCTGGTTTAGTCCAGCTTTAGTCCTGGTTTAGTCCTGGTTTAGTCCAGGTTTAGTCCTGGTTTAGTCCTGGTTTAGTCCTGGTTTAGTCCAGCTTTAGTCCTGGTTTAGTCCTGGTTTAGTCCGTTTAGTCCTGTTTAGTCCTGGTTTAGTCCGTTTAGTCCTGGTTTAGTCCTGGTTTAGTCCGGGTTCAGACCTGCTCGCTGCCGATCAAGAAACAGCCGCGCTATTTGCGCATTACAACCTTGCGTGCATATTTAATTAGGGTGTCCTCTGTTTTTTTTTTTTTTTATCGAGCCGTATTTCAGTCATTCCAAAACCATTTCTAAAAATTGAAAAAGTATCATGGAGCTAAGATAAAGGACTTTCTCTTTCTGTTCATCTGGGCTGTAGTTACCGCTCTGGTGCAGTCGGAGGGAGGGAGAGGGAGAGAGAGAGGGAGCGCACACGCAGCTGCTCGTCTGAGGGGATTCAGGTCGGATCCAAAGTTCAGATCCAAGGGTCAGGTCCGGATGGGCTGGCGCATGGGTCCGGATCCCGACCGAGGTCCGCCGTTTAGTGACCTCTGGCCTATATATAGGCTACTTTTTATTTATGTTAGGAAAAATGTGAGATTGCAGGATAAATGTATCTAAACTAAACATGATCTGAACAGAGTCATGGAACACGAATTTTGCAAAAGAAATGCGTTAAAACTCGTGAGTAAAAGTCTCAGAGGAGAACGACTTATTCAGAGCGTCATCTGCTCATCAATAACAAGGCTCTTATCACACTAATACAAATGTAAATCGGAGCTTATTATTTGCATTTGCTCAGTTTTAACGTAATGTTTAAGAAACAGTGGGTGAACGGGAAAATATTTAGAAGTTTGCATCGTAGCCTATGTTTTTGAAGCTGCTCCACGCGCCGCCCGGTCCGTGTGCTCGTAGCTTTGTACCTCCTGCACCGCCTCTTTCTCTCCTCTCTCCTCTCTCTCCTCTCTCCGTCCTTCGTGAAAACATCCAAACCCATGCGCTCTCAGCTCCGATGTGAGATCCATCGCGACATTTTAAAACTGTTTAGTTTCCGTACGAAAAGCAAAGTGAAATCACGCGGTTTGGATATTCCCCTCCAAGTGGGGGAATATCCTCCTCACCTTTTTCACCCCTGACCCGTTTTCATGCCTGAAATGCGCTGCATAAACGTTATTTGATAAAGACCTCGATCCTGCTACCTTGTGTTCCCAAGGCGGCGCTTTACTTATGGAGCTAAGCGGGCGGAGTGTTAAGTCGCCGCTGCATTTATTTAAGGCACTGACCCGTGGTAAGAGAGGGAAAACCCTTTCGCAATGTACAGGTTATTTTTATGTTTTGTAACGAGAGCAAATTCGCCTGATGCCCAAAGATTTCGGTGGCTCCTTCAGCGCGTGGTGCTGATTTGACTGAGCTTTTTCTCTTTTGGGGTTTTGTTGGTTATTAGTTTTGAATTCGTGTTCGGTCATTCATTTCCTCCTCTGGGTGTCTTTCGCGCGCTGCACTTTTTTGTCCTTATATGGTGAATCATAGGCGGTGACATATGCTAATCAGTCCTAAATCGGCATTCACCAAACTCAGAACACACGTGCGAAGGATTTTCCCATACTTGTGTGTCGTGAATCTGGCGCAGTTTGCTGACACTGCCTTCATAAGAATGGATTTTAAGAAGTTTCTTAAGAAGATGTTCATGAATGAGGCCCATTGTGCCTAACACAGCGGTGTGGGTTCATACAGTACTTGGGCTCTTGCTTTGACATTGTATTTAAATAGCATTGATTACAATAATCCAAAATGCAGACACATTTTTTTACGCCCTCTGCAAAAGCCCTGAATACATTTAATTTACTTTTTATCAAGCGCCAGATCAGCTGTGCCATCTTGAATGTGGAAAAAAACCTAGCCATTATGATACCAAAACCCGGTATCATAATGGCCCCAGGGCCGCGCCTGCCGGTCCACCTAGACCAATAAGCTCCAGCCTTAATGATCCTCCTGCCGGTGCTAAAGAGTCGCATTAATGTCGCGCAGCCAAATCATAGCTTAAAAAGGCTCTCTCCTGTCTCATAGCCTTCCCTACATGTGATCTGTTTATTCCCGCGACCCGCCCAAAGAGAAGTCTGATCTCCGCGCTGTGCTTCTGTCCCACTGCAGCCGTATGCGCAGGGACGGCTGGTATCAATAGGCTAGGTGGGCTAAGCCTCTCCTGTCATTTTCTTGACAAGAGAAAGAACAATGAATAAGTTGTATTTTTAATTTATTATAGTTATATCCTAACTAATCGCCTAATGTCATTAATGTGTATAATCATTGTAGGCTTATACATCTGATCACGATTTTTACCACAAGAACAAAAAAAGGGCTAGTTCTGATTAGTACCGAGAACGCACATGAATATGACAGTGATCAACAGATGGCAGTGCTGCAGGTCCCGCCTCCAGCGCATACACACACATACACTCGACTCTGGGACTGAGCTGGATTTAGCCACGCACGCCACGCTGAAGACTCCTCATTGGTTACGTTCACTGGCATGGCGCACGCGGCTTCTGTAAACACTATGAAGAACAGCTAATACCGGTGGATTACTCGGATATTCTTTGTTTTTTGGACGACTCCTCGCAACGGGACTTTTCGCTGGCGACACAAAATGAAGTGAGGAAGCTGCCGTGTGTTTATGTACGTAAGGAGGACGCGATGTTCCTCAACGCGGGTGAGTCCATGTTTACACTACGGTTCACATCTGTCCGGGTCCAGCTGTTGTTAACTTTAGCAGGACATAAACAACTCCTTTATGCTCTCATATCATTTGGGTGAATGCACTGTTAGGTAATCTGCTGTTTCATAGTCTGCTGTTTAAATGATGTTTTGGAGCTGTTTGACTGCCGTACACTTTTACCTTGTTATTGGTCTGAAGCTCTGGGAATAAGCGTTGTTTGTAATGAAATGCTGATATGTGGTTACATGCTTCTTTTTAGTCTGACAAGTGGTGGTAAATGCGTTTAGTAGATCTGATAGTAAAAATAAAAAAGCACAAACACTGTGCAACAGCCCCACCTAGAGTTTACATCACCAGCCGCCACTGCGTATGCGGCACCGGTGTGCAGTAAACATGCCCTCTGAAGCACACGGGAAACACGTCAGGTAAAGCGAGTAAAAGAGCTCACTTTTACTCGCTTCTGCAGAAGTGCAAACTACTACTGCTGCCGTCTTCAGAAAGCAAAACTATGCATTCCCTTCTGTCTATCGTCTTCATTCATATTGCCAATGCCCACACTAAAAGATTTTCAAGGAGAGTCTCTGCAAACGGCCCACACGATGTCGTGCGTGTGCTCCCACGTGCACGCCAGTGCGAGCCGGTCACGACTTGAGTCACTGGACAATGGGGAGAAAACGGGCTGTTGCTCTATTGTCCGTTTTACAGCGCCAAGTTTTACTTTAGGCTGAAAAATATTAAATATATTAATCTAATTCTAATATACACATAGTGGATTGTGCTGTATTTGTATATTAGATGCCTTATAAGAATTATATGTGCTAAACTGAATTTGGAAATAAATCAGGTTTTTAAAGTATCGATAAGAGTATCTTTAAAGTACCGGATCAATACCCATCCCTAGTTCTCCGTGTTGAACCAAAAATGTAATTGGTTTTGGAATGTATTGCAGAAGAACTTTAAAATCAAGGACCGTATTTAAGTCTTAAGACTACAGTGAGGTCAACTGCATTCAGATTATCCACATGTGTTTTAATTGATTAATTTCTAATACTATCTAATTTTTATCAAATTTGTGATTGTGCCCATCTGGGCCAGGTCTCTTTCCATCCATCCATTTTCTTCCACTTATCCGTTGCCGGGTCGTGGGGGGCAGCTGTTGGAGCTGCCCAAATCACATTGCACCAGCCCCTATGGCTCCTCCTGCAGGTGGTGGGTCCACAGAAGGACGGCCTCATGGTTCTAACCGGGCCTGTTGGTTTCTCATAAGGAGCTTCTGAACCGCTCTTTGTCTGACCCATCACCTAAGACCTGTTTGCCATGGAAGACCCTACCAATGGCCGCTGGCTGCTCTGCTTTGCGACGACGACACTGAAGGCCGCCATTGCTGTAGTACCGCCATATAGCCGCTAGGCCCCCATTGGAATCCATTGTACTTTAGACACGTTAAAAACCACTTTAATGCCCGGTGCCTAATTTTTTGGAACTGTCTACAGCTAGATATTCCTCCTGTGATTACTCTGGGTTAGACACAATCAGAGGCACCGGGCTGGTTATCGTAGGATAAATTTTAGAAATCTCGTACTTAATGAGGGTCGGACTGTTAGCATTGGAGCTGCGCGAGCTACACGTCACGCAAGGGCCGAGTCTACAGTGAAGATCCCGCCCTTATGCCCTTATTAGGAACATGCTTCGTCAGAGCTGGGGAGGAGGAGTCTGTAAATCCGCCTCGAACGTGGTCATTGCAGTGTTTCCTCTAGGATTTTTTTTAGCAGTGGGGGCAGGCCCCTTTAAGGTCCACACACACTACACGATTTTTATGCCCGATTTTGATACAATTCTCAGTCGCGCCGAGTCTTCCCGAGTCATGGCTAGTCGTAAGGCAGTTGTAGAGAGTCGTCTCATGTAGTGTGGGGTGGGGGGGGTCACGACTGGCAGTGGCGTAGCAAGGGTACCAATGGGCCCCAAGCAAGAATGTCGGTTGGGGGCCCTCTGGTGGCCGATCGGTGTACTGCGCACTGGGAGAGAGGATGTCATTTGGGCAGGAGTGGGTCACCTGAAAACTCCCATAATGCAGTTCTCTGCAGAAGTTTTCCTCAGAACAGAAGGCTGAGGTTCTTTAGGTCATGAAGAGAGTTACAATAAACTGGTTTCACTATTAGAAATATAATCTGGTGGAGCCATGAGTAAAAAAGTTTGTCCACTGCTCATTAAAAGTTAACATTAGGGATCCATGACTCACTAAAACATGCAGCAGGATGGGGATAAACAGCGCCACAGAGCGTTGGTGGAGAGATGATGTAACTACATCACCAAAATCACTAGGAAGGCTGTATATATCAAGCGTTTACTGTAGGTATCTGAAAAACGGGTTGGTGCATGGGGGCCCTTCACAGTTGGGGGCCCCAGGCAGCTGCCTGCCTTGCCTTATGGCAAGCTACGCCTCTGACGACTGGACTGGCGTTGGAATCGTGTAGTGTGGGTAGCAGTCAGACGCAACTGGACTACAGTCGCAGGAAATCAAACATGTTTGATTGTTAAGCCCGATTTTGGACGCACAAGAGAGACGTGGGTGATTTTACCGTCCCCAAAGTGAACACACAGACTGCAGCGGCCAATGACAGAGTGAAATAAAGACAGAAAAAACACCGCGGCGCCTCCTTTTTCATTTCTCTGTCAAAACAGCGGCACAAACAACTCATTTCATGGCCACAGCCCCACACGAAACAGCACAACTTTATATCACCAAACGTTCACGAGAACCACCTTTCAAGCTACATTTCAACCGCGAACAGAGTTTAGCGGCACTTACTGAGTTTGGAGACGAACTGTTCAGCTTCACCTCGCCGCTAGCGGCTCGCCTCTCTACGCTTTCTCCACTGTCTCCTCCGCCTCCTCCATCTCTGGGCTGAGGCCCGTCTCCTTTTCTTATTATATCCACTGAAATACGTCCCGCTTCTTCGTGTCGCCGACTTTTATCTCCATTTGACAGAACTATAGCCAAGTTGAAGGCTTCGTAGCAGTAGTAGTAGCCTTGCACTGCGCACTGTTGTGACACTGTTTACACCGCTGACCGATCGGGACACGCACATGTTTTCCCACGCTCACAAACACGGCCTATCTTTGCGGATTTTGGGTCCGTTTTTGAAACCGGAGGAGAAACGAAGCGGTAGAGAGGACAGATGCGCTGTGTTATCAAACATCAGCTGTTTGTCAGAATCGTGTAGTGTGTTCGCTCTTACGATTCTCAGTCGTTAAGTGTGAACCCCCAGACGTTCTATAATCACACCAAACTAGATTTTTTTTCTTTTCCATTTTTGATACAGCGGCGGCAGAAATTATAGAGGAAACACTGCATTGTGGTAAACGGGGAGGAGTGAGTATTGACGGTCTATTATGTCTATGGACCCTACAGGGGCATGAAGCCCCCGACAACAGAGCCCCCAGGATCATTCAGGTGATCAAACCCCTCTACCATGTTAAGGTGGCGGTTCCAGGAGGGGTCTGGACCAGGTCTATCTTAGAAAAGATATTGCGGATCTCAATGGGACTTTCCTGGTTAAATAAAGGCTAATTACATTTTGGTGACGCTAGACGACGTGGTTAAATATAGTTTTAGTGTATTGTACTTTTCATGGTGGTTCTCCCCTGTTTCTCTCTAGGAGGCAGAGGCCGGTCCCTCCACCTCAGAGCCAGACCCCAGCTCAGCAGCGTCGCCCCGACAAAGGCGCTCCGTTATAAGGGACCGGGGGCCACTGTATGACGACCCCACTCTCCCAGAGGGATGGAAGCGCAAACTTAAACAAAGAAAGAGCGGACGCTCCGCTGGAAAGTTTGACGTCTACCTGATTAAGTAAGACACAAAAAGAGCCTTATTCATTCACCAACACTTTCTTGATGCTTTGGAAACATCTACTTGGAAAATGAAATACAGTGTGTGCCATTGAAGTAGATAGGAGACTGTGGTTTTGTTTATGTTTTATGTTTATTTGGTAGGGACAGTGCCCCCTCATAATCAATGTAAGGCTCCAGTTTAAATCGTTCAGGAAGAGGACGGACTTTGGGGGGATATTTTCTGCTGATTGGATCAAGCGGATCTTGTATTAGCCACAGCTTAGTCTGAAACCACAGCTAAACAACAAATCACTTTAACAATTCAATACTTACTTTTAAAAATGTTTCTTGTGTCTTTATGCATTGCTGTGATGTTAAAGGGGGGTATTATGTAAAATCGACTTTTTCAAGCTTTATATCATGTTATTATGTCATTCCCTCATTAAACACATGCCTGGAGTGTTGCCTTGGCTCATTCACATATTTTTGAGTAATCAGTAAAAACTTACTGACTTACAGACGGCAGCCATTTTAGGTGTAGCAATGCCTCAGTCCTCCTAGGAACGCCCCCACCTCCTGGAGACGCCTCTGGACCTTTCGTCACCAGCCAAGCCACCAACCACTGCTCCTCAGCTCAGCAGAGGCCCCTCCCCGCACAGTAGTGTTGTTTAGATGCCACAGCAGTGTGCTGAAGGGGGCGTGTCGGAAAGCTTCTTAAAGAGACAGAGGCCTATTTCAAGACGTTCAGTACAGCCATTTTGAGAGAGCAATTTTATTCAAGGCAGTTATTTTAATTTACTGCATATACAGACCAACAGAAGGTTACGTCATCATTATAGTATGCTATAGACTGGTGCTATGTGATTGAAAAAAGCATAATACCCCCCTTTAATTAGTATCAGTAAAAGTGCTTGTTGTCTGCTGTGTAAAACCTGCACGACAATGCCACCACGAGATTGGTCCGAAACACAGAGGTTTTGAGCCGATCGTTGGAGATTGGATACATTTTGCTTCTTGTAATATATTATTATGACCCAGTAATTACCTTAAACCTTAAATTGTCCCTGTTTATTCCTACATTTGTGTTGAATAAAGACTCGTCAAATAATGTGCCACTGTTTCTTTAGAATAAATCTGTGCAATGTATGTCGCTGTATTATGAGTCATAATATTAATACAAATAGTTTCCCTTCTTACATTCATCAGTGCGGAGGGAAAGGCGTTTCGATCGAAGGTGGAGCTTCAGGCGTACTTCCACAAAGTGGGAGATACGACCACTGACCCCAATGACTTTGACTTCACCGTAACAGGAAGAGGAAGCCCCTCACGGAGAGAGCAACGGCCTCCAAAGAAACCTAAAGCAGTCAAACCAACTGGAAGAGGCAGAGGCAGGCCTAAAGGTACTAGACTTACACACTACAGTTTATTGGAGAAATAAAAATGTTAAGCACGGGTTAACGGGTTAAGCACTCAACATCCTGACAAACCAGAATTACAAATCAATGACAAGCCCTGGTTGTTTTCCGCCGTTGTGACATGGTTACATGTATAATTTTTTCTAGGAAGTGTAAAAATGCGACAGGCCACTGAGGGTGTGGCCATGAAGCGAGTGGTGGAGAAAACTCCAGGGAAACTCCTGGTGAAAATGCCATATGGAAAGAACCAGCCACACCGAGCACTTCTGCTGCATCAAAGGTGAAAAGAAGCAATAATTGGATTATTGACTTGACTTGAAAATATTCTTTCTTCTAAAATATAACAAAGATGGACAAAATGCTGTATTACAGTGATGGTTACATATAACAAAGCTATACGGTATGATGATGTGATCATTTCTGTTGCACCCAGGAAAAGCTTTTTCTGTATCTAAATGCTGTTAGTATATCCACCTTATTCCTGCCCCATGAGCCCTTACGTGAATTATGGGTGGGATTTCCGGTAGGGATGTCCCAATCCGATCACGTGATCGGAAATCGGGCCCGATCGCCTGGTTACAGACTCTATCGGGATCGGACATTACCTCCCGATCAGGACTCGGATATATGTATATGCATGTCCATTCTCATTACTTTTGATCAGATTTCGCTATCGCGAACCACTTTCTGTCCTCTCCCCCTGGCCCAGCGCCTCTGTCACTCACTCCACCTGGCTGCGTCCAACCGCTCGCACTATCCGCTCTGTCCATGTCCCCCCTTCGTCTGAGAAATCGCCAAATCCACACAAGTGCCAGCACGGGAGAACAGTTAAAACATCCCTGACCCGCGCAGAGTTTAGGCTAAGCGAGGAGAGAGGAGTGAGAACGGACGGGAAGACAGGAGGGGGAGAGAGTTTTAGTTTAGTTTTAGTTTATTTATTTGTTTGAGCAGTTAACCTGCTCAAAGGGAGCAGTTTTGTACATTGCAGTGTACAAAAAAGAGAGTGGTAAGAAGTAACAAACAGCTGTTTTTATCGCTATTACACCGCCACATTTGATTGAACCGTGGCTACTCAGGCCCGCACTGGGCAGAGAAACCCTCCTCGCATTTCTGAGGAGATGTTTAAAAGTCTGTGATGGACAGAGACGAGAGCCCGGCCCGCTGCGCTCATACGTGCGCAAATACGCTGAAAGACGAGGGGAAACTTCTGTCTCTATTAATAACCCAAACCACTGCCTCCTCTCTTTGCTCACACATCCCCGCGCTACGTTCAGTAGGTGAATTGAGGAAGAAGCGCTTGGTTTCACTCCTGGTTGTGTTAAGCCTTTAGTAAAACACACGCACTCTGTACACGCCCACAGTAGATGACGTGCTTTCACGCCATGGTGAACGGCGCACGTGCACAGCTCAGTGGACCTCGACCCCGTCCCGGATTTCAGGCTGGGTCCGGGAAATGTGGTCACCCTATCTTCATTTAAAGAGACTGTAATCAAGTTAAAATGGCACATTTAACTTTGTGTAATTTAACTGTTTGGCCACATTACTGCTGTGTTTTTTTTCTGTACCGCCAGACAGTTTTGTACATTGCAGTGTACAAAAAAAGTTATTGCCCAAGTTTTGTTTTCATTGCCAATCAACAAACACATTTACACCCTCTCTGTGTAAAATTATATTACACTGTAAAGACTGGATTGGATCGGGACTCGGTATCGGGCAATTCTCAAAATCAACTGACTCGGACTCGGGGGCAAAAAAACCTGATCGGGACATCCCTAATTTCCAGAATGATCCGGAACCGCCAGTTGTAAATGAAAATCGCACCGTCGCACTGATGTAGGACTGTTGTTTCAGGATGGCCAAGTTATCCCCATCTAACCGCTGTGGATACTTCTTATTGTGCGATCTTTCACGAAGACTTTACTCAGATGTGGGTGCTCCTTGGAGAGTGGAGCGTCAGCATAAAAATAATTGTTGTTTCATGTTGATTGGTCAAATATTCGCGGAGAGTTTCATATTTTCGGATTACAGCTACAGTCTGTTTATGGAGCCTAAGTATGTGCGCTGCATTTACGAAACATGCCATGTCTGTAGTTTAATTAAGTCAGTTGTTTACTCAAAAACGATCCGAAAATAGCTGGTATGCTCTTTCCAAAGCCCTGTTTTATTGGCAAGAGGGGCGGCATGCATGGTCTCAGAGCGCAGCAGTGAGGGGAAGGGCTTCTGCACGGGAAATGATGGATTACAAACGCTGGCTTTTAGTAACATAAAAAGCATTAATGTTTAAGTAGGCTAAAGACATTCAAAATGCTCTGTTTGAGAGGATGGTTGGACAGACCCAGCTCAACTTGTATCTATAGTAACGCCACACGCTGCTCGATTCATGTCACTCGACAGTGAGAGCAGGTGTGTGTTAACAGTGTAAGGACTGGGCTAGGGCTCATTATTATTGCCCATCTTTATTCCCGGAGCATGTTTCAAACACTGCATGTTCCAGAGCCACAAATGTCACTTTCACAAGCGTGAACAGCGCAACATGTTCCGAGTAGGGCTGAACGATATTGAAGTAAGATACTTGCGATAACGATATTATTGCTTTATTTCACTAAACCATTTCAACAGAATATGTTCCATTCTAATTAAACACAAATTATAAGTAGTTTTTCAGCAAATTGTGCAAAACAGGATCAAAACAAGATTATAATTGAACTAAATTAGGAAACTGAACTTCCACACATTTATTAGTTCTGTTCATTGTTTTTGGCTAATATTGCAAAATAAATGTGTCAATCTAAGTCAGATGAAGGGTTTAGTTGCGATATATTGTGGCTTCTTGTGATACGGCTATTGCATCACCTAATATTACGATACGGAATTTGTTGTGCGAGGACATGTTTTTATGTATTACGCGGGGTCAATGAGAAAATCATCGAGAAAGGTTCAAATAAACCCCTATGTGAAATGAAAACTCACCCTGGAAACTGTCGGAAATCAATGGCTCTGCATTACTTCCGGCATCTCACCGGAAAATGTACCCATAATCGCTTCTACATGAGTGACCCCAGGAATAAGGTGGATATATATATATATCCAGTTTTAATTTAGTTTAGTTTAGTTTTTTTAGGTGGCTCCTCAGATGAGACAAAACTAATTTATTTCTATATGGAATCGCATTATTTCTTCTTTTGACTTTCCATATTTTATATATTTTAAATTTGTTAGAGCTGTTACAACCCGGACTATGGTGCTGTTGCATTTACCCCCTGGGTGTACTATGCAGTCCCTCCAGGATTTTGCAGGTTATTTTTTTGATTGTTGCGGACTAAAGTGCTTGATAACGCGGGCAATTATTCCAAAAGTTGCAATGAATAGAGAAAGCTATAAAGTTAAACCCGAGTGAGCAAGCGAGAGGCGAGCTGGGGACAGAGGCTGCTGCCCCCACTTCAGTCAGAATGATTTAACCCCGCTAAAGCGCTGGACATCATGTCCTACACACAAATAACAAGTAAAACTGTTTTAACTAATCAAATACTCCCTTTGGTTGCAGGGAAGTTGCAAAGTTTAGGAATAGGAACATTGCGGATATTGGTAATAGTTGCTGAAAAGGTGTGACGTTTCAGACAAGTTACAGTTTGCTTGATTTTGCGTTTATGGTTATGATTGCAACATTGTGAAGTCCTGGAGGAACTGCCTATGGTTCTTCCTAGCAACCTAACGTTTTGCTGTAGGCTTCAACAAGATGCTTGTTGATGGGAATCTAAGTTTGGTCCTCCGTGGCATTGAAGGATGGGTTTAATGTACATACTTTGATGAACAATATTCTTTCTGTTACTCTCTCCAGGCAACACATCCTGCCGCAGCACCTGCTAAAAAACGTCCCGGTAGGAAACGAAAAGCAGAACTGGCTCTCTCTCCTCCTCCTCAAAGTGCTCCTAAGAAACGAGGAAGAAAGCCAGCCTCCTCGTTAGCCACATCTACTGTAGCCACATCCCCCCACTCCTCTGGACCTGCCCCCAGCACATCCTCCACTGCTGGAAGTTACACCACAGCTGCCTTCTTAGCTGCTGAAGCTAAACGCAGAGCAGCAAAGGAGTCTTCCACAAAATCTACCGTCCAACAAACTGCGTTGCCAATCAAAAAACGCAAAACAAGAGAGACTGTGGAGGAGATGGAGAATGTGTCTACTCTGGGGACAAGTACAGAGATGGAGAAAAAACCTTCTATGATGCCAGTAGAGGGCAGTACTGAAGAGGAATCTACATCGACAATGCAGACGTCTGGGAAAAGCCAATTGGAAAAAATAAAGTTGGAGAAAAGCCATTCCCACAAACATAAACCACATAAATGTAGAAAGCACAAGGTGAAAATGGAGACAGAAGATGCGGGGAGCAAGAGAAAATTTGAACAGGAAAGTAGCAGTAGCATTAGCGGTAGCGGTAGCATTAGCAAGCCAAAACGGCACAAACGCAAAGAAAAAACTCCACACAAGCATCACCATCATCACCACCACCATCACCACCACCACCATCACAGACATAAACAAGAGTCTGCGGCATCAGAGCAGGCTACAAGCGCTGCTACTACTGCTAAAGAAGCCTTGTCAAGTCAGTCAATCAAATCTGAAACTTCCCAAACTGAAGAAAACGCAATGGCTAAATCCAAAACGGAGCTACAACATGTGTTAGTGCCATCTTCGCAATCACAGTCAAGACCCAAGCAAGAACAAGAATCTACTTCTTGCCGGGATAAACTCCAATCTGAAAGGGAATATCGAGCGCTATCTAAATATTCCAGAACACAATCGCCTCCACCGCAGCATCAAACACCAAGCCAGTCACATGTACAGTCTTCCCTGTCAAGTTTACAAATAAGTAAGCAAACTCCAACTCAAACAACAACACAATCAGAGAGTCCTAGTCAATCGAAAGAACCGTTAAAAGATGTGTCGTCTCCTACTAAGCAACAAAGAACGCTAACGCAGTCTCAAAGTTCCACTCTACATGCGCGGCCTAGTTTTCCAAGCTTGCAACCACTTCCTAGTAAGCCAGTTTTCACACAATCAAGATTGCACCCACAAAAAGAGCCCCAAGGTTCATCCTCCTCTTCACCTCCTCTAAAACAAGTTACAATCCAAGGAAAACCACAGAGTCCAAGTCTGCCTCAAGTTTCATCAATTCAAACACAGCATAAAAGTCCAAGTCAAATGGATCCATCTTCCGAATCTCCTCTTGGAAAACACCTCCAAATGCAAAGTACACCACAAAGTCCAACTCATCCGAGTTCAGCATCCTCCTTGAAGTATGTTCAAATACAAGCTAAATCAGAGCCTCAAAATCCCACACAGGATCAAGTACCACAAGAATGTCAAAGACCGCAATCCCCATCCTCTAAACATGAAATAACCCATTCCAAAAAGTCGAGTCAATCCACTGGTCAGCCTCCTACTCCATCTAATGTTGATCTAAGCCAAACCTCTCTTGGTAGCCATAGTGCAACTCAAACAGAACAGCAATTGAAGCATCAAAGCTCAACTCAAGACCAGTCTACAACCTCCCAATTGATTTCTACGAAGCAAAAACCTCAAGCAAGGCTGCAAAGTCAGTCCACAGGGCAACCTCCCGCATCATCGATTTATCCAAGTACCCAATCGCCACCTGGTAAACATAATAAATTTCAAATTGCACAGCAAATGCTGAATCAAAGCTCAATTGAAGTTCAGTCTACAACTTCTCCATCAATTCCTATTAAGCAAATGACCCTAGCAAGGCCACAAAGTCAGCCCACCAGTCAGGCCTCTACACAATCTATTCTTCCAAGTGCTCAATCTGTTCTTCCAAGTGGCCAATCACCTCTTTGTAGACAAAGCATAACTCAAATAGGACAGCAATCACACCATCTAAGCTCAACTCAAGCGCAGTCTACAACCACCCAGTCAATTCCTACAAAGCAAAAACTTCAAGCAAGGCCACAAAGTCAGCCCACTGGGCAGCTACCAACGCAATCCATTTATCGAAGTACCCAATCACCAATTGGTAGACAAAGTGCAACACAAACAGGACAGCAATCGCATCATTTCAGCTCAACTCAAGCGCAGTCTACAGCCTCCCAGTCAGTTCCTATGAAGCAAACCTCTCAAGCAAGACCACAAAGTCACTCCACTGTTCAGCCCCCAGCACAATCTATTTATCCAAGTTGTCAATTGCCAACTGTTGGACCAAGTACACCTCAATTAGGGCAACACATGCATCATCTAAGCTCGACTCAAGTGCAGTCTGTAGCCTGCCAGTCAATTCCTACGAAACAAACAACTCAAGCAAGGCCACAAAGTCAGTCAGGTCAGCCTCCCACACAATCTACTCATCCAAGCTGCCAGTCATCACCTGGTAGACAAAGTACAACTCAAATAGGACAGCAAACACTGCTAATAAGCTCAACTCAAGATCAGTCTACTGTCGCTCAGTCAATTTCCACTTTGCAAACGACTCAAGCAAGGCCACAATTCACTCCACTGGTCAGCCTCCAACACAATCTTTTCATCCAAGTTGTCAATCACCACCTAGTAGACAAAGTACAACTCAAAAAGGACAGCCGTCGCAGCATCAAAGCTCAACTCAAGTTCACGCCATTTCAACTTCAGTGCCAGTTTCCACTAAGCAAACAATTCAATCAAGCCCACAAAGTCAATCAATTTTCCAGCCACCAACCCAAACTGCTCATCCAACTCCTCAGTCTTCAACTCCCCAGTCTTCCTCAAGTCGACAACCACAGCCTCAAATTAAACGTGAAGCCCCAAGTAGTCCACCGTCACAACAGAGTAGGCATGCCTTATCCCATCAACGCCCACCACAGCATATTCAAAATCTCACTCACTTGCCAGTTCATTCCGCCCATCTGGCTTCAAGTAAACAAAATCAAGCAAGATTGCAACCTCAAAGTCCTATCCAAGTCCAGTCTAAGTATCCCGTCAAAAGTGTTTCAATGCAATCTCAATTTTCTGGCCAAATGCACCCTCAGTCAATGCATCTCAGTTCTCCTAGTAAGCATGCAGCTATGCTACAAAGGCCTCAGAGTCAAGTTCAATCCAGTCAGCAATCACCTCCTACCAAGCATGTATCTATCCAACCAAAAGTGCAACCGCCATCTCAATACTCTACACAAATTCACACTATGCATGCAAGTTTGCCGTCTCCTCAAAGCAAGCATGTTCCTATACAACCCAGACCGCCTTCGTCACAAAGTCATGCACAAGTATCCTCTCAAAAATTGCAATCCGATAACACTCAGCAGAGAACACAGATTCATTCACAAATGCAGTTTCAAGCTTCATCTTTGTCGCATGTATTACCATCTCAGACAAGACATGCACCAAGTCAAAGCCCATCTCCAGGGACATCACAGAGTTCAATTCAGCAAAGGCCCAATTCTCAATTGCAGAGTCAACTGAAGTTACCCGTCGTACAGCCTCAAGCCCAAACTAGACCTACAACGCAACCTCAAATTCTACCAAGACCATCGAATCAACGAGAAAAATCTCATAATCAGCATCAAATTCAACAAAGGCCATCAGCACAAGTACTCAGATCACCAGAGTTTCAAGTCCGATCATCAAATCAGGGACATATTCAATCAAGAACCTCCGCCCAAACACCAGGAACAATTGGTCAAACAGTTACACAAGTCCAACCAAGAGTCTCTACCCAGCAAAGTAAACCATCTTACCAGTCTCCACAACCTAGAATGTCTTTGCAAAGTCAACAGTTGCAATCTAGTCCCGCAACTCAAGCCCAAACAAGGAAAAGTTTACAATCACATCTTCAACATTCCCAGCCAACTTCATCCAGATGTCCATCTACTACATCTGTACAGCAAACCCAAGTGCAGACACATAGCCAGGTGCAGTCACAAGCTCGGTTACCATCACAGTTGTCACCCAGAATGCCAACAGAAATTCACCAATCACAAATCCATGGCTTGTCTCGGACTTTTGCCCAAACTGTGCCGCAGCAATCGCTTTCTCGGACCTTGATGACGACTCAATCCTCGCCAACTCTTCAACAACAGTTGTTATCGCAAAGCAGACTGACCTTGTCCCAATCACAACACATGACAGAGCAACAGCACCTGCAAAGAGCAACGCAAGCCCAAACACAAATCGCAAGGTCCCCCATACAACACTTAGCACCACACAGATCGTCGCGAAACATTGAGAGATCGAATTTGATCCGAGGGCAGGCAAATCCGAGCGATCAACCACAAGATTTGAGTACCACACGGCCGCGAAATCGAGGAGAACGCATGAAGACGGAGAGCACAGAGACTTCAGGGGGTGAAAGAGGATCAAATAACACTTCAGGACCTGGAGTTGGCAACAGGATACGAGCCGAGCCGGAAGCAGCCGGAGAGGGCAGGGAGATCAGAGACATTGTGACCCAGTCAGGAGTGCCTTGCCCCAGCCGTGAGGATACTGTGGAGTCCCGGACTGTGGTTAGTGAAAGGGTCAGTTGATTGGACAATATATTTTAAGATGTGTGGATTACTGCAAAAAGGAATGTACATATTGAAATGACTTGAATCGAAATATTAATCATAATTTGAGTAGTTTAACAAATTTAGATTGACACTGTAAGTTGTAAAATGTTGTAGGAAGGGATTTGATTTGAAACAAATGTCCCTACTAAGCTACTGCTGTCCCCAACTTTTTCATCACTGGATTAAGTAATGTCTTACCCTACTGGAAGAGATTTGAAGGAAAAACAAAACATAAAACATTCAGAATATCTTCAAACGAGTCAAATAATATAGACCTTAAACCCTTGTGTATACTGCACAATTTTGTCTATATACAAGAGGTTACTCCTGTGGGAAATAATGTCAAACTCAAGAATGGTTGTTGTAGGTCTTGCAGTGAGACAGTGAAGAGAACTGTCTGATGACTTAAGATGAGCTGCGTCTGCAACAGATATCTCATAGTGTCTGGTACTTTGGAATCCTGGTCGCGGAGTGAATGAGACCAACAGCCAGCATTTTTCAGCTAAGATCGCCAGGATTAGGAATTTTACTTAACATCACTGACAGTCAAAATTGCGCAGTGTACATCAGGCTTTATGCATCACTAATCACATCAAAATACTTACATTTAATTAAATTTTAAAAAGTATATATATTCCGAATTGAAGTCATTTTAACTAATGTACAGTATGTACAGTATTCTTATTTGTAAGGGTAATCTGAGCAATTGTCGAGAGAAGGTTTTCTATTTTTACACTGTTTTTGGATTGTAAGGATTCATCGCACAAAGTTAGATGGCCTGTCGTAGCTTCATTTATAATATATCAGTCAAAAAACACTTGTGAGGAATTAATTCAAACCTGGATGGACTTTTGACAATGAAGATGGGAGTGTCTTCTTTTTTTCTTTTTTCTTTTTTTAGAAAACTGAACTTTGAAAACTGAAAAATCCTATAAAAAGTGTGTATATATACTCATAAGGCAGCTGTTATGTCCCGCTAGTTTATGTGGGGATGGGGGGGGTAGTAGTACGCTTAACAATACTCTGCTTCCGGAAAATAACATAACCCGTTTTTACTTGGTATACTGATCTCTATTACAGCTTTAAAGCGGAACTCAGTAACTTGTTGTTTTGGGTTCATAATGGTTCATACTGGGAAACATGGGTCCCTTGCATTTTGAAAACTTCCGATATTCCAACTTCCACATTCAGACAATTCCAGATAATGCCTGTAAGTAGTAAAGCTGCGTTTCCCCTTCGAAATCTCAGCTTTATGCCTTTGTCCCTGATTCAGCGAGAGATCTGCAGAATACGTTATTCACAACAATCTATTTCGAGAAAAAAAGTTACTGGCTTCTGCTTTAAGGGTAATGACTGACGGTCCTTTACTGTCTGTGCTGCTGGTTGTAATTCTAATTTAAGTGGCTTCTCTGTAATATTCAACTGACTGAGCGCACCTGTCCACAGTCTGTTGGTGATATGGGGCTGTTTGCACGTTCAACTGCGTAATAACTGGTTTTAATTCTTAATTTCTCATTAAAAACGTACAAAAAGAAAACTGTATTACATATTCAAAATCTGGTCTAGGCATTGCGGAGAAACGAAGGCATCTTGTTGGAATAGATTTTAGTTTAAACTTTGAAAGAGTATTATTTTTCCTCCTTTTCCCTCACCAACCTATAATAACCTGCACTGTTACCCTTTAGCTCTAAATTCTTTGGTTCACTGTTCTTAAAAACACCTGCAGCTTTGAAAGAATGTGTCAAATGCTTAGGAAAACTGTTTACAGGACATTTACAGGAGAAACTAAAATCTATTTCGCCAAGTTGCCCTTTTCAGTGCATCTAGATTCACTACAGCTGCCGTTGATAGCTACAGTTTAAAAAAAAACACACTTCCCAACTTTCTGACCAAAATCTCTGTTAAGTCAGGTTTTTGTAAACTCCGGTCTGTTCTTCCGTTCAAGAGACAGTGAGCCCTTCCATGTTTTTATTTGTTTCCAAAGAAAGCACTTCATCAATCACCTTGTTCAGTCAGTGGTGGTTTAAGTTTGGATTGACAAAGTGTAAACTATGAATGCCTTTATTTCAATTTTACACCACTGAGATGCAAAGAGTATAAGGCTAAAAGTAGATCGTAATGGCCAAGAAGAAACATTTAATTTCCTTTTTTAACTATAATTCCAGATCAGAACGTGCTTTGGTCCTATTGAGAAAAGTGCCACAGAAATGTTATCGTTTGTTTTGTATATTTTTATATTCTTTATTTATTTAAGTGCCATTTTAAAACTTGCTTTAAGTTTATGGTTGAGATTTCCAATGTGTTTTACCTGAGAGAATGAAAAGTGGTTGTGGTCGAATAATCTGAAAAGAAGTTACAAGCGCATGAAGGCGTAAGATGTTCAACAATGACCAAACCTTCAATACTAAACAACTGTGTAATACTAATCAAGTAGAACCGCAATTTATTATGTCTTTTGCACATAATCATCTTTTTTTTCTTTTCTTTTTTACAATGGTCAAGACCTTTAATTCTTTGGCACGTGGCCAGTGTCCATGCCTTCTTTTGTATAATTTGTGTATTTGAAGAAGATTAGGATTGAATGAAAGCACTGAAGCACCTTCTGTAGCACTTAATTACCAATATTAGGGTTGGATTTTCAAAAATGTATTTCTATATGAAAATTACTATTCGACCACAATCATATTTCAGTGAATGTAACTCATCTTTTTTGGCCTTGTCCCTAAACATTGCCATACGTGAAACAAAAATGAGAAATGCTGCTTTACAGATGTACTGTTATGTTGTTTCATTAATTATTCTATGAGGACAGATATTGTATTGAATGTTATTGAATTTTGTCGACTAAGATTTAATGGAAGTAAAAGTCACAACAAGCATTATCTTTTTGATTGACCAGTGTTGTCAGCAAAACGTCTCAAAAACATCACAGCAACCACACCTGTCTATAATAAATGTGAGTAGAAAGTCAAATAACCTTATTGAACTACAAAGTCAGGCTGCAACAACTCATTGGATCTCTTGTGATTGAGTGATTATTTAACTAGTCGATTATTGCAGTAACTGTAATGGTTTAATATCCGTTAAAGGAGGTGTCCGCTGTCTGTAAAACATGTCACATGCTGAGAAAGAAAATAACATTCACACAGATGAGTGAATAACAAAATGTTCATTTCATTTATAGAGACCCGAATGTCTCGGAATCTCTTTTGTTTAAATAGATCGATCAAATGGCATAATTGTTGCAGCACCAACTAGTTGGTCAATTTGGCTTCCTTCCCACATCAATATTAAAACTTGTTCACGGAACAGTTCAGTGTTTATATGGATTGTGCTGAAGTCGCCCCCTTGTGGTCAAGCCATAGCATTATTACAATTGTACAAGAACTAAAAAGTCTGCAATTATGTTATATACATCAATGAAAACATTTGTCTATACTTTTTTTTTCTCTCTCTCCAACTTGCATAAAACTCCTTATACTGTGATGGCTAGTTTTTGTTAGCTCGTCTTCGTCTTCCAAAATTATGTCATATAGAAACAAAACTTACTAAATAGCTCATGAGACGGTTATCTCGCCCCAGTACAGAATGTATGGTAATACCTCACTTCCACAAAACGGGACAGTCACTAAAATGTTGAATTATTTTGAAAGTAAATGAATGCCTTTGTCAATGTCATCATTAAGTGATAATTGTACTATGTTGTACTATGCGAGGACTATAGGCTCTAATCTATCAAGACTTTAAATCAGTTTTGCATATTTTATTTGTGACCTGAAAATGGAAAATGTTAGTTAGTTTGTTTGTTTGTTTTTCCCAGCAGATGCAACATATCTAGATAAATTAAATCTTGCTTGTAAAGGTATTGTGAACTTGGCTTTTGTCTGTCTCTACATATTAGCCTTTTTTTCTTTTTTTTAAAATCATTATTATTCCTTGTAAGTTCTGACATTAGCACTTTAGCATTAAAACAAACTGAATGTGTGTGACTGTGCCACTTTTTATTGGAGTCTGTCAATGCTCCGAACAATGATTGGACAAAAGTTAGGAATTAGTAGGACTGATGGTGTTCTGTCTTGTTTTATGTCTTATATTGCAATCAATCAAACATCAAGAGATATTTTGGTTAGGGTGACCAGACGTCCCAGTTTACCCGGGACAGTCCCAGTTTTGACTCCTCTGTCCCATGTCCCCACACATTCCTCTAAAACCATTAATTTGTCCCAGTTTTACACAGGATCTGTCCCAAGTGTCCCAGTTTTTGGCCAATATGATCCACAAAGTAACAAACTGCTTGAAAATGCATGTCTTTGGGCCATGCAAATGTCCATTACCAGGTAGAAACCAATAAGAAATATCAAGTCTATCATGTTAATGCTGATTGGTGCATGGTGTAAGATAGTAACAAGCAGATTTACCATTTAGCTTAGGAAAAACAGTCAATAAATGGCTTCCTGGTTGACCGTGCAACTAAATCCTAAATAGCGTCCCAGTTTTTTAGTCAGAAAATCTGGTCACCCTAATTTTGGTACAAGTATAAAATACTGAAAACAAATTGAAGATTGTTGACTGTGAAAGGTGACTGCTGCGAAAGTAAAAAGTTAAAGTAAAATAGCATGTAGCCAATTAAATCTATGAGAACGGACCACATGCATGCTAAATTGATATTAAGTAGGCCTATTAATCTATTAACCCCCACCTGAAACAAGCATATTTTCTCCAGTTCGGCATCTGTCTCTTACAGCCAGTGCCTCATTTGAAAACTAAGACCCGCAAAACGTATTTAAATGGATAATTTTCCCCGCGTTGTTGACACTTTTTGTTGCGTTTTCAATCTCGTTTTTTTTTATTGCTCTTTTGTGGCTTTTTGTTGCGTTTTCGTCACATGTTTGTTGCGTTTTCGTCGCTTTTGTTGTCATGTTATTGTCGGGTTCATTTTCCATCTCGTTTTTGTCTTGCTGCTTTTATCAAGACGTTTTTATTTAGGCGATGCCAAACTGGAGAAAATCTGCTCGATTTCAGCGAGGGTTACGAGGGTAAACAATCGATGCCATGTCACGTTAAGGCCGGACTCACACCAAGCAGAAAAAAAACGCTTTCCGTCGCTCAGCTTGCTCTACTTCCTTCACTTGGAGATGCAGCTGAAGTGCATGAGCCAATTACGCACAGGTGTCTGTCAGATCATGTTCTCTGGTTGGTGGTCGCTGCCAGAAATGGCTCTGTATTTAATACAGAGCCGCTGTGGCCACCCGTGTCGTGCCGCTCTCATGTGGTTTTCCGGAGGCTTCTTTCCGGTCGCCAGGTAGCATAGGGAATGAATGGAAGCTCGCCGCTCTCCTCTCTTCCGCCGCGCTAGGTGTGAGGGCGCCGTTAGGCTCTTTTAGGCCGGATTCATACCTAGGCAGCGGAAGAGAAGAGAGCGACGAGCTTCATTCATTCCCTATGCTGCCTGGCGACGGAAAATGTTTTTTTCCCCGCTTGGTGTGAGTCCGGCCTGATTGGTTGATCCTTTCGCGAAACAAGGAAACACACAACAAACTCCTTCAGTCTCCGTCTTTGAAGTTATTTTTCATGAATATATTGTTCCTATGATTTAGTGCTTTTGTAGTTTCACTTTTTATGCTATTAAAAATATATATATATATTTAAAATAGACATAACAACTGGCTTGCGTGAAGCGGACGGGGCTGCGGTGGGCGGGACCGGACACCGGACGCTCGACTATAAAGAGACTTTAACCTGCAGGTTGACCCAATGGTTGACCCCTGTGTGACCTGTCCTGTGATTGGCGGGGCACCTCGGTGACCTCTGACCTGACCAAGATGGCCCCGTGCTGTGTCCCTGCTGCCTCAAACCAGGGCAGTGTAGTGTTGCTCCTCGTGCTGCTCCTCTCTGTCCGTTCCTCGTGCCTCAAACCGGACTCGGATGCGGCACGCGGCGGAGCGGAGCTGCAGCGCGTGCGGAGCTATGCGGCCAGCTCGCGCTATGGAGACTGTTGGACGCGCGCGCTGGAGCAGCTGGACATGCGCTGCAGGGACATGACGTCAGAGAGCCAGAGTCGTGTAGCGCTGAAGTTCACGCACTGTCACCTCCTCAGGTACGACTGCCCCGGCCCCGAGTTCATCGTGTGACCGTGTCCCTGTGTGGTCTCTGCAGTTTTCATATAGTCGATAGTTTAATCATGAAGGTGATCCAGTTGAGTACTTTACTTGTGTTCCTATGTCTAAATCCATTTGTGTCACTACTATTTGTGTCACTACTTTTAAAATAATTTTAAAGAAACGTCACTCTTAGTTCAATCACAGTCTGCACTTGAGTAAGGCGCTAATCAAATATTTCAAATGTTTTTCAGCTCAGGCCGTGATTTCCCGGCATGCCCTGAGGGCTCAGAGGTCAGCAGATGCACAGCTCATATGGACGTGGTGGCTTTCAATACATACACAGAGTTCTTCACCCACACACACTCCATCTGCCAATTCCTCCAGTCTGAGGCCTGGCAGAGTAAGGCTGAGAATGCTATGCACAGGTACCGACAACCACTACTACTTCTACTATTATTACTACAACAACTGAGAGCTTTCAGACAAACACTAAATGACAAATACAAATAATACATTTTACTTTGAGTACACCTCATGGTACCAATAAGGTTGAGAGAAGACACCAGTTGTTTTTTGGTTTTATTCTGCATTACCCCTTCTCTGCGGCCACGCCCCCTCATATTATAATTGGACAAAACTCCAAGAGGGACTTTTCAGTTGGCTCTATTCAGTTAGCGTTCTAGTGTGAAATATGGTCAGGGTTGGGAAAACGGACACGGTTGAGGTTGGAACGTTTTGGGGACGTGGTCATGGCAGAAGTTTGTTAGAAGAAGAAGAAGAAAGGGCGTCACTGTCCAAATACATCTGGACCAAACCGTATCTTGCAGACTGACTGAGAGCTCGGCTGGTGTAGCGGAGCAGCTACAGTCCACCAGGCAGATGGCAGAGGACCTGATTGAAGCCCAGAGCGTGGCATTACAGGCTCAACAGGAAATACTGACCAATGGAGAGGAGCTGAGGGCCACGCTGAAGGACTCCACGCAAGGTAAGAAGAATTTAGAATCCTAGATTCCGCTACTTTTGATGCTCTGAGGCCTCTGTAGTAGTCGTTTTGACCTCCTCCCCCCCCCCCCCCCTCAGGTATCCGGTCGGTGTTCTCGGAGCTGACTGTGGTCTCTCAGCAGCAGCAGCTGACCCTCTCCGAGCTCTTCAATCGGGTGACTTTCCTGCAGAGTTTCCTGATGATGGAGGCTCATAGCATGAGCTCATGTCTCTACAACGCTGCAGCGCTGGGGGCCGCGTTCCTGCTCACCGCTACCTCCCGCACCTCCAGAGCCAGGTACAAAAAATGTAACTATGCATTTCTTGTAAACCAATATGTGTTGTATAGCAGATCGTTGTTAAGTGAAAGCTTACATAATCCTAAATATTTCTAAAAAGCCAGGTCTTCATCTTGTTTTACTCCCTGCCTTTACCAGTAGAGGGTGATATACAGCTAGTCCCTGCCAAAAGACGCATCTCTCCCTCCAAAAAAATAAAACAAACAAAAATCACACAGTCGTAGCCATTATTTAAATTGATGCAGGCTGGATGCGCTCTTCACACATTTGATAGTTTGCCTTTTCTGTTTTTGTTTCCCAGGCTGCTGCTGTTAACCCTGGTCTGTCTGAACTTTTATCTGGAAAGGAAGATCTATCAGTTTGTGACCAGCTCCGAGCTTCCAGAACACCAACACATGGTGACGACACGCAAGGAATATAGACATGCAATATACGTGAATCCGTTCACAACTGCCATTTTTATCGTAAAAGTACATAATTCCTTTTTTACTGTAACTGATTTTGACCCCAGTGCATTCTTGTTCTATATTCCTCCAGTGGTATGAAGTATTGTTCTCATTCTCATGTTATATAAACATTTTGTCAACACATCTTATAGTTTTGATTGGTTGCTTACTGACTGAGAAAAAAATCTGAAAAACAGACAGCTGGTATTGGGAAAATATTACAAGTCTTGGAAATGGAGAATTGAAACGCAGCTATTTTTCACAATGCCATGTGTCGTCAGCAAAACCATATATTTCCAGCCATAATCTGGTTGCGGTGTGCATTGGCTGGTTTCTCCTCTTTCTCCAGGAGGTGGTGGCCTCGTACGTCAGTGTGCTCCGGCGCGTGATCTTCTCTGTCTCTCTGTTCGTGTTGGTGTTTGTGATCTTGAAGCACAGAGACCCGCTGCAGCAGAGCCTGATGGTTCTACAGCAACTGCAGGAGACGCAGCGCAGCCTGCAAGTGGCGCTCCAGCACGCAGGTATGTCCCTGATTGAACTGGTAGATGAGAGTTGAGGCAAGAATGGCAACAAGCACAACCTCATGTGTAAATTTAAATAATTAATTCTATCATATGTTTTTTTTAATTAAAACATACAAAACTACGTGTTTTTTTGTTTGTTTTTTTTACATGTAAATTTAGTTTACATTTGCATTTACAAGTTACATAATGGTTTACCCTTCTGAAAGGAGGATTCCTTTATGCCTTTTTTAAGAACTTTTTGAAAAGTTGATCCGTTGCGGTCTAGTCATTTGCTCAGTCACGTAAAAAAGACCAAAGCTGTTGTTAGCATTTAGCCTCTCCTCTATGGGGCCAAACGGGGGTGAAGTTAGAAGCGACTAAGCTCTTCCACGTTTTCCCTATTTAAATGCGGTTACGTGAGCATGTCAATTGTCAATTTTCTAAGCGGATAAAAAAGGGTACTACTGTATACTGTAATGCGTAATAATACCTTAGGAGCACCTAGACTTCCGCACAGTAATATTTTCACTCCTATAGAATTCTCTGCGCAGACGTCAAAGTCCTCCTAGGTGTAATTACGCCTTAAAATATAGTACCCCCTTTGGAAAAACGGGGGTATGATGTACGGTGGTACATTAAAAAGTTAATTTAACTTAATACTTTGATCAACTATTTCTATTCATTTGGTAACATGGCAAAGCAACTGAATGAAATGTCAAACTGGTAAACATATTGATATGCTTTTCTGACGTGCAGTTGCACTAACTAACTAGAGTGGCCGAGCAGTGACTGTGACTATTGTGTTATTGACATTTTTCTTTTTTACAGAACGTCTAGGAGAGAAGCAGAGGCAATCAGATGCACATCAAAAAGAACTGAAGGTGTCGACTAGGAAGAGAAAACAGGACAAAATCGAACAAGAGGTGAGCATCTGCAAGATGAGTGCCGTAATCTGTTTTAACGACTAGGTAAATCCATCGTATAGTAATCTGACACTTAACTGTGCGTTTGCCTTTCTGTCTGCCTTTTTACCTGTCCTCGTGAAGTCTGACGACAAGAGGAAAACGGAGGAAGAGTGTGCCTTCGATCAATTTGAGCAGTCCCAGCTCTCGCAAATCGGTCAGTGGCTGCATCCTAAACTACGCTCCCATGTGGGCAGTGGTAAACACCCTGAAAAGGGAGACATCATGCAATTCTTTTTTAACCGGTGTTTGTTCACTTAGGTCAATTGTTCTTCAACAGAAAACACTCCCATTAGTATTATCTATTATAGGTACAATCTGGAAGTATCCACCGTGTTTTTCAAAGCCCTTTTTTTCATAACCGGAACCATTCTGAGCCATTATCGCAGTGCTAGTGATTTGTTAGCATGCCATTGGCCAAAAACAGTGACTTGTATTTTTTTTTTTTTGCTTATTATGACAATGAGCTCAGCCCGGTCCTTACTCATCAGGTGTCTTTTTCCATACACACACAGATTCATATAAAATAAATAAAGCATATTCAGAAGCCACAATCATGCAAAAATACTGTAGACTCCTGTAGCGCCAGAAAAGGGGCAGCCAGTTTTGCCATCCTTCTTTTGCCACCACTAGTCGCACACTTGCATACCAAGTTCATACCGTTTTGTTTTTTTCCTTGGGTTTGTCTGTCAGGTTGGAGTGTAGACAGCCTCCTGAGCAGCACGTTCTGCTCCTCTGCAACTGTCCTGGCCAACTCGTCCCACGATGCAACGCTCCAGGACTCCGTGACCCGAGACCTTTCCGTCCAGACCCCAGCTGTGAGCCCAGGCAGACGCCAGAGGAGGTCGTCCATCTCCAGACGCGGTTCCTCTGGGTCTCCTCTGGTCTACAGTATCTTGGTGGAGGACAAACACGTGAGCGACCACAGCCAATCAAAACACACTCACAAAAAACAAAAACAATCAGAGTTTAGGATGTGCAGGGTTCATGAAGTCTAGGAAAACTTTAAATCCAATCTCCAGGTCAGATTAACTGCTTTGGATACTATTTCATGTTTGGATTTGTTGTTGGAAGTGTTGGACTTTGAGTTAGAGTTCATATCAGTATCAGCCTTCAATGCAATGTTGATCTAAGACCGATGAAACTAAATATGTAGTAGTTTCACTTTCTGATTTTTACTTTAGCTCACCATAAGCCAGTCCCACCCCTGCTCTTGCTCTGCCTCACTGCGGCGCAAAAATTTCATTAAATGGGGGGGGGGGGGGGAAGAGAAGAGTCAGCTTGGCCTGTGTGGCTGTTGTGAAGCAATGGCAAGTGTTTTTACTGTGCGATAAAAGGATTGAGCTTAGCAAGAGGTGAGGACAGCATTTCCTGCATGTGTAGGATCTGATTAGGAGGAGCTTTTTGAGAGATGAGCCACAGTGTTTAGAGTAGCCACTGGAGAGGATTCAATAATTACTCAAAGATGCGTGAGTGGGTCGAAACATAGCTCCGGGTCTGTTTGTGATGAGAGAACAACATTGTAACATGGTGTAAAAGGAGCTCAAATGGGACCAAATGAGTTAGAGAATTGGTAGAGTTGACTCTTGGTTGAAGCTCAATTATTTGTGAACACAAATATGATGTTTACCTTTTTACTGAAAGTAATGTGTCCCTCTTTTTGTCTTTTTGTTCTAGCCACGTTACAGTTTGAGAAGTCGTCGATCTGAGACGCCCAAATACTCCAAATGAACAAAGAAGCTTTCATTTTTTTTAGACATTTTATTAAATAAAATTGATTTTATATTTTTCAACTATTTTGTTTGGCCACCTTGTTACTGACCTCAGAGTATACTTTTTGTATGCTGTTTTTTCTTCTTCTACCAAACATTTTAGGGGCTCTATCAACTCGCGTCTAGTCAGCTAATCAAATAACATGAGGTGAATCAGACTGTAAAACTTGTGCCATAGAACTAGGTAAAAAAAAAAAGAAGAGGATTTTTAGAAATTAACAGTATATCAAAACCCAGGACAGGACTAAACCGGCAGTAGCCTATTTATTTCTAAAACTTTATTTTCCACTTCCTGTTTGATTTCTCAAGTCACCCCAGGTCTTTCTCCGAAGCCCGAGTTTGTTTTTTTGGGTTAAATTTAGAGGAATGAGGAGTGGGCGAATTTCTGGAATTTCTCTGCAGACCAGCCGCCGTTTTCCTTTCGTTTCAAATTTCACCGAAGAATCGTAAATGAGTAGCAGACGTGGAGCCGAGACAGAGGGAGGATCCAAGGAGCGAGAGGTTAGGGAGACAGGAGGGGGGGAGAAAGAGGAGGGGAGGGAGGAGTTAACAAAGTTACTCGGCACAAAAGATTTGCAGCCACAAGGGCAATGAGCGGAGCAGAGGCATGAGATTCTGCCAAAAACTACAACTAAAGAACTTCAGTGATCATACGGATGGTAAAATGTTACTGGAACATGCTTTTATTTTGAAATCTCGTGCTACAAATGGAACAAAGGAACTTGAATCTCATTGATGAAGATCTCGAAGTGTGCTATTTTGACTTCTGAGACCAACGTGGAATTTACAAAAAGAGAAGATTTTCCAACTTGGGATTAATTCTCGCTAAAGACGGCAAGTTTTCAAGGAGAAGGGCATTGTAGTTGTATTTTATTTATTGGAATAACAGGCGTAGTTGCATGGGGGTTTAAAGGATAAGGCTGGAAAAGTGCAAAAATGTGAACTGGCAACTTCATAATATAGGCTGGAATGGAGGGAGGATTACAAAGATGAATTTTGCTTCTTTGATTTGAATTAGTTTGAGCGTAAACTAGATATAATAAAGATGATTGGACATTAAGTTTTAGAAATACTTTGCAAGCAAACAAGACAGTCATCCAATCTTAATCCGAGCAGATTGGTTCTCAAAATTGCTGACTTCTGGAAAATCATTTTTGAAAATTCCATTACTTAAAAGGATGCTTAACCATCATCACATTGTTTTGTTCAGCAACTTGCTTTTATTTTGAAACTAGGAAAATTATTTGACTTTTGCATGTCAGCAAAACTGCTCACAACAAGAATTTGAACTTGACCATCTTACATTTTTCATCAAATATGAACTTTTTTGCCATTTTGTGGATAGAATTTCAAACTTGAGAAATGGGCTACTTGGAAAACAATGATATCAGCCTTGCGGTAATCTACGGGCAATAAAAGCCCAGTAACGCGGATTGCAACTTGGTTTTGCTCAGAAGGCTGGCCTCTCTTTTACCGCTTCTAAAATGCTCTGAGAACTTTGGAGTAAATTTTTGGACATTGGATACACGCCAATGGATCGTCTGTGTTTCCTGTTGAAGTGCCACTGGCCGGAGCAGTGAAGGATCATGGGAATCGCGGTCCTGTAGCTCAGAATGAGGCTGAACAGACCGGGTTCCTCTGGTTCACCTGAGTCCTTCTCCAGTCGCTTCAGCACCATGCGCTTCTCCTACCACCTGGCCTCGCCCACAGGTGAGTCCTAATGACAGAGTGGGCCAAATTCATGGTAGAGAAGCTTGGAGTCTTGGAAAAAGTCTGAGTGTCATGTCAAAACATGTCTTTACAAAATGGTAATTAAAAGGCTGAAATGGAACAAAACTAGAAAAATTGCAACTAAAAATGAACTTTTGCACATTTTTAAGTTCAATTATACTGTGTTTGTAAATCTCAGTCAGGTTGAAGATATATTGCGGCCTCTTGCGACATGGATATTGCGTCACCTAATATTGTGATAACTTTTTATTGATAAATGCTACATACGGTGGGATGTAAATGTATGTGAACGCTTCGAAATTTCTCACATTTCTGCCTAAATTCAAAACCCTATCCCGACTGTGAAGTATGGTGCAGGGAGCATTCATGGTGTGGGGCTGCTTCAGGGCCTGGACAACTTGCTATATTCAATAGAAAAATTAATTCACAAGTTTATCAAGATATTTTGCAGAAAGATCTGAGATATTCACAACAACGTGTAATAAATAAGTGATTCCTTGTATTAAATAGCTGGCTGACCCTTCTTTTGTAGCAATAACTGCTTTCCTGTAGTTGCAGATTAGAAGTTCACAATGATCAGGATGCAGTTCAGCGAGATTCCTGGGTTCACTTACTTTTTCCTCCCTGTCCTGTGAATGTTTACATGTTATGCCCATTAAAAATAAGATAACATGTAATTGATTGGGTGGTATTAGTTCAAGCAGACACTGTTTATTCATTGATATAGTGATATACTATTTTCCATACAAATGCTGGTCTCTTTGAAATGTCATGATCGTCATTGTATCCTACCCATGGCTTCTATTCTCATTCTAGAACCTGCTTTTTAATGCTGTAGTAGGTAAAGTCCATTTGTCTGTACACCCAAACCAAATGTAATTATGACTCTGAAGAGGTCACGTGATGCGCCAGAGGGTCCTGTGATGCAGAGGCGAGAGAAGAGTCTCATGATGCACAAGCTAACAGGGGTCCAGGTCAAAGGGACGATTGTGTAGACTTAAGACCGGTCTGATGAATGAGGAGGTGATGGTACAGTGTGGTGTTATGCAAGTGCTTTAGGAGAAAATAGGATGGCGCCAATGGACATTTGTACAATACAGTAGCTTATTGAAATGATGGCTGGTGATGGAGGTGTTTTGAACAAGTTGCTTGTAAACAACTGAAAGACTAGATTGGTCGATCAAGGACACACAAAGGACAGTAGCTCATTTGTAGAGACGCTCATCCGTTTTGCCTGAAGGTCGACAGTTCTGACATTGAGTTGTCTTAAGCGAGACATCTGACTGTGCTAATGTCAAACCAGTGGTCAAGTTGTCTGTATACATTTGTTTAATTATTATTAGCGACAATAAAAGCCATCACACAGACAGGAAGATCTGGAACTGGATAGAAGAGTTGATATCATGTACATTTGTGGGATATCAATACATTTCTGTACATACAATCAGTTTTACCCTCTCCCTAGACACTCCCAACCCCCCCACCCCCCTTGCAATGGTGCATACTTTTGAGGCGGTGTGCACATATCTTAAACAGTTCGTGGTTTGGAAAAGTCACTCTCCACACGTGTCCTGTAGAATCTGAGACTGAGAGTTTGTAGTTTAATACAGAGTTCAGAGCCGACCACAGACACGACGTGGCACTGCCGATTCGCTGCAGTCAACCAACAAAATATGAACCGTACTTGATCTCTGCAATACAGCTGCATCATTTTGGAAAAATACCTGATTTCTCTCTGAAGTATTACTGTTGTGTTCAGATTTGTGCTAAATGTTTTGATATGAAGATCGAGATCGGAGATTCACATGCATTTCAGGATTTGTTTTTAATGGATGTTTAAACTACAGACTTCATAAAATAATAATGTAATAAGATCCCATTGGAGACATATTGTGTTGTTTGCTAATAATGTACTGCCTAAATAATCGTAGATTCTGAATTTACGGCGATTAATTGTGCAGTTCCTACTTCACCTACTACTGCTTTAAAGGCATACTACCGAATAGTTTTATGTAAAAAAAAAAAAAGGCAACTTCTGTCTGTTTGGTCTCTCAGAATGCACTGCTCTACTCTGTGCAAAGATATGAATGAAGAGCGTCAGTAAAAATAGACACAGCTGCCCTGCACTCGGGGTTAGACAAAACACCAACTACAGGCAGTACAACTACAGGCTAAAGGCTGAGGAGGGTCTGAAGGACTAATTCCCTTTGCTCGCACAGTTTTCAGCCGATCTCCCTTAATATGTTTCTTTTACATTTTCAAAAAGGAAGTTTCAAACATTCTGCAAAAATAGCATAGTTGATGTTTAGTTGATCATGTGACGTAACAACATATAAACCAGAATGTTTAGCAGCATGGTGTTACCCACCTGAACTGAGCACATTTTCTCCAGTTTGGCTTTACCCCAATCTAAAAGCTTCCAAAGAAAACCCCATCAAAATAGCGACAAAAAAACGAGGATGAAAATGCAACAACAGTGACAAAAGAGGGACAAAAAGCAATGAAAAAAGCAATGAAAAAGCTACAAAAAACGAAAAAGACATTACAAAAAAGTGACACAAAAAGGTGACAAAAACGCGATGAAACAAAGCGATGAAAAAGCTACAAAAAGTGGCGCTGAAACGTCCCAACAAAAGCAACAAAAATGCGACAAAACACAACAAAAAAAGTGACAAATACAACAAAAAGCGACAAAAAATTTGCTGGAGAAGCAACAAAAATCGACAAAAGCGTGACGAAAAGAGACATACACAACAAAAAACACTTTAATAATGTGACAAACGCGGCGACAACGTGATAAAAAAGTTATGATCACTTTTGTAGGTCTTTCAAATGAGGCATTACACTGTTGCTCACCAGTCGAAGCTTTTAGATTGCAGAAAATGTGCTTGGTTCAGGTGAGTGGTAAGAGGTTAAAGTGCATATGACAGATTTTAATGCTCTTGAAAATATGACTTGTTTAGATGGATTACATCAGTTGCAAGTTCATCAGTTGCATAGTTATCATTTTTTTCAGTGAAGCAGCAATTTTAATTAAGAAATGTTGGGCAGAAAAGCTATTTTTATTTGAATTTTTAAGCTGCTGACAGGAAGTGACATAAAAGAAGGTAAAGTTCCATAGCAGTTTATTTGTTTGTTTATTTGAGCAGTAAGTTTTCTCAAAAGGAGTGGGCCGAAGCAAATGGCTTACAAGGGCCCACCCCAAAAGTTTGACTCATTCATTTCCCATTGACTTAACATGGTTGGCACGGCAACAGTTTAAAATTGTTTCCCTTCTGTACTTCCTGTCAGTGTCCAATAAGGAAGTGAAAACATAAACATCACAAAAATGGTCAAACTAAAGAAAACTGGGTACAATCTTTAATAAAATCTTAAATATAATTGTGTTAACTGTGTTTTAGCAAAAAATGTGTCCAATGTGTCATATGCACTTTAAGGTCAAGGTCAAGGTTTATTTATAAAGCACATTTAAAATACAGTTGACACTGCCCAAAGTGCTGTACATGTTTCAGTGAGAGACAAATATATACACACACACGGTACAAAGTAACAACATAGAATGCTCAACTCAGCTCGTGTTGAAAGCCAACGCATAGAGGCGTGTTTTTAAGAGTGACTTAAAACTCTCAACGGATGAGGCTGATCGAATGCTCAAAGGGAGCTCGTTCCAAAGTTTGGGTCCAGCGACCGCAAATGCCCTGTCACCTCGGGTTTTTTTCTTAGAGTGGGGACAGGTTAAAAGCTGTTGGTTGCATGACCGCAGGGCTCTCACAGGAGAATACAAAGTCAACATTTCAGACAGATACTCTGGAGCCAGGCCATTCAGTGATTTAAAAAGCAACAATAGGATTTTAAATTGTATCCTGAACGGAACCGGGAGCCAATGAAGAGACTGTAGCATGGGCGTGATGTGGTCATAGCGCCTGATGCCTGTCAGGAGCCGTGCAGCTGCATTCTGTACTAGTTGCAAACGACGAATGGATGCAGCATCAAGACCGTGGTACAGAGAATTACAATAGTCCAGACGTGTAGAGATGAACATGTGGACTAATTTTTCCAGCTGATTAGAAGGCAGATATGGTTTTACTTTAGCAATCAATCGAAGCTGAAAGAAGCTTATTTT
This sequence comes from Neogobius melanostomus, assembly GCA_007210695.1. NCBI lineage: Eukaryota > Metazoa > Chordata > Actinopteri > Gobiiformes > Gobiidae > Neogobius > Neogobius melanostomus. The sequence continues at coordinate 313,906 of VHKM01000013.1, read as the reverse complement.
AACCACAGAGCTGATTTGTTTGTCAAATTTAAAAGAGCTGTCAATCATGACTCCAAGATTTTTTACATGGGAGCTGAAGGGAACACCGAGATCAAGGGTCTGTTCAGTACTGCCGAACATAACAATGTCAGTCTTGCTCTCGTTTAAGTTAAGGAAGTTTAGCTTCAGCCAGTCTTTAACTTCCTGGAGGCAACTCTGCAGAGACTGCATAGAACTGCTTTCTGACTTAAGAGGCATGTAAATTTGGACATCATCGGCGAAGCAATGAAAGGAAATGTCATATTCTCTAAAAATCGAGCCCAGTGGCAGCATATACAGGGAGAACAAAGCTGGGCCTAGAACAGAGCCCTGGGGAACTCCACAGGTGAGGGGGCTTTTGCTGATGAGAAAGGGCCAAAGCTCACGGAGAACTGCTGTCCTGTGAGGTAGGACCGAAACCCTTTTAAAACCGTGTCCTTAATCCCAACACGGGATTCCATGCGTGATAATAAAATCTCATGATCCACTTTAAAGATGCACTATGTAAGGTTTTATGTTTAAAAAAAAAAAAAAGTTGATATTAGTGCGTATTTGACCTTTCAGTGACCTAGCGGCTGTACGGGTGGTTAGCTTAGCGCCTCTACTTTCCACCCCGGTGACCTCATGATGCATCAGGATCAATTTTATTTCAGTTTTTTTTGGATTTCTGGTAGGTTGTCGGAATGAAATGTATGCGTAACCATGCACACGGTGCAGTGAAAACCTAAAAACAATTATTGATCCTGGAGCGTCTTGGGGCCAACGGGATGGTAAGTAAAGGCGCTATGCTAACCACCCAAGCAGCCACTGGATCACTGAACGCTCAAATATGCACTGATATCAACGTTCCTTTTTTTTTTTTAAATAAAAAGCTGCATAGCGCACCTTTTAACAAAAAATCATAAATCTGTTCTTGATTTTCGTTTTGGAACTCGGCACTTTGGCAAAAACGTTTGGACACCCCGTTCGACAGCGGTGATTGTATTATTCTATTTCTGTCTGTCGACCGTTGTTACTCATTTCAAAAGAGTCTATACCCACGGACCATTTTTAGCCCCTGGACCAGACTTTGGACAGCAGACAGGAAGTGGATGCACTCATTCCATGTTTATCTTGTGGGGAACTCCAGCTGTGCTTATTCTAGTCACTGCAGTCTCCTCTCAGTCTGTGGCGTATAGCTGAGGGATGATGTCGTGCCCGTGTCATGATGTTAACCTCTCTCCTCTGACCTCTGTAGGGGGGGCAGCGCCTCAGGGGGAGGTCCACGGAGATGAAAAGGTTGCGGGTTATCTGTGTCCATCACACTGTTTACAAAGCAGCAATATCAGCATGTTTGCAGACTGGACATGAGAAAGGAGGGAGCTAAACGGGGACCTAAGGAGAACGTTATCCACCGCTAAGTTAAAGGCCACGTAGATATGGTCCTGGTAATGGAATGAAATCTCTTTTAAAAGTAGACCTTTGTTAAGAGACACTGTGCATGTTTTCATTTAGGAGCTAGCAGCCAAGTTGTTGTTGTTAGCCATCAGCCATAATTGTGCCAGAGACCCTGAAAAGTGACCCTGAAAGTTGTAAATAATGCTTATAAACTCCTCCCTATGAAGAATCGGGATATTAGAAATGTGTTATAAAAGTTAAAAGGTGCACCGTGCAACTTTTAAAACAAAAAAAATATTATTTGTTGATATTTGAAACTTTGAGTGACACAGTGACTGCCTGCTAGCTTAGCGGCTTTACTTTCCATCCTAGTGGCCACTAAGACGCTCCATGATCAGTTGTTTATAGGATTTCTGGTAAGTGTTCACTGCTGGTTGAATCGTCTCCATGGTTACACATACATTCCATTTAGAAAACCTACCAGAAACCTTAAACCTTAAAGGAAATTGATCTTTAAGCATCATAGTGGCCACCGGGATGGAAAGTAAAGGCCCTTAGCTAACCACCCATAGAGCTGCTGAGTCACTGAAAGGTCAAATACACACTAATATAAACTTTTTTTCTTTTGTGTGGTTAGCAAGGCTCCTTTGCTTTCCATCATGGCGGCCTCTTTAATGTTTCAGGACCAGTTGTTTTTTAGGGTTTCTGGTAGGTTTTCTGGATGGAATGTATGCATTACCATGGAAATGGTTCCATCAGCAGTGAAAACCAACATGTTGGAAAATAAAAGCACCACACTGTGCTAACCATACAGCCGCTCAGATCAAATATGCACTAAAAAAAGTTCACACAAAACATTTTATAATGCACCTTTGAAAGTTTGGACACAATTTAAGCATGACTAACAATGATTGGAATGAGTTTGGGCACAGCTTTAAAGTTTACAAGCACTAAATGCAAATTGTTAGTCCGCAAACATTTAAGTTATGGGGCCCTTAAGGTGAGGGTAGACTTAACCCCAGTGTAAAATTGTAAAATACATGAGTAAATGTAATGGAGAACTACAAGCTTTAGCCCGTTTTGCATCTTTCAGGCAAATATTGTCACTTTGATGTCTTCCACCTCGACTAGCGAATACTATTGTGTTGTCATTGTGTAAGACACTTCCTTGCATCATCAATGTGGCATGTGAATGAGTGGGTGATAATGTTTGTAGAGCAGCTTCCACCAATATTTGAGTGAGTGAAAAAATACAGACTAATGCATTGTTATTCTGCCTGAGTGCGAATTACTTTAGAAGTGTCTGATTTAGTTAAGCAGAAATGATGATTCTCTATGGGACATGAAAGCCTTAAGTCTTCTTACTGTGTGTGCTGACCTCCCCGTGTCACACAGCAGCAGATGGAGGGGGGACTCAGGGGAACCACAAATCTCCGCTTTCATGGGGGAATGCGGCTTGGCGGATGGGGCAAAGGGGCGTGGTGGTGGGGGGGAGAAAGGTGTGAGAATGGAGGAGGGGCTTGGGACTTATCTGTTGTCTTTTTTTCCTTTACTTTTGAGGTTGGACAAACCTATTTTACACTTGATTTGTAATGTGTTTTCGAAGAGTTTGCTTCTCTGATACGTTTGACAGCCCATTATTTATGAAGGTTCATTTCTCAGCCAGTGGTATTGCAGTGGTGTGCACTTTGCTGTAGGTCACCTTCTGTTGACAGGTTGCCCCATTGCCACTGAAGGATGGGTCAAATGCAAAGTTACATTTTCCCCAAAGATCCTATGCAGCTGCCATAAACAAGTTATTGGCGTGCATGTACATAGAATAAGATCTCTGGACCAGAACTTTATGGATCAAATCAAGGTGGAACCAAGACTGAATTGGGGCTGAACTATCTACCAGGATGGTCAAGTTAACCGAAAGGAATGATTAGGAGAAGAGGTTTCTAAAGCAGCCCCACATCCTTGAACCCTCACTCTTTAATAGCTGTGGTCTGTTCTAATATAAATAGAGTAACAATCGATGGCTGAGTGCGTCGCCATGGAAACGCGCGGAGGAGACAGGCTCCGCCCACAGGCACCGGCAGCAGCGGCAGCCGAGCCCCGCTCCTGAGCGCACTCCCCGGGCTTCAGCTCTGCCGTCCGCCCGCTGCCTGCGCCCGGAGCCCGGTCCGCCACCGCCGCGCGCGCGCACCCCCCCTCCGGACCCCCGCGCCGGCCCCGAGTGCCTGCTTTACCGTGTTCGCTGCTGTGGAGCCGGGAGAGCCGTCCCCGCACCGACGCCTTCGTTCATGACCGGATTTGTGCTTTGCTGCGCGATGTACATGGACAGAAGCAGCCTGACCAGGGGTGAGTGAGTGCACGCGCGGACTGCACCACGTGCACGCGCTCACATCAACACACACATTTCCTATATAGCCACATCATGTAGATCCCGTCCCCAAATTGTGCGTAAAACCTTGCTCCCACACTGGTTTTTCGGTCTTTTCGAGCAGCCCCCACGTTATTTTAAAGGGCAAACCACCTGGCACGCGCGTTGTCACACGCGCACGGACCTCTAAAAACACCTTCTCAAACGTGCCCCGTGTATCCGTTTATAGCCTCCACATCTGCAGTCCCCCGCTCGGTCTAATCTAACCTTGACGTGTCATGCCATTGTCATGACATTAAAATGCGTTAATGTGACATGGGCTCGCGCGCAGCAGACACTACCGGTTTTTCCACCACGCGCGCGCGCACTTCTGCACCGCCGCTGCACCCGCACGCGCGTTGACACATATTTGCACACAGAGGCTACGCTACTGCGGACACATGAGCCCAATCCTAGAATAAATAAATAAATCACCACCAATGCGTCTTACAGCCTGTCGCCGCGCTCACACGGAAAAGCCTTCTGAAAATCTACTAGTCTTAAATACGCATCCTGCACACGTGCACACGCTTAATCCCGTGCATTTGCATTTAACCTACTTCTTTTCAGGGGCGTGCATCAATACCAATCTCATCAGTCTAGCGCTTTTGCAGCATTGCACCTGGAGCCAATTCATATGTAGAGACCCCCCCCCCCCCCCCTGTAATTAAGTTCACTTTGTATAGCTCTTGCCTCGAATATTGCAGTCTAACATCCAATACTCCAATACTGTAGCCTATTATTAGGGGCATCACCTTCATGGTCATTAATTGCGCTATTGCCATTTTATAGCCTATGAAACTTGTATGCTGTGATTTTATATGAAAAGGATTATTTTGAGAGACACTTGATGCATTTCTGTGAACACCATTTTGTCAAATGTTATAAGCATTTGTCACTTTCCAGGTTGCTAATTCTCTATTCTGGCGTCATTTATACATTATTTTTCTACACGTAAAATGGAGTGGAGAATGGAATGGAGCCTATACGTATAATGGAGTGAAATTGTTTAAGATTCAATGCCGAAATGGTGTGACATGCTTCTTCTTTTTTTTAGATTCACTAATGTCATCTCAGAATGGCATAAGAGTGACACACCCCCTTCTCTTTATGAACAGTAGCAGTCAAATTGAGTCTTGTGCTTTCAGTGCACAAAATGGCACTTTTTTGGGGGGACAAATTTGTAGTGGACATTTCAAAAAGCTTGCTTAAGGGACATCCAGAGGGTCATGGCATTTGGGAACGCCTGGTACTGGCAAAGTTTTCACATTTTGTAAGCAGTTTCATGTTTGCATGTGTGTGTGTTTTTTTTTGTTTTTTTTACTTCTTAACTCACGGTTATATTATATTTTCTCCAGTTTGGCATTACCCAGATAATGCCAATGCGGCTTGGAAAAAAGCGTCAAAATGGCGCCAAAATCGAGATGAAAGCGCAACAAGAAAGCCACAAAAGAGCACCAAAGAAGTGACAAACATGAGATGAAAACGGAGAAGAAACCGCGACAAAAACGGAAAAATCCTGACTACAAAAGTGAGGAAAAACAAAAAAAGATCAGCATGAAAGCGACAAAAACTTGGATAAAACGCAAGAAAAAGCGTTGAAAACGAGGATGAAATCAAGGATGAAAATGCAACAAAAAGCCCCAAAAGAGCAGCAAAAAAGCGACGGAAGCGAGGCTGAAGACGCAACAAAAAAGTGACAATGCGAGGAAAAAGATCAGTTTTGCGGGTCTTACCCCCGGCTCACATTAAATCCGGTTAAGGTCCGGTACGGCGTCCGCAGACTTAGAAAGTCATTAAAACCAAGGCCATCCGGCGGCAACGGAAAGAATCAGCAAGAAGGCTATTTTTGCTGGAGACCGGAGCCCCAACGGATCAAGCTGACGGAAAAACACGAGCCAAACAGGAAGTCAGGTCTCGTGAGAAAAGATGATCCGGTGTATTTCGAAATAAAATCTGTCCGCTTACTACTTATTTGGTCTCGTTTACCGCCTGTAAACGCGTGTAACGTCGGAAATGTAAACATTTCTCCATTACCAGTGACACAGGGGCACTAGTGTGTTTCAAAGCATCCACTTCACTGGGGAGAGTCGTTGTACTGGCAAATACGGCTTTTGTTTACAAAAACTACCTATATATGGGGCTACTTATCACGAGAACTCGCACCAAGAGCGAAACTCACGTGCACTTCTGTTCTCGTGAGTGCCATGTCTGTGCCTGGCGCAGCATCTGGCGCCGGAGCTGGCGGAGCTGGCCATAGTGTCAGCCGGACTCACTGTGAGTGGTAGTTTGGGGCAAACCCGGACCGGTTCAGGACCGAATCCGGACCGAACCCGGACCGTAGTTAATGTGAGCCGGGGGTTAGCTTTCAAATGAGAATGTGCTCGGTAAAGGAGGTTAATACAGTTTGGTTGTACACTGTATATTGTTATATAGCCTTTTCCAACTATGGGTGAATCAAAATGTAATTCGATCTCAGATCCAGATTTGATCAAAACATTTTTGTGCTACTTGTATATTCGAACCTCTATTCCTTCACACGTCATCTCTTTCCATAGACCATTAAAAAGAATAGACAACTCCTCCTCACTCCTCCCCGTTTACCATAATGACCACGTTCGAGGGGGAAATAATGGCGGATTTACAGACTCCTCCTCCCCAGCTCTGACGAAGCATGTTCCTAAAAAGGGCATATGGGCGGGATCTTCACTGTAGACTCCGTCCTTGCGTGACATGTAGCTCGTGCAGCTCCAATGCTAAGTCATTAGTACGAGATTTAAAGTTAAAGTTGTTTTTAACGTGTCTAAAGTCCAATGCTTTTCAATGGGAGACTAGCGGCTATATGAAGGTACTACAGCAATGGCGGCCTCCAGTGTTGCGGTCATAAAGCAGAGCAGCCAGCGGCCATTGTCTCTTTCACTTGAGGACTATTATGGCCTCACTGTATCGCCGCAAAGTGCACTGCGTTGGTTTTGGACGGATCGATATCGCGATAACGTTACCATTACTTGCTATGGGATCAAAATAAAAGTCACAGATCTCGCCTATTTGCTGATAAGTATTTTGAATCGTCTTGCGAGTGAATTCACATTGATGTAATTGCTCAAATGCCATTCTGAACCAGTGTGTATAACTGGCTGACAAACAGAGACACACCCCCTCCTTGGTGAACTACAGCGGGGCAGCAGCCAGAAACTGACTTTTGACTTTGATTTGGTTTTAAAACAGTAGTTTCAATTGGAATTTTAAGTTATATGTATATGTATTTTGCAACAACAAATGTGGATGGTTCTGTCCGGAGTTTAGACACTGAATGACTAAAAGGCCGCATGTAAAAGCAATAGTTGACTCCTAACATGGATGCCCCAGGCTTTCAGGTCAAGTGCAGAAGAATTTCTCTATAGGTTATTTATCATCACGTTTATTGTCCTTAACCGTGACATTATGAGAAGTTGTCTTAAGGTTAGTATTAATTGTAATGTTGCGATCAGACAGACACACCCCCTTCACGGGAACGCGCTCTAGGCAGCAGCTGTGAACTTGCTTTTCCGTGAAATAGACTTTAATGCCTTAATTTTTCCTTATGGTTGATAACTGGTAAGAATAGTAGTTTTTATTTATCTATTTATTTATTGTTTACTAGATGCTTGTCCTGGTTTAGGCTTTTCCAAGTTTAAATCAAACATGCTTTTAGTTTTGGTTTAGTCCAAGTGTTTTAGTTATAAGTTTTTAGCCCTGGTTGTTCATTTCTGTGGTATTACTGTGGCGCAAGATACAAAATCCCCTCCTTTATATCAATTCATTCATATTTTTCATATTAAACACATTAGTCAAATATGTATTTATGGTTAAGGAGGTGTCTGTTTTCTAATAACTTGGAGCTTAAATAACGGAGGGATCACACTCCAGCATTGAACACACACTAGTTTTTTATTGTATTCCACAAAGTCCAAGCAATGAATTGACTGTTGACCCATCACTTAAAAAGCTGATGATCGCAATCGAACTTAGATTTACACACGGTTTGATTAAAGGTCAAATTGCAGTGTGCATTTAGAGTGATCCTGCTTTATTCCTGAATTAAGCGATTACATTTCTAAGTCAGTTTCTTGATGTTTTTTTGCTAGTTTAGTCCGGGTTTAAGTCCAGACCATGTCATTAGTCCCGACCAGCTTTAGGAGAACTGGTTTTCCATTTTCCTGAGGCAACCTTTTTCATTCACTGCATTTCCACCAGCATGGCACCTACCGACAAGACACCCATTCAAATCCCATCCTCCTCTTAACACCAAAACTGCATCCGACTTTGTTTTTTGTTTTTTTTCCCACCGCATCCCGTTTGTATTGCAAACGCTACACTACACCGCTGTATAGGCTAATCCTTTTACGCACATCGCTCGCACGGCTGCTGGCTGCATGGTGTTCGGAGACAGATAGGGATGGGGAGGGGGCTCGTAATCGCGGTGGGGGCTGGGATTCATCGTGGGGGCGCGCGCTCTCGAAATCTCACCACACGCACGCGCGCACACACTGACCGACATCTCGCCGCAGTGAATGTAGGCTACGGTGGCTGGCAACATCTGCGCGCCCGCCGTCCTTCAGCGCCCCCCCCCCCTTTTTTACGCACAAATTTGCAACGCGTTTATCTGTCAAAACAAATGCAAAAAACAATACCATTTGCCGGACAGTATTTCCTCCTCGCTGTTTGATCCGAAGTATGTTGCTGAATGTAGCGCGGACTGACCCAGATGGCACGCGCTCACGTGAGAGTATCGATCGGACACGTTTGCAACGATGGTCACGGATCGATGTGACCGATGTACTGTCGCGGAGTGTAGCTATGTTAAAGCGACGGCAATTTGTTAGAAAAATAAATAAATAAAAAGGTCGAATGTGCAGCAGACAGACGCAGACACACCCCCTCCACGTGAACGCGCGCAGAGCAGCAGCACCATGGCTTTGGTGATGGATGCAAAACGTCTATTTACAAAGAGGATATATAAGGCTAAACGGCTTTTTCTTTGACCTAATTTCTTATTTTATGTTTTGCTGCAGTATATGCACTAACCCTCCACTAACCCACACATTCTCCAGTTTGGCTTTATTCAAATCTAAAAGCTTCACACACACACACACACACACACACACACACACACACACACACACACACACACACACACCACACACACACACACAAAGCATAAAAGTAGCGACGAAAACGCAACAAAAACGTGACAAAGCAATGAAAAAAACACACAAAAATGACAAAAAAGCAACAAAAGATTAAAAAAAAAAAGTGCTGGAAAAACAACAAAAATCGACAAAAACGCTTTCAAAAATGTGACAAGAAAGTTATTATCACTTCTGTAGGTCTTGGCTTTTCAAGCGAGGCATTACGCTGTTGCTCTCCAGTCGAGAAGCTTTTAGATTTGAGTAAAGCCGAACTGGAGGAAATGCGCTCGGTTCAGGCAGGGGGGGATAAGAGGTAAAGGGGAGACAGTAAGTATAGGCTGTGTATTCACATTGACAAACGAAAGACTATAAAGGAGGAGACGGTGAAACTGTTTGCCTTCTGATTAACTATAATTGCACAAGTGTAATAAAAGTCTTGGAATTTGAAAATGATTGAACAGACCAAAACCTCTCTCTCTCTCTCTCTTGGATGTGACTCAAGACTTCTGTAATGTTAGTTTTGGAGGCATGTTTCCATTGGTGAAAGGATATGATAATGATTTTTTCAGATGGAGTGGAGGTCAACACGCGAGTATAGAGGCTGCAACACTATTTAAACTGAAAAAATATAGTTTGGTTTATGGCTTTTGTCTGCAAGTCTGTTTGTGACAATGATGCAACAAATGTGTGCTAACATTGGTTGTGGCACTTTTTAGGTTCATGTGGGTATAGGCTCCGTTATTAACCTCTGACTGGAGCTCACAGCCTATAGACCAGTGTAACGCCCCATTTGAAAGGCAAGACCTACAAAAGAATTATTAATAATAATAATAATAATAATAATACATTTTATTTGTATAGCGCTTATCAAGACACTCAAAGACGCTTCACAGAAATACAGTAATAAAATCACACATAAAAACTTCACATTAAAACTAGAGGGAAATTACTGGACCTTTTTGAAGAGGTGGGTTTTGAGTTCTTTCTTGAAGGCGGGGAGGTCGGAACAGGCACGGAACGGTTGGGGCTGTGAGTTCCAATCCAGAGTGTGGGGGCGGCGGCGATGGAGAAGGCTCTGTCTCCCCAGGTTCGGCGCTTGGTCATATAGGGGAGGGACAGGAGGTTGGAGGACGTTGGAGAAAGAATTAAGCTTCTTTCTCGTTATGATTGTCACGTTTTCGTCATGTTTTTTGTTGCTTTTTTGACATGTTTTAGTCACATTTTTGTGGCTGGATCACAGTTAAAGCGACACCGTGTAGAATTTTACTCGATAAATAAAACTGAAATACAAGCATTTATTCTATGACAGATATTTTCATCATTGAAAAATACCTCATGAATGCACAAACAAACAAACAAAATGAGCCTTTGCTGTGAGTGTCTCAGCTCTCCTAAGACATGACTGTAACTTTACCAGGAGTGGTATGTCTCCAGCTCGTCTCCGCACTGTAAAATGTAAAATTTGTTTCAACTCAAAAACTAATTTCAAGGGCTGCCAAGAAATTTTATGTGTAACCAATAACCATTTTAGAGTTATGTCAACCTAAGAATACAATTGAACGAAAGAGGTGAATCTCAAATTTCAAATCGACTACATTGTAAAATGGTTATTGGTTACACATAAAATTTCTTGGCAGCCCTTGAAATTAGTTTTTTGAGTTGAAACAAATTTTACATTTTACAGTGCATTGGAGATGTGACTAAAGTCAGTTAAATTTGAATAGGTTCTCATACAAATCCATTCTTTGATTACCCACTGCAGTAATAACATATTCTGTGTTGAGCTGGTCATGGTAGCATGTTTTGTACTGATGGCAATTGTATAGTCCAAAATGTTATGCAGTGTGCCTTTAAATTACACCAAAAAAGCCGAAATTGGTGCCAAAACGCTATAAAAAGCAATGAAAATGTGACAAAAAAGTGACAAACTATCTCAACGTTATGGCGACATGAAAAGTAGCAACCTTCCTTTTTCTTAGTACAGCTGCATTTTTTTCCCCCTTCTTTTTTTTGCCTTTATCTGCGAGCTGCATTTGTGGTTTCTTTGTTCCACGCTGTTTTACTGGATGAGTCCATAATGGTCCTGAAGCAAGCAGTTTTTAAAAGTAAACAAACAGCTAGCTTATCAGCTAGACCCATTTGAGACCTACAAATGTGTTCTTCTGCAACACTGAAGAGGCACCAAGAGCCCCCACACCTGCAGCACAGTGGAGGCGTCACAAGAGGACGTAGCAAGACGTACAGCTAAGCCACACATGCCTTCTATAGTTCTGGCTAATGGACGTTTACTGAAGAATAAAACAGATTAACTGCTAAGCTCTTCCCAGATGATGGTGAAAGAATGTTATGGAGTGGAGGGAGCTGTGCAGGAGGAAGAGGAAGGAGGAGGAGTTGACCAGTGCAGGACACCATGCTCTGAAACGGGGTCAAACCCAGGACGTGCTGCACCGTTTCAGAGGATCAGACAAGGACTGAAGGCAGCCAGCCAGGTTTCCTCCGGGTGCTACTGTTTCCCTAACCTCCAAAACATGCTGGTCAGGTTGGCTCACAGTGGTGGCGCGGCTCAGGACTAACACTTAACCACAGTTTTGTTATACAGTTGTACAATGACAAATAAAGCACACAAAAATGCAACAAAGACATAACAAAAAAGTGACAAAAAGCAATGAAAAAGCAACAAAAACCAAGAAAAACACACACACAAAAAGACAAAAACGCTTCCAAAATGTGACAGAAGTTTTGTGGGTCTTCACTTTTAAATGAGACGTTACACTGACCTTTAAAACTCTCCAGTCAAGAAACTTTTAGATTTGGGTAAAGCTGAACTGTGCTCAGTTAAGGCGGGGGTTAAGAGGTTGAAGCCTAGTGGCTTTGGGCTTCTTATGGGCCCATCCAGGTGCCACCCCATTCTGCTTAGGGCGCCAAAATGGCTAGCAGCGGCCCTGTATCTGAGAAATGACAGTAAAATAGCCTACAATATGAGAGAAAGGAGGCGGCTGCAGTGCTCTCGTCTCTCCTCTCCGTGACAGGCGGGATTTACCCCCTGATATTTTACCCGTAATCCTCTTTTCTCCGACGTTTCAGACGTGGATCCATTTCAGATCTGTGTGTTTTCGAGGATTGGGATTTACTTCCAGGAGGCTTTAAATATTCATGAATTTAGGCCGTCTCACTCTCAGAATCCCTGCTGTGTTTTGGTGCACCATGGAACAAGTACTAGAAAGTACTCTGAAACTGTCACTTATTGCTCCAGAAGAATTGAAAACACATTTTTAAAAAGTACGACAGAAGAATATGGGATACAGGGTTGCATCACTTTATTCATCATCATCACTATATTTTTTATTATTCTCTTACTCTAGACATAATAGTAAATATGATACCAGTATCGGGTATCAGCTCAACACTATGTGCTTGTACTCGTACTCATTCATGTGATCCCTATAACAGAAACCAATGCCACTTGACGTGCGACCGCCTTCCTCTTTGCTGAGCAAAGCAAAGGGCAACAAACCGCAGAAAGTGTGGAAATACAATACTCCAAAGAGACCTGACTTTATTACAGACTACATTCCCTAATTTCGAGTCTGCTGAATTTAACAAGTGCTAAATGTTGTCTACAAGTGTAATGTGTAAGTGTTTACAAAACAACCAGGCTAATGTCGAGCTGCTAACGGGTTCGAGGGATTCTTAGCTTTTCATGCTTCGGAACTTTATGCATCTGTGAAATAAATACAGTGACTACAAAGTACTCAGGAAGAGCTTTTAAAAGATATAGCATATTGTGCATATTGTCCTGCCTGAAGGAAAAATAACCTAAATGCTAAAGTTGGCACGAGCTCGTAAAAACACAAATCTACACAGATGGAGTAAAGAGGTGGTGTGTTCTTTAATATGGAGAGAAGATGGAGACTCGTTCTATTAAAATCAAAATCATTATTCATTCCCTAACATACAATCTAAAACAAAGCTTGGGCGCAACATGTCTGTTCAGCGAGGAGGGGGCAAGAGAGAGAGGAGCCCCGTGCCTGGACCTTTTATAGAAACAGGAAGTAGGCGTCTCCTTATCGAAGAACCAATCAGTGCCCTTGGAATGCTTCTTCTGCGTCATCTCTGCGCAACCTGACTCCTAACACACTGCCCCCCAGTGGATATCAGAATAAAGACAACAATAAAATGAGGGACTTTGAAGCCGAGATTATACATCACATAATCATTAAAGCCTATTATGACAAAAACATACTGTATATAGAAATATTCAACAGAGGCTACTGCACAATGAGGCCAGTCCTGTAGAAATAATAAATAACCATCTAAATACCATTATTAACCTCTTAACCAAGCACATTTTCTCCAGTTTGACTTTAACCAAATGTAAAGCTTCTTGAAAAAGAAGCGTAAAAAAAGTGATCAAAAAGCAACAAAACGTTTACAAAAAAATGCAACAAAAACGCAGCAAAACAGGACACAAAATAATGAAAAAGCAGCAAAAACGTGACAAAATGGCACCAAAAATATGACAAAAGAGCGACAAAAACGCAACTGGCCTGTATTATGTAGATTTGGGTAAAGCTGAACTGGAGCAGATGTGTTTGGTTAAGGCGAGGGTAAAGAGTTTTTTTTTAAAGTAGTCGTTTTGATGTATGTCTACAGTAGGTCTATGTTGGACACAGTGTAGACATTCTGTAATTCTATCCATGTTGACAAATCAACAAAGTGAAGCCCAAGAAGCAAATCACAACATAAAGCGTGAGGAAACATAGGAACTACAAATGACCCAAAATGTTATTCAAGTAAAATAAATAAAAATAAAACTGCATCAGGCAAATTCTGATATAACTACTGTTAAAAGTGTGTTAGAAGAAAAGTACTCGTATTCGTATTGCTTTGAGAAAAAGTGGTATCCCTATGGCAGACACAGTAACAGGAAGTGCCTACTATATTTGGTGTCTCGGATTGTCTCCTGACTCATATTAAACTCACTCAAAGGCATTACTCTCTGGAAATACTGCAGACACTGTTGGGCAATAGTAGAGACATTGCAACGACTATTAGTTCTACAGTATTAGAATGAGTGTACTTTGCTCCGAAATAGTCCCCTCAGTTTTGTTTTCATTTTCAAAGGGGCAACACGAAACCTTTATGAGGAAAAAAGTTTGGGAAAGTTTGTCGAAAATTTCTGTTTGAAGCATTTTACCCAACGTTTGCTATACTACTACGAGTACTTCTACTTGTGTTATGAGTTGTGAATCTTTCGAGCCCATGTCTAATTTTTCCATACTCCCTAAGCTGCCCCTGAACGCTGCGTCTGGTCTTCATTAAACTGCAGTGTTTTCCCACGACCTCCAACTGCCCCGACCACTTCCTCCCAAACGCGACTTTATTTATATCAAACACAAACGCCGACACAGACAAGTGAGGCGGCTGAGACTTGGCTAAACCAAATCTAAACTAGGACTAAACCAAAACGACTTGACTACATGAGCAATAGACTTGTGCACGTTTCCTGGTGGCTCGATAGATTTCAGCTGAAGTCAAACTAGGTCAAATGCGCAAAGGTCCAGCTGTGTATGTTGGGAGGTTTCCAGAACGGAGGTTATTAATAAAAAGGTGACTGTTTGTGAATGGAGTTCAGCTCAGTTTGTGTGCTATTGGTAGAATGCAATGTGAAACAGTTGCAAAGAGGCAAAGCCATGGTTGAATATGGCGAGCGAAAGTAAAGGGGGATGTGGGGCGGACGGGGAATCTAGGAAACAATGTTGGGAACCCCTGCAATAGTGGGCCCCAAAAGTGAGCCTTACAGTAGTTGTTTAGTTTGATGAGGATTACTTGGACATATTTAGCAGCATATTAGCCATGTAGTAGTTATGTGTGAACTTGTATAATTCCTATAATATTCATTTTATAGTGTCGGTGTGGATTATCTAAAGCAGTGGTTCCCAACCTTTTTGTCCTGTGCGTGCTGTAGTTGGGCTAAAACTGTGGCCCTCACAAATGTATTAAAACATGAAAATAATTGCTAATAAGTATTTACTTCAAACAAATGAACGGAAATTGGGGTGTTTAATGCATCTGTAGTCTTTTCTTAGTCATATTTGAGGATTTTTTTAAATCATATCATTTACTCAAATAATATCACTTATGACCTGACTCTCTGACCAACAAAGCTCTAGGTAATATTGAAATTCTATTTAGTTTCAGCTTTTTTAAATGTGGGTACTGTTGTATTCAAAAAATTGATGAAGAAGAATACGTAGGCTCGTTCTATTAAAATCAAAATCATTGTTTATTCCCTAAGATTACAATCTAAGCACAGAGAGGTACATCTGGACATGTTGACCGGCCAACCAGGAGGGGGGGGGAGAGAGGGAGGAGGCCCCGTGCCTGGCCTTTTATAAACACAGGAAGTAGGCGTCTCCTTGTTGAAGAACCAATCAGTGCCTTTAGAATACTCTTCTTCTTCGCAATCTGACTCTGCATTCTAACACACTGCCCTCCAGTGGATATCAGAGTAAAAACAATTATAAAATGGGGAAGCCTTAGAGCAGAGATTACATCACAGTTTCATATAATCATTAAAGCCTATTATGACAAAAACATATATAGAAATATTCAATAGTACCCACTGCCCGTGTACGCCTGGTTGGGAAAACACTGATCTAAAACATTAGCAATCTCAATCCCACACTGCACTTTGGCAAGTGGGGGCCCAAACCAGTGCACAGTGCCCCATACATGAAGCTAGACACGGCCCTGTGGATGAAAAATGGAAATTAATTTTAAGCAGTGTATCAAAACAGCATCTGAATGAGGAATAATTTGTTTGGTTATTGAACTATAAAACTTTATGGACCCCCTCAAAAATGAGATGCTTCACCTCAAGGGGTTTTCCAATAATACACAATTAAAAACCCCAGTTTATTAGAGAATGGAGGCGCTTTGTTTTGTGCTTTGTTTTTTGTTTCTTAAATGCACTTCTTTCTTTCTTTTCGCTTCACTTCTTTTCCCCATGTTCCTACTTGGAAAATATAATCTTATTGTTGTGAGTGAGGTCTGTTTCCTTTGTCTGTGACAAGTTCGTACAAAACCAATAATTTTTTCCAGGAGTCACTTTTACATCACCCGAGGTCAGGAGTCAAATGTGAAAGGCCATTGACAGGTTCCTTTTATCCCAGAGGAAAGTGCTGTTGATTTACAACCAAGAAAATCGGGATTAAACCAGGACTGAATAAAGACTAACACGTAGCTAAGCCAGGCCTATACACGTCCGTACTAAAATGACCTTCACGAGAACGCGGCCTTGGACATTCTTGACTTTCCCAGGCCTTATTTACATTTCAGACCCCTGCACGTCAATAAAATGGAAGGTACTGGTTCGATAACAATTGCCGAGCTGTGCAAAATCAATCCGTCTGAACTGGTCTAAGCGGTGACTCGGCACAAAATGGAATAATGAGAAGCCTATTTACACGCAAAGAAAACAGCGCTCGACATATACTGTAAGCTTAGATAATAATGGAACACAGCGGAGAGGGCTGTCCCCATTAAACTAGGAGACGTCTGAGAGTAGTAGTTTTTGGAGTAGTCGCAGTAATAGCAGTAATAGTTTTGTAATATGCGTAAAAAAGCTGGCGTTGTGGGTTCAAATCCTGTCACCAAAAACCTGCTGGACGTCAGTTCCTGCTCTTCAACCCCTTTTGATTTTCCTAACAAGCGCTGTTGAGGTTTGCGATTGTATTTGAGGATCAAAGCAAGATATGTTTCCTGAGATTTTGTGTACAAAGAAGCAACGAAAACAGGAGGACATTATAGTATTACCAAAATAGTTGCAGCCTTTGTGATTTCCTAATTGCGACCATTCAAATTGATGTTTCTTTGCTCTAGTTTTGTTGACATCCCCGGCTGCAAACAAACAGGAGCGGAGTGCACCAGCTGATTCAAAAACCTGTCTGAATGCTCCCATATGGTTCACACATGACTGACCTCGACATCTGGATACATCTGTGAAATGTACCGGCGTCGACCTGCTGCAGGGGCTTGTGGGTAAAGCAGAGTGTACAGCGGTCAAAAGTTAATGACGATGACCTCCGGCAAAGACTCTGTAACCAATCACAATTAGACATACAGCGAGGAGGGGTTAATGAATGAGGTAGCATGAAGTCACTGAGATGAGTTTACACTACAGCAGTGATTATTTTAGCATCAAGATTAGCCTGGATTTACTCTTCTTGGGCAACTGTATGGTGACAGAACTCAAACGAGTGTCAGTTTTGATCTATGTCATTTTTATGATTTGTTTTGACAAGCCGATGGTTCGTTTAGCGTGAAAACGATGACACGTGCGTACCTTATACAGCATACATACCAGGGTTTCCCAAACATTTTAAGCCAGGATCCCCAAAATGACCATGCAATGCGGGACCCCACTGTCAAAATGTGTAGGAGAAGCAATATCTGTATCGCGAGACGCCGCAAAATATCACAAAGTCACCAAAGCCTTCCATCAAACTGAGATTAACACATTTATGCCAACTCAACCGGAAAAAAGTGAAACTATTTAGTTGTAGTTTTACTAATTTTATTTAATTTTAGCCTTGTTTTATTTTTTCGATCACTGGTCTCTACAACGCTCCAGGATCAATTGTTTTGTAGGTTTTCTGGTGAGAGGCTTCGTCAGCAGTAAAAACCTTCCAAACGATTGATCCTGGAGCGTTGTAGAGTCACTACAAGGTCAAATATGCAAAAATATCAACTTTTCTTTTTTGCATAAAAAGTTGCATAATGTACCTTTAAGGTCCCAGCTCAGTGCTTACGACCCCATGCAGGGTCCAGACCCCCACTTTGGGAACCATTGCCCTATACCACCACTGGTATGCCTAAAGTTATTTTGGAGTTTTAAGCAACTAAAACTATATAATAACATCCACATGCATATTTCAGGTCCATCCTCCTCCAGTCCCAGTGCGCTGAAGCCCGGCCCGCTCGACCCCTCCTCCTGCTCCCCGTGTGGCCTTCAGGGACCTCTGGATGCCTCCGACACCGCAGCCTCCTGCTCAGGCCCCGCCTCTCTGGATGAAGATGCGGGGCCCGCGGATGAGGGGGTGGGTCCAGCGGAGGAGGGTCTGTTAGTGAACGACACAGGACCTCCAGAACTGCCGGGGGGCGCTCTAACTCCCTCCACCAGGAAGAGACTGCCACTAGGGCCTAAACCACAGAGTAAGACTTTTTTTTAAGTTACGTATTTCATCTTTAGAATGGGTTTAGTCCTGGTTTTGTGTAATGTATCTTTCTTTTGTAGTTCCGCCGAAACCTCCACACCTGCAGGGGGTGTCCACTCCCAGACTCCGCCCCCGAGCTCCAGAGAAGCCCCTCCCACCGGCACCCTGCAGGCCCCTTCCATCTGATCCACGCAGCCTCATGCCCCTCCCCCGAGACGCGACTGCCTCCCCCACCTCCGTACTGTCGCTGATTGAGAAGTTTGAACGGTATGTAAAGATCTCAGGACTTCAGTTAAAGGGATTTCCCCTGAACATGTGCTGACAGTGGTGATATTGACCTTTGTGTTTTATTTGGTTAGGCCCAGGAGTTACAAAGGCATTAGCCATAAACCAAGCAAAAAAGAAATCTGCATTTTTTACAGTTCCTTTAGTTGCCACCAAAGAATTATGAGATGCTCACCACCGAGGGTCTTTTGATTGTTGTTATGTAACATGAACCCAGCCTATACATATATCAAGTATAAAGTAGTAAAAGGAATCCCACAGCCCTTGAGTTGGTGCCAGAAGAGTTTAAAAAAAACAATACAATTTCTATTTTTTTATCTCTCAACTCATAAATGGTTTTGTTGTTGTTTTGCTTTTTACACACCAACTATGATATAGACTATGAAAAACATGGACGTAGCACCGCTAATGGCTGCAGGATGTTTTTGGCCCTGTTTAAGTCATTATTGAACGCCAGGCTTATCATTCTTACCTTCATAACATACACAACATTGTCCTATTATTTTCTTGTCTATTCTAAATTATACAACTGGCTCCAAAAACCCAGCCTAAGTGCTAGCATGAACGAGCTTCAGTTAGCCCACAGTGAACGCTAAGGAGGAAGCCCCTCTCACTCAGTCCCTCGCTATTTTACAGTATTAAGTTTCACACATGCATCTTCTTCTGAACAATTTTCCTCACATTAACAGGAGATTGTCCTGGAGAGCGCATGCGTGAAAAGGACTTAAATATTTTGTGCAATGTGACATAATGTTAGGCAATGTTTTTCTCGGTCACCTGCCTTTCGGGACGACAGATGTTTAACTAGTATCTTTGCTATAATTTGACATAGTTACAAATGTTGTACATGTTCATTAATATGCACTGCCCCAATCAAATAAATAAATACATTAAATAAAATAAAATACATTTATTAGTAGAGCATATTTCACATACATAGTAAGCCAAAGTGTTTTCAGATGTGCCTTATACAATTACTGTTATTTTGAAACAAGGGGATTTATCTGTAGATAAAGAAAAAAAAAAACACAAAGCACAGCTGCTGCAAACATCTGGTGCTTGTGCTGGTAAGTACCACACATAGCTCATGCGGTCTAAATGCGGAGGAGTCACTGTATTCAATCCTTGTCTTTTATGAAACTATTTTGTCAGCCATATTCCTTATTTAATGCAAAAACGTTTGTCTTCGCAGTGAGCAGATAATCATGGTCCCTGACATCACCGGTGGTGCCCTGTGTCCCCGCCTCCCAATCAGTGAAATCACTTCCCTTCACCCGTGTTCCTCTTCCTCGTCCACCTGCTCCTCTCCCTCTCCCCCGTCATCCCCGGTTCCCGGTTTACACCTAGACCACAAGCCTCCGGAAATGGAAACGGCCGAAGGCGACGTCCAACCAATCGAACGGGAGCAAAGCACCAGAAACAACGACGACGAAGAGGAGGACGATTTGGGGGCTAGCGCAGACGTGACTAAGAGACTGTCTTTAGAATCCGGGTACAGCGCCTCCGAGAAACACCTGGAGGACATCGTGGAGCTGAGGGAGCCGCCCCAGCCGGTCATTGGCCAATCGGGGCTTCCCAACGAGCGCTTGTCCCTCCCATCCTCGCAGACGGACGGCAAATTGGCCAATCGGGACAGTGGCATCGATAGCATCAGCTCCCCGTCCCACAGCGAGGAGCTCTGTTTCACTGGCGTGGATGAAGGGGGTGTGGCCTATTCTTGCAGCCCCGCCCACATCAGGGAGGAAGGGGGTGTGGTCAGGAGGAGGCGGGATTTGTCCGAGGAGGGCGACAGTGATCTGGAGGAAGAGGCGGAGCTAACACTGGTGCTGCCCCCGGTCAAGACTGACAGACAAGATTCAGTCGAGGTGAGCAGCACTACTACTACTGCTACTGCTGCTACTACTACTACTACTACTACTACTTCTCCTGCCATGTTGTAACATCATCTGCATACCCTATACCAGGGGTAGGCAAGTTTGTTTGGTGCAGGGCCAATTTTCTAAATTGTCAAAACACCAAGGGCAAAGGAAAGCACCATTTCTGCAAATGCCAACATTGTAATTAAAGGTGCATTATGCAACTTTTTGTGCAAAAAAAGAAAAGGTTGATATGTGTGCATATTTGACATAGTGATCCAGGGCTGTATGAGTGATCAGCATGGCGCCTTTATTTTCGATCACAGTGGTCTCTACAACACTTCAGGATCAATTGTTTTGTATGTTTTCTTGTGAGAACTGCTCCGTCAGCAGTAAAAACCTTCCAAACAAGTGTTCCTGGAGCGTTGTAAGACCACTGTGATCGAAAGTAAAGGCGCCATGCTGACCTCTCATACAGCTGCTGGGCCACTACAAGGTACAATCCGCACAAATATGAACTTTTTTTATAAATATGAACAATGCATAATACACCTTTAATGTTAAGATCTAATAGGCTGTTTTATGAGGAAATATAACAGAATTAACAGTATTTTCCACATTATTAGAAGAGTTTAACAGGTATTTGAGCTCTGATTTGTGTGGTAGCATAATATTTCTCAAGATTACCATTGAATCCAGAAGTTCAATGGTGGGGAGCCTGATTTTTCCCTTAGGCCTGACACTGCCTAATGCCTACCCTTGCCCTATACTAAGGCGTTGTTTAGGTTAATACTACAGTCCCATAAAGTGATGGCTCCTCTTTGGCAGTAGACTTATCTTATAATGAAGAAACACTCTCAGATACTGAGAGTAAAGATAATTAGTTGCTGACGAAGCCTCTTAGACGAGAGACGAAACATCCGGACTACCAAACAAACTGCCAAGTACAGATTACGGCTGTTAGGAAGCTCCGGTAGATGCAAGACATTGTGGGTTGAGTAAATAAATTTACTATAGTTATTATAGTAAATTAAGATTACAGTAAAGTGGGCCTGAACAGAAATGTGCAGACTTGGATGCAATAATGTAAAACAAAACAGCAGCAATATATTGCATTTAGCAGATCCAATATGCACTACTTTCATATATGGTACACCGCAGAGTTAGTGCTTTTTTATATGAAATGCTATTGAATCACGCAGCTTTTTTAGCAATTTATTCCAGAGTTGAAAATCTGAAAATAACAGACTTATAATAAATTAGTTCTTGGCTGATTAATGACTAAAATCAGGACTGGAGTGCTCAGCAGATCCACCCAGATGAGGGCCAGAACATACAAACTCCACACAGAAAGGCCCCACGCAGTCCAGGAATAGAATCTGTTGCTGTTTCTCAAAGACATCCGTGTTTGAAAATCTTTGACATCATTGTCTTTTATTCATAGTTAAACATGTCACAGTGATACTGTCTTGGCTTTATAACAACTCACCATCTTTCACTCCGACCAGTGTTTTCAAAAGCTGCTCCTGTGTCAAGTTTTGCTCTATTAAATTTAACGATGGGATTGTGCTCCTTCTCTCTTTAGCTCCATGGAGCCTGGAGCTTGTCTCTGGCCTCCCCCAGGGCTTCCTCTGTCTGTCTGACTGTAATGAGGGTCAGGACTCAGACCAGCTGCCGGCTTCCATGGATAAAAAAACCCAAGAGCCAATCTTTTCACATTTAAATACAAGAGTTTCCCCACAGATTAAATCTAGGTTCAGGGGATTGCTGCCAAATTGGTGCTGTTCTTTTCCCATTACATTTCTTTCTCTCAACCCAAGTGTCTGAAAATAGTTAATTCCCTGTCACAAAAGCATTCGGTTTTGCCAAATCTTACACGCCATGACCCACACCACTAGTGAAGGTGGTAGGCATCACCCAATAGAAAACTCAGCTGTACTCAAAAGTGTCGAAATACTCTGAACCGTGTGTCTTGTTTTTCAGCTGTCCGTTCATCAGAGAGTGTTCAACATCGCCAACGAACTGCTACACACCGAAATCGCCTACGTCTCCAAACTCTACCTCCTCGACCAGGTACTGCTCAAACGATGGAGAAAAGAAAAAAAAGCATCAATGTATTATAATGATTACGTCCAATAAAACGTAGCAACTGCCCCACGTAACTGCGCACTGTTGGATCTTGATATTGTCCAAACCCAGTGTATTAAATGTCTTGTCCTCTGTCAGGTGTTTTGTGCCCGTCTCATGGAGGAGTCCCGGTCCCGCTCTTCGTTCCCCTGTGACGTCGTCCAGGGATCTTCTCCAACATCTGCTCCATCTACTGTTTCCACCAACAATTCCTGCTGCCCGCGCTGCAGAAACGCATGGAGGAGTGGTCAGTGCACGACCTTCTATCATCGCCTGCTTTTGATAATAATACGCTTGTTAATGCACATAACACGCTACAGTTTACTTCACAAATCTGCAACCAATGTGTAAATTAAACCACTGGAAAGTTGGCAGTGCGTGAGTGAACGTGTGTTTGAGTGAGTGCTTTGGTGAAAAAAACGAATTATTAAAAAATGTCTGTGTTTATTGTACGTTATCTTTAGAATGTATAAGTCAACGCAATATGTGCCATTTCAGTTCATGTGGGATTGATTCCTTGAAAGCCAAAACCTGTCAAATCTAATCTTTTTGGTATTTGAAGACCAGATTATATTGTAAGATTGTGCAAGAAAAGCACATACGTGAGATCCTTTCAAATTATATACAGTATCTAAAGCTTTAAATTGTCCACAGTGGCAGCAACAGTGAGTCTCTCTAACCCTAATTGCTGGCGTTTAGGGACCTGAACCCTCGGATTGGAGACATCCTGCAGAAACTGGCCCCGTTCTTGAAGATGTACGGCGAATACGTGAAGAACTTTGACAGAGCCATGGAGCTGGTCAACACCTGGATGGAACGGTCCGCTGCGTTCAAGGCTATTATACAAGACATACAGGTGGGTGCCTCCGTGCTCGGCGTCTATACCCTTTCAGCTACATAGAGCTAGTTCAAAACAACAGAGAGATCATTATATTTTGTGGACAAGTTCATTGATGATATTGATGATATTTCTACTCAAATAAATACATTAATTTAGTTTCTTCATACAAAAATAAATACAGTGTTTTTCATATTCACCTAAATATTGGCAGATTGTGCTCAACAAGCTCACAAATCAATAATTTGCTGCACAAAATCCATCTATAAATGTGACTTGATACAACAAGGAGAGGCTGGAGAGATGTCTCGAGCAGAAGAAGTTTAATTTTACAATCAACACATTGTGGTAGTTTGACTGTTAAAGTCTGGATCCTGTTTTAATGTTAATATGATACAACATAAGGCAACACAAGAAATCTCAACAAGGACAGCGCTGGAGGTGCTTGGGACGGCTCCCTGAGGATTTCTCATTCAGTGTTTTCTGTTGTAGAGAGAGGAGCGCTGTGGAAACCTGACCCTGCAGCACCACATGTTGGAGCCAGTGCAGAGAATCCCCCGATATGAACTGCTGCTCAAAGACTACCTGCACCGGCTGCCGGAGGACGCGCCCGACGCATCCGATGCACAGAGTAAGACAATTTTACAAGACAATTTTAATCAAGTAACCACATAATACAATGTCTTTAAGAGTGCAAAACATTAAGACTTGCTTCATGTGTGTATGTAGCACTGCTTATTCTATCCATGAACTGATCTGTCGTGCAGAGTCTCTGGAGCTGATCGCCACTGCTGCGGAGCACTCCAACGCTGCCATCAGGAAAATGGTACGGACCACACACTTCTCAGTTTATCCAGAGCGTGATACAGCCACGCCCTCAGTGTAAATAAGCCCCACCCCTTCACAGCGAGGCGTTCAGTGTTCTCTGTAATTAACACTCTCTAATTAAAGGCAGACCTCGAATGCGCCAGGCGGCACAGTTTACAACCCGCTGTGGGAAAGTACAGTAGGATGCAGTTTGGACGGGCGAACAGGAGCAGGGCTTTTGCTAAAGTGATTACTACTTCTACACCTAGTATGCACGGGGAACGGTCACTTCACAGCCTCTATCTGAAGGTGACCAGCTAACTCATAATCTCAAAATATCAAGTTTTCAGGCTTCTCACATTTGATTTAGTCAAATAATGGTCTTTAAATAATTTGTAACAACTTACTTTGAATTAGAATACACCCGAGTCGCTTCAGAAAACCACAACATCCAAAGGTTTTCAGGAAGTTAAAAGATCGCTAAACTGTCTTCCTCTGTCCAGTCACAGCGTGTATGTAACAGTGCATGTTAGGTACACAGTGCTGTTTGTATGGAAGATGTTTTGTGTCATCAGAATGTGAATTTCAATTGTCTGTGAATTTTCTGTTTTGAATTTTTTAACACTGATAATAAGAACTAACAATAAGTTTGAATATTTTTTCAACTCATAATTCAAAGTGCTTTAAATAAAAAAAATCACATTTAAAATATTCAATATTTTAAATTCACAGTTTAAATTCAGAGTGTAAAATTCACAATAGAAAATAATTCAAATGCAAATCTTTACCTTTAAAATATTAATAAAAAAAAAATCAAGCCCTGAAATTCAGTGTGAAAAATTCACACAAGCTGGACATCTTTTTCTTTTTTTTTTACTTTGAATATTTTAAGGGTGAATTTATGTATTTGCATTTGTGTATTGCAAATTTTACACTCTGAATTTAGACTGTTGAATGGGATGTGTTGAAAAATAATACTGTAAATATTTTAAAAAGTGAATATTTCATTTTGAATTTAAAACACAAAAATGTGTAATGAATATTCCAAGGCTGAAATTCCGGGACCAAAAAAAAAATCGTCATGTTATTTCAATGTTAAAAAGATTCAAAGCATAAAATTCACAGACATTTAAAAGTCGCATATTGATGTCACAAAAAATCTTCCGTACGTTTGCTGGACAAAATGCACTGCAGTTTTATTGTTCCAAATGGGTTTTGCTGACATCTCACCATTTTCTTGTAAAAGCATTATTGAGAGCGGACTCTGCGCTTTCCTGGAGCCTGTTGCCGTGTAAACAGCCCCCAAATGTTCACTAAAAACTTCAGCTACTAATACTGTACTGCTAGCGCTACATTGGTTTTTGGTTTACTTCTGATTTTGGCCCACTTCTACCACTCGCCGCCAACTAAAACTAGTATACTGCTTCATTCAGTAGCTACAACTGGGGAGTGCTGAGTTCATGTTATTAGTGATGTTATTACTGAAGCCATTAATGAAAATATATCCATGACTGTGCTATGACCACTACATTGATTCCTATTGTAGACATAAGAACTTCTACTTCTGTGCCGACCAGACTTAATTGCTGTTTCTTTTGTACTTCAGGAGCGTATGAGGAAGTTACTAAAAGTGTACGAGTTACTGGGAGGAGAGGAAGACATCGTGAATCCAACCAACGAGCTGATCAAAGAGGGACACATCCTCAAACTGTCCAACAAGAACGGGACTACACAGGATCGATACCTCATACTGGTAAATCCACAAGACTTCCTTTTGAGCATCTCATTTACGACATTGTTCTAAAAGTCTCATATTAATTTGATAATGTGGATGGAAATTCATGAAATGGAACGGATAGAAATAGATGCAAGTCAAATTCAGTAGCATTAATGTTTGGATTAGCCTATGTCGTTTACGATCTTCTTTCACATTGTGTGTTTTCAGTTCAACGACCGGCTGCTGTACTGCGTTCCTAAGTTGCGTCTGATCGGCCAGAAATACGGAGTTCGAGCCAGGATCGACGTGGACGGAATGGAGGTGAGACCGGTTATCAAAACTGTATTGGCCGTAGTTATAATTTGTTGATTTCTGACTCCCTGACCTCCATTTTCCTCCTGTCTGTCCCAGCTGAAGGAGACTACTAGTAATGCAGTTCCTCGGACGTTCCTCATTTCAGGGAAACAGCGGTCTCTGGAGCTACAGGCCAGGTACAAAAACAATGCGAATACTTCTCACGGGTATTGCATTTGAGAGTGTGAAGTGAGTGAGTAATTGGCGAGGGTAGGGTGGATTTGGTCAGTCTACACTACATATAAAATACATACAGAAAATGAAGATAATATTACTCTAAATCTCTTGGTGCAAACAGTACTTAATGCAAAAACTACTACTAATGATTCACAGTATATACGATTTCTTTATGGTACATTCGTAAGTAGAAACTCAACTGAGTTACTTCATGCCTAGACTTTCCCAAAAGCAATCTTCAATCTTGAAATATAGATATCATCATAAATGCCACACACACAGAGGCAGGAAAGTATCAAGTTTGATATTCCGATAAACATGCTCAAACTAAATCATTTTGCTTGTTTTCAGGACGGAGGAGGAGAAGAGGACTGGATACAGGTAACTACAACCTTTTATCGCTTAAATAGACTGATTTTCAGTATGATATGCTACTGTTATAGACCCAATACATTTTGTCGGTAAGACATCCACTCAATATTCTGTGTGTATTTCAGGCAATCCAAGTGACAATCCAGCGACATGAGCAAACTATGGAAACTACAGACTCACCTGCCCCCTGAGAGACGAGGACTCCACCCCTCCACATTCACCGGTAACACTAACATGGATAATAGTACTGTTCTTAAGAGTTTTAGTCAGACCTGTGCTTTACTTGAGGAGTTATTTATGAGAACTTTAATCACTACATTTGAGTACAATACTTTTTACTCCACGATATTTCTATAAAGGCTCCTGATTTGTACTTTCTACTTGACTACTCAGTATTCTTAAGTAACTGACTTAAGTACCGTGCAACTTTTTCTTTTTTTAAGTGCTATTTGACCAGTAGTATTTGTACTTGCACCAAGTGATTGAATCAAGTACTTTGACCACCATTTCCAGGGGTCTCTCCTATCTGTAGCTCGGGTTCTCTGCAGCTGAGGGGAGTAATCTCGTGTCCTCAAACACTGTAGCACTTGATTGGCGCTGTGGCATCCGTAACGTGTATGAATTTGTGATGTTTTGTGGATGATCGTTTTTATTCTTCTCCTGCAGAGCTGCGTAGAGCTGGGTAAACGCGCCCCAACTCCTATCAGAGAGAAAGAGGTGACTCTGTGCATGAAGTGCCAGGAACCATTCAACTCATCACCAAGAGACGGCACCACTGTAAAGCATGTGGACACGTGAGTACTCCTACAATTGTGTTTTTCATTGTGAGCCCAGGGTATCCCAGACCAATAGTTCTACATTGTAAAGCGCGTAGACACAATGGGACACTGTTTTTAATTGTACTGTGTATTTTTTTTGCCTTATAGGTGGTGTGTGGAAAGTGCTCAGAGTTCAGAGCTCGTCTCTCCTACGACAACAACCGAACCAACCGAGTGTGTGTGGACTGCTACTGCACCCTGGTGGGGGTGTGTCCGTCCATCGCAATGAGCAGCAGCAGCACCAGCAGGAGGCGCTCTATACTGGAGGTAACTAGCAACATACAACCCTCTTTCTTAACGTTAAGATAAGAAGAACCATTTCATAAATTTACTACCGCTTCTCTGGCAGTGTAATCGTAGTTTTCCGTAAACGTTTCTCACTGCGGTTTCATAAATTCCACACCTAGATGGCTAAAACCCATGTAAACCCAAGAAATTATTAGACCAGACTTTACATGTAAACGTAATGACTCATGCTATATGGAGAAAGTCTGGCATTTCTTTTAAGCGTTCAACATGGCAGTCAAATGAGATCAGTTGTTTTTGCTGCTTGTCGCGTCTGTTTTGAGGGACATGCAGTAGAGGGCACTTGGTAATTGAGTTGAAATGTATCCATATGTTTTTCCTTGCCACAGAAACAGGCGTCTTTAGCCGCGGAGAACAGCGTGATGTGCAGCTTCCTCCACCTGATGGAGAAGGGCTCGGGGCGGGGCTGGCAGAAGGCCTGGTTTGTCATCCCAGAGAACGAGCCACTAGTGCTGTATGTCTATGGAGCGCCGCAGGTAACCAACCGCAGCATATACTCATCACTGAATGGCCAATAACATTTCTAATTTCTTTCATGTTAACCATGCCATACCTAATTATGACTAATCAGCACCAATACTGACAGAATCCTGCAGAACTTTGGATTTATTGTATTGATTGACAGTACAAGCAAGGATGCCATTTTAGTACAAATGTTGTAGTTTGTTCATACTTCAGGCAGTAACTGAAGCAACAGCACCACCTATTGGATGGGAGTATTCAGTTGACATAACTCACCAAAGATGTGTTCTCCTCACTGATATATTGATACTGAGAAGAATAAAGTCTACTTACCATATCCAAAATGGGTCATGGGCAGGTCGACAATAGGCAAAATATCTGTCTTAATCAAACCTGAACACTGTTTTAACAAGAGATTTCAGAATGGATCTAATTCTTCCAATACATAGTTGGATTGGCGGTATAGAGCGAGCTGGTTGACAGTGAAGGCTGTGGCGTTTGGTGATAGAAAGGACTTTAATCAAAGTGTGTCAGTGTGCTGCAGTCTCCAGGCAACAGAGGGGGTGAGCTAGGGGACAGTGGGTCTGCAGGAGAGAGAGGAGGACTGGAAGTAGGGTAGAGCCAAACGTGGATACTTTTTATAGTTTGTCTAATGGCTTATCA
The DNA here is from genome assembly GCA_007210695.1 of Neogobius melanostomus. Classification (NCBI taxonomy): domain Eukaryota; kingdom Metazoa; phylum Chordata; class Actinopteri; order Gobiiformes; family Gobiidae; genus Neogobius; species Neogobius melanostomus. The sequence continues at coordinate 284,936 of VHKM01000013.1, read as the reverse complement.
GGATTTATAGTGTACCGTAGTCCAATGCCCTTGCACCTTTTATGAGTCATGGAAGTACACGTTTTTATGGAAAAGATGTCGATTTTACCTACATGTTACAGCATGTTACAAATATGGCCGTTCACTTCTGGTTTTCAATATGAAAATCAAAACCTTAGCCAATACTATTCTCCCATAGTAAACCCTGTATCACTGTGCTCCATGCTTTTGGCTGATACTAATGCGTGAGAGAAGTGTCCAGGTGGACGATTGCGCGGACTGCGCTCTTCTGGGGAGGCAACTCTCTGATGTTGTGCCAATACACCAGCACCAAGACTGCATGTGATTGTTCTGGTTCTGGAAGGTGCACTTTACACAGATATTTAAGGCTCAACCCTGACTCCTGTTCAAAAATATAGATATTCTTGCTTCTTTGCCTTGAATACAGTTAGCCAGACATGAGGTTTAAGTGTTTATGACACATTAGACTAGATTTTGTAGTGTTTTGTTTCAGATTAAATGTATCAATTTAGCTTCATTTTGAACACATAACATTGTCTTTTTTTACTGATAATGTAGTTATAATTATGGGTGCTGTGCAAACACATTATACCAATGAGAAATGAATGAGTCAGAGTTCTACCACTACCATCCGTCACTACCATTCTAGAACATAAAATAATCAAGTTTGTTTTTGACTTTTCCTACTAAATGACCCCTTCACTATAATAAATACCTACCTGCCATTGTCCAATCAAATGTAGTAATCATAAGAGAAACCTGACACACTTTTAATACATTATGTCCAAATGCTTCATCAAAATAGCAATAAATCTATTCATGTCTACATGACGGGTTTTGATGACCGTTTTGTTTACTCTAGTGACACGGCGCTATACGGTAACTTGTAATGTTCTTACATACTTGCCTATTGTCTCGTGTCCAGGACGTGAAGGCCCAGCGTAGCATCCCTCTCATCGGGTTCGAGGTGTCTCTCCCTGAAGTGGGCGACCGTTTGGACCGCCGCCACGCCTTCAAGATCTCCCAGAGCCACCTAACCCTGTACTTCAGCGCTGACGGGGAGGAGCTACAGCGTCGATGGATGGACGTCCTATCACGCGCCGGACGGGGGGAGGAGCTACAGGTGCATCAGCCGATCGAGACCCTGGAGGAAGAGGGGGAGGAACCATGCGCGCCCGAAGGAGACAATACGTGACTGTGATTGGACGAGCAGTTTTAGCGACGAACTAATCTTGGCTTTTGTATAAACGTCGGTGATTCGCTTGCATGATTCACTCAAAATGGCTGCCCTGTAACGTCACTATTATGCGGCGAGTTCAAACTATCTTCCCATACTCAAATGCTTACACAAAAACATCCAATCACAAGTCTCTTATGAATGAGTGACTCTAAATACTACGTTTCCCATGAGCCTCGACGTCGGTCTCCACGGAAACGACCATGTCCGCCACCGATTTTGTAAGATAGTCAGAAAATGTATCAAAACATCCAATAATCTGCCCGGCGACAGAAGCTTGAAGTGAGCTGATTGGCTGAATGTTTTACAGAGTCAAATTCAAACGTTTATTTATAAAAGATATAGGGTGCTTCAAAATAAAAGCACAAATTTAAAAGCCAAATAGATGTATTATTATTATTATTATTATTATTAGATATATTCACATAAAGGAGATTTTAACCGAAACCAGAACTGCTGCTGTTTCCGAAAAAAGGAATGAAGATACACTATGTGAGGTGGATTTTTTTTTTATCATTTTAGAAGAATTTGAGTGAAAAAGAATAGATAAAAATGTAGAACTTGTTGAGCACTTGCGAAAACCAAACCAGTTTTACCCGTGTTCGTGGTCCTCTTCCTGCTGTGGCATCACCTGTCAGAGAAAAACTGCATTTCCCAGAAGCCCCTCTGTGCTCTGCTGCTGCTGCTGCTGCTGCTGCTGTGAAAATCATTCTGAAACCTTCAAAAAGAAGTCTGTCAGTTTCTATACGAGTGATTATCTGAATGTTTCCATAAGGTGTCCCAAAAAAGAAAAGGGTTATGCAAATATATGGAACGAAAGACTTGCTTTCCATTTGAGCTTTCATTCATCGAGGTGTTTCAACTGTAGCAAAGGTGTCCGGAAGGATTGGGCTGGTACTAAACTGGGTTGTTGTTATACCAATAAAAAAACAACCCAACCAAACATTTCAATTAATTTTATGTTGTTAAAATGGACAGCACCTGCTAGTGCTTCCTTTCTCTGATTCGATTGAATGCCCGTCCAATTTTTACCACTGATTTATGACTAAGAAATTAAAGGCCTTGTACCTGATTTCATTTGTTTACAAACAGTGAAGGAGGGAGCAAGTTATGTTTCAAGCTCATTCCTAACTTTACAAAAGCATTTTTAACATCCCAGTTCTTCACAGGGATGAGTTTATAAGAACATTTCACAATTTTCAGGGAACCAAAGGAGCTTTACTTTTATGGTAATCCTAACATTACAATGCTAGCAATAACTAGCCCGCTAGTTCACAGAAAATGGAAATAAGAAATAAGATGCACAACGCACAAAGGACTTTTCCACAAATGTCTGCTTAATATCAATATACAGGAGGACAAAACCAATTGAATTCCACAACGAGGAAATGTGTACGGGGCCTTTAAAGTTCATGTCATATTTATGAAACGCGTTCAAAGGCAAGCTAAGCACTGTACGTAAGTGAATGCGTTGATCTCCTCAGTCGTTGTCGTGCCCTGAAGGCAGACTGATGGAGAGCTCTAATGTCAGAAACAATGCTTAGTCAAAAAGTACGAGGTTTCAGCTGAAGCTTTTCTCCAAATTTGTCGAAGAGTTTTTGGAAGAGGATCAAGAGATGGACTTTGAACAAACGTTTGGACAAATCAAAGACTTTTTTACCATGTCTCTCCAGTATCTTCTCTGTCCTCCTTTTGGAAGTGTTTTTTCAAGTGAAATATTAGTATTATTCTTATTGTGAAAGATGTTTTGATTCTGGGTCGTTTCGGTGTTTTCTGCTTGATGCAAGAAGAAGAAAAAGAATAAGAAGAAACTGAGACTTTTGTAAATAGAATAATTTATTCTGCTGTGGCCGCTCACATGGCCATGTGTAAAAGAAAAAGCTGTTCCTACACTTCCCACGCTTCCCGGGGCTCACGCGCACAGTCCGCACACAGGCGACCATCTTGGCTCCAACTAGATCAGAGGAACGTTAAATAAAAACTTAAAGGTCTTGTGCAGTACGATAGCTTCTTGAGCAGGGGTCATCATCATATTTAAGGCCACAGTTTCAAACTGACGGCAAAGTAAACAAAGGAACTCCATCTTTCATTCAGTGTACCCATGTGTGTTGTTGTGAAGGCTATAGGGAGGATCGCTGTTGTTGTTTCCACGATTGCCTCCAGATATTTTGGTGAATGGTAGGCAAACAGCTGATTTATCCAGACGGGTAGCGCTGTTTATTTAAAATATTCAATCAATCAATCATCAACCAGATCTTTTATAGCGCAAGGGAAGCCATTCTCTGTTTGTGAATTTTTTTGGCTTATAGATATGTATCTTTATTTATGTAATGCTAATTTATGTTGCCCACCAAAGCAACGCCATCGCGGTCACTCCTATTATATAGTTTTATGTTGAATGTAAGTGTAATATTAAATGGGGATAAATTGAATAAAGTATCAGCAGATTTTGAGTCACAACCCTTACATTGACGACCCCTGCTCCAGGGCAGAGTTTGTTTTTGACCCTCTTCTGAGTGGAACTGTACAGGTCTAATTCTATTTTGTCCAGGCTCTCTAGAACTCTAAATCTGAATGAGGTGTATGCGACTCAGTGTGCAGTTCTTTTAGTTCCAATAAGGTAGCAAAGTTCATGACAAGTGCAGACCGTTCACCTCTCAACTACTAAAGTAATGTGAAGTTACTTTTACGTCTAAGGTTAACCGAGTGGTTGCTCCTCTCCTGTGCGCCGGCTTTGCGCGTGGCTCCGGCCGTTGGCGTGTTTTTAGCGTGTTCTTGGCGTGTTCTCTTCATGTTAAAGCCAGTGTTGTCTCAATGGAAGGAAATGGCCAGTAACTCGCCTCCAGCGCCATCTGCTGTTCCATCACATTAACACGCGTTTTTATGCAGACTTTCAATGGAGTAGTTCCAACCAGCTTTGTCCTGCTCATGTTCTGTCAACATAAAATACATCGGGGGAAATATTTGGAATACCATCTCAGTATTTCCCATTTCAAAAGTTGGTTGTAACTAAGTTTTTACCAGTTTTGTTTTGAGAAACATTGGTACGTGTTTGTTCCTTGTGCACTTTCTCTTCTCGTTCAAACACGTATTTTTTTTTTTTAGAGACTATCTCAGATTTCTAAATTATTTAATTCGGTTACAGACAAATTGTTATAACTTTTTATTAAGTTAAATTCCCAACGTAACTAAAGATTGAATTGTAAAATGTGTATATTTAAAACGTATTTTATCTGCTTCCTATTGCAATGTATTGGTCAAGGATTTTTAGACGGGAAAAAATTCCTCAAAGTTTTATTGTAAAACATTCTATTCGATTTGTACAATTAAGGGCCACTTCTAAAAACATACTGTGCCATATAGTTCAAATGGTGTGCCGAATCACAGTGTTGAGATTGCTAAAACGTGTAAACTTTAAACTTTATTCGCTATATTTTGCAAAAATCCTTTAACCAAAGTGCTGACGTGTACGTGGGCTCAGGTGCTAACTGCTAATGCTAAATGACCAGTGGTTTGACTGATATGGTGCGCAACAAAAATTGATATTTTTGCATATTTTCAATGGAAGGATGGTGAACCCAAGTCCTAAAACATTGGTGCTAATTGTAACTGTTCTCATCAGGACGTTGAAAATCTATACACTAACATTGAAAACATTTTGACATCTGGGAGCACTCGGGCACAAAGTATGGGGACACGCATAAAAAAAAAATAGCTTCATTTTATTTCGTTTATAGAGACTGGGAGAACAGCACAATTTTGCCACCCCTCAACATAAAAAAAAAAGAAACAATTGTGTCCCAATACTTGGCTCCGAATCACACATGATATTTTTTCATCCTACATTTTTGCCTTATACAACAATATTGTGCCAAAACCATCAACATTCAAATACTGAGTTCATCTACGTGTGTGTTCATTCATTCTTTTGATTTCCCTATTTCTCGATACTTCCTGTTTTGTGTGTTGTCATGTGACAGAATTAGATTTTTGTTTTCATTCATTGGTTGAGACTTAGATCTAAAACCCCAAGTAATATTCCTGTGTTAGGCTTGTTACTAATGACAAGGTGATGCACTAAACCGTTTTTGATCAGAAAAATGCCTCAAAATTCAAACATTTGGTGTAATTTAAAAACGTTTGTGAAGCTCGCTGAGGAGAGCTCTTATTGTAACAATCCTACGCCCTAAAGGGCCCAAGGTTGTCCCCACACTTCTCTGTCTCCATCCTTTTGATTTCAAACTCATCTCCATAGCAACCGCCACCGTCTCGCGTCTCCATGGTAACCTCCTCACATCAAAGGCTTCCGTAACCATGGCGACTGCCTCAGCACCACTTCCTGTTCCTGTCAGTCTCCAGGAACAGCCTCAGCACTTCCTCCTCATGAACTGTATATAGGACATTGTTGTTATTAAGTATTAAGTATTATGGAGCAGTATCTGACGGATTTTATTGGTTACCGCAGGTTTCGGTTAGTGGCCGGCCACTGCCTTCCTCCTGTCGCTGTCTGTTACCCACAATGCACCTCTGTATGAAAGTAGAGTGACAAAATGTTTATGAGGTACAAGTCAATAAAGCATCAAAAGTCATTCGACTGGATTGTTTGTGGTCTTCCTGGTTTACACTTTCAAATTTCAAAGTGCAGATGACAGGTTTTAATGCTTTTGAAAATAGAACTTATTTGAATGAATACCATCTGTTGTAAGTGATATCATTTTATTTCAGTGAAGCAGCAAATTTAATGAGGAAATGTTGGGCAGGAAAGTTATTTTTACCTGAATTTTTAAGCTGCTGACAGGAAATGACATAGATAAACGTAAAGTTCCATAGCAGTTTGACCCGCTTACCAAATAACATGGTTGGTACGGCAACAGTTTAACATAGTTTGCCTTCATCTGTCATTCCTGTCGGTGTCTAATAAGGAAGTGAAAATATAAACGTCACAAAAATGGTCAAATTAAAGAAAGAAATGTTTAGCATAATTGTGCTAATATGTTTTAGCAAAATTGTGTCTAATGTGTCATCTGCCCTTTAAGTAAAAGTATGTTAAAGTTCTATTCAAGGTGCTTATACAACTTTTATGCGACAAAAAGAAGTTGATATTTGCGCGTACTAGACTCGGTGGCGGTATGAGTGGTCAGCATTATGCCTTTACTTTCCATCACATTAGTCTCTACAACGCTCCAGGATCATCTGTGAGAGGCTCTGTCAGCAGTGAAAACCTTCAAAACAATTGATCCTGGAGTCTCCTAAAGATCACTGTGATGGGAAGTAAAGGCGCCCTGCTGACCACTCATACAGCCACTGGGTCACTAAGGTCAAATACGCACAATTATCAACTTTTTTTCCACATAAAAATTACATAATGCACCTTTAAGTGAACTTCAAACACACTTTATAAGTAAAAATTAAAGTATTTGTAACTGAAGGAATCGTATTGTTAGAACTAAACCAAACCGAACCTGGACTGAACCATTCAAACAGAGACTGAGAAGTGTTTTTACCTTTATTGCAATGTTTCTGTGGAAAGTCCACATAATTGCTGTTGTTGGTTGGTTCTTTTTGTATTAAGCTTTAAAATGTGCATGCCCTCTACTCAAAAAACTTTTAGAAAGTGCTTCAATGGTGTGGCATATAAAGATACAGCTGCTGTTGTGAAGCATAAGTAAAAATATTAATCATAAACTCTACAGGCACACTGCGTTACATTTTGGATTATACTGTTGGTAGCAATACAAAAGATCCTCCTAAAGACCAGCTTGACACACTGCTATTATTGCAGCGTGTAATCAAAGAATGAATTTGGATGAAGACTAATTTTTGACTGCCTTTTGTCAATATCTCCATGGAGACGAGCTGGAGACATCCCCGCACTGTAAAGTTACAGTCAAGTCTTAGATGTTGTTTTTCCTTCTTTCAGTAGCTGTTATCTAAGGGTGGCCTTGGCTTAAAAGTTAATCCTGAATTTGTGATCAAAAGATGCTTGACTCACGTTTTCCGCACTAAAATCTTAACTTTAACTATACGACTTTTTAAACACATGTTTGCCCAACTCTTTCCCCTCACACCCCAAGAGTTCAATGCATGTTTAATATTTGAGTACTTTTGTTCTAGCCTACATAAGGTACATGATTTGCATTGAAGCTGTTTATGTCAGTGGTTCTCCAACTTTTCACATGGCATCATCAAATACGTGACCTTCTGAGTACCGTCCACTAAGCCTGGTCTAAATAGCTGGTATTCACCCCCTGTGTAATCTCAATAAAAAAGTCAAGTTGAGCGCTCATCCTGTAATACCAAAGAGCGCCACTAGATGGAGCCTGTAATATTCCTAACGCACTGTATCCTCACTCGGAGTTCACTGCGAGATGCTTTACAGACAGCAAGAGTAAACCGATTCACTTTCACTCCAGAAACTACTCACTATTGATACGAATTTGTGTCTGCTGTGGCCTATCACATTTACGCACTAAAATTATAATCGCTTCAAAGATATAAGATCAACTTCAAAATGCGGGCTTATCTTTCAGAATAAATCCGCCCGGTCTGTCTTGGAATAAATGTTAGATAATGGTTAAGATTTACGTTTGTTCGTTGGTTTAGTTGTCGTCAGTGTTGTCCCGGTTCAGTCTGGTTCGGGTCCACTCAACTCAAGTGAATGAAAGGCAGAAAACAAAGCTGTTGAATGTGGCGCTCGCTCCCGTCGCTGGGCATCGCGCGCTCCCGTGGTGCTGATGAGGCGGATGAATGAGGGGCTGCACGCGACCACAACAAACACGCGACAATCGGGGCCGCACGCGGGGCTGCAGGGGGGACGCGCGGGGCTCGGTTTGGGTTCGGGCGGATCATGTGACCGGCAGCTGCAGGGACCCGGTTCAGAGGAGCGACCCGAGGGAGGAGCGCCGGCCGAGGTAAGAGTCCTTTTCTCGGTCACATAAGGATGCAACACGCGGCAAGCCCCGGCGCGCGCAAAAGGTCCGTTGGATAAAATGCGACTTTAGGGTTTGGCCACTTGGCTTTGTCAAAGTCCGAGGGTGATCTTTGGTCGACTCTATCTTTCAAAGTTCCTCCACGTCCACTTGATAATTCGGCTTACGCGGATCACATAATACATTTTGGATTCAGCTGCGAATTCTGTTTTTTATTTTTTTGCGAGGTGAACTTGATAAATGCCGTGTCCGCGTTTTAGGGCGTGTTGACAAAACATGTCAGCGTGCTCCTGATAGAAAACATGTCATTTTTCTTTCAAGTGAATCCGTCTATATCTATTGACCACTTCTTAATTCATCTGTTATATTTGCTGATATTTTAATGACATAGACCAATCTCACTTTACTACATTTTAATTGTGTCTTCTCTTATTGTTGCAAATTTATACCTGGTTGAAAAAACAAAACAAAAAAATCCTTGTTCATTGTTCCAGTCTTTCTCCATTCTCCTCCTTGCTTGTAAATCTTAAGTCATATTCCTGCTGCACTCTCTTATCAGACTTCATCACAGTTTCTTCTTATGTAACGCACCGCTTCTAGGCTATTTCAGTCTTGTTTTCGTGTTGATGAGCCATTGATTACCCCTATGTACTCCTATATAGTTTATCCTGATGAGTAATTCCACAGACGCCACCGATCCACCCACTGATTGAACTCATTCCTCCAAAACCTGCACTCTTTTGTCAAAACCTCGAACACAGTCTGTGGTTTTCACACGGTTCCCTCTTTCGAGCGCGCACATGACGCAAAAAAAAAAAGTTAACATATCTGTTCGCATTACAGTTTATCTAAAGTGGATGGCGTTGGGTGTTTTGCGATGCCGTATCTAAGGCTGCGTTGCCCCGTGTGTGCAAGGTTTTGTAAAGTTCCTGAGCGGTGTTTGTGTAAATGTGTGAGCTTCGTGAACGGCAAAACGTCTTATATAAAAGGTGATTGACTTTAGAGTAAATAACGTAGTAGGAAAACGTGTTGTGTGTGAAGCTTTCAGTCGTCGAAATCGAAGTGGACATTGGTTCATTGTTGCTCTGGACTTCTTCATGTGCAGTGTTTGTAAGGGTCTGTGAATTTTCCACTCATATTTGTACAAGATTGTCTTTATCTTATTAATGCCGCTTCCCTTGTGTAATTTGCTGTGAACTGCTTTGAAACATCAGAGATCTGAGCGAGTCTGTCTGGCAGGGAAGGTCACTCTTTTTCAAAGGAGGAGCAAGCGAGGGAGTGGGGAATCTGGATGTTGCATCAGTCTTTCAAAGCGAGGTCCCATTAGGAAGATTTGTCCTCTGCATTTGACCCATCCTTCCATTTCTCTGGATTGGAGCTGTCAGGAGGAGGAGCGGAAGGGAAATCTCGGAAGGATTTGCGAACTTGTGAGAACTTGTGGAACCCCATGACCTTCTTCACCCTGTGTAATATTTAGTAGTAGAGCTACAGGACTCTCAATCGTCAAGACAAGACTTGACACTTGGATTTCTCTCTTTCCCCAGACACCAGTGTTCAGCAGTGTATTCTGTCAAATGTTGCGGAAAGAAAATACAGCAGATTCATTCCGATTTAAGGGGGAAAAAATGTTTGCAATGTATGTAGCCTATCTAATCCTCAGCAGAGAACTAAATCTCCCTATGTCTCCTGTTTGCCCGGTTGTTTAGACCTCTACACACATGTTGGGAAATGGAAGTAACTCGTGTAACATTTCAGTCGACTTGTTTGTGGAAGCTCGCTGTCATCCAGGATTGTTTGTTTGTCCTTCAATTGTATGGCCTGGGTTGTTGACAAATGTCAACATATTGATTCTCATCCATGAAGCTTTGTCAGCTCTTTTTCCTTGCAAACTGGAATAACCCTTATGTAAAGAGGAGGAGTTGGAAATGAAACGCACTCTGTTGTTAAACCAAGTCTTCTCTCAAGTATTAATGTTTAAAACGAACGCCATAAATGTAATCTTTTGAATGATTACAGATAAACCCAATCGTAATAATATTCTAAACATTTTTTGAAGTAGGTAGTGAGTAAATAAGTTGTAACTAAATCAGAAAGTAAGTAAGTAGCCTAAGTAAGTATGTAATGGTGCGTTCTTTCCCACTTGAAAATGACAACTTACGAACTCAGAGCGTTCCAGGTGATAAACTCGTATGTAAACAAAACGACTAATGCTACAACAGTTAGCTCATACGATGCTAACTTTATATGAACGTTTCTCCAAACCAAATATAATTAAAAACATGAAAGCTGTGACCAAAAGTAACGTTCACTTCAGTGATGCAGTGGTTTTGTTACAGTTTAAACATTAGCTGCTCCTCCACTGGGGGCCGCCATTACTGTCTTCATCTCATATCTGAACTTGGAGCTCTCTGGACATCTCCGAGTTTACAAGTTGTAAATACTAGTTCGAGTGGCGCTCCAAGCCATTTTTTCCCAATTCCCACTTTGGAAAATGCGAAAAATTTACCAGTTACCAGTTGCCGGGAAAGCACCATAAGAATGCAATTATTAAGTAAGCTAAATGTATACATAATGATTTTTACTCAGTATCATGGGAAATACTCTTAGCACAGATGTTTGCGGATATAGATCCAGCGATGTATAGCAGATGGGCTTTTGAGAAATTACTAAAACTGTTGTTATGTTTGCGTATTTTGCTCAGTCAGATATGATCGCAGAAGCAAGATGACAGACTATACCACAAACATGTACAAGTGTCTCTCAATTAGCAACTGCTTGCTTTCATCAACAACAAAAACACATTTCAATTGTGATCTGAGGCCCAAATGTCTCTTTGATTCAAACGGCTCCTTCTCTCACATCTTGTTTTCCCCTCTTCTCATTCTCAGTCCCCGGTGAATATTTCATGTTTTCTCTTCAAGCCAACAGTTTAATTATGTTTCCCCGAAGCGGCAGTGAATTGACCAATCGCAAACGATGTCACATGACCACGCACATTTATCAAATAGCTCCTGCAAAATGGTGTTGCCAGGTTTATATTTACCAATGTAACAAGAAGACGGCATTTCACGACCGTCATGCAATGTTCGTAAGGTCTGTAGAAGTTTACTCTGTTGCAAATATCAGTCACATTTTCTTTCTCTGAAGCCAATTTAGAGTTTAATTCCCTTCATATTTTGTGAATAGCCTCTTGTTGTACAGCCAACTTTACTCCAACATGATTCATTCATCAGTCGAGCCTGTGGTTGTTGTGAGCATTTTTCCTTTGTATATGTGGATCAAAACTTGGTGAACATTTCCCATCAAGCACCTTCAGAAATATATTTACAGAAAGGGGGGGAAAATATTTATACTCACCACATCATGAAGAAGAATATATTAAAGATTTTAGCAACAGATGAAGTGAATTTGCTCCTATTTAAAGGCACACTGTGTAACATTCTGGATTATAATTTTGCCACCAATACAAACATGCTCCTAATGTCCAGCTAGACTCAGATAATGCTATTCTTGAAGTAAGTCATTTGAAGAATAGATTTGGACGAGGACCTAAAATGGCTCCATGGAAACTAGTTTGACTTTTAAACACATTTTGATCAAAATAGTTAAAGGCCTTATACCTGATTTTTGTTGCTGTTTGCATGTAAGTTTTAAATTGTTATTTGTGGTCCGAACTCATTCCAAACCTTTATCTCTCATTTCTAACATCTCAATTCTGTACATTTTCACATATTTCAAGGAGCAATAGCTGCTGTTACGGTGATGTAAACAATAACAACTAGCCTTCTAGTTCAAAATCAATAAAAAAAGCTTTATAGCACAAAGCAGAGCACGCAAAGAGCTTTTTCCACAAAGGTCTTACAATATACTGAAGGCCATTTTTTTCCCCACTACTCGAACAAAAGAAAATCTGGTATAGAGCCTTTAAGTTATACTATAGATGGCATGTGTGTCATTTTGCACTTTGACATGAAGTCCTCAGTTCCATTTGTCTAATTATGTTTGACGTCACCTAAACGTTACTCCTCTCCTGGAGTGAAGAGTTCCCCGCCTTAGCTCTATAGTCCATTCATGTTTGACTGTGCTTCATTGAGACTGGCAGTAATCCCCAGAGTAATCAGATTACTGCAGATTTTCACACATTTCTCTGGATTAAAGAGTCTCAGCGGCAGCTGGAGACACCGCCCCGCACTGCGCACTTGTGGTTCTGAACACTAATGCGCACAATCTGCCACAAATTTATGACCAGGTGAATTAAGTCGCATAGATTATCTCTTCATCGTCATCGTCATTGTATTGCTTGTGTTTAAGGCCAATCAACCAAACCAACTGAATTTTTAGATTGAAAGACAGTGTTTCGCCTTGAAGAAGCTTCTTGTTTGGTAGTGAAACGATTTTTTATTTTTATTTTATTTTATGGAGGGCAAGAGGGCTTTAGAGTATATTGATTGTTGGTGATTAGGTCTACATGCTTGCCATATTAAAAGGTGCATTATACAACTTTTTATGTGATGAAAAAAAGGTTGATTTTTGTGCGTATTTAACCTTGTAGTGACCAAGCGGCTGTATGAGTGGTCAGCATGGCGCCTTTACTTTCCATCACAGTGGTCTCGAGGACGCTCCAGGATCAATTGTTTGGAAGGTTTTCTCTGCTGACGGACCCTCTCACCGGAAAACCTACAAAATCATTGATCCTGGAGCGCTGTAGAGACGACCGTCATGGAAAGTAAAGGCGCCATGCTGATCACTCATACAGCCGCTGGGTCACTATAAGGTCAAATACACACACTTATCAATCTTTTTTCAGCATAAAAAGTTCCATAATGCACCTTTAATCTCGCCACAAACTTCTTACCTTGTGATTGAATAATGCCACTTTTTTATTATATTGAAAAAAAAAAATCTTCATTTGCTTTTGTTTACCAAAAAGACAAACAAAATTGGAAAAACGTTACAACATTTAAAACAGCCTATAATTTTAAATTGAGTTGGTGCAGCTAAGACCTCTATTATGGTAACTATAGTAACCTTCAAAATGCTGAATTTGGACTTGGTTTATGGCTAATATCTCTGTAATGGCTGGACCTATCCACATCAAACAAGTACAGTCACAAAGTTCAATGTCTCCTCTCTCAGCACATAATGGACTACGGTCACATGACTGTCTCATAAAGTTGTCCAAAAGTGGAGACAATATTAAAAAGAATATGCTCCATGTTAGCGAGATGAAACGACTTTCAGCCATGAGATGAACGTAGCAGGTTTGTGAATCCAATCACTTCCAAATAATGATGAGGGAGCAGTGTACGCCCGCCCCGCGCCTTAATGTAGAGGTTAAGCCAGATATTGGTCAGGAGTGCCTATATTGCTGGAGCATAAACCATCAGTGCAGGTTTCAGGTTGATGGTGAAATGCAGAGTAGGCTTGAAGAAGGGTTTCACTCAGACTCAGAGAGAACACGCTGTAAAGCCCACTTGTGCGGGGCTTGAACACCGTACTTAACCACTCACCGTGCATCTATGTCCTCAAAGTTCCCGTAGAAGAGAAAATAGACACACATTTCAGAGAGTTTAAGTAACACAGACAGCTGGATGAGAGGGTCAGAGCATTTTCAAAACTCCAGAGGGTCGCCTTAAGTGGAGGAGTGGAAGTATTGCTTTGTGAGTGAGTTGATTATGGAGAGATTGACAGATGCAGGTGCAGTGTTGAACGTATGTGGATTGATGTTACAAAATAATATTGCATACACACCAAAAGTCAAACTAGGTTACTGCATATGAGTATTAACAAGTAATACTGAAGTGAAGAACATTACCTCACAAACCCACTCTTTCACTGGATTGAACGCAGTTTTACATCCTCACTACATTTCCCACAATCCTCTTCTGCCTCTGTTGCTAGGGGACTCCTCGGTGTCCTCCCGGCAAGACTTGCATCTTATTTAAACTTTGATAAAGACACAGCTCGGGAATCACCTGCCTCCCGCCGCACGGCAACAGGCCCCGCTGCGATCCGATTGGACAATTTTACAGCGTAGCGTTGACTGGGAAATGCAGTAAAGGGGTTCATGTGTAACTTCAACCCAGTTCTGTCCAGGAATCAGCGGGTCACTGGGTCACTGTGATGTGAAGGGAGGAAGGAGGAGAAGAGAGTGAGCGGAGAATGCATCAAAGGGAGACTGACACTTTTGCATTGCATTTAAAATTCTTTTGTATTTCATTCTACATTATTGCTACACTATTCATATTAACATTTTTTTTTTTTTTCTAATTTAACAAGTATTGTAAGTGCAATTTCATATGCTGTTTATGTTTATCAGATGAAGTTCACATTGCACATTTTAAACCAGATCAGGCAGTATGGGTGGCGCAGTAGTAGCTGGTCCTTGGTTCGATCCAGTGGTCGTGTCTAGACTTTCTTTCCCAGGGTGGTACTTGGTTTTGCTCCGAGGACCGAAGGTGCAAAGTGAGACACAACGCAAAGTCAAAGAAATACCAAATTAACAATTTCACAGCTTTAGGTCCAATTTAAAGTCAACATAACAGACTTAATATTTCTGAGGTAAAATCTCCTTACTGGACCAACCAACCAAAATCTGAGCTGGGCCACAACTAACTTATGTGAATAACAAAATTGGTTGGATTTTGTTACCAAAAAGTGTCCATCAGCATTAATATTTGCTTAGTAACGTTCATTGAGTAGCACTTGCACTATAGCATTAATATTCATTTTATTTTGGATTCTATCTTGGTAAATATATAGTGTCAGTTGGTAATTTGCACTCATTAGCACTGCATAACAAAAGCCAGTCTTCTGACGAGCTTGCGGGTGGGGGAGGGGTGTGCTGTTGGTGGGGCGGGCGCTCTGTGAAGTTGAGGAAACACTGCAGGAGATATTCTTCCTCATGCAGCCCCCCTGAGTGGCCACACCCTAGAAACGCCCCTGGTTCAATCACAGACAAAGATATGGATGTAGCATCGCTATTAGTTACTGAAGCCTAATAGGAAATGGGGGCAGGCTCCGGACGTTCCTTGCTGTAACGGACTTTCCATTGAAACTTTTTTTTTTTTTTTGCCGCTCTTTAAAGGCCCTATGCCTGATTTTTCATTACAAATAATGAGAGGGGAAACCACTAAATGAACATGTTAGTTATGGTCCAAACTTATTGCATCCCAATTCTTCACAGGGACGAGTTTATAGGCGCATTCCACAACTTGCAGGATCGCTTTCAGGGTCATTGTCACAGAAATGAAAAAGAAAGAGAGTTCATGAAATTGATACAAATGCTTTGTAATTAGATGGACAGTGTTTTCCCCACAAATGTCTGCGTTACACTAAAGGCGGACAAAGCAAAATGTGTTCCACTACTAGAAAAAAATAAATCAGGTATAGTGCCTTTAAAAACCCAGCCAGATTGCTAGCACGAACAAGCTTCAGTTAGCGCGTGCTGAACGCCACAGGGGAAGCCACTTTAAACACATCCACATGTCTATGGGTTCGATATTATGTGAAGCCTTTCTGGTTCAATAGTGAGTTTAGAGTTGCGTGTGTGAGTGTGCGTGTTCATTAACATGCACCGTCCCGAAGAAAAAACATAAAATTAAAATGAGGAGCTTTATTTTTCGAGAGAACACAAGGAGTAAGGAAGTAAATTTATTATTGTTACCACTTATAAGAAAATGAAGATTTAAGATTAGTAAAAGATGCAATAGTAGAAGTAGTCACAGCAGTGTCATTGCAGGTAGTAGTGGTTTTTGTAGTACTTTTAGAAGAACTATCTAATATAGTAAAATAGCAGCTACAGTAGTTGTAGACAAGAACTTGAATGTATGAATGTGGAAATATTTCCTACCAAACCTCTTTATTGGACTGAATTGAATCAACTTTACCTTACACATCAAAGCTTTTTACCCAAAATTGTCACAATGTAGAAGCCATGTTTTGTGCCAGATTTATATTTTTTAATCTGAAAAGTGAAATACTTTTCCTTTCCCATCTCTATCTCATCAAACCACGCTGATCCTAATCTCAGTTGTCTTTTAAAACAATGTCATTTGCTCCAGTCCGGCGTTGTGAATGGGAGCTGTGGAGGAGCTGGTGTGAAGTTGCCGCAGACACGCAGAGCGAGAACGCCCCGGGTGGAAAGGTTATTGGCTGAATCTCCGCCGCTCTCCACCAATCGCGAGCCGGCGTCGGCAGTTGGGATTTGGTGCATTGTTGCCGGGCGGATTCCGATTCCTGCTGCTGCCACTGACCTACATTTATCTGCACAACACAAATAAATACACACAGAGACAGAGACAGTGAGAGCGAGGAAGAGGGAGAGGTGGGAGGAAGAGGAGCCAACGGAGAAATTATAAAGAAAAATAAATTGTGCAGAGAATGGGGTGGGAAAATGGGTTGATGCTTGGTACTGTTGCTCTGAATTATGCAGTTTTATGTGCATCGACCAATCCAGCCACAAGGGCCAACTCTTTGGGCCAGTACCAAACTTGGATAAATGGAAAGTATTCATGGTGTTGCAATAGGTTTGACAGTAATGAATAAAATAGAGGCATATATCCTACAGTTGTTAATATGTAGTTTCATTTTTTATGAGGTGGTGTGGATTGGCAGCTCTATACCAGCTTCAACCTGTGTGTACTGCCATTGTGTCTTTCAGCAAGGCTATGACTGAATGTTTCATCTGCGATTATGGTGGGGGTGAGGGTGTGTGTGTGTGTGTGTGTGTGTGTGTGAGCGAGCCAGGCTAACCACTCATACAGCCTCTGGTTCACTAAGGTCAAATACGCACAAATATCAACTTTTTTTCCCCCCACATAAAAAGTTGCATAGTGCACCTTTAAAGTGCATATGACAGGTTTTAATGCTTTTGAAAATATGACTTATTTAGAAGAATTACAGTTGCAAGTTCATCAGTTGCATAATTATTATTTTTATTTCAGTGAAGCAGCAATTTGAATGAAGAAATGTTTTATTTGAATGTTTAAGCTGCTGACAGGAAGTGACATAGATGGAGGTAAAGTTCCATAGCAGTTTGACACATTTCCCCTTGACTTAACATGGTCGGCACAGCAACAGTTTAAAATTGTTTACCTTCATCTCAGTTAGTAGCTTAGTTTATTTGTCACACACACATATATATTCATACAATATAACATGCGGTGAAATTTTCTCTCATCTATGTCCTACTTCCTGTAGGTGTGGAAGGAAGTGAAACTATAAACATCACAAAAATGTCCAAACTATAGTAAACTGGGTACAATCTTTAGCAAGATCTGAAACACAATTGTGTTAACTATGTTTCAGCAAAAAATGTATTGATGTTTTAGTGCTTGCAGATGATGTCGGAGCACGGCAACAGCATAGGAACAGAAGCCAAATTTATGCTCCATCTGAAACCAGTAAACTGGTAAGAGGTCTTACGCCAAACCGGATGTGCGTCAGCATCCGCCATGATAAGAAGCGTCCGAATTGGGCTTTCGGTTAGGAAGGAGTTAGGGAAAGTGGCCTGTATCCTAACTATTTATTTATTTATTTGTTTGTTTATTTGAGCAGTAGGTTTGCTCAAAAGGAGTGGGCCGAAGCAAATAGCTTATAAGCGCTCACCCCAAAATTAAAAACAATAACATTTACATTAACAATCAAAGCAAGGGACGTAATACAAGATAACAAATCATAAAAAAATCATAAACAAGGGAACTATCATAGCCACTTTAGCATAGGGACCTCTGATGCTAACTCACTGGCGATTAGGAGCCATGTGCCATCCATAAGCCACTGTTCCAATCTCTCCACCCCCCTCGCCCCAACCCTCGAGTGATTCATGCGCAACCACTGTTGATTGACAGGTGCACATTTAATAATGATAAAAATAATTAAAAAAAATTAAGATTCTGCACAAGCCAAACTTTATAAAAGTGACAACATACATGTTGTCGTCACCACAGCACAGTCACATGGTTTTAAAGAGCCTCCTCAGTAAATGGCCTAAATGAAGGGAGTTTGTGCTTTTGTGCTTTTGCTTTCATTATTAGAAACTTAAGCCGCATGGCTAATTTGCATACTGTAGCTTTATGAAACCACTGTTGAGATCAAATAAAGGGAAATGTGGAGGATCATTTGGATGTTTCTTTTATTTTCGCCTTAAATGTCTTTATTTGTTTAGAATGAAAATGACGGAAGTGCATACGCTACAAATAGTTTTCGGGGCGATGGTGGCGCAGATGATAGAGCGGGTTGTCTCATGATCGGAAGGTCGGGGGTTCGAATCCTGCCTCCTGAAGGTGCATGCTGTTGTTGTGTCCTTGGGCAAGACACTTCACCCACCTTGCCTCCAGTGTCTGCGTACATTGGTGTATGAATGGGTGAGTGGATCCTAAAGCGCTTGAGTGCCTAACATAGGTTGAGACCATTTACCATTTGGACACTATGTTGTTGTTGGACAATATACAGTAGGTGGCGGTATGCACTTTTGTTTGGCCTGCACTGAACTTTAAAGAAGAAGATGAGCTGTTGGGGATGTCACTTCCCCTTCCCCTGGGTAAGGACGGTCGAATTTGGCAAATGCTGCTGAAGCTCTAGTTCACTAACTGCATAGAGATCTAACAGTTGACCCCATGAAAGGTTAAGGATTAGTTGCTAGTGTTAGTACTTAGAGGCTACAATTTAATGGTTTCGGATGCAGCCAAAGTGTCGAGCTATAACATTTTTTAACATAACGTGATGATTTTGTTTAGAATGAAAATGCATAAGTGCATACGCTACAGATAGTTTTCACGTGACATTCTTGGAGCTCAAAACATAAGCCATCACCATGTACTGTAATGCTCGCTCGGAGGGCGAGCAGGTTAATGTTTCCACACAATCTGAAGCACTTTTTACTCAATTTAAACAATAGTCAAGGCTTTTATGTGTCGATGTGTATAAACCCCCTGAAATAGCTTGAAATGCAAAAGTCACTGTTAGCCAAACGCACATCATGTACACTCACATTTTGTGTTGGAAAAAAACAAACAAAACAGGCGCACTCGAACAGTCAAAGAGATCAGTCCAACCCACTTCAACTTGACTAATCACTCTCAAAATATCTTCTAAATCATTTTGTCCAAACCATAAAGGCCAGCATTTATGGAAGGGAGTTTGGGATTAGAGTTGTTCTAATCCAGGGTCAGAGGTCAGGGATTATAATTTCAGATTTAGCTCCACTGGTTTTCTCTTTGATGAAGAAAACACATGATTTCAAAGCCACACTTTCATTTCATCAGATCGGTGGGTCAGATCCAGGGCTTAACCCAAAGACTGACCCCATTTACCACTGTTTGCTGGTCTCTAAAACGACTTCAAAACAACACTAAAGCCATTTTATTTCGAGAATCTTTATTGCTGAAAAATACTTTAAAGGAATAGGCAACCATTTTTCCATACTGAGATATGTTCTTACCTTAGCTTAGACGATTTGTTGCGTAACTGTCTGGTCTTTGTGCGTGCGCTCAATGTTGTTAGCATTTAGCTTCTCCCAGCAAAGGTATAGCCCCAAACTGGGGTGAAGTTAGAAGCTACCAGGCTGTTACAGGTTTTCCCTATTTAAATACAGTTACGTGAAAAGTGACACGATCCAAGTCTAGTTACACAAAAAAAAAAGGGGCACTATATTGTAAGGCGTAATAACATAGGAGCACTTCGACGTCCGCGCAGTAATATCTCACTTTAGGCGCATTGAGTTGCCTTGTGTACGAAATGCGCGGTATAAATAAAGTTGCCTTGCCTTACGCGGACGTCGAAGTGCTCCAAAGGTATTTTTCTGGGCATTTTTCTGACAAGTATTGCGTTTGCGGTTCAATTTGCAATCTAAAGTATGCTTCAAAATCTGTTAACAGGGTACATTTTCAATAAGTCCAGGAGCTTTAGCATTTGAGTGGGGTATGAAATATGAAGTTATTGTTGAAGAAACTCTCACAAGTTAATGTTGCATGTTTTTACATCAAAAGAGCCTATTGAGACAGGAGAACGACCAAAATAGTTAAATTGCTGCTAATTTAACTCAGTGTATGCAACATGTTTCCGTTTTTACAACATTCTATCATTTTAAATCTAAATCGTATGACTTTTAACATTTTCCCTAAGAATTGTGATGTAAATAAGCTTGATCGTGGCATAAATGCACGTTGAAAATCCCTTCAAGATCTCAAACTGACTGTGACAATCAAAGCCCTCGATGCTTGGCCCCCAACAAAACAGAGAGCATCATGGGAAATCATAAATCAAAGCTATGAATCGGTGCATTCTGGGTAAAAGCCAAATCCTGTTCTGTCCTACTGAGCATGCCCACTGCAGATCCTTTTGTGAATGTGCCTAAAACATGGGAGATGTGAGTAGAACAGAGTGACCTAAAGTGACTTAGACTGGATTAATGTAAGCGTAGTGTCTGAAGTAACCAGCAGGTGGCACTGTCAGAGAGAGAATGGCACAACATGGACATGAATGTACCATAGTTTTGGTGATGCTGAGAGATACTTTTTAAAAATTTTTACATATTACATTAATATCAGCCATTTTCAATATCAACTTTTCACACCGAGTATAGTACCCAGAGGCTGGTAGTATTCAGTTACATTTACTCAACATGTACTTTAAGCGGCAAATCTTCATAATTAAATAGATATATTTTGTGTTTTGTTTACTTTATTCTTCACACTGATTTACTTTTGTGTATATATTTTTTCTTTGGAAATATTAGGATTTCCACATTATTTCTATTGAAACATAAATCAAACTTTATGCTCCAACAGTTGCGCAGTTTTCATACTATGACTCCAAGTACTTACTGAAGTAATTATTTTGGTCTCCAGTTTTTACTTCTACTTGAGTAAACATTGTTTCAGAGGTACTCGTATAGCCTAAATATTATGGCTACTCTAGTCTTGTACCTCATGGGCTATTTGTTTTGTTCTTTCAGGTACCACCACCAGGCCTAGATTAAAATAAAATTAATTAAGGAAAGAAAAGGAATTGATTAAGAAAAAACGTTTAAGTCACTGTATGGGTGCTGGGTTGAGTTGGATTTATTATTGAACAATTACAGTTTGGGTAATTGTGCATTTTCTTACAATTAATGGCCCGATATAGGATAGAATATGCTATGTGTTTAGCGAGTTTAGCTTTTCTGATCAGAGAAAGGTGGAAGGAATAAAATAATCTTTAATGCCCAATTATCCATGACTACCAGTCAAAGTTTACAGGAACACTTTGATGTGCTTGCAGTCTGAGCCAGTTTGGCCTGAGAGGGTGTAAGAAGGCCTGCAGTGGCCTATTGAAAGAGTGCCCTCCTGCTGAGCACAGTGTGGAATGTGAGGGCATGCAAATGCGAGAACGGGATTAGCGCTTTGTTCTATTTATGTTGATAATGGGGAATAAAAGGTTGAGGGATTTACCCAGAGGACTCACGGGGACAACACAGAGGAGAGGAAGTGGGAAAATAAAAGCCTCTTCTTTACCTGACTACTAGAACACAAACTCAACCCATTACCAAGGACAGCTCGCCGACGAGAGAAACATTTATTAATTCATTTATTTATTTATAGCTAACCTCACTATTTTATTAGCCTATTCGTATAAGTGGGCTATTATCATTATTATTCTCTCACGTCGATTTATTTGGTTTCATGTAATTTTGTAAATGTTAGGCTATTTTATTTGTGTATTTGCCTTGGACCTTTTATTTTGAAGTCCCAATTTGGGGGAAGCCTCGTGCGCAGGTGAGCGAGTCTCGTGCATGCGGAGTCAGCTGCAGCCTCACGCGCTCTGCACAAACTTCTGCTCCAACTCAGACCGCTACACAACAACTACTACTACTACTACTACTACTACTGTTTTCTGTTTCTGCTGCACTACTAAGACAACTTTGGAATCATCTCACTCTGGACAATCCCTGCAGAGGGTGTTTTATTTTTTTGGCCATCAGGTCACAGCAAACGTAAACAATTAACACATTTTACGGATTTATCTCACCGCTGGAGACGCCGAGCAAGGTAATTTTAAAGCCAGTTTGAGATCACATGCTTAATTTTATCCAATCAATTAACTCTTAGGAAATGTTGTTGTGCGATTTGCAAATAGGTTTATTTTGAGAGAGTTTTCGATGTTAAAATGCCAAATGAGAGATGGCTTTCTTTCTCGATCGGCTGTCGTTTGTTTTAGCGCTTTGTTCTTCTTGCCTTTATATCTGTTTCTGTCGTTTAGAAACCAAAAACATAGCCACACACCTGTAAAATGTCTTAAAGCGCATGTGCAAACCTGGTTTATGTTTATTTTAAACAAGGATTAACTTTTTTGTTGTGTATGTGTGTGTGTGACAGCAAAAATAGTTGTCTGATTTCAACCAGAGCTTCTAGATAAGGTCTATTAGTGTGATGAAAGGGAAAGCATTCCATTATAGATTCGGCAGATTCGGGTACAGTCGACTTAAAGTAGCACAGGATTCATGTAAATTCTCCAATACATCCTGTATCAAGTAAACACAACGTTATATTACTGCATGTCAGAATTTGAGAGACTTTTTCCTTCATGTAAAATGTAAACTTTAATGTAACCTTTGCTCTGTGCTGTTCCTCCCTGGAGTGGATGAGGTAATGCCAAATCTTAGTTTTGCATTGGATTTGCATGACTTGTATGTGGTCATTTTGACCAGTCCCCGGAACGAGGAATGATTTTCTTAGGGCTGGACGATATGGCAAAGAAGAGAGAGAAAAAAATCTCAATTATTTCTCATTGATTGAAATCGATTTTCTACTCGATTTATTTTTCATCATAAAAATAAATACATGTAGCTGATTCATGACCACAACCATGTCTTTAATACAAACCCCATCTTAAATACCCCAATAACAAAGGCTTTCATTTAACACATTTAACATATAAATCTTCCATTATCTCATCCAAACTCCATAACGTCAATTCGATTATTTGCCCAACCCCAGATTTACTATTTTTTTCTCTCACTGAGTTTTTATAAACAAGGAATGGGATGTATTTAAACCTATCCATCCCCATAACAGCAGTTCTCTTATCTATGTGTGCCCGTCCCATGCCTGTCTGGAAGGGCATCTTGTGTAACTATCTGTGCACGTGTCATTTGTGAATGGAAATGAATAATTTTGGAAAAATAAAATTTTATTCCAGCAAGAAGTAATAATCCTAATTTACGATGGGATATAGAAGAAATACAGTGCCTCTCAAAAGTACTAATACACCTTGAACTTTTGTCTGTGTAAGCTCTCAGTCGTACAGGAGTTGTCCATCTTCAATGAAGATGGACAACTCCTGTACTTGAGTCATCCTCTGTACTCAGTAGTTGACGTCTCGAACGTTTCGCCTCTCATCCAAAAGGCTTCGTCAGTGGACTAAAGTCCCGCTGAGCCCGCAGCTTAGATAAAGACCATGAGGAGGAGTTGGGGTTGGCCCGGCTCCTCCCCTCTAAACACAACTACTCTTAAGCAATATTTTTCTTTCTTTCATTGACACGTGTAAGATTGGGCGACACTGTGGCACAACAGTTAGCACTCATGATAAGAGTCCAGCCCCGGTCGGACGGGACCTTTCTGTGTGGAGCTGGCATGTTCTCCCCGTGTCTGTTTCGCTAATCACTAAAAGCATGCACAATATCAGGATGAATGAGCGTGTGTCTGTGGGTACAAGTGGGGGAAATAAGCCCATGGCTACAATCTGCCATTTAACAGTAAGGCTGCACAATATAATGCAAAAAATGTTGTATCGCGGTATTTGGTGATGCAATATCCGTATCGCAGGAGGCCACGATATATCGCAACATCACTTAAGTCTTCATATGACTGAGATTGAATTTTTTTGCAAACTCAGCCAAAAAACAAACAATGAACAGAACTTATAAATGTGTAAAAGTTCAGTTTTAGTTAAACATTGACTAATTTAGTTAAATTTTAATCTTGTATTAGTCCTGATGTACAGTTTTTTTTAAACTCTTCTTTTGTCACAATTTGCTCAAAAAGTAAAAAGTTACTTACGATTTGTGTTTAATTAGAATGGAACATATCGTGTTGAAATGGTTTAGTGAAATATCGCAATATTATTGTTATCGCGATCCTGCGCAGCCGTATCGCATATCGCAAGTTGCTTCAATATCGTTCAGCCCTATTTAATATGTTAATTTACATGCACTGTCCGAACAAATAAAGACAAATAGATTTAAATTCAAGATTAAAGTCACGGTGTGCCCATTTTTAACATATCCCCCATTTCAGGAGAAGTTGCTAACCTACAGGGCCGGGTACCGTTTAATTTTTTTTCGATACCAACATGTTTGTTGAGGCTAACATACGGTAATATCAGGTTTGGTTAAAAAAAACAAAAAACAAGGATGTTACAGTATATATCAAAAATAACTGCAACCTGGGCTCTGAGTTGAAATCGCATGTTCGTATTCAGTCATCTCCATATTTTTCCTAAGCCTTCTCGCTTCCCGCACTCGACCGCCTGTCCTTTAACGTCGATCTGTGAATGAATGGTATCTGAGCGTCTCACCTGTTCACCGCCCACTCACAAACTGGAATCTGAATATGCAAATGCGGGTCTCTCTGTGTTCAATATGTAAAATGACGCACAAATTAAACCCAGCTGTTTCTCCCGGCGTGGAGAGGGTTCGAACGTCTGAACCCAAACAATTAGATGCACTTTCATTTCAAAAGAAAAGACCGCCCACCTTTCGGTTTATAATGGGACAGTGTTGCTGTGTAGCTTCGGTGTTGTTGCGTCTTTGGAGTGGATGTAGCGATTCTCTGGTTTGTGGTCGTGGAGAAGCAGGCAGTCGGAATGATTGCGGTGCCGTTACCCTTTGCAAACAACAAAATATCTAGTCTTTATAGGGTCTTGGAGTACGTCGTCTTTCCATAGGAGCAGCATGGGGCGGTTTGATCTTATAAAAAGTGGGTATTGTTTGCAAATTCTTCTTAAATTAGTTTTTTTCAGTAACCCTCAATTTCACTCCATCCTGAACTCTATTGTCTCAACGAGAGAAAAATGATGTTACGCTCTCAGTGTGGCAAACAGTATTAGTCATTTATGCACTTTATGCCAGTGTTTTGCAGATCTGTTTTAGCTTTCCATAAACGTTAGAAGGCACTTGAAGCTCCAACTTCATGCGCGTCCTGCTGCATGTACACTTATTTGAGGTACAACTACTGCGAGGAATAGAAAGAAGAAGAGTGAGGTAAGAAGAGTTTCACGTCGGTTCTGTTTGTTGAATTGTCCATTTTCATTTGAAACTGTAAAGCTAACAAAGTGTTTTCGTCTGCTTATGTCTTCATCCCTTCTGCTCTTCCCCCCCCTCTCTCTCACCCCTCTTGTCCTCTCATCTTCTCTTCTCAGTCCATCTGTACCTCGGGTCACATTCCAGTCTCTTGAGTCGTGTTCAGACCTGCCTCTGCCTCCAGTATCGCATCGCAACTCTCCACTGTCTGCTGAAGCCATTTTTTTCTGAACTTTATTCCTCACACAAACAAATCATTCTTAATTATTTTGTTCATGCTAGATTCGGGCAACCATCTCACGGCGGTGCAGATTGCATTATTTTCTGATTTTTGTTCCAACTAAAGAAGACAAAACTTGCTTGTCTGTTGATGGTAAAGGCCAGTGTGAGCCTGCAGACCTGGGTGACCTCAGAGTTACGTGTGTGTGTGTGTGTGTGTGTGTGTGTTGTGTGTGTGTGTGTGTGTGTGTGTGTGTGTGTGTGTGTGTGTGTGTGTGTGTGTGTGTGTGTGTGTGTGTGTGTGTGTGTGTGTGTGTGTGTGTGTGGTGTGTGTGTGTGTGTGTGTGTGTGTGTGTGTGTGTGGTGTGTGTGTGTGTGTGTGTGTGTGTGTGTGTGTGTGGTGTGTGTGTGTGTGTGTGTGTGTGTGTGTGTGTGTGTGTGTGTGTGTGTGTGTGTGTGTGTGTGTGTGTGTGTGTGTGTGTGTGTGTGTGTGTGTGTGTGTGTGTGTGTGTGTGTGTGTGTGTGTGTGTGTGTGTGTGTGTGTGTGTGTGTGTGTGTGTGTGTGTGTGTGTGTGTGTGTGTGTGTGTGTGTGTGTGTGTGTGTGTGTGCGCGTGCCACTGTCCCTTTTGACCCGGGGTTCGCAGTTGTTGTTTTCTTTTGGTTTGTTCTGGTTAGTGCCTGACCTCCTGTTGTTTCTTTTCTTCAACTAAACCATGATTTCAGTTTCTTAGGGGCTAGCGGGTCGTCGATTTATTATTACTAAGCGATAAAGACCCTTTTGTTTTGGAATCTACCGTCTTTCAACAAGCTCCCCCTAAAGCACCTACTAAACATGAATGTCCTGAATAAATCAGCCCTATGCCGCTCAGTCAGCGCCCCCTGCTGGCACAGTTCAACACTGACACGTTTAGAAGCATCATACACAATATTAGAAATGAGACCTGAACCGAGGACATTTTCTCCAGTTCCGCAGAAAACGGAAAAGCGTCAAAATGACAAAACAAAAATGTGACAAAAGAGTGACAAAAACGTGCCGGAAAAACAACAATAGCAAAACCGACAAAAAGGTGTAAAAAAACAACAACAAAAATATAGAAAAAAGAAAACAAAAACACTTCAAATATGTGACACAAACCTGGCGACAAAGTGCCAAAAAGTTCCGTTCAATTTTGTAGGCCTTAGCTTTCAAATAAGATATTACGCTGTTGCTCTCCAGTCGAGAAGCGCATCTTTGATTAATCTTTGATTAATCTTTGAATCGTCCCCAGTAGGGCAGGGCGATATGGCCTAAAATCTATATCACGATATAAAAAAAGAAATATCACGATAACGATATATTTGACGATATAACTGACAATGGACAAAATCCCAGCCTTACGTCTATTGGGAAGATTAATTCAGTGATATTTTATTCTTTCTTTTTTTAACAGTATACTAATTCTCGCAAATATGATCTACTCAAGCAGTTTACATCCTTCATTTCATTTCACTGTTTAAGCACCTGCTCCCGTGTTCTACAGTCAGTGTTTATGCTGCTCTGATGGAGCTGAGCGTAACATAAATTATATCGTGTCCACAACGATATCAATAATGACGACGATATCAAAAACGCATATCACGATAACGATATGCGATACGATATGGCCCACCCCTAGTCCCCAGTGGCTATGCTCAGCACCGCAGCAGTAAACCTTGGCTGTTCCCAAAAAAGCTCCTCCCGTGGTCCTTAATCCTCTCATCTCGATTTAAAAACACTCGCCATAGCTTCACGATGGGCACACTGTCCGCACTGTCTAGTCTTTTTCTTCTCTTTTTTGTTGTCTTTATTGAAACAGCTGCCCAGCAGAGGGGAGTGGGAGGAGCTCACGGTGAGATCGCGTGTAAATCAGGAAGTGAAACTGCTGGATATTTTTTGCTTCAGCTGTTTTTCGATCAGTATTGCGTCTTCTAACCAACAAAGTGTAAGACGGCGATGAAGATGTGTTTGAGATTGGCACCAAACGCTCCGCTTTAAAGGCGGGCAGTATAAAAGCTCCAAGCGTGATGCGACGTTCCTTACATAAATTGGCTTGTTGCATGATATGGCTACGTATGCTAGTGCCCCTGACCTTAAGTTGTGAACACCAGCACTTCCTGTCCGTAATCATTTCCTATGGAGATTAGCTCAGACCCGCTCGAAAAAAGGTGGACAGTGAGTTCCTGGTAGAGGATCACTTGCTGCGTGTTAAAAACTTGATGTAGGATGTAAATAGTTCAGTGGAGGAGACGCCTGTGTTTATAAAGGTCAGATAGTTTGTCTTGAAGTTAAAGGCTAACATGCAATAAAAACAATACAAAATAATGAACACCTATATAACATTAAAACTATAGGAGTTTTGTTTTTATGCAGATTGGTAAACATTTGCGGCACTATTTCTATTTTTATAACGAATGAAATGAATGTTAGCCTTTAGCTTCAAGACAAACTCTCTCACAGTCTTGATGAACACAGGCGTCTCCTCCACTGAAATATTTACATCCTACAGGAAGTTGTAAGTCATCTACCAGGACCTCACTGTCCACTACAGAATCATTAAAAAATAAGCTTATTCGAGCGGGGTATAAGCTAATCTTAACCTCTTAAACCCCGCCTTAACCAAGCACATTTTCTTCAGTTCGGCTTTACACAAATTAAAATCTTCTCGACTGGAGAAACGGGCTCGGTTCAGGTGGAGGATAAGATGTTAATGGAAATCGCTAGTGACAGGAAGTGCTAGCGCTCACAGCTTCAGGTTAGAGGAACTAGCGTAGCCCCAACATATGCAACAAGCCAATAAAGCTCCTCCAGCCCTCCTGAAGGCTGATCAAACCGATAAATAACGGTATCATGAGTGTGTCCATGTTATGTAACGTTCCATGCAGAGTTAGTCATCCTGTCGAAACATTTTTTGACTGTCCATCGATAGAAAAAGTGGATGAAGATTTCTTTTTAACACGCCATATTTAACACTCCTCGAACTTCCTGTCCTTTTCACTGAAATGCCTACTCAGTACTCAGCGGGCCTTCAGCAGCAGCAGCAGCAGTAGTAGTAGTAGTAGCAGTAATAGTAGTAGTAGTCGTAGTTACAACAGACCCCCATAGATCGCGTGTCTCTGCACCACTTGTTGCTGTTTACTCAGACGTCGTTTTTACTGCTGCATTTGGCTCCGCCGTCAAAGTGCAGCTGCTCTGGCTCCTGGAGGGGGCTTCTCGTGTTGTTTTAACCCAACTTGATTAT
Organism: Neogobius melanostomus; assembly: GCA_007210695.1. NCBI lineage: Eukaryota > Metazoa > Chordata > Actinopteri > Gobiiformes > Gobiidae > Neogobius > Neogobius melanostomus. Next base: position 256,012 of record VHKM01000013.1, on the reverse strand, counting down.
ATAACCATATGTAAGGGAGACACTAACTGAAAACCACGTTTTTATGTTGGAGATTTTGGACCGCTTTGCTTTGTGACGAGTACGTTTTCACCTGGAATCAAAGAAATAGTAATCTGGTCTTTGTACTTGACCATGAGAAATACCTGGTCACCACTACCATTTGGCCTTTTTAAAAAGTCTTACTTGCTGCTCATACATTAAATCGCAACGACAGAACAACAAGGACCCCAGTGATTGTGTAACCTCTCTACAGTGTATCTTTGACCCCCGCTTTCTCCTGCGGTGTTTCTAAACTTAGAGGTGAACACAATGTGCCCCGGAGCCTGAGAACAGGAACGGGAAGCGCCGACAGGAAGCAAGCCCAGAAAACCAGGAAGAGGACAGGAAAGTGAGTTAGAAAACACAGATGAGGAGCGAGCAATGGTGATGACAGGGCAGCTGCAGGCCTGTTTGAAAACGGGAGCATACGACCCGTGCGGGGGCGTTTTGTTTGATCAGGAATGAGTCTGGGTTGCTTTTAAATATTACTTATACATATTATCCAGTATTTTATGTTCTAGAAAATGAAATTCCAATATGAAGAAAAAAAGTCATTTGTGGACCAAAAAGACGACAAAGCTAATTCTGGAGTGAGCTGAGTGAGGTTACATAAGTTTGTGTGTAAGGCGTATACAGAGAGTTCAGTTCCTGCTGAGCAGAGAGAATCAACCCGGATTATTCTGTCGTTAAACAGTCGGGGGTCAGACAAATGAACAAGAAAAACGTTGACATTTTACGAGAAAAGGAAAATAGAGAAAGAACAAAGCAGCGGGATTAATGTGCGTCTAGAATAATGGGAGGAAGTGGGAAGAGGAGGAGGCCGGAGTGGAGTGAGCTGAAGCTTTTTTGGTTAAATGTTACACGCTGGGGAAAAAAGGTAGAGCTTATGGTGTATCCTTCCTCATTGTAACAGGGAGAAATATGGGCACCCATTGCATCGATTTAGTTTCTTCTGTGGGTTCGCAAAAAGATGCAGACTGAACCAGTCGGACAAAGAACACCTTTTGAGAGGGCTGGGCAATTTTGAAAAAAATATATATATATATTTTCCCCATATTGATCAATCTCGATTTTCGATTCCATTTTATTTTTTCTTATTATACAGCTCTTCACAATGCAAGTAGAATGCTCCATTGACTTGAATGGGATTTTCCAACGTTCTACCGGTCATTACTTTCTGCTAGAGGACCTCTGAAAAAAATAATGATAATAATGACCGCTGCCAATGGCAACGGAGTTTGTGCTTGTTATACAGGTCTTTCATATCACTCCGCAAGTAGTAGTTCTCTAAGGAATCGGAGTCCGACTTTCAACTTACACAGAGATTCACCATTATTCCTCCTCTCCAGCACCTTCAACTAAGTAGCTAGCCTTGCTGCTACTAGCCTAGCCACACTGCCTGGAATCACAAGCAACGCGCAAACTTTTGGGAACTATTTGCCGCGGAAATCATTAAACCTTTCGTCCTCCATAAAAGTGTACAAAGTTTATTTTGTGTGTGTTCAGTTGGTAAATAGCCGTATAATAAGCGGGATAATGTATAGAACGCTGGTCATTATCGCGAAGAAATGGCTGTAAACCTGTCGATTTATAAAGACCCATGATGATTATTCAGATTGACCAAAGTAGAGATTGCGAATTGCCCAGCCCTACCTTTTTGAGCTCTGTTTCTTAGGCCCTGTCCACACAAAGTCAAGCTCAGGACTAAATGTAAAAATATTTAATCAAATCATCCACACAAAACCGGCATTTTGGGGGTCTGTAAACAAACATTTTCCAATCCAGGTCCCAGAGTGAAAAGATTGTTTACGTGGCTTCATTGTTAAGGCGTATCCGTAACTTTTCTTTAGACGATGATGTCACAGCGCCAGCGTAGTGTATGTTATCCATAATCTACTGACCTTATAATAACTTTTACAGCACAATCCTCCACTCCTCTGCCCCAAGGAGAGACACAGGTGATGAAAACCTAGCAGAGTTGGCCTCCATTCAGTCTGTGTTTTTGGTCTGGTTTTTCTGCTTTAGTCCCGTGACGACGGAAAATAAATTCACCTCTTCGTCTCTTCCGTAGGTCATAAATCCATTGAGAAGTTTCATGCAGGTTTTTGTTATTATTCAGAAAGTTTACTGCGTACAGTATGTGCTATCTCAAGTCTTCTTCTATTTTTTTTGGTAGCGCCCAGCGCCTCACACAGGCCTGGCAAATGAATCGCAACGTTTTCACGGACCTGAGTCAATCCGGGTGGACGCACACATTTACTGAGCTGGCTCCGTGTTTACAGAGAAACAGTGGCGTAGCCAGAAAAAAGACACTGGGTGTGCACCAGCAAACACTGGGTGTGCCAAATTTATTCTCAACAAATATAACTTGTTTTCTTACTGTGTACATGTAATGCCCCTCTGACGGGGGAAAATGTTGCCAGTTTCATAATTTGCTTAAAGCAGAGTGGCAAGGGCTCCCCCTACAGGCCTGCAGGCAAAACTGATAAATTCCGACTTACATATTCAAAATCAATGGCTGGCATTAACTTGTATAATCAAACACATTCTCAACTTCTGAATACATCATAATAACTGTTCAACCTTTAAACACGTTTTTAACGCGATTTAAATGAGTTGTTAACACTTTTCACATGTATTTCCTGTCATATTTATAAGTAAACCTGTTTATCTTCTATCCTATTTATTTCAAAACGAGATTTGTGTCCTTTGAACCTAAAATATTAGCAACACTTGCAAACACTCCCAGCATCTGGGACATTGACGCTTTTTATTTTGTAGGGACAACAGGAAGCGTTTCGCTGCTGTTAGCGGAACTTTGACATCAATGTCACGCCAGGTTTCTCTCTTTTTTTTCTTTTCTTTTTTTTCTGTTCTTTTTTTTTTTTTTTACCGCGGACCGGATTATTTGTTGTTATCTGGTGTAAAGGCGAGTTTAGACGGAGCGTTTGTGTTTGTGATTGATCATAAAACAGACCTGAGAGAAGACGAGACGCTCGCGCCGATCGGAGGAGTTACTTTGAGGTGTGGAACTTTACCTGCACACTGAGAGCCGCTGGATGGGCTTTGAGGACTTTATTAAAACCCTGGAGGGTGACACAACATTTGTTGCTTGCCCTGTTTATAGTCACAGAAGGTTTGAAAAGTGGCTAAATCTGTCTCAAAGTTACGCTTGGATCAGCTCCGCAGCAGCGTTCCCTGTCTCGGCCTGGGTTCCCGTTTGTTTACATCCTGCACGTGAGTTATCGTTTACACGAGTATGAGACAAATTCCGAACATGGGAAATATTTCTACCGCTATAGTTTCTAATAATAGCCCCGGCCTGTTTTAGAGACCGGATTTTATTTGCCTCAGCCAGCTACATGGAATACAGGCCATTAGAGGATTTACGTTATATGTAAAAAATAAAATAAAATGCATTCAGTTTTTTGGGTGTGCCAGCTGGCTCTGTGGGTGGCACTGGCACACCCTGGCACACCCGTGGCTACGCCAATGCAGAGAAAGTTTCTGAATTATAAGGCTGATTCCGAAACCGTGAAATTGGTAAGTGGTCCAACGCCAAACCGGATGTGCGTCAGCGTCCGCCATGATAAGTAGCTTCCGAATTGGTCAGTCAGTTAGGAAGGAGTTGGGGAAAGGAGCCTCAATGCTAACTATCATAGCCACTTTAGCATAGGAGCTTCTGATGCTACCTCACTGGCGATTAGGAGCCATGTGCCATCCCATAAGCCACTGCGCCGCATGCCTGCCCCCTCGCCCCCACCCTCGAGTGATACTTCATGCTTTGATTGACAGCTGCACAATTCATTGAACAAATATATATAAGAGATTCTGCACAAGCCAAACTTTATGAAAGTGACGAAATACACGTTAGAGTCATCACAGCACAGTCACAGCCTCAGTAAATGGCTTAAATGGAGGCAGTTTGTGCTTTTGCTTTTATTTAGTAGAAACTTAAGCCACATGGCTAATGTGCATACTGTAGCTTTATGAAACAGCTGTTGAGATAAAATAAGGCTAAATGAAAATGTGATGGATCATTTGGATTTATTTTTTTTTCTCCTTAAATGTCTTTATTTGGACACTGTGTTGTTGCATATGCACTACAGTAGGTGGCGGCATGCGCTTTTGTTTGCCTGCCATTATCGTTAAAGAAGAAGATGAGCTGTTGGGGATGTCACTTCCCTTCCCCTGGGTAAGGACGGTCGAATTGGGCAAATGCTGCTGAAGCTCTAGTTCACTAACTGCATAGAGATCTAACAGTTGACCCCATGAAAGGTTAAGGATTAGTGGCTAGTGTTAGGACTTAGAGGCTACAATTTAAGGGTTTCGGAATCAGCCTAAGCGTTTTGTCTTTGTGTAGATATAGCCTTAGTGTCATTTTTATTGGTTCTTTTTCATTTCTGCGCTCGGCCATGTTTGTTTTGACCACGTGTTTGTGTAATTGGTTACTCCACCTGTATATCACGGCCACTGGAGGTTCGGGACCCTCTAAAAAGGTTGCTGAGTACGTCTTTGTAAAGAAAAAAGTGCCCTGAACAAAACTGAGCCGTCCCAGTGCAGACAAATATGTAATGGCTGGTAAAAGACTCGTCTGAGTTTGGCTGTCACACTATATAGACAATACATTTTTGGCTCAATATTTCTTGTCTGTACATTTGATTTGCATTATTTGTCACATTTTTCTAATGTAATACTTTATTTTGTATCCTAAGTAGGTTGTATTTCATGTTCATAGTGGGATATTTTAAGATGAAGGTACTTTACTGTCATTTCTGAGCTTTAGAGTTAGTTTCTGTGGCCTTCAATAGGTCTTCAATAATATCGTTTATCGTAACATATCGAACTTCAAATTGTGTTAGCATGACTGAGGGAACATGTTGTTCTGGGCTAAAGAAATCCCTTCTATGTTGTTTTTCCACCAAACACAATAACAAGATACAACGCTTGTGTTCTGTAACCAAATTTGCTGCGTTGTTGTCAAAATCATGTCCAGTTTTCTCTGGGGCAGACAGAAGAGCGCATTGTACTTTCTGCTGGAGTTTGTTCAGTCAGATTCCTCACATGTCTCGCTGTCGTGTTCCGAGTCTCTTCGCTGAAGGAGCCACTGTTTCCCATTGCTCTCCAACCTGCTGCAACTCAAACCTTATCCAAACACTCTCCTCACATCTATTGACTCTCATTTCCAGTCAAAAGGCTTCCAGTTCTTGTCAACACTGAATGTCAGCCGAGAACATACACAAGTCTTCAGGCTTTTTGTATGTGTACTCAAAATATGAATACATACATGAATAAAATTAAACATATTGTGTAATCTTTATCCATCCATTATTTCAAAATGCCCTTTTTGCATTCTATATCGAATGATTCTAGTCCTCGACTCTCTACATGTCGTCTCCTGTATCTGCCTTTTATGTGGTGTAAACACAGGAGAGTGATAGGGCGACTGTTGTGACGGAGTTTTCAGATGAAACAGTCCTGAGGCGGTTCAAACGGTTAATGTTGTGTCTAAAACAACACTCCAGCCGTAACAACGGTCGAGAGTAAAGCGGATCCCTGAGAGGCAGCTCAAAATAAAGGCTTCTTTGAGTCTGGAGACAAATGGTTTAGAATAGCATTACTAAAAGAGATGTTTCAACCAGACAGTGGATATTTATTACATTTTCTTCTTAGTTTCTTATTCCAGGAAAACGTCACAATTTGCAAATACCAAAGAGGTTTGTGTAAGCTCACAGTCGAACAGGAGTTGTCCATCTTCAGTGAAGGTACTTGAGTAATCCTCTGTACTCAGTAGTTGAAGTCTCGAACGTTTCACCTCTCATCCAAAAGGCTTCGTCAGCAGACTAAGGTTCCGCTCAGCCGGCGTTTTTTTTTCTTTCTTTTTAAAGTAAGAGAAATAACATAACATTTCAAGTTATATCTACGCTCAATATGTTTGTGCCGTTGCTAGTATTTGGATCAAATAGCCACGTCTCGATGTCTCTGCTGTCTGTCCATGTGGTGCTTCGAGCAGTTCTCATGTATTCTGTGTTTGTGTCATTTTCCCAGGAGGTTGGACTGATCTGTGGTGACGCGGTGGAGACAGCGCTGAACCAGCCTGGGTGGAAGGTCAGCGGTCAGACTTTTGGATGGCCACAGGCGTGAACTACTGGAGCGCGTATGAACCCACTTCTAAGGTCAGACTCACATCACTGTTAGTGCACTGATGTGTGGTTAACGTAGCTATAGAGCTGCAAAATGGCATTCCTGATCTCACTGTCGCGTAATAGACAGAATCCTGAAGTGTCCGCCGCATGTTCTGTACTCAAACGGCCTTTTTCACGGCAGCATTGATTTGTTAGCCTGCTATTTGCAAAAAAATGGAGCTTGTATCCTGTGTAATTGTTACTGGGGGGTGTGTTTATTCAAAACCAGTGTCTAACTTTCTTTCTGTGACCTGCGCAGGTGAGAGAGAGTGTTTGGGGCGGGGCAGAGCTTGACTCCAGCAGTGAAGAGGGAGGAGGTGGGGTCACATGGGACACGCCCACCATGGAGGTCAGAGGTCAGCTCATCTCGGTCTCAGGTCAGACAACACACCAGTAGTGCCCCATCCGAAACCAGTAAATTGGTAAGAGGTCTTACGCCAAACCGGATGTGCGTCAGCGTCCGCCATGATAAGAAGCGTCCGAATTGGGCTGTCGGTTAGGAAGGAGTTAGGGAAAGTGGCCTGTATGCTAACTATCATAGCCACTTTAGCATAGGGATCTCTGATGCTAACTCACTGGCGATTAGAAGCTATGTGCCATCCCATAAGCCACTGCGCTAATCTCCCCACCCCCTCGCCCCCACCCTCGAGTGATTCATGTGCAACCACTGTTGATTGACAGGTGCACATTTAATAATAAAAATAATAATTAAAAAAAAGATTCTGCACAAGCCAAACTTTATAAAAGTGACAAAATACATGTTGTCGTCCCCACAGCACAGTCACATGGTTTTAAATAGCCTCCTCAGTAAATGGCCTAAATGAAGGCAGTTTGTGCTTTTGCTTTCATTTAGTAGAAAGCTTTGCTTTCTACTAAAGCTTTATGAAACAGCTGTTGAGATAAGTAAAGGGAAATGTGAAGGATCATTTGAATGTTTCTTTTTTTTTTCTTCGCCTTAAATGTCTTTATTTGGACACTATGTTGTTGTTGGACAATATACAGTAGGTGGCAGTATGCACTTTTGTTTGGCCTGCACTGAACTTTAAAGAAGAAGAAGAACAGCTGTTGGTGAGGTCACTTCCTCTTCCCCTGGGTAAGGACGGTCGAATTGGGCAAATCCTGCTGAAGCTCTAGTTCACTAACTGCATAGAGATCTAACAGTTGACCCCATGAAAGGTTAAGGATTAGTTGCTAGTGTCAGTACTTACAATTTAATGGTTTCGGATGCAGCCAAAGTCACTTACGAACCATTTTTGAATAATCTCACACTGTATGTCTCTATACAGAGACGGGCTCCGACAGGAAGCAGAAAGCTCAGCGACTGGTCGAGCTGCAGGACAGGAGGCGGGGCTTACAGACTCTGCTCAGCACACGATTGGCCGAGCTTCGCCGTGTCTGCCTCCAAGAAGCAGTGAGTGACATATAGCGTAGTATAAAGAATTCATCCGTGCATTTAGCCCCAAGTCTGATCTAGAAGTCTGCGACAGATTCTTCTGTTCTCTCATGGCATCTCTTCTCTTAATTGATCAGGAGCTCACGGGTTCAATTCCTGCAGACTTCCCGTTGGAGGAGGGAGAGAAGCCTCCTCCAGTTCGACGCAGAGGAGGTGCCAGGGTCAATCGGAAGAACAGGATTGAGGTGCGGAGCAGAGACTTGTGTCGAATTTGGCTTTATTCATATATTTATTATGTCATTGATGCTATAGAACAGTGGTTCCCAACCTTTTTTGTTTCGCGTACCCCTTGAGTCCTTAATTTCTACTCAAAGTACCCCTAAACTCTAAGGTGCAGCCAACTAATTATTGTGTTAAAAGTAAAGCTAAAACACTGTGATATTCAAATATTTTACTGTAAATCATCATTAAAAAGAAGTTTAGTTTTCTTTTAAAATAATATCAAAATACTGTTCAGCTTTCACCTTCTTTTTAGATCTGATATATTTCCAAGTACCCCGCTACATAAGTGCTCGCGCCCCGTACCCTGGTTGAAAAACACTGCTATAGAACAGCCATTCCCACACTCTGGAGAGAGGCCCTTATTGATCTGAACATCTTGTGGGGGCCCCCCCAATAATGATACAACACTTTATTCAAAAGTACAATTTATGTCTACACAATAAAAACTGCATGTGTGTGTGTGTTGAAAAGACGACCTTTTAGAAAAAACGTATTATCATATGCTGTGACTCTTTGTGCAGTTGGAGGAGAAGAAAAAGAAGACTTTATTTAGTTCAGTCCGAAAACACAGTGAACCTGAACACATCACACAACTGCAAACTCAGAGGTCGAAGAGGACAGTCCATCGAGGCTGCCACACGGGTAACATCAAAATACCTCTCTCTTATGCTCTCTTTTCCTTTAATTTCATGTGTTATTTCTTTTATTATATTGTAGACATTTATTTCACTGATGGTTCCTTTGCTTCCAGATGAGTCCGTGAGGTCTGAGAGCAGCTCCACGTCAGACTCCACAGGACACGACAACGGTAACACTCACACAAGCTACATCACTCTCTACGTTCATATGTACTGAGTCGCAAGAGTCCACTCCTTAGTCTATTCTAGTTTCATTTCAAACCTCTCTTGTCTTGTTCTACATGCGGATCCAAAGGTCAAATTAACATGTATATAGCTTAGTTTGGGTTCTGGGTTTGTGGGGGTAAAAGCAAAGCTCTAAAACTCTGTAGCTTTACTTTACACTTCAGCTTACTGGAAAGTGACCCCTCACTCTCACTCACTGGTGAAGCTGTAACATTAGTAGGCTGACTCACACTTCAGATTGTTATGTTCTCTATCCTCTATCATATCCTCTTGTTCCTTGTATGCAAATATTCTTTCAACATTGTCCCAGTTCACCTGCAGGCCCCGTTATTGGAGTTGTCCCAGAAATCTTATTTTAGATCTGGCTTTGCATTGACTTTATACGGCTATTTTAGACCATCTCAGGTGCATCCGGGCTCTTATAGAACAGCCCTAATTCTGCTCCACCCTCTCCACAGATGCACCACTCTACCTCGTCTTTGCACAGTGTCCTCACCTCCTTTTTAATGCACAGTACTGTAAGGTGAAAAAGGCAGTAGTTTTAATACTAAAATACGCACACACAAAAAAGGTTTAGATTAGTCTAAAAAATAAAAACAATTACCCTGCAGCAGGGGTGTGGAACTCGTTTGGGTCGTGGTCCAAAATTCCGCCCCCATGGCGGGTCGTGGGCTGCAAATATTGTAAAGGGCTGTGGCCTAAGAAATGATAACGGCATACACTCACTGCGCTTTACCGGCGTGTGTCACACGTTTCTCAAAGTGCTACATATAGTCATTATTCACTCACTCTACACTCGATGGCAGTAAGTTACTATTGTAGCCACAGCCGCCCTGGCCCATTCTGACCATTTACCACATAGCTATAATATGCCGTTTATATCCTAATCTCTTATTATGTCAGTGCCCTCTGCTGGATACGTTTGAATTTCGTTCCTTTTTTAATTTAAGTTGCCCCTAGTGGCTGGAGTGAACATTGTGGCTATTTCCTTTAAAAAAATCAGAACTCTGCACAGGAATGGGCTAGAGACTTACTTTTTTAATATATATATATATATTGTCAGAAATTCATGCTGTACAAAGGGCCACATTAAATCATCTTGTGGGCCGTATCTGGTAAATGGTAAAACATTACATTTAACATTACATTTAAACATTACATTTAAACATTACATTTAAAACATGAGGAAAATACTGTCATAAGTATTCAGACCGTATACAATACTGCTGCCCCGTTCCATTTGCTCTCGTCATGTTTGGGTTTAGTTTAGTTTATTTGTTTATTACCAATCTGCTCAAAAGGAGTGGGCTGAAGCAAAAAGCTTATGAGCACCCACCCCGAAATCAATACAATAAAAAGTACAAGGAACATAGTGCAAAGGGAACAAAACAACAATAAAGAACAACAGCAAAAGAAATTGATTATATACACTTGCAGTATCATGGTAGAAAGGTCCAAATGTGATTACTTTATCAATCATACAATTGGCAGCATCATATTTGCCTCATTGGCAAAAGAGAACTTGTTACACTTTAAAATCGGCTATTTTAACACAGACCTAATTTACCACCACTGTTTGAAATGTTCATATAATTAACAGAAACGAAACAACACTACAACAATGGTCTCGTTTCATGTACGATGTCTTGTACAAAGCAAGTAACAAAAGCGATCATTAATATATTTCTTTCAGATGGTTACCAATGCCAAACATTGTTAACATTACCGAAAGTCACTAGTTTTATGTTATAAAGGCACATTAATATACATACGGTATTATACTTCGTGATCTTGCTACTTCCCAGTTGTCATTACCATTCTCAATATAATATTAATTTGTGTACAATTTTACTTCCTTTTTTTTTGTACATGTGTTATGTAAGCCCTACATAGTGTAGTGCTTTAAAAGCCAGGTTGTAGAGTGGGCAGTAGCTCCCCATCAAGAAACACCGACCCAGCTGCCCTAACAGCTGATTTTGTGGATGATGTTCCTATGCTGTGACGTGCATTAAAAGACGAGGATTATGAGCCCGTTGGGAGGGTCCCTCTCAACAGATCCATAGCTCACCTACCCTAATTCTCTATTTGTAATTTTGAGCAATAGAATGACAACCGTTCAGAGCAACAACACTCTTCCTTAATTAATAAAAAGTAGATTGATCCTACTTCTCCCCCTAGTGGCAACTCATTTCTTCTTTTATGTACATTTCCAAAGTCTTGTTTGTAAAAGACTTTTTGCATATGATGAGAGCAAATGGAACGGTTTGACCTGTTCCATTTGCTCTCATCATATTTGGGCTGTTTTGGAACATCCATAAAAATACTTGCCAGTGGGAAATATAATTAATCACACCTGATTTAGATTTTTTTTTTTAAGAAATACTAATTTGTGTTTTCTACTTCATTAAAAAATAATAAATGTTATGTACACATAAAAAACACACATCTAAATGTAAACTTCAAATCTGTAACTGAATAAAGACAAAGCTCTTAGCATTCTTATGTAAACTTCTATTTTTCCCATAGATGAAACTGTGTCCCAATGTCGCCCCCAGTGGTCACTGCTGGTACATCCCCAGTTGATGTTTTCTCCCAAAATAAAACCAGGAACAACTCGGTCCACAGCCGGTAAGTAATTTTACACACATAATGTATGTGTATACACGTGTATGATCATGGTACAATACACAATACAATAACAAACGGCATGTAAATAAATAGAAATAAACCTAGACAAAATTATGTAGAAAAAGTATAGCCTGAACTATAAATTAAGAGGAAAGCAATGATATAATAAATAATAGTCATAATAAAGTGAAACTGTTATTTGGTCGAATTTCCAGGTCGGACTCTCAGGACGTGCTTCAGAAACACTCCCCTCCTCACCCCCTCCGCCGCCGCCTCGCTCCCTGGACGGCTCCACCTCCTCTGGGCAGACGGAGCCGGAGCAGCTGGGCCGGGCTCGGGGTAACTCTGGAGGTAGCGGAGGAGGACCCAACGGTGCGAACAGACCTGCGGCCAACGGGCCGGTAGGGGGCGCCAACTCCTCCAGGCGCAGTAACAGCTCTGAGGGACTGCTGGACAGAGGGGTTTCCACGGAGGAGGAGGGGCACTGGGTCAACGGTGAGTTATGAAGGTTTTAAATCACTGTAAGTCTAAAGAGTTGATACTAAATGATGATCCGAGTGTTACTTTCTGTACTTGAAGCTTGAACTCCTTCACAAAGTGCACATTTTAAGATTGTTTTGTAATTTTACAAATATTACAAAAAGTTGTAAACCACAAAACTAAAGTAGTGAGTTCTATAAGGTGCTACCTTGAATTCGGCAGAAATGACATGCAGCTATCTAGTCCTGTGTTTTGTAGCTTGTATTGTTTTTGTACTTTAGCCTATTGTTTTGCTAATGGCCGCCTCGACTATTGCAATACAAATTGACTGACTTTTTCCCCATCTGGTTTTGAATCGATGGACTGAGGGCAGCGCGGGCTAACTGAAGCTCCTTCATGCTAGCACCTAGCAGCTGAGGTTTGGGAGCCAGCTCTATTATTTAGAATAGGGTGAAATTAAAAATAGGAAAAAGGGGGGAAAAATAGGAAGATGTTGCACATAATAAGATGGACAATAGGAGGTAAGAATGTGTTCAATAATGACTTAAAGAGGGGCAAAGTCTATTAGACTATTAGGACCTTCTGGATCCTGCCCAACTTCCTTAGAACTTTCAGATGAATGAGGCTAACATCATTGATATACAGTCTATGATGCAATAAAGCATCTTAATTTGGTTTATCTAGATGTATAATTGAAGATGTGAAAAAACGCTGATACTGAGGTCCGTCACATTATGGCCACACAGCTGCTTTTAAGTCCTCTAGTGATTATTTATTATTATTATTATTATTATTATTATTAAGGAAAAACTAGGGACTTCTTCGGCTAACTTTTACTACTCTATAAAAGACTGCCAGTTTTCACCTGGTAAAGACATGAGTTATCCTTGTTGACTAGCAGCCACCACAGTTAAGTTCAGGGATATTTATTTATTTTTTTCATGACAGGTGTGACCTCTTCAAAAGGGAGGAGTGCAGACACTGATAGTCGGACTGCCAGGGCAACAAACGGATCCGACTCAAGCACCAGGACTGAGCCAGGACTCCGACCCGACCAGGCCCGAGGCAGAGCTCCCTACAGCGACCTGCTTCTGGATTACGTTTGGACCAAACAGCAGCAGATGCTCCAAAGGCAGAAGTCGCACGGGAGCCGTCAGCCAATCACAGCTCTGTATCCGAACCAGCCACCGACGCTAGCCCGCCCGCTTACCGCGGCCTGCAGACTGAACGGCAGCGGATCAAAGTCACACGGACTAAGTCGTGTGGGCCCTTTCTCCCTGTGCAGCCCCTGGGAGCAGAGAACTACGAGTCCCAGCATCCACCATTGCAGCCGGACCCTCACCCTCACCTGCTGCCACCCCGGCCGCCTCAGCCCGCTCTGACCCAGGACCAGCACAGTGACGAGGCAACGAGGAGTCTGCACAAGGCGCTGGCTCTGGAAGGTATTATAAGGTTATGTTAGGTTAGGTTGCCTTATTTGTACCCGTAGGTAAATTTATCTTGCAAATCGGAGAAAAACTGAATCATGTTCCTCTTAATTACACTGTTGTTGCTATTGTTACACAACGTCACTCTTCTCAGGTCGAATCCCATGTCCAGCATTTGCAGATTGTAGTTGTGTTTTTATGTTATTATTTTGATAATTATTTTTTATTCATTATTTTGTTGTAAGTGTTTATTTCCACAGACTCCTGACCCTTAGCATTAGCAAGAGTTAGTTTACCTCCAGGCCACATCTTTTACTAGCCCTTTTCCTTACGTCTTTTTCTTTGCACTTTTGAGTATTTTCATAAACTCCTCAAAAGCAGTATTTGTTCACAGTCAATACCTCGCTTGACAACAAAACTTGACAAGTTACTGTGTTGTTCATTCTCTCTGCATACTTGGTGTTAGTAAGCTACTATAGTAGCCACACTTCCCACCTACCAATGTGGGTGAATGTCCTGCCCATGGACACAATGACAGTGTGCCCTGCGGGTGCCTGGATACAAACCTCTAAACTCCTGGTTATGAGACAACCCGCTCTTCGACCTGAGCCACTGTCGTCTTCGTATTCTCTTGCTGTTATCTTTGTCCTTGTGTTCCTAGACACACTGTTGAATCTAAGAGTTCTCACATATTCAGATCTGTGTGATGAATGTTTGATGGTGAACTGAAAGTGGGTCACTGCAGCAGGTTCCTCTGCAGTGGAGGGGAGTGTAGCGCCACCTGCTGGGACAACTCTATAACACACTCACGTTTCCTATGTTATCTATTATTTATCAAAACTCTCACTGCACTGAAGAAAACTTCAAAAACTGTACAGCAGACTTTGAAGTGAGATTGGAAAACTTTTTATTTTTAACATCATTGAAATGTTTGTGACTATTGAACTTGTAATGTTTAATTTATGACGTTATCTTCGCATTTTTTGTACGTAATTTTTTTTTTAAACAGTGGCCGGAGACTTCTGGAAGTAGATTCGGATTCATAAACTTTATTTATCCCAGAACGGTAATTACATTTGGGATAACTGCTGACCTTAGAGCAATATTATTACCAAAAAAGCTATGTTGTAAAATGCTTTTTATAACTTTTTGGTTTAAAACATTTCAGATAATTGTTAATTTTTATAGCACTTAAACAGTTTGGGCCATTAAAAACTTTGCTACACAAAGAGGAAATTACATGCATACATATATTTTTTCAGTGCCCTTCGCTTCCATCAAACCTTTTTTTATTGCATTTATATCTTCATAATAAGAGCCCTTTCCTCTTATTGTTGCGTGTGTGTGTGTGATTGACAGGTCTGCGGGACTGGTATCTGAGAAACACGTTAGGCTCCTCCCACCAGAACCCGACCAACGGTAACGCGGGCCCAAAGACCAATGGGATCAAAGGAAGGCGACGGACCACGCACGGCGTCATCCACCGCTCCAACTACCAGGACTCCAACTCCCACAATGCAACACTGCACCATTCTAACTACCCGGACCATTCCAACTATCTGGACTCCAACTCCCACAATGCCCCTCTGCACCAGTCCAACTTCAAGGATATCAATCACAACGGGACGGTCAAAAAGGCCGGACTGCCTCATTCAGCCACTTTTCATGGACTCTCTCTGCACGGCAGGTACGTTTTACACAAATAATGCTGCCCTCTCATACTTTTATGTGATGTATGTCTGTAGGTTAGAGTCAGCTGGCCTTGCTCTGAACTGCACCAAGGAAAATGAGACAAAAAAGATATCAAATCTGGGCTACCTGATTTGACCTGGTTTCAAACTGTCAAACTCGGAGGTACTTGACCTTTTAAACTCGTTTCTAGCTCTCACAATACTTCCTGCACATTCCGACCGTTCCTGTGACATTAATCAAAAGGGTGTTTTTTATAGATGCTTTGTTTAGTTATTCATGTATTTCTTGCACATTAATCGGAACCCATGCTTTCGTTACTGAGGATTGATAGATCGAGCAATGAAAAAGCAATGAAAAGGTGAATGTACTGTAGTGAGGGGTAGAGGTCGAATATATATTGGCCGGCCAAAATATCGGGCCGATATTTGGGTTTTAACAATATCGACTATCGGCCGATCTAGCACCGATAAAAGCCGATATCTCCGGGAAACACAAGTTTCACTATAAACCTCAGTGAATATGGACGTGCTGCATGTCATTCTTAAGCTCAGTAGTTTTAACCTCCGCAGTTGTATTTTGGATAATGCAACTAATCAAAGCTGGGACAGAAACTTTGATTGAGTGACCTAAAGTAATATGTAAAATAAAATCGGCCACTGCTGGAGTGGCCAAGTATTTATGTTTTTACATTATAGACCAGACAATTGCAAAAATTTGGTCGAAAATATCGGTTGAGCATATCGGCATCAGCTAATAAAAATCCCCCAAAAACCCAGATTGGTCGACCTCTAGTGAGGGGAAATGGCGGCGTGGGCCGTTTTGAGTAATTTGTTAATTTTGTCACAGGTCAGTGGACGTTCCGCTATACAACGACGTGTTCCCTCTTCACAAACAGGAAGTGCCACTCAAACAGACGTCATGTGACCAGCCAACCCCAGGGACGCTAGTCTGAACGGAACCCACCATCCAGAGCACAGCAAGTGTGTATCAACAAATCATATGAGACTGGAACAATAGCCTGATGTATATGTAAAAGACCTTATTCTGTATCAGTCACACCCTGGGCTGGTTTCCCGGGAGTCTTGACTCTCTAGATGTGTCTAAATCAGATCTTATCTCTCAAAGTGGAATTATGGAGAAAAAGCTATCTTTACTGTTCCTAAAGTGGACTGTGCTCAGACAATCAGGATGAAATAGGAATACGAAAAAGTATTTATTCCTGCGATGACATCACCAGCTGACATCACCAGCTCAGTAGCCAACCAGCAGTCCCCAGACGGTCAGGTGACTCTCTCGCTCCTCAGGTGTGACCTCACTCGAATGAAGACGTGAGGAATATTTAAAACTTTTTTTTTTTCTCTTTGGACTCGACGCTGCTGCACTGAATCCTAAGCTCTGCCCACATCACGTTTTGTATTAAAAAAAAGTTGAAAATCTTGAATCAAATTTTTGGATTAAAAAAAGTCTTGTTGTTGGATGTAAATTAGCTTTAATGTGTTAGCACTGTTAGCATTTGTATTGAACACTCTAATCATGTGATGCTGAAGTTGAAATGCACTAAAGCAGATGTCTTAAGAAGCTGGCTCTAAAGATCTCACATAGACATTTCCTTGTGCTGAACAATCGTACATTTTCTTGAAGATCAATCAATCAATTTGTCCGCTATAATCAACAGTTGGTAATAGTAGAAATACTGGACCACTAATACCTGATCCACAGTTAGAAAACCTCAGCTTTAGACCTAAACACTTAAGGTTAAGCAAAACCAGCCTCTGAAGTTGAACCGCCAAAAGATAATCATTGTTTTTAGCATTGTCTGCTAAATGCTAATGTGTTGTTAGCTTGTATAATGTTGCAAACAGTGTGCTGGTCTGAGAGCAATAACAAAATACAGGATTATTCTGCCGCAGCGACAATCAACCAATCATTTGTGAATTGTTTGTATGCTATTTATTATTATTCAGCCGATTTGTACTGCTACTTTTACTGTTTTTTATACAATTTTAACTTAACCTGGAGCCAAACACAGCCTAATGTAAAATTCTGTATCTATTGTAAGAGATGACTGTATGTAAAGTTTTTCGTATTGTTTCAATTATGAATTATTCAGTGACTGTTTTTGTTCTGTCCGTATCAGGTTTTATCAGGTTTATCAAACAAACTACTCGGACCTCCATTTAACACGGCTTTTATCAGTTGGTCTGCTCTTCTGAAACTGCCCAAACAAGAACATTTTCACAATGGCTTAGATTTTTGAAGGAGGTGAGATACTTTTGTACCTCAGCTGCCATGTGGTTAATTCAGTTAATGTCACATCCTGGTCATATTCGGCCGACACCATACTGGTGTCATCAATCACTGTTTGATCAATTGATGTCACATGACTTGCAATCCAGCAGAATTAATGATGCGTCTGTAAAAGGAAAAGGTTTTCAAGTACTGTACTGTACTGTTTGTTTCTGTGATCGAGTTTGCATCTCATCAGGCTTTGTCAGCACATCTAAATGTTGTACAAGTGCTCGTCATATAATTAGAATATCATGAAAAGTTGATTATTTCTGTAATTCAACATAAAATGTGAAACTAATATATGACGGGAAGGGAATCTTATTTGTATAGCGCTTTTTATATGACACTAGTCACACCCAAAGCGCTTCACACATGAAAGGGAGGGGGTTCATTCACTCCATGCTGATGGTGGTAAGCTACATTTGTAGCCACAGTTTCCCCCGGGTAGACTGACAGAAGCGAGGCTACATCTGCGCCAACGGTCCCTCCGACCACCACCAACCACTCACACATAGGCATTGGGTGAAGTGTCTTGCCCAAGGACACAATGACAGTCTGCATCTGCAGGAGCCGGGATTCGAACCCCTGACCTTCCGATCATGAGACCATCTGCGCCACTGATACACGCAAAGTGACATATCACTTTATTTGTTATAATTTTGATGGACTGTAAGCCATCCATCCATCCATCCATTTTCTTCCACTTATCCGTTGCCGGGTCGTGGGGGCAGTTGGAGCTGCCCAGGTCACATAGCACCGGCCCCCATGGCTCCTTCTGCAGGTGGTGGGTCCACGGAAGGACGGCCTCACGGTTCAAACCGGGCCTGTTGGTCTCTCCTAGGGGGCTACCAGTGTACGCAGACACTGGAGGCAATGTGGGTGAAGTGTCTTGCCAAGGACACAATGACAATGTGCACCTTCAGGAGGCGGGATTCGAACCCCTGACCTTCCGATCATGAGACGACCCGCTCTACCATCTGCGCCACTGTCGCCCCTCTGTAAGCCATAATCATCCAAATTATCACAAATAAAGGCTATAAATTCTCACTTTGCATGTAATTAGTCTATTGTATATTAGTTTCACAGTTGAGTTGAATAAGTTGAATAACAAAAGTGAATGCACTTTTTCATGATATTCTAATTATATGACGAGCACCTGTATTCTTTTTATGCTCCTTCAAAAGGAAGGGACGCTTGTCAATGGCTCCACCTCCACTTTAGAAACAAAAACCCTGGTGTTATATTAAACTATACAACAACTGCAGACATATAGTTTGGAATCATATTTGTGTTGGTTTTGAACATTCATAAATACCTATGTACTGTATGGGGTAAATTCCATTAATTTCCCTGATACCGAAAAGTACCGGAATCGGAATACGTTTATTGCCATTGTCAGTGATGGCACATTCACAATTTTTCGGCCAGACTGTAGATATTTAAAGAATATTTTTGTTATCACTTCCATTTAAATAATAACATAGGAATACATTTAGGGTTTGACAACTGTCTTGTAACACGCTAGTACTGTATGTGTACTTATGGCCATAAGTACACATTAGCAGCTTCAGTAGAGCAGACTTCAGATTTCCCACTCACTGCAACCAAAGCAAAACATCAGGATCATGACAGTCACACTTGTACAGATGTTACTGTACTGTTACTGTAAATACTGTATCTCTGCTGCTGTGGTACATTCAGGGCCACTCTGTAAAATGAACATTTGTACAAAATCATTTTCAAAACATCTTTTTGGACGGTTCTGCTGTTTGTACTTTTCACTCGGTGGTGGATTTCGAACTACTGATTTGGTTTTGTAAATACAAGAGTGAACAGACTGGTGTACACAGTGTTTAAAATAAAGATGGTCAGTATTCACGGCTTAACTACTGGCGTAATGGTGCATTTATTTGATTTTTAAATATAGATCTATTCTTCAACTAAGACAAGGAGCTGGACTAACAGTTGCTCATCTCATATTCAATTGCTATTTATTTCCAAGAAATCTAGGAGGTAATTATTACAGGCTTATGTGTGGATTCTACTGGCCTAATGAATTAATTGTTCCAAGTTAGTCCTGTCTTTGAAATGAGGAACTAAAGATCTATAATGACTATATTGTGAAAGTACTATTTCCCTCAGAAATTAAAAACAAAATTGAACCCGTAGTAAAACAAACAAAACAAAACAAAAACACATATTCTGTTCCCCCAAAATTCAAGTCAACAAGAATGTATTCTGTTTACTGTATATTATGAGGTACCTTGCAATTGCACCACTTGACTTCGAGAGGCGATATAACTATTTTATTTAGGCAATACACATGCAGCACACACAGTCCAGAATAGTTTTAATCTTAAATAACATACATTTTGCAGTGCATTTTGAGTAAAGGCCAATAAGTGCATTTTTTCACATTAGATCACTTCGCCTCACGCTCACCTTTGCTCTAACGAAGCCACGTAAAACAATATAACGATGCGTTGTTTTATAATGTAGGAGACTTCTGCAGAGGAGGTAGGAATTAGGAAAGGAGACGAGAGCCTCTGGAGCACGCGAACTGCTGCTGCTGCTGCTGCTGCTGCTGTATTCGGCTCGGGTCCTCTCAGGTAACATCCTTAACTTTCTCCTCTACTCTTCTCTTATGATGATCGCACCCACTTTAAACGGTAAATCCGATTACTTAAGCCTAATTCAGAGTCGTGTACAGTCCTGCAGTGTAGTTCCTCGTTTACAGGGTTTAGATTTCTCTTGTGACGCGAAATACCAAAAAAACTTTAAGCTCTTTCATGTGCAGATGAGAAGCGGCGGAAAGTTCCTGTTATGTTAGCGGCTAGCATGATCATGACCCGGTTAGCAGCTTTTTCTCCATTCAAACCCTGATTTTATGCTCAACAGAGTAATGCTGTTAGATTATATATAACCGATACGTGTCATCGTTTGGTTGTTTTATTGTAATTGAGCTTTTGTGTCCCAAGGAGAGTAAAAGTAAGTGATCCGCGCCGCTAGCCGCTGTACATTAAAGTGCAGTCTCGAGCTAACTGTATACAGTAGCTAAACACTTATGGCAGAAGTTACTATGTTCTCCAATTATACATAAGTGACAATCTTAAAGAGAAACCTCACATTTTGTATTGGGGTAACTGTGTTTTAACTTGCTCCCTTTGCGATAGACTTTGTTGAATGCTAAATACACACATACGGGTACTTCTGTATCCTCTAACTAAATCTCAGGGTTGAGAAATAGCCAAGGCGCCTTAGGCTGGGTTATATGTGAATGACAACATTGTTTGCACTTAGTACACCGTAACACGCTTTTACAATAGTCCACAGACAGACAAATGTACCCACCTCTTGAAGAGCAATACACTTTTAAGTTGTTCTTTGTGCCTTTTTTTTTCTTCGCCAAGTGGTGCCTAGTTAACCATAACAATGTGTCTCCTTGTGTAATGTATTCTCTATATTAGTAGTATTTGTTGAAATCGTAATGGAGGACAACCTATTTTTATGTTTGACCTTGGTGGCAAAGTGGAAGAATGTTCACCCTTTAGTCTAATCCAGACTGCTCTGTCTCAACTCATGATCAAGTAAAGAAATAATAAATAAGCTAAATACGAGTGGTACCTAATTCACTTATTTTCTATAATACTTCCAGAAGAAAAGTGGCTTTGCAATGTGTATGACTTACTATACATGGTAGCGACCTACAGTTTTTAGAAGAACTTTTTTAACTCTCCCACTCTGGCTGTTACAATCAATGCTATGGTTGAGCTGCTATGATAATGTTGCATATCATTGATACTATAGGGTTTATTGCTTTATGGCTGCGAAAGTTTGAGATAAACTTTTATAACCACAAAGCTCAAAGCCACAGTTCATTTGAGGTGTGTGGAAAGCTTGTTTCAATAATTGTTTGAAATACTAGAACTAATTGTTCTGTTACACATTCATTAAAAGACACCGTATATAGTTACCTTCTGAAGATGGCAATAATCCCAATTACTTGTGGTAATAGTAGTGGCATGGTGCAGTAGTAGAAGAAGTCAGTAGCAGCAATAGCGAGCCTCTCAGTGACAATGAGCACAGTGTGGGGCTTTTTCCCAGAAGAAGCAAAAAGAGTTAATGTGAACACAATTAAATTGACCGGCGCCAATTCGTACTAGTACAGACGTTATTATTTCCTCTTCCCTCAGGACGTGAATGACGTGAGCTGGAGATGCTTCTGCCTACGATGCTGTGACCCCTAACCTCACCCGTTTCCCGGCCTCTGATTGGTGGCAGCGGTGCTTTTGCCACCATGCAGCTGGCCTACCAGAAGCTCCCGGCGCAGCTCCGAGCCAACTCCAGGCTCAAGAAGCTGACGGCCATGCTGCTGACCGCCTACGCTGTGAAAAAGCTCTCTCCGCTCGTCTGGAGGCGGCTGCGGGTAAACGTTCGGATTCACTTCTGTCAATGTTTAATTTCTTAATAATAACAATATCTGTGGCATCCTCCAGGCAGCTGCAGGATGTAAACAGAAGGGCGGGACTAAACTCCCAGTGGGTGTGGTCAGCAGCCCCTCCAGCTCTGAGCTGACCAATGGGAGCAAAGCCAAGAAGAAGACGAGCAGGTGAGTGAACACGCTGGCATGTGGAATGATTTCTGACACTCTGGAACACAAAATCCAAGACTGAAGGTTACACATAAAACTCCTCCATTACTTCAAGGTGGATAAACGGAATGTTAGAGGAGCTCCAAATAATGCAAAAGGTAGAAAGTGGCGTTTGCTTGCATTACAAAATAATGAAGTTTAATATGGCTAAGCGTCCAAAGCTGAAATCTCTTGTGGTTTTGGCTGATGCAGCAGTCAATCATTGGCTACACTGGGATTCAATAATTCTCATTATTTAGTAATGAATTCATGGGAATCAATTAATTCAGGATTTTCACTGATTTGAACACGATAATGGTCTGTAGCAGGGTTCTCCAACCCTATACCCACGGGCTCCTAGGTGCCCTTTGGGGCATCCCCTGTAGCCCTTGAGACCCTTTCTTAAAAATAATAGTTCATTTTCTTGCAATCTGATTCTTAAAAATACAGTTATTTCTGTTCTTGTGACTCAGTATTTGTTTAGAACACACTCATTGTAGTGTCATGTTCCGCAGCGTCAACATGAACAGCTACTTGCTACCAGAAAATTCTCCGACGCGCTGTATGTTCGAAGGCATATGTCAATAGTAGGGGTGTTAAAATATCGATTCGCTGATATATCGCGATATTACGTCGCGCGATTCTCGTATCGATACAAAAAGCGCCCGTATCGATATTAACCATCTATTTTGGGGAAATATTCATTGCAGCATCTCTCTTTGGTCCTGCACTTTTACTCCCGCCCGCTAGATGGCAGCGCACCGCGCAGCCCGCTTGAGTAACACTAGAATTTAGTGAGAGTTAGAGAAACACAGGAAGAGTTTAGCATGGAAAGAATGAGCTATGAGACGCTACGGGGCTCTTTTAAAACTCTACATTTGGCTTTGGCTTTTACAGCAAAGACAGAGACCTGGATTATTACGAGAGCCACAGCTTTGTGCATATTGCTGAGTGCGTCGCCGCTGCGTTTGGAGAGGATTTATCTTCGTAGCATGGATTTATCTTCGTAGCATTTTATTACGGAATTAAACGAAGCCGAGGGGAAACTAATACAGGCTCATGTTAAACCTGTGTCTCGCCACTGCAGTACTACGACACAAGTTTAAAAAGAGCCTGCTGTATTTAGTTTCCCCTCTGCATCAGTTGTGTGCTACTGCTGCGCGTGATGCCCGTGTCATTATGTCCCTGATCTACGAGTGACACCCGTTGTGGAGTAGACACGATTTTAAATGCCCCGTCTGAGTTATTGTATATTTTAATGGATAAAACCCATAATAGTTACTGATCGCCAAGGACTCCCAACTATAGAAATACTAGAAAACGTGCATCCCCAGTAATTGGTTTCATTACTAGGTTTCCAAGAAATCTGTTTTCCGTTCAAAGGTACATAATCACCATAAACACCACAGTCACAAGCACATTAGTGAAAAGCATTTATATCATAAGATGGATAGATCAAATGTATTTGATACAAATCTAATGAAGGTGGACTAGTTTACTGAAGTTGTTTCCAAAGTAGTAAAAAATAATCGCAATAATCGTCTAATTCTTCAATATCAGGATATATCGTATCGTATCGTATCGTGACCCTTGTATCAGGATAGGTATCGTATTGCCTGAGACTAGGCGATACACACCCCTTAATAGGTTAAAAAATGGATCTTCCAGCCATATGTCCGTGCGAAAATGTACTTGAGCTTTATTTAAAAATTAATATAATCGATAAAAATGCAGTGAATCCAAAGTTAAAGGTCCATAAAAACACAAACAAACCTTCCCGCACAACGGTCAAAGACATTTGCTTCCTTCCGGTAGCGTCCCGAAGGAAGTACGAAGGCCCATTTAAACCTCCTGCAGGCGATAACAGACACCCTCTGGTGGTCGAAAGCAGCAAGAACAAATAAAAAGGTACATAAATTGCGACCCAAAATCTGGCTCTAACACTCCGGCCCCTAATTGTGTAAGGGCGGAACGTACTTAACAATTTAACCTTTAATAGAGCCAGATATCTTGCTTCATGCGTTATATTCCAGGCCGAGCCTCTTGTAAGAGACAAAGCTTAGTCACTGGTCTTTCTATTACACTTGTCTTAGTTTTCAATTTCACTGAGCGCACCAGTCCTTTTTTATCTAAGAATGTTTCCAGCACTCTACCAATTGGCCATGCTCCGCGAGGAGCTCCAGGATCGGCTATGAGTACGATGTCTCCGAGCAACAGGTTTCTCCTTTTATGATTCCACTTGTGTCGTTCTTGGAGCAGAGGTAGGTATTCCTTTATCCAGCGTTTCCAAAACAAGTCTGCGATATATTGCACTTGTTTCCATCGTCGTTTAATGTACAGATCTTGTTCATCAAACACTCCTGGAGGAAAGATTGGTTTTCCCTTCATCAATAATATATGATTTGGTGTCAAAGGCTCAAGGTCATTTGGATCCTCTGAGAGCTTTGTTATGGGTCGGCTATTCAAAATCGCCTCCGCCTCACAAAGCACTGTATGTAGTGCGTCATCGTCCAGAGTCTGTAGTTTTAAAACTGACCCAAGGACCTTTCTGACCATGCGAATGAGGCGCTCCCATACGCCACCATGATGCGAGGCTGCAGGGGTATTGAAACTCCAATGTATTCCCCTTTTTAGTAAGTCTGTTGCAGTCGATTGCTGTCCATAGCCAAAAGTGCTTCCTTCAGCTCTCTGGCAGCTCCAACAAAATTAGTCCCATTATCAGAGACAATGCGGGACACTTGGCCTCGTCTGCTGATAAACCTGCAAACTGCATTGATGCAGGCATCTGTGTCGAGAGACGGTGAAACCTCCAAATGGACAGCTCTGCTTGCGAGGCACGTAAAAATAACGCCATAGCGCTTACAACAGGTCCGACCTCTTTTAACTTCAATAGGGCCGAAATAGTCCACGCCGACATTTGTGAAGGGAGGCTGATCAGGTAAAACTCTCTCCGGAGGTAGATCTGACATTTTTTGATCGCAGAGTCTTCCATTGAAACGTCTGCACAAACAGCATTTAGAAATCATCTTTCTTATTGCCGAGTTTGCCTTTGTAATCCAGAATCTTTTTCTCAACATAGATAGCGTGTGATTTCTGCCGCAGTGGCCCAAATTTCTGTGAATATGCTGCAGTATCAGTGCTGAAATGGGCAGATCTTTAGACAAAATGATGGGATGCTTTGACTCCTCCGGCATATTTGCCTTACTTAACCGTCCGCCAACTCTCAGCAGTCCTTCGTCCAAAAGAGGATCTAGTTTGTAAATTTCACTACTCTTTGGGACAGGCTTTGCATTGGAGAGTGCTCTGATTTCTTCTCGAAATCGTTGATTCTGGCAATACCTTATGATAGCAACTTCAGCATGAGCCAATTCGTGCAGTGACAAATATGATGTCATGTCCTTGTTAGTCAATTTCTCCTTACTACTGGACTTTCCTGTATCTTGTGGTCCCATTAAAGTAGACTTTGTTCCTGCCCGGCGACTTTGCTTCATTACAAAATGGCAGAATCGTAGCACCCAGGCCACGGATACTTTGAGTTTATGCCAATCGGAGAAATGGGTGATTAGTCTGTCTGTAGGAGAAACAGGCTCTTTCGTAGCAGCGTTCACAACAACTTCTCTCCTGACCTCCGGGTCGTCCAGCCTAAGAACACTATCCCAAATATTTGCTGGCCATTCTTGCTTGTTCTTGGAGAGAAAGTTTGGCCCTTCAAGCCATCTTCCACCGTGTAGTAGGCCATCAACTTCAACCCCTTGATGCCAGATCAGCCGGATTCTCCTTTGTGTTTATGTAGCGCCACTGGGATATATCTGTAGTTTCTCTGATGGCTGAAATACGATTGGCCCCAAAGGTATGAAAACGTTTGTCCTCGTTGCGTATATACTTCAGGACAGACGTACTATCTGTCCAAAACATTGATGGACTTAGCTGTAGCTCTAACTCAGATTTCAGCATCTGGTCTACTCTGGTAGCAAGCACAGCAGCGGTTAGCTCCAATCGTGGAATTGTGATACTTTTTAGGGGGGGATCCTTGTGATTTTCCATTCTGATGTAACTGGCAACACCGTAGCCGTCTCTACTTGCATCTGAGAAATGATGTATTTGTACAAGTGTGGGTTGGCCGAAATCTTTAGGTTCTCTCAATCTTGAACGAGGACAGCTTTTTCAAATCAGCCAGCCATTTTGTCCAGAGCCCTTTAATGTCCTCGGGGACCTCATCATCCCAACCACATCTTCTCCGAGAGAGCTCTTGCAGTAACATCTTAGCAGGTAAAGTTACGGGTGCCAGGATTCCCAAGGGGTCATATATGGAGCTGATGACTGACAATACTCCTCTCCTTGTGCATGGACGCTCCTTCAATGCGAGGCGAAACTTAAAAGAGTCCGTCTCCACACACCACTCAAGCCCCAGTGCTCTCTCCATAGGGAGTTGATCTCGATCCAAATCCAGCGTTTCCCATTCCTTGGCTCTGTGCTCCCTTGTCACAGACTGCATTACCTTCCTGCTATTACTAACCCATTTTGTCAAAGTAAATCCTCCTTTCTTGCAAATATCTGTCAAGGCCTTGACCATGCAAACTGCCTCCTGTTCCGAAGACACGCTCTTCAGACAATCGTCCACGTACAAAATTGTACTTGATGGTGTCAATCACCGGCGTAGCAAACTGAGAAGCTCCGTCTTCAGCCATTTTCAGAAGAGCATAGCTAGCACAACTGGGCGATGACACTGCTCCGAACAGATGTACATTCATCCTATACTCCTCAATATCAAGACTGAAGTCCCCCTTTGGCCACCATAGAAAACGGAGATAGTCCTTGTCCTCATCAGCCACTCTTACTTGATAAAACATTGCTTCAATGTCTCCCATAAAGGCTATGGGTTCCTGGCGAAATCTAGTAAGAACTCCCAGTAAAGAACTGGTAAGATTGGGGCCTTGTAGCAAATTATGATTCAATGATGTTCCTTTATATTCTGCTCCGCCATCAAACACTACACGTAGCTTGCCCTTTTTTGAATGGCGTACTCCATGATGTGGCACATACCATACTGTTCCATTTTCTTTATACAGTTGACTCCGGGGTACTTTCTCGGCATAGCCCTTTTCGATTACATCAGTGAAGAAGTTGATATACTCTTTATGAAACTGTTTATCCTTCTGAAATTGTCGCTTAAGTCCATGGAGCCTTTGCTTGACAACACTGATGTTGTTTGGTAGAGAAGGCTGTCCATGCTTCCATGGCAATTTCACGCTGTAGTGGCCATTTCGGAATGTGACAGACTCTTCCATAATGTCTAAAAATGTTAGATCTTCCCTTGACATTGCCTTCTGATCCACAATTTGTTCACTGAAATCATAATTGAACTGAAGGTTAATCATTTCTTCAAGTTTGTTAACCGAGATATTGTTCACTGTGGCCACGGGAAGTCCCGTCTTGGAAAGGACTTTCTTATTTTCCTGGAGAGGTCCATTCACAACCCATCCTAAAAAGTGCTTATAGCGTACGGGCCATTTCCATAACTATTTATAACCTCCCAGGGTTCAAGCAGCTTGGGTGCATTCGTTCCAATTAACAAATCAATATTGGCATTTATATGAGGAATTTGTATTTGAGAAAGATGTGGCCACTGTTTTAGTTCCCTTTGTGTGATGATGTTCTCTCTGTTAGCAGGCATTTCGCTTTGCATAAAGACCTCGGGGAGTTCATAGAAGCGGTTTTCATTCAGTCCTGACACTTCTAGATCATGAAGAGCATAGGTAGAAACAACCTTCTGATGCCCCATGGTAGTTAGAAGGAAACTCGTTTTCCTTCCAGTAACATTCAGCTGTTGCATAAGACGCTCTGAGCAAAAGGTAGCGGTACTGCCAGGGTCGAGAAAGGCGTATGTCTGTAGAACCTTGTCTCCTTTGGTTTACTTGTACAGGTAGGACCGACAGACAGCAGTCGCTTTTTCCGGCCCCTGTATGGCCACATGTTTCGGTAGAAGGAGGGGCAATAGAGTTATCTTCGCCAGGCTGATTAATATCATTGCTGGGCCTCCTCCTTCGACTTACATGAAGCACGGTGGGATGTTTTCTCTCACAAACTTGACATCTCATACGCTCTTTGCAATCTTTACTCATATGCCCACTGCTCAGGCAACCAAAGCAAAGTCCCTTGTCCTTCAAATGATTAATCTTCTCTTCATGTGTCATTATCTTAAACCTTGAACAGTCTTCCAGCCTGTGATCGATACTGCCACATACGCACTGTCCTACAGATAGACCATGCCGTGAATAATTTGGTTCATTGGTTAAGGTCATGGCATTCGTGGCAAAACTGTTGCTTCTACCGTATGACGGCTTAGAAATTCCCTTCACATGCCCCCTTGCAATAGTTGTTGGTGAGGGGTCGTGTATGTCTCCAAATATGGGGTCCGACAGTATTTTGACTTGGCGTTCTACAAATATGACCAAATCCTTGAATCTGACCCGAAAATTGTGTTTTTCCAAAATGTCGTGAGCCTTTGTTCTCCACTGTTGTCTCATTTTAAATGGTAGTTTGGCAATGATGTTTTTCATATTAGTTGGAATATCCAACTCTTGCATATGCTGTAGTTCTTCCATTACGTTACAGCAACTTCTCAGAAACAATGAAAATGCCTGTAATGACTTAACATCTTCAGCACGAACATTTGGCCAAGCTAGTGCCCTTTCAATATAAGATGCAGCAATTTTATACTCCTTGCCGAAATTGTCACGCAGAAGCTCCTTTGCAAGACTGTATCCTCTTTCTGGAATCATATGCTGGCAGCTACGTATCAACTCTCTTGGTTGGCCGGTGGTAAACTGCTCCAGAAAATACAAGCAGTCTGCTTTATTTGCCTTAGACTCCACCCCATACTCGAATGCTCTAATAAAATGCAAATATTGCAATGGGTCCCCATCAAACACTGGAATTTCTCTGTTTGGTAGTGACATAGAGCGCTGTTGTTCAACCAGGGCTGCTGTTATTTCATTTTGCCGATGCATAATGGCATAAAAGTCAGGTGCTTGTGAAGGGGGCTTGGAGTGTTCATTATTTCCAACTTGTGAAGCGTTTGTTAGATGCAAATCCTGCATAGGATTAATAAAAGAATTTGGTCCAGATCCCGTATTCAAGTCCCTTTGTACTTTCATTTTTGTATCAGAGTTCATTCGGTGATCCATGTTTGCTGGTTCATTGATGTTCTGATGGCAGAGCGCTGGCACAAATGGTAGAACTTTAGGGTTGAGCGTTGATTGATTGACTGATGCATTTCCTCTGTTGTTGTTAGAATTTGAAATGACTGATTTACTGCCACATTCTGAACCAGCATGCAGAACGGCAATTTTGGCATTCGAAGCTTCAATTTCAGATTCCAAGTTCAGCATTTCCTTTTTTCTTTTCAGTTGTTCCTCTTGCATCTCCAACTCATGCCTTTTTTTCAAAACAGCCACACGTGCCAGGAGAGCAGCCCTATCATCTTCAGCTTTAATGCATTCCGAGGTAGTAGATTTGTTACTTTTGTTACTGGCTGTACTGCGTTTTGACCGTACACTGACGTTTGACACACTATCCTCTGGCTTCACGTCATCAACCGTAAACCCAACCAGCCCATCTTGTGTACCAGACCCTTCTTTTAACCATATTTTTACATCCGATATAAAGGCATCTTCGACCAGCATTTTAGCTTTAAACCACACATTATGTTTATCAACTTCTTCCACAGGTAACAGAGCTACATAAGATTCATTAGCATGATTTGCTTCGTCACACAGAAAACACATTTTCTCAAGATCACCCTTTACTTTAAATGAATCATTACGTTCCATTAGCACTTTAATGCTTTCCCTTAGGCGTTTTAATTTATTCAGTAAATCCTTCCTAATACCATGAAGTCTCTCTAACCTTTCGGTATATGCTTTGGGGGTTAATCTTATTTTTCTTTTGCTTGTAACCGATAACACATTGTTAGTTGGTATTTGGCAGTCATCCGCAGCGGTAAGAGCTCCTGCTCCGCTAATTGCCAGTTCATGATTATTCGATTGCATATTTATAGCTTATAGACGCTCGAACGCAATAGTCTACAAACAAAACAAACAAACAAAACCAAGTCCCGTAGAGCGAATCCGGAAGATGTGCAAAGTCAAATGTTATAAGACCAATGCATTGGATTTACGCAAAAATAAAAAACCGTGTGTACACACATTAAATGGCCATTGACAAGCTTGTAGCGCTACACATACCTCTGCACAGAACCGTTGGGCGCCTTTGGTTTAACATCCAATACACGACAGGTGAAACCGGGTGATGCCTCCGCGTGGTGTGGTCCCTCCGTGGCGTGGTCCCTCAGCGTGGTCCGTCCGAGTACTCCACGTACTTTCAGGGCTAATAAAACTAAGCTGATTCCAAGAACAGCTTCACTGAACAGAAGCTTCTGATCTTGACTCGCACAGGGGCGCCGTTCTTGTACCTTCTTCTTCTGTGAAACCGTGTTCTAGGTCTTCATGATGACGCGAGTCTTTGACTATAGTGTAGTGTCATGTTCCGCAGAGTCAACATGAACAGCTACTTGCTACCAGAAAAATTCTCCGACGCACTGTATGTTCGAAGGCATATGTCAATAGGTTAAAAAATGGATCTTCCAGCCATATGTCCGTGCGAAAATGTACTTGAGCTTTATTTAACAATTCATACAATCGATAAAAATGCAGTGAATCCAAAGTTAAAGGTCCATAAAAACACAAACAAACCTTCCCGCACAACGGTCAAAGACATTTGCTTCCTTCCGGTAGCAAGGCCCATTTAAACCTCCTGCAGGCGATAACCAGACACCCTCTGGTGGTCGAAAGCAGCAAGAACAAATAAAAAGGTACATAAATTGCGACCCAAAATCTGGCTCTAACACTCATTAATCCCTTAATTTATTCATTCATTCAAGACTTTATTAAGGACAGCAAAACCTGGTCCGTAGAGTTTCAATTTAAAAGAATAGTACTAATATGAATGAAATACAATGCATGTACTTGACTTTATCATACAAATAGGCCGGATCTCCAGTGCATCCACAGTTTAGATGTGAACCTTACAGAGCTCTTACTACAAGAGACCAGAGCTTGAATAATAGGATTGAAAAGTTCTGTGACTCTGCACATAAATGGATAAATAAAATGAATGTTAAATGAAGGATCTCATACTATAGTTTACAAGCAGTTCACTCAAGTGACTTGGGACCTACAGTAGGCAGGCTACTCTTTTTTTAAATTTATTTACTTATTTATTTATTTGAGCAGTAAGTCTGCTCAAAGGGAGTGGGCCGAAGTAAAAAGCTTATAAGCGCCCACTTCAAAGGCCCACCTCTTTTTATAACCTCGAGAGCAAAAGACCCTAAAAAGGGCTGTTTTTACATTGGCAAAGCGCATGCAGAACTTATAGACGAGCATATTTGCCTGCCGATTTAGCCAAGTTTGACATGTGTAACCCTCTACATGGATACAATAGATCAGTGGTTTAACTGGTTGACACATTTCTGGGTGTACCTCTGAGTCACAACTTGAGTTGGAGATCTCAAATAGCAAATATCAGATCAAAAATGGCCAAAGCCATTGCCCTATTAGGTAAATGTAGATTTTTACTCAATCAAAAAACTCTATACATCCTGTACTGTGCACTTGTTCTTCCTTACATGAACTATTGCACTGAGGTCTGGGGAAACACCTATAAGACCCAGCTGATGACTGTCTATAGACTTCAAAAAAGAGCCATTAGAATTGTGAACCATGTTGGTTTGAGGGACCATACAAATGCACTGTTCCTAAGATCGCACATTCTGAAACTCGAAGACTTCGTCAAATTTAAAACACTATTAATAGTATATAAAGCAAGAAATAATTTACTTCCTAGCCACATCCAAAACATGTTTGATAACAGAGATGGGAAATGCAATTTAAGAGGACCACTCAATCTAAAAGGTATAGTGCGTACCACCCTGAAAAAACAGACCATTACACGTAGTGGTGTGACCCTATGGAATGATCTAGATGACAATATAAAAAGTGCTAAAAGCCTAAACCATTTAAAAACTTAAAGTAAGTTTCTTTAAGATTTACGCTGATGGTTGACAACTGAATTTCCTTTTGAATTACTTCAATTGGAGATATGTCAAATTGTACAATTGAGAGAAAGTAACAGATATTGTTTATGTTGTCATTGATATTGCTGCTCAATATAATTAGAAATAAACTAGGGTAGGCGAGGTGTGGATCTGCTGGTCTGAGAGGTCCCCCCTCCCAGTCCAGCAGACTCATAAAAACTTGTGCAAACCTCAACAACATAGTCAACTAGTTAGGGCAGCTGGTTGTTGGTTGGGGCTAATGCCCTCTCTCAACTGGCCCACTCCACACCCCGGCTTTTTAATGCACCACTCTATATAGGGCAAAAATAAACAATAAACACTTGTACATAAAAAAATATATCATAGTGCAGGGCTCGAAATTAACTTTTTTTCTTGGTAGCGCTTATGCTCCTAATTCTGAAATTTAGGAGCACAGTAAAAAATGTAGGAGCGGAACCAAAAAAAACAGCGACGCTTTTAACAGGGATGAAGGGAATTTAAGCATATCACATGCCACTTCCAGCCTTCTGTTGCATTTTAGATGTATTATTTTAGCTGTTTGCAATGATTCACCAATCTACAAAACTCATTAGGCTAAATTTTAACATTATAAATGGGACACCAGATCGCCCCCAATCCCCGACTTGCTCCGCCCCTGCTTCACTGCACTTCATCGTCTCCTCTCTCTGCACCTACACTCTCCTCACTCTGTGCTGCGGAGAAAGCTCCATAGATCGCGCTACACGCGGCAAACTCCTTTGCCAGAACCTTAGAAGACGTGTTAAACATTGCGTTTGTGACTTTACGTTTTGTATTTTGCGATAGCGGCGATGAGTCGCTTTCAGCGCTGCACGAGGGCGAGCGGGTTGGATTGAAGTTTGCGCTGCTTCTCCGCCCGACATCGATTCGCGCGTCATTTTAGAGATAGTCCCAATGAGTTTATGAATGACATATATATTCCTCGTTTTCTCATAAAGAGACTGCAGTTGCGTAAATACATTGGCTTATTAAATGAAAGCGGGCAGATAAATGAGAGCGGTGCACAGGCACACGCAGAGAACACGGACGGGGCTGGTGGAGGTCGGCCCAGCGCGTGTGACCGGGAGGAATGACAGCGGTGCTGAGCCAAAAGAGAGAACAGATCGTACTGTTCAGACATGCTCTCAAACTATTTTAGAATAGAAAGTTTGCTGTTGCTGACAGGCAGCGTTTCTAAGGTAGCAGGAGAAGGTTTTCTTTTAAGGTGGACCGGAGCATTTGTTTGCAGTCGCAAACATGCGAGTGATTCTATTTTTAGATCGCAAAGGCATAATTTTGGGAGCATATGCGACCAAAATGGTCGCAATTTCGAGCCCTGATAGTGGCCATAGTAATGACGACTTATCAAGACCTTTGTGTTTAGCAAATAAGATTCCATTCCATTCCATGAATATTAAATATGCCTGTATAATATAAAAATATTATATTAGTGATATCCATGATGATAACGAGAATGTAATAAAAAATGATAATAATAATAATAATATTATTAAATATTTAAATGCATTGTTTTGGTTGATCATAATCCTTATTCTGATATGCAATTGCATAAATGTAAACAGGTGCATGCACACAGTTGTGTGTCAGTATGTGACTGGGTATGGAAAATTGAACACATTAATTTCTTATTCTCTTGTTACGTATGCAGCTGTTGACGGTGCATGCGCCTTGTTATGATTATTATGACGTTACTTAGTCAAACTGTTGTTCGACTAAGATGTTATTAATGTAAATAATTCCTGCCTATGGGAAATGTAAGCAACGGAGTACATACGTTCCAGTCACGTAATCTTATTTTCTTTTGATGTAAATGGCTTTTGAGGACACTTGTTTACTTAAGGAATAGACACATGTTCTTCTTTGTTGTGGATACTGTTCTCACGTATTACTGTAATGTAAATGTTTATTATGTCGAATGTGGGGTAGGCGCTCATGAGCTCTCTGCTTCAGCCTACTCCTTTTGAGCATCTGACTGTTTAAATGTGTATTTTGTAATTTGGAAAATGTAAGCTGCTCAAATAAACAAACAAACTGGTTTACAAGCCCTGGGATGACAAGCCATGACACAAGTACAATTTAGACTTGTAGAATATAATGCAAAATATTGTCTTTTCCACCAAAATGTTGTTGAATAAGCATTAAATAAGCCAGGAAAGCTGAAATCAGGATCAAAACAACCCGATGACAGTCATTTTAAAAGACTCGAGTATTGATTCTATACTTTTTCTGTACATAAAAAATTAAAAGAAACGTTTTCTGGGAAAGGCAGACCCACTGAAAATGGTTCCGCGACTCACCAGTTGAGAACCACTGCTCTAGATTGAAATGGCATGCTCTGACTCCACCATGTTTGTTGACAGCCGGTATGGACGTTTGTACAAGGTCATGGTCAATTGCTGGGTTTCAGGTCATATCACAGCGTTATATAATATTATATAGAGGTAAAGTTATTTTGTTTTTGAGGACATTTTTGGTCTTGTACAGAGAGATCATGGACCCAGTGACTGATATTAATGATAATTTTTGTAATTCATACATTTTCTTTTTAGATGAGACTTGTGAAAGTGTAATGCAGTTAATAGGAACAACTGGCTCCTGCCCCTCACTGGGTCCTGTGACATCATCACATTCTAGGACCTGCGATATACAGCAATATAGCAATTTAAAAGAAACTTGTCCAAAGTCAAATACTTAAACAATGTCAGAAATATGAAAATTTAGATAGACCTCAAAACGTCTAGCTCAGCTTGAATTAAAAGCCAATGCGAGGAAGTGTTGGTTTTAACAGTGACTTGAAATTCTGCTGTGACTTTCAGAGTGTGAAAATTACATTGTAAACTTTAAAAGTTTATGGTCAACAACAGCGGTCTCCTTTAGTATTTAGTCTGGACCTTAGGCAGTGTAAAAGCAACTGGTTTATAGAATCAAAATTAGATAAAACAATACAAACAAAAAGTACAAAGTAAACCAGATTGTCAATCTGCAGGGCCATATATCCAATGCACTGTAGTGTTGAAATACTTTTATGTGAATGATAACCTCCATTGGTTTATTCCTATAGAATGAGCACCCAATCCCAGAACACTGGACAGTCCTGAGCTCCACTTTGCCCTTGTGTGTCTTGTGAACATCTCCAGCTGCGAACCGTATTCAAACTTGTCTAATGCATCTGGTTTCAGATCGCCTGCTGTGAACCGTGATTTCTTCCTGCGTCTGTCTCGTCTGTTGAGGCTGCTGTTCCCTCGCCTGCTCTGCCCTGAGATCGGGTTGTTGGTGTTGCACTCCCTCACCCTGATGACCCGCACCTTCCTCTCCATCTACGTGGCTACACTGGACGGTACTTGGCTCCTCTGACCGAAAGCCTTTCATGAAACGCTCTCCGCTGGGGGCAGTCGCAGCGTTGTGCTTGGAGGAGTTGATATTGTCACAGCTGTAGCGTGTGTTGCTTTTAGTCGTAGATTTGGGGAACATCCTGTGGTTTTATTGTGAATGTGCAAATTGTCTGGATACGTGTTGGAGAAAACTATAGTAAAACAGGATTTTCATTGTTAAAGCAGGAAAGCCGCACTAAGATCCAGAATCTCTTTTTCAGGAGAGTCATGAAATCAGAGGAACTTGATTGATTGGATTTATTTGAGTGATTATTTACATTATTTACATGAACATAGTTGCAGAGTAGAAAATAAATAAATTAACAAAAACTCAAAAGGAGTAGGCCGAAGCAAGAAAGCTTATAAGTGCCTACCCCCATATTCAAAATTAATTTACATTCCGGCTACATTACAGTAATGTTGTAGCAAAATTCAACAGTGCAAGTTTCAGCATTAACCGTAAGATTGACAGCATTGATAATTAGAAGCTTTTACATTTTGCAAGATGGAAATCTGATGAGACTTGAAAGACAATTTACAAGTATGTAAGACGTAGAGCTAGCAACATGTGTAATGAAAAGCAACTACTACATTTTGCCAGAAGATACTCTAATGAGAGTTACAGGACAATCTACAAGGATGAAAGATGTAGAACCAAATATGAAAGTATGTAGTTACTGATTATTTATTATTATTTATTATAACAATTATTATGGTTATTATAATAATAATTATGGTTGTTATTATTGTTTATTTATTTTGTATATATATATATATATATATAAACATAGTTTTCCCCCCCAAAATACCATATGCAATCATTACTTATAAAAACTAGTCACCATTCTATTGTTTTACTCAAAATTATCATGTTTCTCATTGCTATCATACCCGCTTCCACTGTAATAATGTTGGTTAAGATTGTTCTGTCAGTGGTTTTTGATTGTTTTCCCTATTTGTGAGGTGCGTTAAGCCAAGGTATTATGTGGCAAGCTGGTAGAGGGCGGTAGCCCCCCAACCAACGAGCCCCCACCCTGCTGCCCTAACTAGTTGATATTGTGAACCGCTTTATAAACATATGCTGAGTGATGCTTTAAAAAGACAAGATTTATGAGCCTGTTGAGAGGGGGACCCTACAACAGGTCCACATCTCGCCTGCCCTAATTCTAGTTTATTTTGTAATGACCAGCGGAAGCAGGCCGTAACAGCATTTTTAATGCTTGTAATTTATGTCAAGTTCCTTTAATACAGATCAAATACACTTGGTTGATAGAGTAGGTGACAATTGATTATATCAGCAATGATGTGGTATTTCACAGGTTCATAGTAAAACAGATTATTTAAGGAGAGTGACTGAGAGACAAGGTCACATGTCTTCAGCATACTTCTCAAACACAGTTCTCTTATACTGTATTTTGAATTGCTGTAGACTAGCTGCACCTTTTAAGTCTTCATCTAAATTATTCCACAGATTGACTCCTCCGTGTAATACAATGACTTTTTAGGGTGGAACGGATACTTTGTACTTTCAGATTATGAGTTCCCCTTAGATCGTATCTTCCCTCTCGTTTACCAAACATTAATTGTATGTTATTAGGGAGCTGGTTAATTACAGCTCTATATATCTGTAACAGGGAAATGAGTTTTATGATGTCATCAAGTTTCATGGTGTTGGATTTTAAGAACAGTATATTTGTATGGTCCCTATACCCCACTTTGTGAACAATTCTGATGGCCTTCTTTTGAAGTCTATATAAAACCAACAAATGACTATTTTAGGTATTTCCCCAGACCTCTGAGCAGTAGTTTATGTACGGTTGGATTAAGGAACAATACAGGGTGAAGAGAGCCTTTTGATCCAGGAAATATCTACACTTGCCCATTATGGCCACATTTTATGCCACTTTACCACAAATATTGTTTATTTGTGGTCTCCAACTAACCTTATGATTGAAGATCACACCCAGAAATTTATATTCCTTGACATGTTCTATTTGAACATTATCAATATTGATTTGAATCTGAATATCACTATTCCGTTGTCAAAAAAACAAAAAACATTTTTGTTTTCAATAAGTTCAGCGATAGTTTATTTCTGTTGAACCATTCTTTGAGTTTGTATAATTCTGTTGTGACCTCTGATATGAGCAATTGTAGGTCTTTGCTGGAGCCTAGTATAGCTGTGTCATCAGCAAATAATATAAATTTTAGCTTTGTTGAGACTTCACACAAATCATTGAAGTATAGCAGAAACAATGTAGGTCCTAAAATTGACCCCTGGGGGACCCCGCATGTCATGTTCCTCCATCCTGATACATGTTCATCAATTTGTACATACTGTTGTCTTTCAGTCAAATATGACTTCAACCAGTTGTTAGCAATCCCTCTAATCCCATTATTATTTAATTTATTTAAGAGTATTTCATGATCTAGAACAGGGGTGCCCAAATTTTTTGTCTCTGCAAAAACTGCAAATAATAATAGTTACTTTGTTTTATTTTTCGGTAGCCTATACATTTGATTTTATATGCAAATAACATGCTACATTAAAACAAATGTTAACTATGGCAAAAGCCTAGGACCATACTGACAGTCACTGAGTAAGTTTTTCCAGAATCTTGGATAGTTAAGAAAGTATAGAGATCGGTCTATAATTTGTAAATTGATGATTATCCCCACTTTTATAAATTGGAACGACCTTGGCAATCTTCATGAGGTCAGGGAATTCACCAGTTAAAATGGATTGAAATTGTAATTGTTTTTGTGTTTATACTGGCAAGAGAAAGAGGAGCATCTGGTGGAAACTAAACTGGAGAACAGGCAAACTCCACACAACTTGGCGACGCATAAACAAGCAGCTACTTCCCTCTCCCTTGGTTCAGCGCCGTTGTTTGCCTTTTTCTGCAAACTGCATTTGTAGATTCTGTGGTCCACATTGTTTAAGTAGATGCTTTTGTGGGGTTCAGCTGATGGCACAATGGGGGCGTCACAGGAGACGCTACAGGAAACAAAGAAAGGACGAACGAGGAGGTATCCGGGCAAGACTCGCAGCTAAACCACACAAGCCTTCTATCCCCACTATTGTTCTGACTAATGTTCGTTCACTGGAGAATAAGACGGATTATATTCGTCTGCTATGCTCTTCCCAAAAGATGGTGGAAGACCGCTTTGGAGTGCATGGAGTGAATTGTGCCAAAATTAAGGCCCTAAAAGCATTAAATAGCATTAAATTAAACTCAAACAGGCATTAAATCAATTTGTGGAGGGAAAATAATGGCATGGCTCAACTATGATTACTGCATAAATTTGTTGAAAATCCTTAAGTTCATTAAGCTGCACTTTTGAAAGGAATTTCACAACATTTCTTTCTTTCTTTTGTTGTGTCCAATTAGTTTGTTTGAATATCACAATCATTCCTCTGTTTGATAAAATGTTTGCAAATCTTAAGAAATTAAACATGCACAGATTCGTTTGCGATTGTGGCATTAAAATAGTATTTGGGCGTTAGAAATGGCTGAATTTGAAGAGGATATTTTATGTTAATGTATGGTATTGTGTCGTATTGTGTCTCTTCAGGAGTGATAGTGAGGTGCATAGTGCAGAAGGATCCCCAGGCCTTCATGCTCCAGCTGGCCAAGTGGCTGCTGGTGGCCGTTCCTGCCACGTTCATCAACAGTGCCATCCGCTTCCTGGAGGGACAGCTGAGCCTGAGCTTCAGAAGCCGACTGGTCAGCCACGCCTACCAGCTCTACTTCACGAACCAGGTGCGAAACGTGACCTCACCGGGCAGAGGTAAAAGTTGACCGTGATCATTGTTTGTCAAGGACTGGCATTTTCTTGTGTCGTCTTACTGTCTGTATTCCATATTGTTTTGTTGGATACTTTTGTACATTTTTGCTGTGTTTTTGTGTGGTTCGGTGGGTTTTTTATTTTTATTTTTTTACCATAGAGAGTCCATACAAACTGCTAGCTTATGAGCTAAAGACATTTCACAAATTTCTTCTTCTGAAACAATGAAGAGGCACCAAGAGCCCTCACATCTGCAGCACAGTGGAGGCTTTACAAGAGGCGCTACAGGAAACAGAAAAGAGAGAAACGAGGAGGTATCCGGGCAAGACTCGCAGCTAAACCACAAGCCTTCTATT
Organism: Neogobius melanostomus; assembly: GCA_007210695.1. Taxonomy (NCBI): domain Eukaryota; kingdom Metazoa; phylum Chordata; class Actinopteri; order Gobiiformes; family Gobiidae; genus Neogobius; species Neogobius melanostomus. The sequence goes on along the minus strand of VHKM01000013.1, from coordinate 216,435 downwards.
GTTCTGGCTAATGTTCCTTCACTGGAGAATAAGATGAATTATATTCGTCTGCGATGCTCTTACTAGAAGATGGTGAAAGACACCACAAACCCAGGAGATGGGGCACCATATCATAGGAGAACTGAAGGCAGTACTCCAGAGTAGCCTGGGAATACCCATGCTGCTTTGCCCGCTCGAAACATTTTGAATTGCTCAGCAGCATGGAGACCAAGGCCAAAATCTTTGCATGGATTTGGGGACCAATCACAGAACGGGGAGGGACGGCAAGACGATGACGCACTGTTCGACAGACGAAAGCTTGTATTTTTTTTATGGATCCAACATCCAACATGACAGCAGCAGATGCAAAGCCATCTTTCGATCAAACAGTAGAGCGTGTTCTAAATAGTTTAGCTCGAAAGTTTATTTTAAAAGAAGAAGAGCATTTGGTTGTACAATCTTTTATCAATACCAAGACTTTTTTTTTTTCTTCCCTCCTCGTCAAATTTCTGTCGCTCAGGTACAATTCATACGATTGGCTATGGGCTACGTGCAGACGCATATGATAGACATTCGTAGTGCCCAATAAACGGCTATGGACAGTCGTAAACCACACCTCTCCTATTGGGTGTTTGGCTGGCGCTAACCAGGCTAACTCCAGTGTGCCCTACCTCCAAAAACATGCTGGTCAGGATGGCCCACGATGACGGGACGCTCAGTCGCAGCGACTTCGAACTAACCCAACACCTGAATGCTATTTCGTTGTACAATGACAAAATAAAGCATTTACTTACTTACTTATTCAGCCACATCTGTGTGACTTTTTCCAGGTAGGCAATTACAAGGACATTAACTTTAAAAATCTGAAAAACAATAGTTGTTTTCCAAGTAGTAAGTAGCTCTCTGTAGTTGTGGGCGGTCCTGCGAAGGAAACATGATACGCGCTACACTGGAACACACACAATGATGAAGGGAATACAATAAAGCCGGGAAAATTGTGTGCACCACTGGGTCACTGTGGACAAATAACACCATCTGTTGGAGCTTATGAAATAATTTAAAAGTACTCAGAGGTGGGAAGTAACAAGTACTTGTACTTCGTTACTGTACTTAAGTAAATTTTTCAGGTATCTGTACTTTACTTGAGTATTTATTTTCCTGACGACTTTTTACTTTTACTCCTTACTTTTGAAACGCAAGTATCTGTACTTTCTACTCCTTACATTTTCAAATGTCGTTACTTTTCTTTAGAATCACGCGCTGTTTTTTTCTTTTTCTTTCCCCCGAGCGCACCCGTCTCGTTAGCGCGCGTGCCAGAGCGCAGATTTGTTTTTTGTCTTTTTGGTTTCGGTTTATAAACAGACGGCATCTCCGCACACCGGGGGCAGCTGCTGAAGTAAACGCGCTGCTGTCAGAGCATGGACGCGTATAGAGCAAAGGAACCAGCGTCACCAGTGCGGAGGTGAGAGAGATGGACATGAGCGCGCACGTGCAGCCGTGGTGCAGGGACAGACAGCATGAACATAGCCTAATATGACCCGTTTGACCGCAGTCCTGCTGTGATTTTAGTTGAGATCAGCTGCACAGGTCCAAACTGTTCTAAACTCCAAACCTCAGAAATAGAGACTTAATCTGCCTTTGGTCTCTGCTGTGAATATGAATCAAAGGGAGTTTCAGAAATACAGGCCATTGGCTGATATAAGCGATTTTGGGGCGTTTTGTTTGTTTTACTATATTAATTTAATCTTTATACAGGTTTGTCCTTTGAGACATAGTTTGAGATGATATGATGTCTAATTAGTCAGAGAGACCTGTTTCAAACACATCAACCATATGGGCTCATAGGCTGCAGTTACATCGGCATCTTTTACTCTTTTTTGTAAAAATAATTAAATAAATGTTTTGAAAGCATAAAGAAAAAGACAGGAAAAAAACAACAACAAATGTTCGTACAGTGCAGCATTTGTTGTTTGTTCTCACATATAGCTTCAACCAGCACATATGAACAAGCTTAAATTGAGTAAAACAGAGCCTGAATAAGAGCCGTAAAGCCAACTGGATAATGTTTTTAATCACGTTTCATCGTCGACTGTTTTTACTTCGTACATTAGTACATTTTTGATGAAGTACTTTTGTACTTTTACTTAAGTAAACTAGTTGCAGCTGTACTTTTACTTTGCCTGAGTCATTTTTTACCGGAGTATCTGTACTTTTACTTAAGTACGGAAATTGAGTACTTTCGAACCTCTGAAAGTACTAAGCCGACAGGATGGCTGATTTTTCTTCTCATCTCTTCCTAGACGTATTACCGCGTGTCTAACATGGATGGGCGCCTGTCGAACCCAGACCAGTCTCTGACAGAGGACATAGTGATGTTCTCCGCCTCCATCGCTCACCTGTATTCTAACCTGACCAAACCCATCCTGGATGTGGTGGTCACCTGCTACACCCTGCTGCGCACCGCCGACTCCAAAGGTACAATAGGGAAACTCTCTTAGTGTAATTCAGACAGGGACTTTTCACATTTGATGGTTTTTGAGTTAAAAATTAACCCGAATGAACCTCTTACCCCCATTTTCTTTTGCCACTTTTTGAAGCATTTTTGTCATATTTTCATCTTTTTTATCGCTTTTTTGTCATGATTTCGTAGATTTTTTGTTGTGCTTTTTATATCACGTTTTTCTGGCTTTTATGTTGCTTTTTCATCCACTCTTTAGTCATGTTTTGTTGCTATTTTACTGTGTTATTGTTGTTTTTCCGGCAGTTTTTTGCTGCTCTGTTGCCGCTTTTTGTTGCGTTTTCATCCTTGTTTTTGTTGCTATTGTGACGCTTTTTTCCAAGAAGCTTTTAGATTTGGGTAATAATAAAACTGGAGAAAATATGCTCGGTTCAGGTGGGGGTTGAGAGGTTAACCTTCCAAACTAACCTCTTGCTTCACTGTAGGGGCGAACACCACGTGGCCATGTGTCATCGCTGGCTTGTCGGTGGCGCTCACGGCCAAAGTGCTGCGCTCCTGCTCTCCTCGCTTCGGTAAACTGGTGGCAGAGGAGGCCAAGCGGAAAGGAGACCTCAGGTACATGCACTCGCGCATCATTGCCAACTCCGAGGAGATCGCATTCTACGGCGGACACAAGGTGAGGCCTCATGTCATAGTAAACAGACTTTTGGAAACTCTTAGCCATGTTATAATGAGATACTCTTGTTATAAAACATAGTGGTGCATGGCGGTGCGCCACAAAGTATGAAAGTAATGGAAGAGCTTCAATGCGTTCTGGTTCGGCTCCCAAATATCCAGAAATTAAAATTGAAGCCTTGGAATGCGCAAGGAATGCTCCCAAGAGTTATGATAGCTGCTTCACTCACTCGGGCGCATTACATACGTCACGACCAAACGCTAGTGAAAATCAGATCCAATCGTTTCAAAGGAGTTCACCCTCCCTGGTAAAACCAGGCTAGGTCAAGGGACTGAAACTATTTTTTTTTCATGATCATAGCTTTAAGCCTCTGCTGACTACGCTGCCCCATGCACACACACACACACTGACCTGGGCTTGTTCATAACAGCACACTCTCCTATTCTGTGCCATTTTCGCCCCAAAAAAACAAAATACATTTGTGAAAAATATATATGTATCTTGGGTCTGTGTATGATTCGTTCAATCATTTTTCAAATTGAAATCAAAACGAAATTACCTAGAAAGGTCTGCTATGAGCATTTTTCGTTTTATGTAATGAAACAAAATCACTCTAAATGGCTTTAATTTTGAGTTTTCAATCTGATACTAAAATAGAAAAACAACGTTTGAAAGTCAAGGCTCAGAGCGTCAGTATGTCATCAATTATCTTTAATCGTCTGCAACAACGGAAGTTCTCTGTACGGGCCATATTATTGTCCGGCTGCAACACTGACGGCATCGATGAAACTGGCCATTCTACTCAAGGAGGAGATTTCTATAAACGCTGTAATATCTGTATGGACAGATAAGCAGCATTTTTCTTCCTTCAAGCTGCGGGTATAGCTTCTTCATGGCCGCGTGCAGGGTCACGTGACCCGGCATCAGCTGGAGCCGCTGCAATGAGCAGGGCACTATAGTATACACTTTGAGTTTAGTCTGTTTGCATGGGTTTGGTTTATTATAATTTTATAGCACATCCCAGTTTCCACCTTAACCTAGTTACGTGACTGTGCAAAACCTCGGTGATGCGCATTCAGCACGGCGCGGAGGGGGTGGAAGAGAGACCTCAACCTGGAGAAAGGTGCGGTTAGAAGCAGCAGGTCAGGGCGGCAGGGACGCTGGTTGGAGGCGCAGCAGACGGACACATGGACCGGGGAAGGTGCGGGCCAGAGCAGCGCCGTGGACAAGGTGCTTGTGACCCAGACACAGTGGCCACGTTACGCCTTTTTGACACGTTTTGACATAGATTTCATTGAAGAGCGGCCACTATGAGCTGTGTGTAACGTGCGCCAGGGGCAACGCACAAGACGCATTCCTCAAACTAGAACCAATCCTATTTTTCCACGCGCGTGTTAAGCGTCGTGCCAGTGTGTTTGGCCTCATCACAAGCACCTTTCCGCGGCCGCTCGCTCCTGTCCCGTGGCTACCCGCCGTTTCATCCACGCCCTCATGTTCCACTGCGCTGCTCAGGCCCGCACCTTCCCCTATACTCCCGGTCCATGTGTCCAAATGATTGAACGAATCATACATGGACCATCTTGGGGCCTTGTTTTTTATCAACTGGATAAAGAATCTGGTGCATGCACGATACGATGACTAACCAGTTCATTTGACTTTAAACCATATTTTGATGCTCGCTTTGTCTGTGCCTCACATTTCTACAACAAATATAGATGAACGTTAAAACCAGCCGGCCTGTTATATTACGAATGGTTCAAAGTCAAAATGTTATTGACTAGACCGGCACTTTGAGGATGAAATGCGATAGGCAATCTCTACAGTGCAAATAATGGCAACCGCATCCATGTGGCGCATCAGGATTGTCAACAACTCATCGCACTCACGCCCTGTGTACGGCATGTCACGTCTTTCATGAGAATACATTTGAAGTTGGTATTTGGCTGTTTATTGGAAAATGCTGTTGTTATTTCAATGTCATTTCACCACTTGTCACTGGTAAAATCCATTATTGATATAAACATATACAGGTGAAACTCAGAAAATTAGAATATTGTGAAAAAGTTCATTTATTTCTGTAATTCAGTTTAAAATGTGACACTAATATATGATATAGACTCATGGCATGCAAAGTGACATATGTCAAGCCTTTGTTTTAATTTTGAAAAACAAAACAAAATGACACGTCAGCAGTGTTTGTTTGGTCGGACAGTGCATGTTAATGAACATACATGGGTCTCATGCATGTAAACAAGCCACACCGGATTGTAGCCTTGGGTTAATTTCCATCCGTCGTCCCCCATGCGCACACTCTCAAACACACTCTCATTCATCCTGGCCTATTGTACATGTTTTTAGTGGTAGGGGAAACCGGAGTACCCGGAGGAAACCTACAGACACGAGGAGAACATGCAAACTCCACACAGAAAGGCCCCGTCCCTGGTGGGAATCAAACCCGGACCTTCTAGCTGTGAAGCACGAGCGCTGTACTACCGTGCCGCATTAAGGCAGTAATTCAAGTAAAAGGCCCAGACCAAGTACTAAGTACATATGAGCGCATGATTATAGTTTTCAGAGGGCCCACATTTCTTTGTTTAGAATAATTTTTTCATTGATTTCAAGTAATATTCTAATTTTCAGAAATTTTAATTTTGGGGTTTTTACAAGCTGTAAGCCAACATTTTCCAAATTAAAACATATATTAGTTTCACATTTTAAACTGAATTACAGAAATAAATGAACTTTTTCACGATATTCTAATTTTCTGAGTTTCACCTGTAAACAACTTTATTGATACAGATCCATCATAAACGGTTCACTTTGGCTCTGGAGAGTGGAGCCAAGGTCCACAGTGACATGTAACCTGTGCTCACCGAGGGTAAAGTCAGGTAGAAGTTGCATATTAACTAAATTCTGTGTAGCGTGTAATTGCCTTGTAATTAAAGGCTGTAATGTCCCAACAACTCTGAGCTTTGAGTAAAGTGTGGTTTTGCTGCAGGATTGTTCATCACAATCAAATCAAAATAGCAAATCTAATCCTAATCCTTGCTGTACAAGTCCCAGAAAATGACTTCCTTATATCGTCACTATACAAGAGATGGGTTTGTAGATAGGTGTGTTTGCTCAGTACATGGAGCCCCTTTGTCTTTGAAGTTTGTAGAAGTACGAGTAATCAGAAACTCACTCTACTTTACTATGCAAATATTGGGTTTGTTTGTTTTTATAAATGCAGACAAGCCTCCGGAGCAGTGCCATGTCACTGTTCTGCGGTGGTTTCTGGACTTTGTGTACAAGGCTTTGCTCAGACTGCTGTGTAAAGTGAACCCTAATCCATTTTGATTGTTGCCTATAAGTCACTTGGATCTGGTCTTTCGTGACAATGTAACCACAAAAACCTTTCTAGATCTGATTCAAACAATGCGGTGGCTCCAAATGCACACTAATCTTTTAACAATGTCCTCTCTTCAGTTGTACAGTGAGAACCAGATGTCTGTGTAAGCTCTCAGTCATACAGGAGTTGTCCATCTTCAATAAAGGAACTTGAGTCATCCTCTGTACTCAGTAGTTGAAGTTTCGAACGTTTTGCCTCTCATCCAGAAGGCTTCATCAGCGGACTAATGTTCCACTCAGCCCGTAATTACCTGCCTATTGTTCTTTTGTTGGCTGAGGCGCCGTCTCCTTGGGCTGGCAGATAATTGGCAGTGATCATCTATGAATAGGACAGGACTGACCGATACTGGGGTGAGCAGGTCGTTAGAGACGCTCTACTTCAAAGGTGTACTTCGACGAGTTTCTCTCATAAACATAGTTAGCCATAGCCTGAAATGCTACGACAGACAAACTTTGACCCATACAGCCCAGGCTCGTGCAGGCTCGTTAATTTTACAATCACCACGTCTTGCAATGTAACATCTAAAAATCGTATAAGACAAAAGGATATCTTGCTGTGTACACTCAGCTTTAGACCCGAAACAGAACTATCGCTCACCTGGCTCTGTGAGTAGCGTTTCGCTGCTCTTCTTTCCTTCGATGCTGCTGATGTGGAGGCTCTTGTAAATGTATGATTGTCTGGCTGTCGTTATATTTCCCTTGGCATTTATACAGTCTACCACAGCTTTAGACCACCTTTCTTGCAAAAATAAACGCGTCTTCATGAACGCACAAACAGTGTGCTTCTGTTATTATTGTTGCTCCTGACGCAAGTCCTCTGCGCCCACTGGCCGCTGCAGGAGCTCAATGATGACGCAATGTCACCAAAAACGGGCTAAAAGTTGAATAAAGTAACATTTAGCCCAATATTTTAAGCAAAATAATGTAATTGTATTTTGATTTAATGTTTTTCTCCAATATATCGATACAAATCGATCATTATTAATTAAAAGCGATGTACATCGATGTGTGGTCAGGATCGATGCAAACTGGCCGAGCGCCGATCGATGTAGTGGATGGAAGACATAACATATCGATACATTGATTAAATAGATGAATCGTTACACCCCTAAAGCCTTGTCGTTTGGCTGCCGACTACTTCCTAATCTCCACCAGGCGATCATTAGCTTGTGTTTGAGTGTAACATTTGTAACATTTGGATGCTGCAGGTGGAGATGTCTCAGCTGCAGAGGAGCTACGCATCGCTCTCCTCTCAGATCCACCAGATCCTGCTGAAGAGACTGTGGTACGTGATGCTGGAGCAGTTCCTCATGAAGTACGTGTGGAGCGCCTCGGGACTCGTCATGGTGGCCGTTCCCATCATCTCTGCCACCGGATACCGCGAGAACGGTACTGTCGTGCTACTCCTGCAAATACTGCACATGTATTTAGTATTACAGTACTTCAGTAATGAAGGGGAGACCGCAGTGAAAAATAAAGCTTCTTCAGGTTGGGCTTGATGCAAAAAATCAATAAATAATGAAAAGAATTGAACTGTGACAATGTATTGTTTTGTGATGTACTGCGATAAGTTTTGCATGTATAGTTTGGAAACTGATACTCCTATTCTTTAATGGCATTGTGCATCTTAGTGACGCTGCAGAGCTCAACTGCTTTCATTGTCAGTAAGGCAAGGCAAGTTTATTTGTAGAGCACAATTCATACACAAGGCAATTCAAAGTGCTTCACAGTTGCAGAAAATTACAAGAAAACAGATAAAATCAATCAATAAAACATCAACATAAAGTTAATCAATGATAGTAAAAGGCAAGAGTGCAGATAAAATACTTTCAGTTTTCATATGCACGGGTAAAAAGAGCTGTTTTCAGCCTGGATTTGAACATTGTCAGAGTTGAGGCCTGTCTCACATCCTCATGAAGACTGTTCCAGATTTTAGCTGCATGAAACTGAAATGCAGCCTCACAGTGTTTATTATTGACTCTGGGAACCACCAGGAGACCCCTCCCTGAAGTTCTCAGGGCCCGAGATGGTTCATACGGCTCTAACATGTCAGAGATGACTTTGGTGCTAAACCATGAAAAGACTTGTACACAAGCAGAGCTGTTTTAAATTCTATTCTCTGAGTGACAGGAAGCCAGTGCAGAGACCGGAGCACTGGACTAATGTGGTCGTATTTCCTGGTTCTTGTCAGGACTCGAGCAGCAGCGTTCTGGATGTTCTGCAGCGTCTAACAGCTCGTTTAGAAAGGCCAGTGAGCAGGCCGTTACAGTAGTCTAACCTGCTGGAGACAAATGCATGGATGAGTCTCTCTAAGTCTGGTTTTGACACTATTCCTCTGATCTTAGCAATGTTTTTCAGATGTAAAAAGCTGATGATGTTATTGCTTTGATGTGGCTGTTTAAGTTCAGGTCTGAGTCCAGATTACTCCTAGATTTCTAACCTGATTTTTTGGTTTTAGAGCGAGAGACTCAAGGTGACTGATAACACTTTGTCTTGTGTCTGTGGGCCAAAGACAATGGCAATTTATCAGGAATTGTTCGCCCCTGCTGTTGCACCCTCAAAGTATTACAAAACATGTGTTGTACTTGTATATAACTTCTATTGTAATGATCCAGCCTTTCAAATGCACTTTATTATTGTTCGAACAGGATGACTAAAGCCTCAAAAACAGACAACAGTGTGACCACGTAAAACACAGTATTCCTAAACAAAAGCAAGTGTCTGCCCGTCTCCGCTTGGCTGTACAGTGTGATAAAGTGTGTTACTGTGTGTCCTTTTGCGTGCAGACTCTGAGGAGGTGAAGCAGGCCGCCATCTTGATGAAGGAGGGGGAGCTGGTGAGCGAGAGGACTCAGGCCTTCACCATCGCCAGGAACCTCCTGAACTCAGCGGCCGACGCAGTGGAGAGGATCATGAGCTCGTACAAGGAGGCAGACTGGCACATTTATTCTGTTAGCTAACTTAATTCAAAACTTTATTTGACCTCTGTTTTCAATTTACATCCAATTGAAATACGTAATACTCTTTAGAATCTGTGAAAGACTGTGTTTCTCAGCACTCTCTTGACCACTTGTCTTTTATAATGAAGCTATAGGCCAAACAATGAACAGGGTAAAAATAGTTAGTAATGGTTCGGAGTGCGTGTGCAGGTGACGGAGTTGGCTGGTTACACCTCCCGGGTGTCGGAGATGCTGGACGTGTTTGAAGACGTTAAAAGCGGCGTCTACAGAAGATCGTCGGACAGAGAGGCGGAGGAGGAGAGGGAGAAGAGAGTGGACGAGAGCAGCCCGTGGTCGTGCAGCACGGACAGAGGGTCTGCGGCCCGCTGCTCATCAGAGGTACGAGTTTTAATGCGGTACTGCGGCGGGTTCAGAAATTATTTACAGTTCTCTTGCATTAGTATCTTAACCAATGTTTGACGCTGGAGTCGGTCTCAGCTGACGTTTGGTAAAGTATTGTGTAAAAATAATCAACTGTTATCATTGCTCCTTATTGTGTAGGTCAGGTGTACAGCGTAGAGAAGGGCATTCGCTGTGTGAACCTCCCCATCATCACGCCCACAGGAGACGTGGTGGTGTCCAGCCTCAATATACAGGTACCTAACTTTTGGTTGTAATTCTCCTACTTTAAAGGTGCAATTGTAACTTTTTATGTAGGAAAAAAAAGTTGATATTTGTGCGTATTTGACCTTGTTGTGACCCAGGGGCTGTATGAGTGGTCAGCATGGCGCCATAACTTTCCATCACAGTGGTCTCTAGGACGCTCCTACCAGAAAACCTACAAAACCATTGATCCTGGAGCGTCCTAGAGACCACTGTGGTGGAAAGTTTAGGTGCCATGCTGACCACCCATACAGCCGATCGGTCACAATAAGGTCAAATACGCACTAATTTGAAATATTTTTAATGCACCTTTACATCAACTTTAGCCTTGTTTTGTCTTTGAACTTGAACATATGTTTTGATAGTGTTTCACTAAAGTATCACAGTAATATCATCTTAATATTCAAGGCAGTTATAGAATATTGCAGCCTTTTTTAAGCACATTCCGATGGACAATGCAAAGTAGATTGGTCCATAATGTTGGCCTGTGTGCACTGTGCAGATGTGACCACAAGGCGTCACTGTTGCACTGTGATTCAGGGTCCAGTTCAGAACGTTAGGATGAAGTGAATCTCAATACCATTTTTTAAATAAGATTTATGTAAAATAGTCATGCTATTCATATGTACTTTAAAAGAGGGGTTCCCAAACTTTTCAGGCCGCGGCCCCCAAAATCACTCAATGATCTTTTTCCTTGCGTTATTGGCGCGTTGTCACTTTCCCCCCACATTTTCATTGCTTTTTGTCACTTTTTTGTTGCTCTACTGTGGCTTTTTTGTCACATTTTTGTCGTTGTTTTGATGCATTTTCATCCTCGTTTTTGTCTTATTTTTGTTGCTATTTTGACACTTTATTTTTTTTCCAAACCGAGACTTAAGCCAAACTGAAGAAACTGTGCTTGGGTCAGGTGGGGGTTATGAGGTTAAAATCTGGTTTAGAGACGTTAGTTTGGATACTGTATTTTGATATTTGTCTTCATTTCACTAAAATGTTCTGTTTTCAATCAATAATGCATCAAATTAAGTGTCAGAAATAAAAAAAAATATCGTCTCCAAATCATTGTACGACCCCACTTCATTGTCCCGCAACCCCAACTTTGGGAACCACAGCTTTAGACCACTCAGGTTTTTTGTTTGCCCCTCTTTTACCCAATTTCTTTTAACAAAATGTTTTCTTATTTTTGCCGCAATTTCTCCCAAATTATTTCCCATTTTTCACACATTTCTTGACAATAGAGATGAACCCGATATTGTAAATTTGCAGATCTTAAAGTATTGCACACCATTAAAGAATGTGTTTGATGCGATGACTGAATGACTGATGTTGAAGTAGGGATGGGACGATAACCGGTTTCAAGGTATACCACGGTATCAAAATGCTACGGTATCACTACCGTGAGGATTCCCTGTCTGACGGTATTAAAAATGCATGTTTTATATGCCATTTTTGCCCCAAAAAAGTTGCGCTCCGTGCAAACCCCCGCTCTCCCCTTCTGCTCCGCTGCTCCTCACCTGAACCCGCGGCGCAGTCCTCTCCCTCTCTCTCTCTCTCTCGGCCGTCACCCTGTTGAACACGGCCCGTAGCAGCAGAGTAAAAAGTCACTCTCCTCCGTGAACATGAACACTGCCTCTGAGATTAAGCTTTGTTTGGATCTATTGCGTTAAAAGCTACCAAGTGCGGCTGAGAAGCAGCTGTTTAGCGCTTTAGCTCTGTAGTTCGCGTTACGCTAACCTGTTAGCTTTGTGGTTTGGACTGTTCATCATCCGTGTCTGATCATCACGCTGTCTGATGAATGACAGCGTGTAGACACGCTCTAGACAACACTGTTTTACGTGTTATTTTTCAGAAGACGCTCAGCCTTCCTTTGCTAAATGCTCATCAAAGACGCACTGTTTTTCATTTAGCTCCAAACTCCACTCGCTGTCACACGCCGCCAGGGCTATTACTACTAGCTACTATGTGATGTAAACAAACCTACGTGCTACTCCACTAAATTCTCCCCAAACAATAATCTGATGCATCGCATAGGCAGATAACATGATTATTCTTTACCCTCTAGGCGTCACTGCAGGATAAGGGTTAGACATAGGTCGAACCTTTACCCGATGCAGTTTGCTAGTCGGTCAATTATTAGACACGCACAAGTTTGTTGACCGCTTGATGCGACACTTTTTGTATACTATTAGGATTATTTTTTTAAATATGAAATTGAATGCGCAGACTACTTTAGTAAGCAATCAAGCAGCAAATTATAATGGCAAGCCTGCCTTTGGACGTTTTTGGGAAGACATCGAACAAGCAGTGATTAGAGCATCAGCGAACATGCTCCGTCTGTGACTAAAGTGATTAAGGTAAAAATATCCCTTTGTTTAAAGTGTTATTTTGGATAATAAGTCATAATAGTACACTTTATTGATCCTTAGCAACATGTCAAGTCATAACCAATTACAAATGTACCATAAACAAACCCTGTTTGTTAAATGCGAACCCTGTTTTACTTTTTAAATATAAAACACGCAATTTCACAGTATACCGTGATATCGCGGTATTTTTGTCAAGGTTATCATACCGTGGAAATCTCATACCGTCCCATCCCTATGTTGAAGTGAAGTTGAATATGTGTCCAATATCTGTGAGAGTCTTTTTCCGGAATAAAGCTGCATTAAAACTCCCATCATTCCATAATTATGTAAGGAAATTCTCCTCTCCGTTTCCCCTCATTCTTTCCATGTTTCTGTGGCGGTCCGGGGTCCAAGGTCACATGGGTGCCCGCATCTCATTAAACGACCCGAACGCCGCGTGTGTTCCGTTCAAAGCGGCGATTATGTTCCCATTTAACTCACTGTCGAAGAATTAGCGGCTCGAACTGAAGCCTCTCTGTGGCTTACTGTGCGACCCCGGGCCCCGCTGCCCCCATGATTGGGCCGTTCTGTCCCATCGCAGTCGACCCCTGACCTCTTTGCTCTTCCGATTGGTCCGTTCTAGCCTCTGTCTGATCTGATAAAACTTTTGTTAACTTGGATCTGGATGGAAGTGAAATTCCTCCGACGATGACCTTATACAACATAGAAACATTCTGGACATCTACAACTAGAACATGTGAGATGTTTCTGAGACTTTGAAAGAAAATCACTGCAATGTATTCATTTCTTCATGGTTTTGTTGGCGCCACAAACAAAGCAATGCGGTTTATTCTATTTGTTGTAAAGAAGAGAACTGCAAAGTACATTATATTGAAGAAACGGCAACAGAAGAGGCTTTATCAACACTGCAGGGAAAGCACAAGTGGGCCTCAGTCAGCTGTTCAGCACCAGCTCAAAGCCACCAACCACTCCTTTGAGGACAGAGAGGTCAACATTTTAGCGAAAGAAGAACGTTGGTTTGAAAGAGGAGTCAAAGAAGCAATTATTGTGAAGAAATCAAATCCCTCCATGAACAGGAATGGTGGACTTACATTTCACCTTTCTCAGCTGTACAACAGCCTACTGCGCTCCAGGCCTGGAGAGCTCTGCCATGCTAATGCTAATGCTAATGAGGCCGAAACTCAGCCTAGGACAGATCCAAAGGCAGATTAGCAGTGATCAGCTGAGAGTAGGGCCGTTCAGGCTGAAACTCAGGTGTGAGTTAGGTCGTTAGGACTTAGAATTACAAAGACTCATAACTACAAAGATGTTTACCTACAGGCAAGAGTATCTGTTAATAAAGGGGAGGGACTGAGCCAAGCTAAACTCCTCCCTGTAATGTTTATCTAGTCTCCAAGCTGAGCTGAAACTTTAGTGTCGCTGACGAAACCTTTTGGATGAAGAGGGCGAAACGTTCGACACTTCAACTACAGAGTACAGAAGATGACTCAAGAACCTTCATTGAAGAGGGACAGCTCCTGTATGACTGAGAGCCTACACAGACATTAGAAAAAAATATATGTCTGCACTGTTTTTCTGAGAGACGTCCCATAGTTCATTGATTCAGTGATACTTCAGTGACAGTTCAATTGTTCTCAATCTTTTTTAGTATATATATAATCTTGTGCACCCCCTTTGGCTTTTCTCTCAAACTTTCAGCGCCCCTGCAAGTGTGCTACCAATAATCTAAAAGTGAACTAAAATATAATTGATGCTTAGAATCCCGTTGTGGATTCCCAAATAAATACTATAATTAGTGTAAGCTGGCAGTCCATTGTACCAGAGGTTTTCAAAGTTGTCGACTGGGCTGGATTATTAAGTGAAGGACATGAGAGGTGAAATGCCCTCAACTTAAGAATATTTAGATACTGGGAGAAGTTTGTTACTGAATGTCTAACCTTAGTACAGGTCAAATAGATTGCCTTACGTTCCACTAATATTAAATGGAAAAAGTGAAATGTGTAAATGGACATCTTCTTTCCTCCCCGTCTTTAAAGCTGTTATTTTCACTCAGTTTCCACAGCAACGAGGGCAGAACAAGTTTTGCCTGGAGTCTAAACTTTCAGGATTTTCAAAGTGTATAATGAAACACTTTTAGACCAAGAAAGTGCTAAAACATGCTGCAACAGGCTCCGAAATTCACTTCAGATTCCTCCAGGCACTTTGGCTTCACTGTGGGCTCTGCATGTAAATGAATGATCTGAACTGGAAGGAGCAGAGTTGGAGGAGTATGGAGCCATTATTGTTGCGAAAAGATTTGAGTATGATGTAAATTGATTTGGCTGTAAGGATCTTAAGTGTTTTTATGTGCATAATAAAATGTGCTCATGTGTACGAAGATTTGTGCGTATGTAATGACATTTTTTGTGATTGGTGTGTCCTAAGATTTGTGCTTGCGTATTGAGACTTGTGCACAATTTGTGTTTTCTAATACAAATTGTAATTACATATATACATATATGTAATTACATATATGTATTTATGTAATTACATTTTTTTTGTGATTGGTGTGTACAAAGATTTATGCTTGCGTATTGAGACTTGAGTGCGCAAAATAAGTAGAGGTCGACCGATACATTGGCCGGCCAATATATCGGGCTGATATCTGGGGATTTTGCAATATTGGAGCCAAGATCTCCGGGACCGAAAGTGATGGAGACTTCCTGTTTTTTTGCATTGGAAAGAACGAAATAAGAGCTCCAAATCCAAAACAGGTCCTCCAACAACTCCCTAGAAACATTGCAATGAAAATTGGTTAGCTACAAGTTTGTTAACCACCAGTTTCACCAACTAAACATCTGTCAATATGGATATGCTACATCATGTCATTTTGAAGCACAGAGAATTGGAGAATTCAATCGCTGAGTTAGTTTAACCTCCACAATTGTGTTTTTGCTAGTCGCGCAAAATGCAGCGGCTAGCAACAGTATGCTAATGCTAACGGCAGCTAATCAAAGCTGGGACAGAAACTATGATTGAATCACCTAAACTAGTAAATTAAATTGGCCACCGCTGGAGTGGCCAAGTATTTATGTTTTTACAGGATTATAGTCCAGACACTTAGAAAAATATCGATCAAAAATATCAGCCGTGCATACTGGCATCGGCCAATAAAAATCCCAAATAATCGGCATCGGCCTTGGAAAAACCCATATATCGGTCGACCTCTAAAAATACGGTGTGTACAAAACTTTACCAATTGAGGGCAATTTAAGGGCGAATTAAGATGAGAAATATGAAATATACAGGTACTCGTCATATAATTAGAATATCATGAAAAGTGCATTTACTTCTGTTATTCAACTTAAAATGTGAAACTAATATATGATAAACTCATTACATGCAAAGTGACATATGTCAAGCCATTGTTTGTAATAATTTGATGATTATGGCTTACAGTCCATTTTAAAATATTAAAATTTTCTGAGATTTTTAATTTGGGGTTGTGAGCTGTGAGCCATAATAATCAAAATGATAAAAAAGAAAGGCTACATATCTCAATTTGCATGTGAGCTATGTCCAAAGTGAGTATATAGACTAATACTCATATATTAGTCTATATGATAGACTAATATATGAGTATCATATATTAGTTTCACAGTTTTAAGTTGAATAACAGAAGTAAATGCACTTTTCGTGATATTCTAATTATATGACGAGCACCTGTATGGCTGCAATGATATCCATGGGGTTTGATTTGCTTGGAAACAGTGTGGGGGAAAAGACGGGTGGAGCATGTTGGGAACTGTAGTTTTCAATGTTCTGCATATTTCAGGTTGAAGATGGTATGAATGTCCTGATCACTGGTCCAAACGGCTGTGGAAAGTCCTCTCTCTTCAGAATCCTGTCTGGACTGTGGCCCGTTTATGGAGGGGCTCTGTACAGACCCGAGCCAGAACACATGTTCTATATACCACAAAGGTACACCACTACTGCTACTTCTCTATCATTTACTTAAAATGGAATCAGTTACTCTCAAGTCTTTATTATCATCAATAAACATCACCAACCGCTGTTAGCATGGTTAAATCTATTTTCCCAGGCCGTACATGTCGGAGGGCACCCTGAGGGACCAGGTGATCTACCCGGACTCTGTGGAGGACATGAGGACCAGGGGCGTGTCGGACTCAGACCTGGAGCACATCCTCAGGACGGTCTACCTGCGCTACATCCTGGACAGAGAGGGGGTATGTCTCCACGAGGCATCACACATTCATTCATTCAAAAAGTTTAGGTACTACTGGAAAGTTTAGATATTACTCGAAAAATTGAAAGTATTAAAAGCAGGTACCCAAAGAAAAGTATATCTTTAGAAGGTCCAGGTCCAAGGACATCAATTAAAGAGGGGGTATTATGCTTTTTTCAATCACATAGCACCAGTCTATAGCATACTATAATGATGACGTAACCTTCTGTTGGTCTGTATATGCAGTAAATTAAAATAATATGAATAAAATTGCTCTCTCAAAATGGCTGTACTGAACGTCTTGAAATAGGCCTCTGTCTCTTTAAGAAGCTTTCCGACACGCCCCCTTCAGCACACTGCTGTGGCATTTAAACAACACTACTGTGCGGGGAGGGGCTCTGCTGAGCTGAGGAGCAGTGGTTGGTGCCTTGGCTGGTGTCAAAAGGTCCAGAGGCGTCTCCAGGAGGTGGGGGCGTTCCTAGGAGGACTGAGGCATAGCTACACCTAAAATGGCTGCCGTCTAAGTTTTTACTGATTACTCAAAAATATGTGAATGAGCCAAGGCAACACTCTAGGCATGTGTTTAATGAGGGAATGACATAATAACATGATATAAAGCTTGAACAAGTTGATTTTACATAATACCCCCCTTTAAGGAAGTGACTTGGTTGTCTCAGATCAAATAAATGATTTTTTTCCCCCAATTGTAATTTTGCCCAATGTTTCCCCAATTTTTTCCTTTTTTTGTTGCACAATACTTTCCCTGTACCCCCCATTTTTTCCACCATTTTTCCTTATTTCTGCCACAATTTCTTCCAGTTTCCCCCCATTTTCCCCCCTAAATTATTAAAAATTTTCCACACATTTCTTTGATGTTAGAGATGAGCCCGATATTGCAAATTTGCATATCTTCCACACATTATTGTTCTGTTTTCTGGTTCTAGACCACACGCATGTTAGTACTGGCATCGAAATAAAGTATTCTTCAGGTATCAGTATCGAAAACCAAGTATCGCTTAAGTACCGGTATCGGAAAAAATATAACGGTTCCCAGCCCTAGTTGTGACATTTGCTTATGAACTTATCTTCATGAAGAATCGCGATACTTGAAAGTGTCAGTAGAGATGACGTAGATGGACCGCAGTTAACAGAAAACATAATGTGTGCTACTAGAAGTGCTACTTTAATGAATGTAGCACCAAACTGTAAGGCAATTTTGTGTGTGTGGCTACAATATTTTAACCACTTTCTTATTTTCATGTCAGGTTGGGAGGCAGTGAGTGACTGGAAGGACGTGTTATCTGGAGGAGAGAAGCAGAGGATGGCATGGCTCGGATGTTCTATCACCGGTAACACTTACTCATCTTCTTTCGGCAAAACCCCTGCACTCAACAGACATTTTTTAATGACAGGCAGCAGTGGCGGCTGGTGATGAAAGCTGTAGGTGGGGCTATTGCATTTACTGCCGCTTGCCAGACTAAAAAGAAGCATGTAACCACATATCAGCATAATACCCACGGAACTAGCATTACAGATAACACTTATTCCCAGAGCATCAGACCTACAACAAGCTATATAAATAAAGTTCTTCTTCTTCTAAAGTTTACTCTATTAATGGCAGTCAAACAGCTACATAACATCATTTAAACATCAGACTATTACCTAACAATGCATTTACCCGAAGCACAATGATATGAGAGCATAAAGGAGTCGATTATGTCCTGCTAAAGTTAACAGCGCTGAACCCGGACAGAGGTGAACTGTGGTGTAAACAGAGCATCGCGTCCTTACTGTCTGTCTGTTTAGCCTCATTAAAACTCCATAAACACACGGCAGCTTCCACGCTTAATCTTGCATCGCCAGTGAAAAGTGCCATTTCGAGGAGTCGTCAAAAAAAAAAAAAGAATATCCGTATACTGCACCGGTCTTTGCTAGATTCCCTTAGTGTTTACAGAGACCGCGTGCGAGTGAATGTTACCAATGAGGAGTCATCAGTGTGGTTAGGTAGATAGGCCCGGAGCCAAGTGTGTATGCGCTGGAGGCGGGACCGTGCGGCACTGCCATCTATCGATCACTGTCATATTTGTGTTTGTGCTCGGGACTAATCATAACTAGTCCTTTTTTGTGCTTGTGGTAAAGATCCTGATGTATAAACTACAATGATTACACACAGTAATGACATTAGGCAATTAGTTATGATATAAAATTAGCTATGAAAAATACAATTTCTTCTTTCTCTTGTCAAAAAAATGTCAGGAGCCCACCTAGCTCCCTGACAGGCAGCCACAATCATTTATTGTTTGGTCAGCTTTATTTTTCTTTTATCCCCAAAAAATATGAAATGTGAAAAAAAGAATTACATCCAAGTTAAAAATGAGAAATGGTAAATGTTTGTGTCTTCAATGCGTTAGGAGACGGCGATAAAAAATACAAATATAGAAATGACGATATAGTACGTATGCACTGGTCGAAGCAATAAATGTATTCACTTAAATGTAAATGACTGAAATTCCCTGGCTGCCGCCCTCAGTTATAATCAGCTCTGTTTTGTGTAAAGTTGCCGTATGTCATAAATGTGCTGAATGCGTTTCCTCACAGTGGGATTCATTAAGGCTCCTTCTGTCGCTCCTCTGTCTGCAGCCCCAGATACGCTCTCCTGGACGAGTGCACCAGCGCCGTCAGCATCGATGTGGAGGGCAGCATTTTCGAGGCCACAAAGGATGCTGGGATAGCTCTGCTGTCAATCACGCACAGACCCTCTCTTTGGTCAGTACGCCGCTCCCTGCTGCTGAACTATTAAAATAAAGAGGAGCTACTACTAGATTTGAGCTACTACTACAATTTTTGTAGTGTATCTTGCCAAAAGTGAAAACTGTGATTTATCAAGTAGTTAGTATTGTGTTTTACATCGTTTATTAAATAACAAAAAAAAACTAAACGTATGTACATAAACGTTTTTTTGTTTTTTTTTCTCTCAATTTCGATCTTAATTTCTCGTAACCCCCGCCTTAACCGAGTGTATTTTCTCCAGTTCAGCTTTACCCAAATCTAAAAGCTTCTTGACTGGAGCTTACTGGAGTACAGCTTACTGCCTACATACGCCAGTTTAACACCTCATTTGAAAGCTAAGACCTACAAAACTAATCTAAACAGATATTTTTCCTTGCGCTGTTGCCGCGTTGTTGTGACTATTTACACGTACTTTTTATCTAATTTTTGCCACTTTTTAGTTGAGTTTTGTCACTTTTTTGTCGCACTTTCATCGTTTTTTGGTCACATGTTGTTGCTTTTTTATTGCGTTTTTGTCACATATTT
Organism: Neogobius melanostomus; assembly: GCA_007210695.1. Lineage (NCBI taxonomy): Eukaryota > Metazoa > Chordata > Actinopteri > Gobiiformes > Gobiidae > Neogobius > Neogobius melanostomus. Next base: position 196,428 of record VHKM01000013.1, on the reverse strand, counting down.
CTTGCATTTTAATCCTCGTTTTCTTCTTGTTTTTGACTAGATTTGGGTGAAGCCAAATGGAGAAAATGTGCTCGGTTCAGGTGGGGGTTAAGCGGTTTAATGCAGAGAATTAAAAAAAAGCATCATATTAGATATTTTGTTAAAATTGTTTGTATATAATCAAGATGCCAATGTAAGGCATACATTTGTGTTAATAGTTTTTTTTTTACCCCAAAACAGTCACAGCTGCCAAAAAACAAAAGTGTACTTAAAAGTATTCAATGTAAGTTTCTGCCAATATTTGCATAAGCCCAGCAGTATCATCTTTCTCTGGGAATTCTCTTGTCGTTTTCCACTGGGCCTGTAGGGGGCAGCAGAGCTCTGAGGCACTGCGCACAGACACACCCTCTGTTCACGCTCTTTGATTTTCCACAATAGTTTCAGACCACAGCAACGCAGAGCAAGACACAATGCAGACGATACTGTCAGCACATGAAGACACCAACAATGAACTTGAACTTACATAACTGTTCCGTAGCAACTGTAACATGTAAGGTTCTATAGACATTTATTTGGGTAATATATCTATACTAGAACTACTCGGTACAAGCTCTTCAATGTGTCAATGACAGTAGCAGCTTCACTACTATCAATCAATCAATCAATGGTTTTGTATAGTAATATCACAACAGGAGTTGCCTCACAGGGCTGCACTAAACATTAAGGCAATACAACAGAACAGTAAATAAGGCAATGTAAAGTGTATTAGGTGTAGCAGTTGCAGTTGTACTTCTGCATTAGTAGTAGTACAAACTTTATAATTATTTGTGTAAACAGTTTGGACTGCCTTGCGTTCTCTGTCCCACAGGAAGTACCACTCTCACCTTTTGCAGTTCGACGGGGAGGGCGGATGGAAGTTCGTGCCTCTCGACGCCTCCACTCGTCTGTCTCTGCAGGTTCGGACCAATAAACCCCATAAAAAGTCATTAGGGTTGCCATGGAAACACGTTATCAGCTCATTATCTCCGCTGCGTGCGGGAAATGACAGTTACTTCACCAGGAAAGTGTGTTTACGTTCGCTATGTAGCAGCAGACAGTGTAGAGCCGTTTTTAGCCGCGTTTCCTTTTTTGTTCTAATTTAGACGTTTGAACCTGTTTTACCCTCGACTTCGAGGTCTCAGGAAGTCACCGGGGTAGCATATAAAGTGTTTTCAATTTTCAGCTTATTTGAACCCCGAATATTGTTTTCCAGTCGGTCTAACACCGCCTGAGCGCCCCCTGCGGACGTGTGAAATGGCCAAAGAAATGGCAGATTTTTATTTTCCATCTACAGGAGACTCAATGCATTTAAGAGGAAGGACTAGTAGGTCTGGGCGATATGGCCAAAATGAAAATCTCGATTTTGTTACTCAGTTTGGACGATTACCATTTTAATCGATTTTATTTTATTTTTTTAAAGGTCTCTGATCTTTCATAAGACAACTGTTCAGAGTCCAGACCATTAATATTTAGATTCATAATATAGCCTCAATTAGGCCCATTAAAAAAATGTTATTTCTCTTTTAAATATTCCTTGGCTGCTCTCAAAGTAAAACTCTGCCTCTGCTGTGATTGACAACTGTCTCCATGGAGACTCAAGGGAAAGGGGCGGAGTTAAGCGGCTGCTGTGCCTCCGCTCAGAGCATGGCTCAGGGTGAGAGAAGGAAGAGGATCAGACTGGGGAAAACTCAGATTTAGCGGAAGAAAACTCTATTGCCTGAAAGCAGCAGCAGAAATCGTCAGAAAGTCTCTGGGTTCTCTTCGGGTGACATTTCCGAAAACAGGCAACACGGCGCACGTGAGGGGGACATGGAGCGGCGGACACGATTTTACGATTTAGCCATTTTCCACATCGTCTGTTTTTAAAAGCATGAATTAGTTGAATTATTCGATTATCGCCCAGCCCTAGGGACTAGTATTGCAGACAGAAGAGGCGATGAGGGTGGGAGTTTAGCCCAGGTTAGATCTGGGTTTTGTCTTTGGCTAAAGCCCTGTTTGCACCTTGTTAGAATTACTTAGGGACCTTGGCAAAACTAAATGTACATAATACCGCAGAATAATGACAGCAATCATTTTGTTCATTCGTTTTGGGAGCGCTGACTACTGTATGTTTGGCCTAGGTTTGTTTGTGGGAACTTGACTTTTGCAGCAAAAGCTGTTTCTCGACGCACGCTACGACGAACGGCATCGTTGTCATGTCTCTGGATTTGCTCTTCCCATACATACATGTTGCTCGTTATTTGTTTTCTCTTGTACTCTTTTTAAATGGATTAAAAACAGCATTTGCGTCATAGCTTTGTGTTTGTGGTGGCGTAATAGTCTGAATATGGATGGTTAAATACGTTTTGAATCGATGTTACCTTTAGACTTCCTTACGCAGGTTCAAACTTTCAAAACTCCGGTATGTCGATTAGCACGGGACTAGAATTACCCGAGGACCTTGAAGTTTGCCGAATTACCCTTAAGATAAACATCGGGAGAAATTTTACCTTCCAAATTACCGACATGGCAGATTCGCACAGGCATACTTTCACCTGCGGCCCCAGATAATTCCGTGCGAATAAACTATTAGTTTTGCTCCAGAGTTTAATCCTAGTCCAAACCCCATTTAGCCCCGGTTTGGTCCTCGATTATTCCTATTTTAAGTCTCGGTTTACTCCAATTTTTTGTCCTGTATTAGTCCTCCTTCCAGCTAAACTCATCGCCCTGCGTCTTGTTATAACAGTTCACGTAATGTTGAAGTGCGTGGGCAGTGGATAAAGTTTCCGTCTTCGCCCGGGGCCAGGCTCTGCTCCTGATCCCGGTCCCGATGGTGCTGATGCTGTGGTTTCCGTGACAACTGGGGATGTGCGGTTGCCGTAGTTACAGCTGTCAGCCATAGGTCGAGGGTCAGAGTCATAAACGGAAATAAAGTAGGAAAAGAAGCCCTCTTTCCAGTTTGCTTCATTGAATTCTTTGCGGCGTTGCTCCCGCCTACTTCTCTAAACTAGCGTGGCGTGGCATCAGAGATTATTGTTAAACTGCTCCTCATTACGATTTGCTAAATTATTAAGTTGTTTTCTCTAATTGCTTTAGTATTCTATGTCTAGTCTTGCTCGGTTTAGTCCTGGCGAACACAGATTTTGCACAAGGATCCCAGAGGAATTCTAAAACGGCTTGGCATTGCCCACTAATCATCATCCCTTGTTCTATTTTTATACAATGATTCACATTGTGTGTATGCCGTTTTCCTTTTTTTTTCTTTTCCAGGAGGAGAAGCAGCGATTGGAGACGTCTCTGTCCGGAGTGCCCAAAATGCAGCAGCGGCTGGCTGAACTCTGCGTCCTGTTAGGAGAGAAGGAAGGAGAGAGGAGGGAGAAGAGGAGCAAGGAAACGAGTGAGGAGAGAGCATGAACAGGAACGCACCCTCAGCTCGCGGGTTGAACTGTGAAAGCATTTATTCAATCATCAGACTGAAATGTTTAGACATTTTTTACACTGTATCCAAATGAAGTTCCTCTCGGTTTCGGAATATTAGTGTGAATATCCCCAATTAATATTTTAGTTCAGATACAACCCGACTGTGCCAAGACTAATTGTAGACTGTGTTGTCAAAAAGAACAATCTGAAATCATTTACATTCTTACAATTCTTGAAACATTTTGAAATGAATAAAAACGTATGATATGTTTGCGTCTATAAACGGTAAGAAAGGGGTTACGGCACAAATATCCTGTAATGTCAATATTAGTTCTGGATTTCTTTGTTCCATAATATAGAAAGTGCTTTTCTTTTCAAATTCATTTGGAGAATTATCTGTTGGTGAACAGGCGTAGATGTTTAGTAAATACGCACCTCTCACTTTTTTCATTTATAATTTTATGACCCAAACGTCCATTTGTTTCAACATTTTAGCCTAAAATGATCTGTTGTGTCAGCACTTTGTTATGAGTAGTTCCTAAATGTTCCCGAAAGATTATATTATAGACTATGTATCAGAGCATTGTTTCCACTAAATCCATTTGAACTGCGATAGTCGCATAATAGAAGTATAGAAGTATGGAGTATTTTTTGTATAAACAAGACAAATCAACTCTTAAAACTAACCAGAATATGCCTTATTTAGATGATCTACTTTTAAATGTTCGTGAAGAGGTCAAATGATGCTGTGCCAATTGCTGCCTTTTTACTGTCAAATTTGTACTGTATAATAATGCTAATTTTAACCAGGTCAAACATTAGTCAGTGTAAAGAGCTGCTGGGTTTATGTTAATGATGCTGAAATATATGTATTAAGTAGAAAATAAATAATATTAATCGGTGCATTTTGTCTTGATTCACGAGTAAATTTTCTAATTCTAAGAAATGTCCTTGTTTTGCTTTGGTGAAGCTACTTGTACTACATCTGCTATATTACAGATACAGTTGCTACTATCACAGCTGTTACTGCCTGTAGTACTAACATACTATTAATATAATTATTTTGGCTACTACCATAGGATACATTCAAAACAGTTGTTATGGATTAATCTAATGTTACATCTACTGTATTTACTCTAAATCTACCTTGTTAGGCCTGAGTGGCCTGCCCGGCGCAAGGGCCTATTGTAATCACAATGAAAACAGTATGGGCTGGTACACTGGTATGAGCCCTTTATACTTACTATTGTGGGAAAATGGCATATGGCCATGGCAGTGTGGGGCTTGTTAAAAGCTTTCCAAAATGTATAATATATTACATTTTATAGCATTGTATAAAATCTATGTAACAATGTATAATATGTTATATACATTTTTTTTTTTTTTTGTGCAACGTTTTCGACTAGGTTGGAGCTATAGGCAAGGCAAGGCAATTTTATTTATACCGCGCATTTCATACACAAGGCAACTCAATGCGCCTATAATTCACATGGAGAGGCTAAAATGTAGTTTTGATGTTTACTGAGCTAAGCTACACAGACATCTTACTGATGAAGATTAATGACACATCAGGGCAATAAATGTAGTACAGAGGAGCTGTAATGGAGGATGCTGCTTGCGGCTTTAATATTTTGTTTCTTATTCTTATTATCCATCTTTGAAGACAGACAACCCCAATGGTTTCAAGCATAATGTAACCATGTAGGTTTAATGCAGTAGCTACTGTAATACGCGTGTCATAAACGTTTTTGGATCTTTATTGTGGCCATAGTTTCTTCCATTCTCCCGAAGTTATGTCCCGAAGCCAGGGGGAGTAGGCGGGGGGTTGGACCGGCCCCTCTCCCCGAGCAGGAGCAGCTGAGCGCGGCGTGGGCGGGGTCTTCTCCCGGTCTGTGTGTGGGACCTGTTGTAGAGAGTCACACTGCGAGCGCCTGGGATCCACGTCCACGTCCGGGCTCGTGTTTGTGGACGTACACCTCGCGCGCACTGAGCCGAACTTGTGGAGCAGCGCGTGGACGTCAGGTGAGTCCCACGTGCCCCTCTCCTCGCTTCTTTATTTGGTGATTTGTATGAACTTGTCCCGAGCTGCAGCTGCTGCGGGAAGAGCGTGCTTTCAGGCGTGTCTCCAGCATGCCACCGGACTCCGTACAGAACAGCGGCTACTTTAGCACAACCTCGCTTTTATCTTTAAAACCTTTCACCAAACGAAACGATTGAAATGAAATATGGCAGATACAAAACCATCCTTTTATTCGGTGTCGATGGGTATGTTATAAGAATTAGTTTCAGACCATTTTGTTGTGTTTATTTGGCGCGGTTTTGACATCCCAAGCTGCAGGTCTTATAGAAAAGTGAGTTTAAAAGTGTAGCTTTTTCTCATGGAGTCCTTGAATTGATTTCATTAAGCTGCTCTTTGGGGATTTGACTCTGATGGATGTTTTTATGGCTGTTTTGATCGCGCGTGCCCGTGTTTTTGTCGAGCGCGTTGTTGTGTGTGAACTTGTCCCGGCTCGGCACTATCTCCCCGTGAATAGGTCGCATTCCTACACACAGAAACATGCACGCGAACTGTCACTGGTGGCACGCTCACGGGCACGCGCCCCGCTGTGGTGTTTGCACAGTGAGTTTGGTGACCTTTCTTTTTTAGTTTTACTGATCGGAGCTGAAAACTCTCCTTGGCTTCTGATGGAGCACAAAGTGGAAGTCACGTAAACGGCGCTCGTTAACAACAGGCTGGTACGCATCCTGACGCGCGCGCACACGCACACGAAGTCAAGTGGGCAGACCGGTTCACAATTGTCTTCTGTAAACAGGGACTTACTAGGCATTTTACATAATCATTTGTCTGTACTTAGATATAAAGAAACTGATACTTTTACTTTATTAGCATGATGCCCCTCTTTTACTGACGTTTAAAAATATATACTAAAGCCTATCTTATTTTGAAGGCTTTAATGATCAGTTTGTCCAAAATTTAGTTGAAGAGAGTGCACATGGTTATTCACAGATTCACAAGTTTGGTGGTTTGCATACTGTTGTTGTGTCCTTGGGCAATACACCTTGTCTGTGTACGCAAACATGCCGGTTCTGCTGACAGCAACCAGAGGCCGATGGCACAGATTGGCAGCCGCAACTCTGCCTACTCATATAGCCAACATTTATAATAGCCTATACATTTTTTATCTGTCAGGGACTATGCATGCACAGAAGAAAAAAAGGAAACACTGAGATTTTAACCCCCACCAAAAAATGCTACTCACTCTGTAGTAGTGGTATTAGTACTATTACTATTACCATTACTATTAGTGGCACTGGTAGCATATGACTTGAAGTCCAGTGATCATCGAGACTTGCTCACATCATGTTCTTCCGAAGTATTTGGCAGGAGAAACCTTACTGTTGATGTTCTTTGAAAGTCCATCAAATCTGTTTATTCAGGATATACTTTAACTTCTACTTGAGAATAATCTTCTTGAAGTAAAAAGTACTTGAACTGACTATTCTACCAGTGTTATTGTCTCATCTTGTATGACTAATCTCATTGTCATTATCCAGCTAACACATTTTCCTCGAGATGGTATAATGCTGTCAATAACAAAGTACATTGGGCAACATTTCCAACTTGTTCTGCCTATTTGAATCAACTTTCGAAGAAGTGAGAATCATTTTTTTGCGAGCACACATAAGGCCAAATGCGTTTCCCTTGTTAATTTGAATTCCTTCCTTGTCGACATACTTGTTCGCTCTTAATTCTGTGGTGGTGGTCCCAGTTTGTCGGATTAGAGCGCGGGGTAATCTGTGTGTAATCTGAAGAAACTCAGATTAACACAAACAGACGTTAAACTTGTGAGATTTAAATGCCCAGGAAGTGATGTCATTTCGTCACATGACCTCCGATTAAAAGTGTGTCAGACCTGGAGGAGACATTTCACTCCAAGTCTACCAAATTTGGATCTAGTTTAGGCCCGGTTTAGAGCGTGTTTACACCTGGTTTAGTCCTGGTTCAAATCAGGGAAACACTTCATCTGTGACTTTGCGCGGATGTAGAGTACGCTCCAAGATCTGATGACAAAGTACAAATTCAATTCACTAGAGAAGTTTCTAATCCTATAAAACTTCTAAAGACTCTCCAAGCTTTTGTCCCGTGGGCCACATATGGCTATTCAATCTCAAGATGATGTCATTTCATTCGACTGCGATCGGTCTAATCCACAGATCCTGAACGGTGGGGAGAGGGTGGGGGGAAAAAAAAAAATCCTCCACATAATGTTTTTATTTTCTTGTCTAAGCCACCCCTTGGAGAGATTCTGTGCAATTTCTCGGCGATTGGTTTCATTACATATTTATGAAGCTAAAGATGTTGTTCTCTCTGGTGTTTGAAGACCATCTGCATTCAGGCCCTAAAACAGCTTTGAAGAGTCCACTGTCTGCGTCCGCATATTTCGCTTGGTCTGTTCTTCTCATTGCCGCTAATCACTTTGTTGTGGATCAAACATTATAAATACTCTGAAAATATATCACACTCAGCTGTTTTTGCACACGTCTTCAGTCTGTGGGTGTCCCGCTGTGCGAAACCTGCGATCCCGTTCCCGTCACTGCGCTCCTGTCATAGTTACTACATAAAGACTTGAATAAGAGACATGTTATTTGGCTTAGTCCTGGTTTGTGTCTTGTTTTGTTTTTGTTCAGACCTAGCCGTTAAATGTGGGGTAACTGATTTATTTTGCCCCTAGGTCTATATATAGCAAATACAGCATTTGTAAAGTAAGAAAATAAACCACCTACGCTAGTAATATCCATTTTTACTATTGGCTAATGTGGATTTGTATTTCTTGGGCGGACCTCCCTGCTCACTCCATCTTACAACGCTGTTCATGCGGCCCAAAAGTGCATTTAATGAACTCACGTAAACCATCTGGATGTTCAGGAGGCAGGATTAGATTTAGATATGGGTTTAGGCAGCAGCCAAAGATAAAGCTGTTCACGCTTGTACCTTTCGATAGACTTTAAGTGAACCCTGGTGCACTCCCAGTCTTTGTTTGCGCAGCCTGTGACCGCGCCGCCTGAAAAAGTGCATGTGAATCAAGCTACTGATACATTTGTAGACAAAAACAAGAACTCTTTGTTAAAACTGCTACACATGTTGGGGAACACTGGTCTGTCCTAAGCGTTGTGGGTTTGTGTCCAGGCTCAGTTCGTTAAATCGGCGCTTCTGCTGAGAATTACAAAGCATTAAAGGAACAGGCCAGCGTTTTTCCACACGGAGATATGTTCTTACCTGAGCTTAGACGAGTTGATGCGTACCTGTCTGGTATTGTTGCGTGCCCTCAGTCACGCAACAATACCAAAGATGTTGTTAGCATTTAGCCTCTCCTCCTTTCCCCTATGGGCCAAACGGGGGTGAAGTTAGAAGCGACCAAGCTCTTCCACGTTTTCCTATTCAAATACGGTTATGTGAGTAGTTACACGATCCAAGTATACAGTAGTTACACAAAATTAAACATGTCGATTTTCTAAGCAGATAAAAGGAGTACTATATTGTAAGGTGTAAGAATTCTAATCTTCAGAATTCTTTAGGAGTGAAGATAGTACTGCATTGCTCAACAATCTTCAACAAAGTTCATCGCTGTTTTGGCTGAAATTTACCACCGTTTTTTTTTGCTAGAAAGTGGTCAGTTTTGTCTAATTCTCTTTCTTCAGTTTGATGAAATATTTTGCTAATCTTAAGTAATGAAATATGCGCTAATTCTTTTAGAAAATAACAGGAAAATTACATGAGAGATGCTGCTACATTATAACATGTTGATTAGTTAAGTTTAAGACGTGACGCCACATGATCGAATCAGCAGCAAATAGGATGCTGAAGTCATCACGAGCATTGCCGATTGAAGTTTTTCCAGAGTGATAATACAGTCCTAACATTAGCAGAGTCCTGATTTTAAACCTGTTTGGTCCTGGGATCGCACTAGTTTAAACCTTAGACCTGTTTCTGTCTCACTCTGTGGATTTTTTAGCTCTAATTTGTCGCTTCCCCGCTCCATCTGTCCCAGTCACTCACCTGCATGTTACTTTGTTAGCATACCGTTTTAGTTTCCGTTGGTTGGTGCAGGAGACAGCTGCTGCTCTGATGTGTCTGACTCTGTTCTGCTCTGTGGAAAACTGTTGATAGAATTAGACACATTTATTAACAAGTGCGCTGAATTAATTAGACTTCGTCAGATGGCTTCTTCATGCTGTTCAAAGTTGTCTTGCGCCGTCTTCCCATTAATGTCAGTGTAATTTCAGTGAATATCCCCAAAACGTTCTCAAAATGAACCTACGGGGCTAAGATAGGGAAAACTTATTGAACATGTTCTGAAATGCCTGGAATTTTTGCATTTCTTTACCTATTAATATGATTTTAACCTTCTGGGACATGTCTAAGATATGCCCTGTGAACTGAATCATCAATTTAATTGAATTATTTAGTCAGAGGTGGTCAGTAACAAAGTAGATTTGCCTATTTGCCGTACTTAAATATAGTTTTTGTGGATCTGTACTTTGCTTGAATATTATTTTTGATGAGAACTTATTACTTTTACTCCACTACATTTGAAAGATAAATATAATACTTTCTACTCCACTACATTCCTACAAAGGCTCCCAAGTAAAAGGTGAATTTTGTTTCACCTTTTACTTAGATGTAAAAGGTGAAACAAAATTCAACAAATTTTAACAAAATTTGTTGACATTTTGTTTTATTTTTTGTTTAAAAAATGTCATTGTCTACAAACAAGGAACAAAGTGTGTCCCCGTCGCGTTGCTGTACAGAGGGTGAATTCGGACGCAATTTTTATTGTTTTGAAGCCGCGAAGTTAAAATGCTTAAAAATTTATTTCTAATTTCTAATTTAAATACTCCGGTACTTTCACTTAAAGTGATAGTCTGTAAGTTTGCAAAGTGAGGAGAGATAGAGTGAAATTTGACCAAAAAAGTTGGAAGGTGCTGCAGGGCTCTTCAATTACATTTTTCACTGGGCCAGATTTGTCGGAGGTCATTGGCCACTGGGCCGGTCAGTCGGTGAGCCTATCACCGCCACCAAACGTATTCATATTTTTGAGATAAATAAATGAGAATTTCATTATCATCAATGCTTGAATAGAATAGAATTGGGCCTAAACACAATAGTTGTATTATATTCCAGCATTTTAAGGCTTTAAAAAACATATATTTTTTCAATAACATTTAATATAGAATAATAAAGAGCCTAATAATAAACTAGGACTATTCAGAACTAAACCAGGATTAAGCCAGAGCAAAACATGATATATCTGGGCTATGGCAGGACTAAATACAATAAACCAGACCAAAGGCCTAATACAGAATAAGATGTTACATGTGAGACCAGTTCATCTCAGACAACATGACTAACTCCTGCTCAGCCACTGCTCCTCTCAGCTAAGGGAACATACGCTGACCAAACACATGAGCCGCTGTTCTGTCCAGACCTCGCGCTTTATGAAGAAAGTGAAAGAAGCGCTCCATCCACATATTCAGCCTCTTTTACCTGTTCACTTCGCAAAGAGCATCTCTGCGCTTGTACATTTCCTACAAAGACGTCAAGGGAGAAAGGAAGAAAATGCACCTGTCAGATTAATGCCTATGTTATTTAGTTAAGTTAGCCCAGATAGCAAGGTTTAGCGTGTTGACCGGTTGAACACGAGTGCTGCCGCGGATCGCGAAGAGTCCTGCTTCTGCATGGGATAATCCGAACAAAACTTCAAAACACGATTTAGAAAATCTGTCAGTCCGTCCAACGATAAGCCTCCTGTTTTCTCAGTTTACACCGTTTTACAGAGCCATGTTTTCATTTGAACCCGCGCTGTAGGAGATGATGCTAGCAAGGCTGCAGGCACACTGCTACGCAAAGCGGTGCGATTCCGGCGCGAATGCGCCGCGGGTAATGCCAAAAAAAAAATATTTTTATGGAAAATGAGGCGCGGGCCAGATTTAATTGTAATTGGCCCGCGGGCCGCCTATTGTGTAGGCCCGGTGTAAAGTAAACAATCAAATTCCTCCCCTCTTTAACCAGAAAGCCCTTCTTACTTTGCAAAATGAGGAGAGAAGGAATAGAATTTTCAAAAGTAAATGATCAAGTTCTTCCCCCTCCTCCTGATTGGACCTGATAGGCTGGTTCACAGGAAAAGCTTGTCTCATTGGTCGACACAGGAGGATACTAGACTCTGATTAGTTGCTGAGATCTGAGAAGGAGGGACTTTACAAGAAATTATAGATATATATTATTACTTTATCAAAATTCAAGACTAGATGTATAACCTATTTGTATTTTGTAACACATTAGACTTCCACACTATCACTTTAAGTAATAATTTGACTGAGCAACTTTTACTTATATTGGAGTAATGTTTGACCAGTAGTAAGTACTGTATATGTGCTTTGACTCAAGTAATGAAATCAAGTACTGGGTCTAGTTATAAGCTAATTGATTGTAACGATGGTTGAAATCTGACTTGTTTTTGTAGGAAGGACCTAAATCTGCTTGAGGTTCCTAATGAGACTGTCGGGTCTTGCAGTCACTGACCCATAGATGTTTCCTTCTTCTAACAATAGATCCTTGCTCCAATGCAGTTCACTTATTTAAAACTGCTGGCCGTTATGTCTGCTCCTCCTCTTCTTCGTCCTGATTTCTGTATTCAACAAATCCAAGTTAAACTCCGCTGCTGGAACCCTGAGAACAGCTCACACACTTTGAGCATCACTCTATCGGCTTCCAGTCAAGTTCAGAATTGATTTAAAAATTTGGGCACTTGCTTTTAGCGCTTTAAAAGAAACAGGCTCCCCGGGACATCCCAGACCTCCTGACCCCGTACTCCTCTGGCCGCTCTCTTCGGACTTCCAAAACCTGCGTGTGGCCTCAAAGACCCATCACGAGTCTCCACAGTCTATTCGGTTGATTTCTTTAAAAAGTGGCCTACGGGTCAAACTTATTTTATGTAAATCTGTTCCCTTTTTTTCCCGAGTGGATGATTTTGCCCTCTTTACGGCACTTTGTGATTTTTATCTGTGAAAGAAATGTACTTACTTTCTTACGAGTTCAGTTAAAGACTCTTTTTAACCCGGTCTTTTCTTTCGTACTTGTGTGTCCACCTATCATGGTTTCAGAGATGGTTCATATAGTCCCTTTGTTGTCGAGTTCCTCCTGTTTTAGTCCATATTTCGATTAAGTTTAGTCCAGATTTAGTTCCAATGTAGGCTAAAAGCGTCCTGTATATCGTGCAAATTCGGCTTTCGAGTTTTAACCTCTCAGCTCCCGCCTGAACCAAGCACATTTTCTCCAGTTTGGCTTCTTCTAAAAGCTTCTTGAAAATAAGTGGGTGAAAATGCAACAAAAATGCCAAAAAAGCAACAAATACATAAAAAAGCAACAAAATACATGACAAAACATGGCAAAAATGCAACAAAAGCGTGTCAAAGAAGCGGCAAAAACATGACATAAAAGTGGCAAAAATGCTACAAAAAACGTGACAAGAAAGCAGCAAAAACATGACAGAAACGTGACAAAAACATGACAAAAATACAACAAAAAAGTGACGACGCGGTAACAACATGGTCTTAGCTTATAGGCCCATAGGCATGTGCTCGGTTAAGAGGTTAAACTATAGTATACCCTGACACAAACAACACATAACTAACCTGAAGTGTTTTTAGGCCCGAGCGCCATCAGGGCTGGCGAAGGGGCTCTTGTAATCGTATAGAGTGCGCGGAGCGAAGCGGAGCGCACTCCCCCAAAGTGCGCGAAGCGCTCGCCTCCTCTCAAACATGCACTAACGCACTCCTCTCGTCGTGCACGTTCCGTGCACGTGCACATGTATCAGAAAACGAACATTGTAATTGGACAGTGCGCGGAGCGAAGCGAAGCGCACTCCCCCAAGTGCGAACAAAACGCACAAAACGACGCGAAGCGCTCCCCTCCTCTCAAACACTCACTAACACACTCCTCTTGTCGTGCACATCCATATATAATGCAAAAATCAACATTGTAATTGTACAGAGCCCATAAAAGTCAATGGGCGACTGACCCAGGACCTCTACCATGAGGTAGGAATGCGCGAGCGCTTTCCGAAAATATATAGTTTATGGTACCCGCGTAAGCGGGAACATTGTTTTCGTATGGGAATATTATTCTTTCTTTCTTTCTTTCTTTCTTTCTTTCTTTCTTTCTTGAATTTCAAAATAATGGCGCGACAGCGCCACCTCCGTTTTTTTTAACATTGCGAGATAGGACTTGGCCAAAAATGAAGTTTGTCGTAGAATCATAAAAATCGGTACAGACGTGCATCATGACAAGTTGAGCAAAAAATATTATTACGGCAACGCCGTCCGCCATATTGGGTGTCGGCCATTTTGGATGACAGCCCGCGAAGCGGGAATCCGCCTTTATTTTTCACTTTGTACAAAATCTATCTCCTCCTAGAGCGTTTATCGGAATGACCTAATTTTGGGTGGAAAATAATCTTGAGAAGTAGAACTTTAAAAGTTATCCAAATTACTTTTCTAAGTTTTACGGTGTTTATGCGGCGAAGCCGCAAACTGTACGAAGTATTTTGAGATTTTTCGCAAACAAAAAATGGCTCCCATTCGCACATATGAAGCCCGATTTCGCTCATTTTGTTATCAGTTGTTAAAGTCTCAGTCCTAAACACGTTCAAATTTTAGTTTTACGAAAATTAAAATAATTTGGCATAAAATTCTATTTGGTCGTTCCGATCAGAAAAGTCAATCACACCCATGCCATATTTTTCACGGTGTTGCTGTAGCGATGACCAGAACGTCCCATTTTATTCTGATGGAAAAATGTTAAACTCCATAATTCAGCGAGAAGTGAGGAACCAAAGGTTATCCAAAGTACTTGGATAACCTTTGTGGATGATCTGCGGCACAGCCGCAGCCCTAAGTAAAATGTATATTGTATAATATGCTTCAGTTTGCAGATATAGTGTGATACAAATTCATACTAATTTTTCTCTGTATAATGTCAAAATTGAGCGCGGAGTGCGCGTTAGCGCATTCCAATAATCCTAAAACTAAGACCCTTGGGAAAAAAGTTAAAAACAAACATAAAGGCAGTAGCAATACCATAATTTTAGATTGAGGGAGACAAAAGGGCGCGAAGCGCCCCCTTGTTTTAGGCAGGGCGGTTGGGAGGGCCGATAATCGCCGCTTGCGGCTATATTTTTGTTAGTTTTAGTAATACTACATATTATCTGTCTGCTTCTTCCACACTCAAAACACCAGCCCACACTCTAGTAAACGTCATGCGGAGTCATTCATGAAGCTCCTGTTTGTTTTTTGACACGGTCATCAAACTTGTTGTCTGATCCTGTTTATGGTCAATCTCCCTTCCTTGTAGGGTTGCCAACTGTCCCGTATTAGCCGGGACATCCCGTATATTTATCTAAATAGGATTGTCCCGTACGGGATGTCTTTTGTCCCTTATATTGAGTGTTGAAAGTTTCACACGCGGTCTCTGTGTAAACACTATGAAGAACTAGCTAATACCGGTGGATATTCTTAGGTTTTTGGACGACTCCTCGCCGTGTGTTTATGTACGTAAGGAGGACGCGATGCTCCTCAACGCAGGTGAGTCCATGTTTACACCACGGTTCACATCTGTCCAGTTCAGCGCTGTTGTTAACTTTAGCAGGACATAAACGACTCCTTTATGCTCTCATATCATTTGGGTGAATGCATTGTTAGGTAATCTGCTGTTTCATAGTCTGCTGTTTAAATGATGTTTTGGAGCTGTTTGACAGCCGTCTATAGAGTAAACTTCTGCCTTAATGATGGTCTGAAGCTCTGGGAATAAGCGTTGTTTGTAATGCTTGTTCCGTGGGTATTTGCTGATATGTGGTTACATGCTTCAAGTGGTGGCAAATGCGTTTAGATCTGATAGAAAAAATAAAAAAAGCACAAACACCTTGTGTAACAGCCCCACCTAGAGTTTACATCACCAGCCGCCACTGGTAAAAGGCTAATTTAAACAGCAGATGTTTGCCTAAAATACACCAGATTGCACAAAATTGTATCTGATTAATCAAAATTTTCCTGGGGAGGACTGGCTGTTGCTGTAACTTTCTTAGAGTATTTCAAACACACGCACATATAAAGAAGAGTTATTCTGTGAAATGGTTTTAAACTTATTTCTAAAATAAATAAATAAAAAGTGATATAAAACACCTTCTGTTACATGTAATCTACACACATCCTTTCAAATATCGTTCTGAGTCGTCTAGATTAGTCCCACCACCTCCCAAAGTCCATTTTAACTACTGCTAATAAGCATGCAATACCTAACCTTATAGAAAGAAAGTGCTTAACCCGTAAAATATATAATATATAACATAAATAAATAAATAAAAGATCCAACATTGTTTGGATGCATATATGTTAAAAACCTGGTTACAGCAAATGAAAAAAATATCTGTAATTACAAATCACAAGCTCTAAAGTCATCTACAGTATTGATGTTGTTGTCGCCCCTCACTCTGGTCGCCCAAAAGTGTCCCTTATTTTTCTGTTCTCAAGTTGGCAACCCTACTTCCTTGTGATGGAACTGCTAACCTGCTAACTAGCACTACCAGCGCAAAATTAGTCCTGGTTCCGTCTTGCAATTTGAAATATCCAACTTTTTCCCCCCTCCTCCTCCTTAATATTCGCTCTCGGTTTCACCCTCGATTTGAAATTCTACCCGAAAACCACCGCCAACACTTCTCCATCCCACACACTTTTTTCCCCCCCATCCCGACGACCATCTCCGTTTGGATTTCTCACAATAATTAATTCCCTGTTTTAACTTCCACTCATTAATATTCCCTTTGCCGCTCCATCTGACCTCCACACACATCTCTCTGTCTTCAATAATTCACACTTCTGACCCTCTCATCTGAAGCGTCGCGTTCTACTCCCCCTCCCTCATGTTCTTCAAAGCCCTGCGCGGCGGTACAGAAGGTTGCCGGTTCCATTCCCGCGGGACCGATACAGTAGCTTGCGGGAGGAGATGTGCAGTTGTTGTACACAGAGATTAGAACTGGCTCAGGGCTCCAGCATTAAACATACATGATTGAATTTGTTAACAGTCCGGGTGTTTAGGTTTAAAATGGACGTTTGGGTTTTGTGTGTAGAATTCTTTCCTGGTTTAATCTTTGGGTTTAGATTTGGTTTGGTCCAAACAAAATCCTGGTTTAAGTTCTAATTTGTGTCCAGGCTTAGATCCACACTTATGTCCAGGGTTAAGTCCAAGATCAAATTGAAATGTTTCTTTTTTCAACATAACACCGGTGTTAAATGGGGGTTATTATGCAAAATCGACTTATTAGAGCTTTGTACCATGTTACAATGTCGTTCTCTCATCAAAAACACACCTGGAGCTGTGTTTCAACCCTCTCGCGCATCTTTGAGTAATCTTAGTAATCTAAGTGTTCCCAACTAAGGCTGCACAATATATCGCTAAAAAATTGTATTGCGATTAGGGCTGAAAGATATATCGTTATTGTATCGATATTGAGATATGAACATTCAAGATATCAATATCGCAAAAGAAAAGTATATTGTTATCATATTTATATCGAGATATGAACATTCAAAATATTAAAATCGAAAAAGCAAGATATAAACGATATAGATTTTCATCAATAAAACTGCACTCTTTTGTATTATGATTTTATTTTTCTGAAAAATGCTTAGTTTTACCTAACCCATAGTTATATCGTATCGTATCGATATCGAGATATCTGGCATGAATATCGACCATCGTCCATATCGTTCAGCCCTCATTGCGATATTAGGTGATGCAAGAAGCCACAATATATCGCAGTCTTCATCTGACTGAGATCGACACTTTTTTTTTTGCAAACTCTGGCAAAACCAAACAATGCAGTGAACTTATATATGTGTAAAAGTTCAATTTTAGTTAAACATTTACTAAATTAGTTCATTTTAGTCTTGTTTTGGTCCTGATGTCCTGATTGTGTTTGAAGTCTAGTTTTGACATAATTTGGATTTGTGTTTAATAAAATGGAACATACCGTGTTGAAATGGTTCAGTGAAATATCGCAATAATATCGTTATCGCGATATTGCATAACCGCATCGCATATCGCAAGTTACTGTACTTATATATCGTTCAGCCCTATTCCCAACATATCCAGGAAATGCTTCCTTCACCTCTCAATCTCTTGCTAAGATTAATCATTTAATCGCAAAGTAAAGGCAAAGTTTTTTTTTCTCTATTGAAACAGCTGCACAGTGAAGGGGAGCAAGAGGAGGGAAGGTGGGGCTTATGGGTAAATTCTGTTCAAATCAGGAAGTGAAACTACTAGATCATTTGCTTCAGCTGTTTAAGATCAATATTTCATTTTCTAACCCAGTGATTCCCAACCTTTTTTGTCTCACATCCCCTTGAGTTGTTCATTTACACTCCGAGCAGCCCCTACCTCAAAAAAACATGCCTTTATTTTTTAAAAACTGATCAACTAAACTCGGATTATTCCGCATTTCGTGGAGTGTTGTGTTGAAAATTAATCTTCAATACTGTAAAATTCAAATATTTTACCAGAAAACCTCATTAAAATGAACTTTCTTTGAAGAACTGTTGGCATATGGTGCAGTTTCATCTTCTTGTATTTGATCTGAAATAATTCTGAGTCCCCCCTGCCAGTGCTCAAGTGCCCCCAGGGGTTCCCGTACAACTGGTTGGGAAACACAGTTCTAACAGTTTTACGATTGTGATCAAAATGTTTGAGATTATTATCAATTACCTCCAAAAAGCATAATACTTGCTCTTCAACACCTATCTATTTTAAAATCCTTGCATCGGTTCCCTGTCCGTCGCCGAATTGATTTTGAAGTGCGTTATAAATAAAGCCCAGAGTGAACAGGACCTCCAGTCAAACGCGATGTTGGTCTTTGTTCCTGGTTCAGACTTTGGGTTTTTGTTCCTGGTTTCTAACATGACCCGCACCGCAATAAAACGCTGTTCACCCGACTGTGAGCGTGTTCTGTGTTGTTCTGACTGACAGTTATAGCGTAACACATCTCGCCGCAATAAAAGCCTGTGAAGCGTAGTCCTGCCACTCTCCTCTGTTCAACATCTGTCCGCCTGCAGATCTTCTGAATCTGGGAGCTTGAAAGAGCGTGTCAAAATATTAATTAGCCACGGAAAGAAGTAGCAGGCGCCACATTCAGGGACGCACAATTTTGACAAAACTGATAAACCACGGGCATCTTTGTGCTCTGTCTGAGGTTCTGGGAACAGCTCTAAATGACTATAGTGGGATGGAATATCTACATCTACAGTACATGCCCGGGCCCAGGTCCCTTTGCTGTTGTCGGACTGCCCCATAGTCCATGTGTTCTCACAGATCTGTCCCTTTTAAAGTCCAGGTTAAAGACTCATCTCTTCAAACTGACTTTTAACACCTAGAACAAACTGAGTTATGTCTAGGATGCAATAATTTGTTTTTAAATTGTTTTATCTTTCTGTGAGGCACTTTGGTCTTTCTTGATTGATACATGTCTACATATGGAGTGGCATTATGTTGTTGTTGTGTTCAGTTTCTATTTTTCAGTTTTCCTGTCCAGAATTTTTGTTGAAAGTGCACTAGCGGGCTGATATTAATTTTTCCAGCTATCACTGATAGCCGGAAACAACTTCCTAGGCCTCAGGGGAGCAGAGATACTTTGCAGTGAAAATTGGTCACAAGTTTGTGCACCTATTTTATATACAGTTTTTTATGTTGTAGACTTTAGTGTATCATTTCTGAATCATAAGTGATAGAAACTTGCCGTTTTTTTGTTTTGGAATCTGCTTCAAGGTCCCTCCGAAGTACCTACTGTCCTGAATAAATCAGCTCTATACCCCTCATACAGCACCCCCTGCTGTCGCAGTTCAACGCTGACCTGTTTAGAAGCATACACAGGATTATAAACAAGACATTTTTAAAAATTTGGCCAAAAATATCAGCGGTGCAAATTGGCATCGGCCTGAGAAAACCCCACATCTGATTGAAACATTTACTTTAATAAGTGTAACTATTGGCTATTTCAGAGATTAATAAAATTACATGAAATTAAATTACTTAAAATATTGGCCTATATATCAGCTGTCGGCCAGGCCATATCGGTATTGGAAACAAAAACCCATATTGGCCGGGCCCTAGAGTGCACCTTCTAAAAACACTCACAGAAGCATTTCTTTTTGTTTCTTTATCCGGAGATAGGACAGTTTAAGGAGGGTGGGCCTGAATCCACAGCGCCGAGGAAGGTATTGTGCCTGAAATGCTGCGACATAACTCTTTGAGGCTCGGAGGATGGCGGGATTGCCTATTACTGAGATTCAGAATCTCTTTTTCAGGGGTTTTCTGGTCCTCTATTTTTACATGTTGTTAGTAGCATTTGGAGAAAACTTGGAGACGGAGTGAACTAGTAATCTACAGTCCATCCGGCCTGGGATTGATACTGGACGTTCTTGCTGTGGTTGTGCCATTCATTCATTTATTCGTTATGAGCGTATATCTAATGTTTTGCCCCAGTCCTCAGTTGTAAGACCATTGTTCAGTTTTATTGTTAAAATTGTTGAAATGCAGAGCCACACCCAACACCTCGGTCTAATGTTTCGGATAGTTTTCCTCCTCCTCTGCTCTCTTCTCCCCCCCCCCCCCCCCCCAGCTCTCAGAGCTAAACTCCTCTGCCGTTCTGAAGACTTTTTAATGCTCGGGTTTGTGTTGGAGAGAGACTGTCTCTGTTGGGAGCATTACAAACGTGTTATGGATTATTAATATCACCTCCAGCTAACACTTCTGCAGCTCACACCCCCCTCTCTCTACCTCCCTCCCCCTGTACTCCCCAAAATCCTCCCTCCCCTCCTCCTGTCTCCCTTTCCCCTCGGCACCGCTCACTATAGCACTCTCGCCTCACAGCAAGATGGTTCCAGGTTGGAATCCCTGGCCAGATTGGGCAATGCCGTGGGGAGTTTGCATGTTGCGCCCTACAGGTTCCCCCAGCAACCCAAAACATGCCTCAAAGTATGATCCTCCAGCTGGCACCCCTGACCAGTTCCTGGCTTTGTATAACTGACATGAATCAGAAATGTACCATTCATTTTTAACATAGTAGCAACTCTCAACAGCCCTCATATATTGAATTTATTAATCCATGAAGTCGGCTGTGGGGAAATATATAATGAAATAATTAAGTTTTTCTTCAAACATACTCTTCTCCACTTCCCGCAGTTGTATTTTGAGGATTTGAATGTTAAATTTGTGTTAATCTTTTCTGAGGAGACACACACTAATCTGGATCAGACCAAGACCCCCCGAACGGTCTCCCAGATGCACCGAGACCTCCACCCCCATTGGGCATATACAAGGCCGGGGCTGGATGTGTTAGAACTGGTTTAGACCTGGTTAAGTCTAACTTTAGTCTTAGACATAGACCTAGTTTGGGATTTGAGCGAAGCCTTTAAGTCCAAGGATAGTCTTGTTTTATCCTGGCTTTGTGTATTTTTGTATTTGGCCTTTAGCCATGGTTCAAACCCTATTCAGTCCTGGGGAGCATTCATATTCGTAGGTTCAGGTTCTCTGGGCTCTTGTTGTATGTCAAATATTAAACCGTACATTCACGAGCTGCACAGAACAGAGCTGACTTTCCCTAGAAGTGCACTTTTCGTTTAAAAGCAGTAGACGTGGTTTAGTCACAGTTTAGTCCTGGTTTTGTTCCATAGAATGAGATGTTTTTAAAATGTTTTCTCTTTTTATTTCATTGTGGAATACGGCCAAAGGTACCACTAGGTCTGTGCTCAATATATCGTATCTGCACATATCGAGGAGTAACGCAAATACCTGTAATCTGTCTCTCTGTATCCGGCATACTTATCTAATGTTGGCCAAATGCACCAGCCCGATACTAAACACATCATAGAAGCACGGTGTCTTGTATATGACTTCTACACGATACACTTGATGAATGTTGTATGTATTGGTCAGGACACAAGAATATATGCGATAAACGATATTGTTTAAAAATATATTGTAATTTATTGAACGATCCATATGGTGATTATTGTGACAGGCCACTTACCTCATAATGATCCGCGATAGAACAGGATCCGCTTCACATAACCGCTAAACCCGGGTTAACCCCGAAGTTACCTCGCTAACCCTCTAGAGGCCCAGCTCTATGATCGCGAGATAGTGACTTAGCAAAGGTTTTGCTCTACTCTATTGTTTATACTTGTCCTTGTCTCCGGCAGTGCACCTTTTATGTGCACATCAGAAAGAGCGACAAAAACAATGATGCCATTCTCGCTGCTCAACCTTTTATTTATTTACAAAAAAACATTGAGTAAACACCTTTCTACTGCAAACTTCCTGAATTTGAAACAATTGTTTTGTTGCCGCTATGAGGTGATTCCTCAACAAATACAAGGTTATATTGAGACATCCTATTGTTGCCCCCCATCAGAGCCTATGTGTTGCAGCTATTTAACATTTTTACGAGGTTGGTGCAGGTACACGATGCTGCGGTGGTAAACAGCTTAATGGAAGTTTGTAGAAGTTGTGGTCAGGCTGTGTTTCAGATTGTCTCTCATTACCCTATAGCCAAAACAAATAATAAAGAATGTAAAATTGGGGAGGTTCTTGAGATACAGAGGTCTGGGTTCGGCCGTTTATCATTATAGAGCAGTGATCTACCAACCTCTTCCCTACGTGTAGATTGGTTTCCCCAGCTCAATTTCAAGCCATCCAAGTTCAAATTTCCCTATGGAGACAATAAATCAACCCCGTAACCTCGCTCTTGAAGGCACTTTGGGCCATAGACAGGCTCTCGTTAAAATCCCTGTGAATAACTAGTGCTCAATGTTTTTAGTCGCTTCTTTGTTTCCCGTCTCTGTACAGTGCGGCTTGGGAGTTTTTGGGTGTTTCCTCTCTTGATGTTCCTTTTGATGCTGATGTTGGTCCATCCCGGCGTTTCCATGGCGATCCACGTATCCCGGTAACAGTGCGGTGAAGGGGTTGCCATGGAGACGGGAGGGGAGACGGTTGCCAGCGGCGACCGGACCCCGCTCTGATACAGACTCCAGCAGGAGAGAGAGAGAGAGAGAGAGAATGAGAGAGAGAGAGAGTGTGTGTGTAATTGAGTTTTGATGAAAAATTCTGTTTGATGTTTGAGAGAAAGAAAAGACTCGCTCTGAACCAGGCAATAATAACCTGCGACTAATACAGAATGAAAGGCCGGGACTGAACTAAGCAGGGCTAAAACAGGGCTAAACCCAGGACGGAACCAAGATCAAACCGAAGACAAAACAGAAATAAAGCAGGACTAACTGGACTAAAGCAATCAGTCCGGGATTAACCAGGACTGGACCGGCTTGTTAAGTTCAGTCCCAGTTAGATCACAAACTGAGTGTTTCTTCAGTTTTGGATAAAGGTCTAAACAAACACATACTATTTTGCATTTCTTCAAGCTGTTTCAGTATCAGCCCCCTTTTTGATTGCTTTTAAACATGGGAGAATTGGGACTGGGCCGATTTTAGAGGAACTTTTTCAGCTCCTATCCTGGGGTGAGTCCTTTTCAGTCGGACCAGGAACTCTTTGGCGACGGTGTTATGTTGTAAGACACACATGCAACACAAATACATTTGCATCACACCTTAGTTCTAAATTTTAATGCACAATCTAGACGCCAGTGAGACGCGCCCTCTTTCATTTTCGATGAGTGGAGCTCCTGTTTGCTTTGCGCATCATGAACAGAAGCGATAAAACTCTTTGAATCCTTATTTTTCTGTAAACTCCCAAAGCCTGGTCATGGCACGCTGTTTTTCCAGCTCAATTATGAATTTTTTGCAATAAAAAGTGCAATCTGGATATGCCTTCAGACATATGCTACAAGGTTTGTTTTGCTAACAGTAGCAGCAGTTTAGTGTCTGAATGGTTCACACACACAGGCAGCTCCCTGTCCTGCCGCCTGGGGTTTCAGGGACTGAACCGTTTAGTGCGAAAACGCCTAAGTAAAAATATGTGACTTTTAATTTGAGTCCAAGTGTCTCGGAGTCTTTATTCATATCCAGACTAAGTCACGACCAATGGGCTTCTAGCATCCGGGTAATTTCAGTTCACCGCAGATGTGGCGGTGTAAACAACGGCGGTATTAAACAGCGTTTTTTCCTGTGAATGACAGATTGTGTTCGATAAACTTGAGTAATCAGTAAATCAGGCCTAAAAGCTGTTGTGCGGTTGGATGTTCCATTGTGTCGGACCTACATCCTAAATCTTGTAAGGTGAGTAAGTTCATGATTCGAATCGATGTCTGCAGATCTAAACACATTGAGTGGATTATGTTTAAAGTTTAACGTAACTATGCCGGACACATCAGGCTCTAAATTCTACCATTTACTTTGCTTTAAACATAAAATAACTTGTTAATCTAATGTTTAATGTCGTGACACACGTTAGCTAAGTCATGCTTTAGCTAAATCTAATTGAGTTGCCTTGTGTACAAAATGCGCTGTATAAATAAAGTTGCCTTGCCTTTCCTTGCCTAAAGCTAAATAAACTAGACAGAACGTCGCCTAACAGCTTCTAAAACATTTTCTAGTCAACATTACGTTTACCTTGGATCATGATTATTTCCCGAAAGGCGAACATAAATGCGTGAAATTCAGCACAAAGTTAAGATGGATTATTGACTCGTACTAGGCGACCTCTTGCAGTTTGTGCAAACATTCATCGAGACCAATTTATGTTTATATCGGACTTTTAGTAATGAAATGACATTTCATCACTAGCCAACAATTATTCACCTTAATAAATACTCTCAAATCCACCCAACGCCAGCGCTCTCCCATTGTTTTCAATGAAGCGGAGAGCGTTGTATTCACCTCCGCTTGATTTGTGACGCAACACCGTAGAGACCTATACTATAAGCCTGCGTAAAGCTAAGTTAGCGAGGCAAATTCAGGGCTAACCCTGGTTTACCAGAGCTACAAAGCTGGCTCACTTTCTATCAACATAGAAAGGAAAGGTTAACTCTAGCCAGATGATAACCTGCTTTGTACCGCTTATTCAGAGGCTCTCAGGTCTGGGTAATTCTTTCTGGGTAAGACAGTTATCCAGGATAAGTTAATCAGAAGTCAGCTTCGTAGTATAGGGAGGATCGCTGTTATTGTTTATTTCCGCGATTTTCACCGGATGTTTTGGTGACTGGTGGGCAAACAGCTGATTTTTCCGAGCTTCAAGAGCTGTAATTTAAATCACAGATCTTTTAAAGCACTGATCTTTTCACAGATGCAATGCTTTGTTTGTGAACAATGTTTTGACCCACCATAGAACTATTAATATCTATTTAATACATCTGCGTTGCCCACCAGTGCCTCGGATGTGACGACAGGGCGATCCCCCTCATAGAGAGCCTATGACTGAGCCAGGTCCAAATAGGGTGACCTCTGTGGCCACCTGTCCCTCTTTTGGTGAATATTACACACCTAGTCACACTTTTTAAATATTTGAGTGGCAATGTTAAAGAAGGTCGTTAGATATGACCCCTTACAGGCATAAAAACATAAACTACAGTAGAGACCAAGATCTAGGTCCGGGTTCATCGAGTCCCGACTCTTGACCCTTTAGTCTCTGGTCTCCTGGTGTACAGTGGTGTATGTTATTGTAGAACAGGAAGTCCCCGCTGTGAGGAAGAATGACTCTGTGTTCCATTTCCTGTTTCTGCAGCAGCCTCTTCCTTCCTACTTCCTGTCTGTCTCTATCTTTAAAGACTTGCGGCTGTGCTCTTAAAAGAATCAGCGCTCATTCTTACTTTGGGCTTGGTTTAGTTCTTGACAGGTCCAGGTTTAGTCCTGATTTAGCACTTGACTTTCTTTGAAACTATATTTTCCATATCCTTAATTTTTTTTATTATCCATTTTCAACTAGTCTTGTTCTCTTCTCTTGTCTCCTTAGTCACGCCAACACTGTAGTCATCGTTTTATCTGATGCCAGGAGAGTGTCATGTTGAAAATTGGACAGATGCCAGTGTGTCAGGTATAAATAGTCCCCGGAGTTCTCCATTATGTTTGGACACAGTTTTTTCCGCATAAACAAGCACAACAATATGCACTGTGATCTTTGGGTTAAAGGGACAGGAACTAACTATGCAGATTTTATAAAGCAAATTCAACAGCTGAACATAGAGTTACATGTAGTAAGATCAGCTGTCCAGTCCAGTTGATACTTCAACCTTGTCTACGATGGATACTCCCTGGATGAATGAGAGCCTTCACAAACATAGTGAGATCAGGGTCGATTTGAAAACATATGAAAATGAAACAAAAGAAGAATTTATGTCTATTGTGCCTAGGGCTGGGTACCGTTATTTTTTCCCCCGATATCAGTACTTTCACGATACTTGGTTTTCGATACCGATACCTGAATGATACTTTTTACCGATACTAAAATATTTGTCATCTAGAACCATAAAACAGAACAGTAATGTGTGGAAGATATGCACATTCGGGACATTTGTGGGGAAAAAATGGGGAATAAATTGGGCAATAATGGGGGGGAAAAAGGGGGTGAATTGAGAAAATATAGTATGAACAAAATGAACAAAAATGAGGGGAAAAATGGGAAAACTAGATCAAATTGGGGCAAAAATAAGAAGGAAAAAAAGTGTGTACATTGTGGGGAAAAATTTGGGTGAAATTATTATTTGAACTTAAACAACCAAGTCACTTGCTCTATTTTGTTTTGGTACCTGCTTTCGACACTTTCAGTTTTTCGATAACGGTAGTACTTAAACCTTTTTTCCAAACTGGTATCCAGCCCTAATTGTACCTGTACCAATTTGTTTGAAATCTTTAAAATGTCTCTTGATTTGACAGAACGGTGAATGAAGTTTCTTTGCTACAATAGAATAAAAAAAGAAATGATTGAATGAATTCCCCCCTGCCCTGGACAAAAATCTTCCTCATTTGTTCCAATAACTTTTAAACACTAGTAATCGACTAGGCTTCCTTGCTCAAGTGTCAGAAAACATAAGTCCTGAGACGCTCAACTCATTCATTCTTTTCAGACACGATTAAGATGCATATAAATAAAAGATGTAGACAAAAAAATATAAAAAAAAACATTTAGTCCATTATTTAAGGGGTGAAATAACAGTCAACAATCAGTTTTGGAGGTTGGGAGACCATTTTTAATAAGGCCTGCACTCCTCGAGACTGTAATTCCCAAACAAGGTCCCGACTCCTGTTTTTTCGGCCTCATTACGACCAATATCCATCTCCTCCAGGTTCGTGTTGTTGGTTCATTATATTTCAGCCCAAGCCCGACTCAGCACTGCCCCGTTTCCTGGCTCTACACTCGGTATTGGTCAGAGTGTCTTAATGTGTCTGAACTCCGGTCATTGTCCCTTTAATTCGCCGGTGTTAATCCGCGGAGAACAGCTGACACATCACACACACATGCAGGGGAGGAGGAGGAGGGAGGGGGGCAGTAGGAGACAGTTTAGGCTCAGACCGGTGGGTGGGTGGTGGGATGGGCGCGGGTGGGGGCCTCGGTGTGCTCGTGTGTGGGAGGGGTGCACTGCAAAAAAGATTTAAAAAAAAAAAAGGAATATGCACTACGTTTCGTTCCAGGACATGGAACATGAATCTCGATTGGAGTAGATTTAATTTTACGATGTGACCGAACACATGTTATCCACCATATGTTTGAGTGAGCTCTCAGTCGTCCAGGAGGTTCATTTAATTCCTTTGATCTGCCATCTTTTACGTACTGCCATTCTCTCTGCTGTGCTGATACATCCGCTTGTGAAGAGGCTGTTTTTTTTCTCAAATGTGATGTTCATTGCAATCTTCAGTCCAGTTAACCTCTTACCTCCCGCTTTAACGCTTCAGCCACATTGGAAAGCTATAACTGGACAAAACGGATCATCATATTGGTCGTTTTGATCACTTTATCATCGCAGTTTGTCACTTTTGATGCTTGTTGTTTCTTTGTTTTTTTTCCCGTCACTCTTTGGCCGTGTTTTTATTGCTTTTTTGTTGTATTATTGTTACTATTCCGGCCGTTTTAGTTGCTCTTTTGCCGCATTTTGTCACATTTTGGAAGCGTTTTTGACATTTTTATCGTGTTTTTTGTTGCCTTTTCAGCGCTCTTTAGTTGTGTGTTTTTGTCGCTTTTTTTATTGTGTTATTGTTGCTTTTCCGGCACATTTTTGTCGCTCTTTTGCTTTTAGATTTTGGTAAAGCCAAACTGGAGAAAATGTGCTCGGTTCAGGTCGGGGTTAAAGAGTACCTAAACGGGCGTGCCAAAGCCTTTCCCCACCCACACACAAAAGTCAAAAATTGCCGCGAAAGAGGCGGTCTCTGAAGTTTGGGGGTGAGTGTGTGGGCCTTGATTGGTTATATACCACAGGTACAGGGGCAGGACAATGGGCAGAACCTGATGACGATGTGTGGAGCTGGTGCGGCTTATGACGTTCTGTGGAGGCCGTGGACACGTCTCCAGTCAATCAGGAAATTCTAATTTAGTAGCAGAGTTTACCCTGAAGGGGGCGCAACCCATTCGATTTCAGGCCAAAGTTAGGATTTGACACATGTTTGCGCTATAATGTCAGAATAATGTCAGGGACCAGTGGACAACACTATGAGACACCCATTGAGACAGTTTATCAGTAAAAAAAATTGATTTGGTGTTTAGTTGCTCTTTAAGTGGTTAAGGGAATTCATCATATTTAACTGTTGGTGACTCGGGCTCTTGTCCTCGGAGTGAACTCATTTGTTTTCTCAAAGTGTTGACGACTTTAGAATAAGCCTTGCCTGTTTTGCTACGATGAAGCTTCTCGGCTACATCAGCAGTGTAGGGAATAGAAACCCCTTTCCTTCTTGGTCCTGAATCCTGTCCTGTTTTTTTTTTTTTTTTTTTTTACTCATAAAGCCCTTAAATATGTAATATCATTGTAGGTACTGCAAGAATTGTGTGCATAATATTTCTTTTGGATTTTATTTCACAATGGCAGTTTTTGTGCGTTTTAAAGAGTGATTTATTGTGCAACTTTATTGACTTTACCACAGCCAAGTTATTTCCCCTGTGGCTCCATAAGACTCTCTAGGTCTAACCTTGTTTTTTTCATTTTCTGATTGCAGTGCCACTGGATAACCCTTGTAACCTAGTTAGAACTGTACTGAAACCAAGATTAATTCTCAAATATTCATAACATACTGTATCTCTATTCTTTGTTTTTGTAGTGCTGCGGTGGAGGGGGTACGGTTAGCTTAGGCAGAGACTGGTGCTGGGATGGGCGCCATAGTGAGGAGGGGGTCCATGGGTGGCTCAGATAGACAGTTTAGACAAGAGTGGGTGGTGGTGCTGGGGGGTAAGCATGTTGTATATACGGGGGGCGGGAGTAACAGATGCCTGACTGAAGACAGCTGCACCACGAGACACCAATTATACGGCGCACACACACAGGCTTTGACGTCCATACGAGAAGATTTCCACTCTGTCTACAGGTCATCAATCACAGGAAGTGCTCCGGATCGGGCCCGCAAGATTAATCGCAATCCCAACTTGGAAGGCTGCAGTTATTTAGGTGATATTAATGTCCCTTGTGAAAAACAATATCCTGTGTCATATAACAGCTGCTAACTAGGTCTGCTTTATTATGGAATAAATAGCTAATTGTGATTTTTCTGACAAGGATCTAGACTGCAATTAGAGATACACCGATCCAGCTTTTCTTTTTGTAGTACCGATACCGATACTTGGGGTCTGAATACCTACTGCTATCCAAAGCCAGGTTGCCAACCAACTTTCTTAAACTGACTCGTTGTGAGTGAAAAAGTGAATGATCTTCTTTGAAAACGCGGTGTTACATCTCATGGGGTTTTTGTACAGAGGTTGACCGATATTCTTTTTTCAAGGCTGATGTTGATACTGATTTCTAGGGATTTTGATTGGCCGATGCCAATATGCACCGCCAATGTCTGTGTAAGCTCTCAGTTGTACAGGAGTTGTCCATCTTCAATGAAGGTACTTGAGTCATCTTCTGTACTCAGTAGTTGAAGTCGTCGAACGTTTCGCCTCTCATCCAAAAGGCTTCGTCAGCGGACTAAAGGCTGCGGGCTGAGCGGGCCTTTAGTCCGCTGATGAAGCCTTTTGGATGAGAGGCGAAACGTTCGACGACTTCAACTACTAAGTACAGAAGATGACTCAAGTACCTTCATGCACCGCCAATATTATATATGTATATATAATAGTCTGCTGTGCATGATGCTTCTAAACTGTAAATGAACATATCAGGGGCACAGGTCTGATTTATTGAAGACATTCATTTTTAGATACTTCAGAGAGGGTGCTCGTTTGAAAGACAAAAATCAGTAGATTCGAAAACCAAAAACGATAATAAGTCTATCTCTCTTATGGGTCTGAAATGATAAGCATAAGTCTGCAACATGAAATATATGGGTAATGGGCTCCTTTTAAGGCTTGCAGTGCAAAACACTAGAAGTCTCTATCACTGTCGGTTCCAGAGATATCGGCCTTATACCATCATTATATCAATTGGACTTTACACTATCTGTCCATGGCTCAATGACATGACCTTAATGTTACATTTATATAAACTCACAACTTAAAGAGTTCTGATTATTATTGTGCTTTACAAATATATCAGTGTATTTTAACAGCATTTCACAAACTAACTAATGTGTTTCAAACTTACTTCAATTAAATGTATGTTAATGATGATGTTAAAATGTATAAACGCATGGTCATATGCTCATCTACATTTAAAATCAGTTTTTGTACTGTAACATCAACCTGCCCAGGGACTCCAGGTAGCATTTGTTGCTATAACTTGGTACAATGCAGCTTTCCTTTTGGTCAATGTTAAATTCTGCACTGTCCCTGTTTAAATAAAAAATATACCAAAAAACCAAACCATACATACAAACTTGGACACCTCCAACAGAGGCCAACATTATTGTATTACTTCAGGCTTATTTCTGTCCCAGTCTTCATTAGTAGATGCTAGCTTTAGCACACTGTTGCTAGCTGTGGTATTTTGCCTGGCGATAAAAGTACGTTTACAGAGTGTAAAAGTCAGTGATTCAATTCTCCAGGATCAGAGCTTCAAAATGAGATATGTCCATATTCGCTGAGATTAAGTCAATGAAAGTAGCTTTTTAAAAATGGTGGTTTAGCGTCCGATATTTGGAATCGAAACCTAGGCCTGTATTTTTTGCCAGATTGGCTGCGATATCCGATACCAGTTTTGGATCGGTGCATCCCTAATTGCAATAGATAAGATAATTCAGCTCACTGTGCACATTTTAAACACACCCAGAAGCTTTAACATGAGAGAAAAGACTGAAATATGAAACTGCTAAACTAGTACAAGATTCCAATGCATTTCAGAGTGTGTTTGCTGAGGCCTAAATTACAAGCTGTGCAGGTTGGAAGCATATTTAGACCCCATGGCGACACAATATTGTGTCGTTTGCAAAGGATTGTCGCTGCCTAAATAACTGCAGTCTTAGTGATTGGCTAATGGCAACCTTTCAAATTGTGAGTTCGATTCAACTGCGATTATTTGTGCACTCCTACTGCTAACCCTGTAATTCAGATCATGTTCTGAAATACAATTGTTCAGCAGTTTATATTTCAGTCTTCTCTCAGATGGTAATGATCTGTGTATAATGTGCATCTGAATCTTCATAAATTGCAAATCTGATCATAATTGCAAGCGTTCATTAAGCTCTATCCCAGGTATGAAGTTCAGTAAATGAACAAACGATAGTACTCGCTCTAGTTATATTAAATTTTTCTCAAGCTAGAAAGGTTCCGGAGAATCTCTAAGTGAAGAAATATGCAATTTAATTACAGCTACTGCCTCGTGTTGAGTGCCTACACATAACGCACCACTTGCAAACATGATTTATAGACTATTTGCATCTCTCTATACCCATAAGAGTGAGAAAAGACTTGCTGTACTGTAAGTAATTACAGGATTAAAACAGCGTTGATTGGGAGAATCCTCTGAACAGATTGTGCTAACTCTAAGTGGAGAAAACATGTGCATTGCTGGGTTCCAGATCCATGTTTGTGTATATTCGTTTGTATTCATATTTACATTATATTTGACCCAGGCTCACAGTGAGAGACAGAGCCAGCAGCTGCCACACTGCAGGAATCTTCTCATGTTCCACTATCAGCAACTGAACACGCTCTATGGATTTTATGCTTAATTCTGCTCACATTGAAAAAGGTCTAGTATTGAATGATATTATAAGAAATACATCTTTACTCAAAATCGACTTTTTAGAGCTGTTTACCAATGTTACAGTTAGATCCGATCCAGCTTTTTTGCTTCCGATACCGATCTGCCAATGAGTGAGTGAAATGAATGGTCCTCTTTTCTCCAGTTTCAGATCAAGAGTCTTACCACTTTTTACATAGGAAATTGTATCTATCTAACTAATGGAAAAACATAACACAAGGATCACTGGACTTTTCTACACTAAATATTCTTGGGTATAAGACAGGTTACATTATACAACTCACATAAAATGATCTCATTATAACTTATTCTTTAACAGCATTTCATAAACTAAAATACAAGCACTTGGCTACTGCACTAGTGGCTATTTGATAATCATAATTTCTTTCCCAGCTTTGATTTGTTGACGTTAGAATTAGCATGCTGTTGCTAGCAATAGCATACTAGCCGTGGCATTTTGCACAGCGATTAAAAATACGTTTGCAGAGGTGAAACTAACTAAGCGATTGAATTCTTCAAAATGACATACAGCATGTTCATTTTCTCTGAGATTTAGTTAGTGAAAGGTATGTTTTTAAATGTTCAGAGCCAAAACAAACATCGGTTCAGTATTGGATATTTGTAACTGATCTAGCTGTCAAGTGTCCCGTTTTGGCTGGGAAACTACTGTATTTTGCCCCTCTTTCCCGCCATCTTCCCGTATTAGTTTTATCACGTACATTTCCCGTATTATAATAGAATATTTAAAAAAAACACTCCTGCCCCTCCAAACTGAACTGTGTCACTAGCTAAAGCGAGAAATGTCCCGTATTTTCAAATCCAAAACTTGACAAATAGTGGTAGCCGATACCCGATATCGTATTTTTCCAGTATCGGATCCAATTATCAGATCGGTGCATCCCTAGTCACAATGTTTTTTTCTCATCAAAACCTGTTGAGATCAATATTGCAGTTTCTAACCAACAAAGTGTAGGATAGTGATTGAGATTTTTTACCAAATACCTGCAAAAAGCATTATACACCCTTTTTAAGTTTGAATGTTAATTAAAACTCATCATTCCTAATGAGTTCTGAACAGCTCGATTCTTCCTGAGTTTAGCAGGTTTCACTTCTTTTAGGAGGCAAAGTAAGATGCTGAATGCTTTTTGTTTTTCGCATTGTGCTACTTCCAGGTTCACAATCACTAAAAATAGTTAATAATTCGTGCACACTGTTTTTTATTTTGCCACTAATGTCTACCAATTCAATCTACTACAAAGGGTCGAAATGATTTGCACTCTGTAATTGGTGCAGCCCCGTCAGCAGAACCAATTTGGCCAGTTGTACATTTTTATGTTAATTCCTTATTGAATCATCCATTTGCTCATTTTCATTTTTAAAATCCCGCCTCATTATCCGCGCTCTTTGACATCCACCCGATCGCCCTAACATCACATGCCCCCCACCCCTAATACACAAAAACATTAAAAACATCCCGCAGCGGGATGTCCCCCCCGTCAGGTCAAAGGTCCCGGGCGCCCTTAAAGGAGCAGCGCGCTCTAAAACGCCGCCAAATGAGCCAATATTTATGTCAGTCACTCCCGCGGTTCACAGATAATCGCGTCAGAGAGCGAAAACACACAGGATTATTATGACTCTATGAATGCGTAATGCTCGGATGGAATATTTCATGGAGCGCGCAGGCGGGGAGCACGGTTTGTTGATCGGGGAGACAGGTATTTGAAAGTGTTTGGAGGAGGGGATGGGGAGGGAACTGTGTTTAAAGGGGAAAAAAATGGCAGAAATAATAACTGTGGAACAGCCATATTTGCCGACGGTAATTGGTTGAACTCGACCTGAGAGAGAGGGAAGGGGGAGGAGGGGGGTCTGTAGAGAGTGAATGGGAGGTGGGGTGTGGTAGCGGAACGTTGCTCTTTGAAGAGAAAAGATGTCTCAAGGAATGAGAATATAATACAGTATTGCAATGAGAAGAACATTTAATGGAGGGGGGGGGGGGGGGTTTAGGGGCGTGTTTCCGTGCCCGGGAATTTAGAGATTTAGATCAGCCCGTTCTCCTATGGAATTATAGCTCAGTTATAGTGCGCTGCTCTCGAGTGCCAGTGCTCGAGCTAGATCCAATACCACTTTGACCATTTTCTAACACTTTATCTTTTCACACGGGCCACTGCACACACAGTCTGAGCCTGATACAACCCCACAATCAGCACCATGTTATGTAGATCAAGATATATATTATTTGTCCACATTTTCTACCTTTCACTGCCTTTTCCCTCTTTACTCGCTGGATTGGACCAACTTGAACTCAGAGGGGTGTTCTGCCTAAACACCCCTCTGAGTCAGTTCAACGTCAAATGGTATCTCCCTGCCACAAGAATGAAAAGTTCAATGCAAAGATTCTTTCTGATTTTGATCCATCAGACATTATTTGATAGATTTATCTGACAATTACGCTTGTGTTAAATATTATATATAACACAATTTATATCTGGAACAGCAGCCCGTGCGTCCAGCTGCAGCCCAGTTAAAGCCTTTAAGCCTGGAATAGCACAACTGTGAGACTGTTATTAATTAATTATTTTATTCTGACGGGCCGGCCCAAAAGCACCGTGACCAGGCGGCCCACCGGGAAACGTCCCGACTCGATTACCCAGCACGCCACTGCCCGTCAGTGTTTCTGATTGGAATACACTAGAGTTGAAGGATTTTTTTTTTTTGAGGAAAGAAAATTATTGCAAAATACTAGAGGCAAATTGTTTTTTGGGGGAAATCCATGGGTACACAGCAAGTATTATTTTTATTTCATAAGGTTAAAGGGTATGGCTAAGGCATACTTCCTAATCTGCTTTCCATGTGCAGATGATGTTCCAGATTCTAGCGTCTGTAGCTGGAGGATTAGAAACTGGACCACACGGAGGAAACCCACCCAGACACAACTCCAAACAAAACTCCGCTTCGGGACTTTCTTTCTGTGAGCCAAGAATCATTTTTACATGGCTTCCAAGCAACAGTATCTCCTACAGACAATATTGCTCACCTCACTAAGGCGTCTTGGTGTATTCCTTTATGGACAGGTGGAGGAGCTCTGAGCAGGAACAGCTGAGGATCAGGTGTGTGACGGAGCGTGTGGGAGGATCAGGGTCAATCCAGGACACACTGCCTTTGAAACAAAGTGCAAGGTTCTGCTTACTGTTGTGCTTACTGCTTACTTTGTTCTCTGCCCACTACTGTATGAGCTAAATATAATGAACCAGGATCTTAGTCAGGAGCGTCTCATTGTACAACAGGGAATCTACACACAGAAAAGCCCCACACAGTCTGGGAATTGAACCCTTGACCCTTTGCTTGTGAGGTGAGAGGGCTAGCCACTCGGCGACGTAGGGGCGCGACCAGACATTTCTCACTGGGGTGGTCTCGTGCAGAGGTTCTCAACTGTTGTGGCGTCAGGAAAATGTAACAAAATAATTAGAATACTACATAAAGCAGGGGTCGGCAACGTAAGGCTCTGGGGCATAATCCGGCACCGCTAGGAAAAAACCTCCGGCCCACAAGATTATAAGGATGAATAACATTACACACATCAGAGATCAAATACCAGCTAGAGTGCTACAGAAATGCTGAAAATTGTGTCAATTCCAATAAATTTCCGAGGGGGGCGCCTCCCGAACCCCCGTTAGGTCATATATAATGTATAACCTTGGGATTTGGAGAAAGTGGTACTTCTTTGGGCCACGATTGGGATGTTCTCATTAAATGCATTTATATTTTAAAGTTTAGTGACAAAATATAAGTTTGTCACATGCCACTCAATTCCTAGACATTGAATATAAAATTTGAAGTATTGAAGAGTTCAAAAGGTGTGTTGTATCTCCAGACATTGTCATTTATTTCACTTTCTTACGGAAATGGACCACTACCTCACCTAACTTTGCTTATATAACTGAAGCCCATGAATAGGATAATCAGTGTACCAGTGCTATATTATATTATATCGTGCTGTTGTTACTCGAGAAGTAGATTAGAAGATTCGACAAATGATTAGGAAACTAAATTGTGTTAAACTAGCTTTGTTTTGGTGTTTGGTGATACCATTCCCGCATATGTTCCTCTGTGTGTTCTCCACTTTGATGCGTTCGCACTATAGCCTCAGATTAACTCAGATTATCTGAATGAAGTCACTCTTAATCTGCGTCTGCGGTCATTTTAACCTAGATTAACCCATCTGACCAAATAAAATAAAATCCAGTGGAATATACCATACACTTTTTTTTATGCTTCAAAGCGTGACCGGGTGGAAAGAGTGGGATTAGAGCTGACGAGTCGGAGAAAGCGCAGAGCAAAAGTCCGTTATGCGCGGGATTATACATGACAGTGATATTGTGCCATTCAGACAAAGATCGACCCAATTCACAAATCCTCGTGTTTCAATAATCTAGATTTAGGAGGAGATTACACGGATCATGAAAGGTGCCCAGAACAGAAGACAAAAACATGTTGTAAGCATTTTGAGGAGGGCGGATTCTGATTTGTCTTTGAAATAAATGAACAAATATAATGAGCGTTAGGGACTGAAATTGCATTTACTGTGAGATTATTTTCCCTCTAAACTAAAATGATTGACTGTGCAGCTGTTTCAGTGTAACTTTAAATTTTTTAAATGTTTTTTCTACATTGATACGACACTAAGGGAGTCATTTATGAAGACAAGTGCTTAAAGTGCAAGCTGGAAGCCTTTGTGGATATGTTGCCCCTATTTTACCATTTGAAATTGCTTGTATTTCAGAACTAGGACTCTGACATGAAAATTAGAGAATGCTGCGTGAGTAAAAAAAAAAAAAAGCTCAAATAACTGTGCTGCTCATCAACTTTGCGCATGGGTTTAGTACAGTAAATGAACCCTAAATGTCTTCTTTCACAGCCCTAAACCACCAGCTGCTTAAACTTATTCCTCAAAGACACAACTCTTTTGTCAAAACCTCCAACACTTTTCATGGTTTGCACACAGTTCCCAAACTGTCTCTTTGTCAGAGCACTGGGCACATTCTCGCTTTCTGAACACATTTCTCATTCACAGCTCACATGATGCGGAAAGTGAATACATTTCTATCTGCGCTTGCAGTTTCATTTGAGAATGCAGTGATTGAAGTGTTTTGCTGTGCAGTGTGTTATGTCTGCTCTGTGTGGGCACACAGTAAGAACAAAGTGCACATTTGACCTGAGGGAAATGGGTGCTATTAGTCAGGAGCAGTGTCCTATCAGTTGAGTAAATTCATTCTCTAATAATAAAGTGAAAATCTATAAAATAAAGAGACAAGGTTTAACCGTACAGTTTTTCGAATGCTACTGTTTGTTGCTTAGTAATAGTACAATTTGTACAAAAGATAACGCACTGATTCTCACTTCTTATCATATGCTTTAACCTCTTAACCCCCTCCTGAACCGAGCACATTTTCTCCCGTTTGGCATTACCCAAATCTAAAAGCTTCTTGATAAAAAGCATCAAAAATAGACACGAAAACGAAGTTTAAAGCGTAAGAAAAAAGTGACCAAAAAAAAGCAATAAAAAAGCTGAAAAAGAACGTCAAAAAAGTGACAGCACGGCAACAACGCAAGGAAAAAGATCCCTTAAAGGACCTGTATCATGCTATTCTAGCCATTCCAAAGTAAAGTATAGGCATATATATGATATATTGTACCTCTATCACTATGGAGTACTCATTTTTGAGAGAAATATAAGTATTTTTGGGGGGTATTTTCCCTACCCGGAAGACAAGACGCTTTGATTCAGTTAACTCCGCCCCTCTCTCCGCTCATTCCACATTTGCAGTATTATAAATATAAATATCGCTGCAAAAAGTGAAGTTACTTCACATAATGCAGTTATAAGGAGTTTCATAAATGGCTAACACATATGCTAACACGCGTTTTGATTGACTCACCGCTCAGTCTGGACTCCCCATCGGGTTATGGGATCGCGTTGGTTATAAAAGTTAATCCACTTTTCATTTCATTTCATTCATTTATTCATTTACTTTGATTCTGGCCAAGGTTCACCAAGCATCCATCAGGTTGGTTGATATAGTCGCTGAATCCCGGAAAGAAATTCCAACTTCTGGCGAGTGCACTCTTCTTTAGGAAGGTTGAATAGTCCTGTTCCTCTCGTAGCCAAACGCGCATCCGTGACATTATCGTTCGGTAAGAAAAAAGAACAGGCGGTGTCCAGAGTATGTTAGAAAGAGCTCAGTCTTCAAAAACAAGACTTCTGCTCGGATCCATGGATCCTCCGGCCGGGGGCGCGTTTGTTTACCCTCCTGGGACAGCACAGAGCGTCGGAGAGTTGCTTTTATTTTTTTATTTCTCTCTTACAACAAAAATTATGAAAAAGCTGTTTTATAAATTAAAACCAGGCCGTAAGGCATTACATTACAGACGTAGAGCACTTCCGTTCCTTTGTGACGACACAACCGAACAGCTCAGTCATTTACCAGGAGAGGGTGGAGCAGCTGCTCAGAGAGCAGGATTCAGGAGGATTACTTAGAACTGCGTGAATGAAGCCAAAAACCGCTCTGGGGGTGTTTTTGATAAGGAAATGGCTAAAAGCTCCAAAAGTCGATTTTGCATGATATAGCTCCTTTAAGAGCAGTTTTGTAGGTCTAAGCTTTCAAATGAGGTGTTACACTGGCCTATTGGCTGTGAGCTCCAGTCCAGAAGCTTTTAGATATGGGTAAAGCCAAACTGGAAAAAATGCACTTGGTTAAGAGAGACTTGAAGATCTTGCCATGAGTCACGTTCTTTTTCAGACTGAGCATGGACTGGCGGCAACATCACCTGTTTGACAGTTCCTCAATCAGACGGTTTACTTACGCTGAACACAACATTCAGTCCATTCGTCCAGAGCCATTGAAGGACTTTCCTGGTTTGTCCCGGTTTATGTTAAGTTATTCAACATCTTGATAGAATGTGCAGTGTTGTTTCGGCTCATATCTATTTCCTCATTATTAACAATCTCCCGTCTTTGTTTCCCCGGGGCTGCGGTTAGTAGAGATGCAAGATTTACCAAAGGCTGTTCGTGTCGTACTATCGCCGCGGGCTTTTGTTATGTGTAAATATATTCAGGGCAGATTCAAATAAACATGATGTAACTTTTGGAAACTCAGACAGATGCTCTACAGTGGCTGTCTCCTTTCTCTCGATAACTACACAGAGCATTACCTTATACTGACAAGCGTGGCTTTGTATAAGAATGTGAATTTGCTTTATTTTGTTTCAGTTTTTGACAAGATCCATCAGTATTTTTTCGGTCATGTTTGGACACAATTGGCTGAAAATAGAAATGATTACAGTTATTGAATATCGCAATGTTTTACTCATATACTGCAGCCCAATTGGTGCTTAAAATGCCTTTGAAAACATTTTTGTTGCATTGCATTACCCCGCCCCATACACAAGCGGACACGTTGAGAACAGCAGTGAAGGCAACATGAGTGAAAGCTTTCTGCACTAATAATGATTTGGTATTGGTATGCATGGGATGTTTCATGACGCCATCTTCCGAGGGTAACGGCTGCTTCCTGTCTGTGTTTCATTCCTATGGAGATTTATAAATAATAAATACCTGAACACTACTTTGCAGAAAACATGAAGTTGTTGGATAATTGCTTACACTTTGTTAAAAAAGCTCTCGATTTACCGATCGATCTACGTTCCCACCCTCACCTATGGTCATGAGATCTGGGTAATGACCGAAAGGACAAGATCGCGAATACAAGCGGCCGAAATGAGTTTCCTTCGCAGGGTGGCTGGGTGCACCCTCCGAGATCGGGTGAGGAGCTCAGTTACCCGGGAGGAGCTCGGAGTAGAGTCGCTGCTCCTTCACGTCGAAAGGAGCCAGCTGAGGTGGCTAGGGCATCTGTTCCGGATGCCTCCTGGTCGCCTCCCTCGGGAGGTGCTCCAGGCATGTCCTATTGGGAGGAGGCCTCGTGGAAGGCCCAGGACACGCTGGTGGGACTATGTCTCCGAGCTGGCCTGGTGTCGCCTCGGGGTCCCCCCAGAACAGCTGGAGGAGGTGTGCGTGGATCGGGAAGTCTGGGCATCTCTGCTGAGACTGCTGCCTCCGCGACCCGGCCCCGGATAAAGCGGAAGAAAATGGATGGATGGATGGATGGATGTGTTAAAAACTTGGATGTAACTCGTAGATACAGACGGCATCGCGTCATACAAGGGGGCGTGGCCTCACCGAGGGGGAAGGAAGTATGTTTTGGGAAACACAATTTTTCACTTTTTAACATGAAGCATCATGTTAGCATTCGCCGTTATTTAGGTCATTATGGGCTGAATTAGGGTTCAGCCTATAATTACATATTGCCTACAAAGACATGCTCCTCTCCATGTCTTTGTGTCTTTATTGGCGCAGAAAACTATACAGCATTTGTTAAAGTAGTTTTGGAGTAATTATAGACAGTATAGATTTTCCCCTCTTTGTTTTCTCCCACAACTGCTTCAAACATGACCATATATGAGCGATTCCAGAGATGCCGTCTGTATATGTTTGTAAAGTGTGACATCACACACAGTAATAAGCTGCTTCCGGGTCCACAGATAAACACAGCAAAAAACGCAAATTTATCTGAATCTCCTGCTGAAATAACAACAGATAAAAGGCCAAAAACTGTTTTACACCTAATTCGAACAATATAGCTCATCATTCCTCCAGGAAAAATTAAGATATTTTTATATTTAAAATAAGCCTTCATTGTGTATGGAAAAAATAATTAGATTAGAGTAAATGTAATATTTCTTTGTGATCAGATGTTTAAAAAGAGCCTTGTAATTGGCTCTACAGCAGGTTAAAATCAGCTAAATCCCATTATAGTGAACCGGGCTAAAGTTCCCTTGGCCCGGAAGTGGAGCGATGACATCAACACTTCACGTATTGGAGGTGAGTTCTGTGTTTAAAACTGTAGCTGTTTTAGCCTTGAAGCTAAAAGGCTAATGTTAATTTGACGCTAACAAATGTTAAAATAACAACACCACTATCTGAAATGATTTATATCAAACACAGTCGTATTGACGTTTACTTTAGCTTTCTTAGCTTTCTTTCTCGTTCTTTATTTTAAATTTACATTAAAATGTTGACTGGAAGTGTTACTTGACCCTACAGTGGCCAACAGGAAGTTAGCCTAAAACATTCCGTGCACAGACCCCAAGTCTCAGAAAATCAGACTGGCCTCTTATTGAAATAAAATGAGGAGTTTGTCTAAGCGTAATCTTATAATGACCCGACTGATGACTGATGATCCATTTAATTCAGCGGATGTATTGTCCTGTCCTGTTTGGGTACTCATTTTTTCCTCTTGATTTGAGTACAAAATGTGAATATGATATGTGGGGCAGATCAGAGGACAGTGCACAGAGCCTGTTTGTTTGGGTGCAGTCTATCAAACAGAGGCCTATTCATACAAACAGGAAGTACACCACACAAGAGTCCACAACAGGCTCCAAAACACTGGGCTCCGGCGGGGTCCAACGGGTCCAAGACCGTGGGGTTCTGCTGGGGCTGGGGCTGGACCAGAACCAGAACTAGATCTTTGGACTAAAGTGGGACTGAAGTGGCTCATGTGAATGACAAATGTCACGTGACTTGTTCGAGAGAAATGGAGGGAGAAAAAAAACTTGATTTATAAGCTATTTATCTAAAGTCACAGTAATGTCCAATGGTATATCAGATGTTGCTATTCCTACTATTAATAATAGTCCCTCGCTCTTTGGTTTGAACCAGATCTGAGGTGTGAAAAGAGCTGGATATTTTTTTCAGTCATTTTTGATTAAATAAGTTTAAAAAAATTAGTGTTCATCGTGGTCATTTTCATTAAATGTCATTGGGGCAATTGTTGTCAAGTTGTCTGGAGCAGTGACGCCTTGGTGGGGGTCTCTGTTACTGAATAGATGAGAACAAATGAGCGTTCTGTTTTCTTCACAGTTGTTGTGTATCGTAAAAGTCTTCCCCAGTGCTTATATTGTCTCCAGAGGAGCTCCACTTTATTAGAGCCTCATTAGCTCTTTAACATCTGTGAAATTGGACACAACCATTAATCAAACAACGACAATGACGGACCAATCACAGAGCAGTATGCAAACGGGACGCACACCATAAAACTACAGGACTGACACAGGGCCAAACAGGACTAAAGCAGGCACACATTAAATCAGGGCACATTAAAGGGGAAAGAAACTATAGCAAATTATAGAGCAGTAATAGAGCAGTTTGCAAATGAGTGAGTGTGAACTGTGATAAAGTGGATTTGAAATGGATTTGTTTTTGCTTGTATTTGAAACTAAACTTGGACTAAGCTTTAACTTAATTAGAGTCAAGCTGAAAATGTGAAACTACAACCAAGGAGAGACACTGACCAATCAGAGGCCGGTATGCTAATGAGGCGGACCTAGTAGAAGACTAAACCGATTCTTAAACTAGAATTAAACTATGACCTTGGCCAGATTAGCATATTCAATCAAACCCCTCCCTTGTATAGTCCCCGCCCCCCGTCACTCAAACCTTTATCACTACGGTTACGCACTGACAAAGTGTGTAGAAAGCAGATTTACGTTCAAGACTCAGGTGGTCCCAGGACTGAGGGACCAACGGGAGAAAGACCCCACAGACCGGACCAGATCCGGGTTTTGTTTTGGTCAGATTAAAACTATAAATACTGTTGATTTAGTGTAATGTGAACAGGGCAGTTTGCTTTTATCTCAGACAGGAGGTGTAGAGGCAGATCACAGCGGCCCCGGGGTCCTAAAGCTGGAGGGGCCCCGAGGGAGTGGCCTTTTGTTTAGGTCTGTGGACACTAGGACTACTCTGGTGAAGCAATTATATTTTTATGTTTGTTTTTTTCTTGTACTGCCGCAGATACTACTACTACTACTACTACTACTTCTACTACC
Organism: Neogobius melanostomus; assembly: GCA_007210695.1. Classification (NCBI taxonomy): domain Eukaryota; kingdom Metazoa; phylum Chordata; class Actinopteri; order Gobiiformes; family Gobiidae; genus Neogobius; species Neogobius melanostomus. Next base: position 153,742 of record VHKM01000013.1, on the reverse strand, counting down.
AGGCTTCTGAATCTATTACTACAATAGACTCTGTGTAAAGAATGTTGCACAGAAACATGTTGCTAATTTCCTACGGCAGTGTCCTATCTGTGTTTTACTCCTGTGGTGAGTTTTAAACAGTGTGTGGCAGCAAACAAGCAGCTGTTAGATAATTACTGACAACCGGAGGTGGGCAGAGTTGCCAAAATGTTTACTCAAGTAAAAGTAAAAAGTACTTGGAGAATGTTTTACGTGAGTACTGAGAAACTGTTTGAGCGTAAACATTCGATTTATGTTTCAGTAGTAACATAAATGATGAGAAACAAAACATGACATAATATGAACATTTTAATATTTTCAAAATTATAAATTATGAAGAATTTAATTAATTATAAAGAATTAATTTAACAAAACAAGAAATACATATTTTTACGCGTCAAAATGAAGGTTTGTCACAGTGGCACGAGTTACTTTTCTTTTTACTCCAGTAAAATTACTGGATGCAAAAAACTACATGTAAAAGTACAATTATTTGAAAAAAAAGTACATGTACTTGAGTAAATGTAACTGAGTACTACCCACCTCTGCTGACAACATATTAAAAACTTTGCACGTGTGTGCTTATACCTGTAAGAGTTTTAGCCTTGAAGCTAAAGGCTAACATTAATTTGATGCTAAAAATGGTTCAAACAGCACCACCACCTGAACTGATTTTTATGAAACACAAAAGCCTTACTTTAATTTAAAGCAACACCGCGTACATTTTTAACCAATAAATAATATTGAAATACAAGCATTTATTTTATGACAGATATTTTCATCATTGAAAAATCCCTCATAAATGCACAAACAAACTTGTGCATTTGCTATGAGCGGCTCATCTCTCCTAAGACATGACTGTAACTTTACCGGGAGTGGGTACGTCTCCAGCTCGTCTCCATGGAGATGTGACTAAAGGCAGTAGAGTTTGAGATTTAAATAGGTTAGGTCCTCATTCAAATCCATTCTTTGATTACCCACTGCAGTGATAACATATTCTGTGTCGAGCCGCTCATTAGGAGCATGTTTTCCGATGATGGCAACAGTATAGTCCAAAATGTTACACAGTGTGCCTTTAAGGTTCTGATTTTTAATTCACATATTTTTGATTTACGTCAAAATGTGGACAGGAAGTAACTAGTCTTACCGCTACTACCACATTTTTTTTCTAATGGAATAATTGAATCGAGTTGTATCATATTTCTAGCTGTTTGTATGTACATTTACTTAGACAAATACTACTCCTGATAATTGAGCATTGGTTTTCTGATATCCAATTTTAAACCCAGAGTGAGAGCAAAAACACTTGTCCTTGGCTTACATTACTACTCACATGTGCTCAATACCCATCAGGCAGGCCGAATGATGGTGAAACATGATGGACATAACATGCCTTTTGTATGCATGGACACATAAGAGACAGGTTTCATAAATGCAGCCTATTTTGACCTTGTGTATGAAGAGGTATTGGGGGTGGGGGGGTGGGGGGTGAGCGGAGGCGGTGGATGCCGGGGGCCTCACGAAGGGGGCTCCAGAGGGCCCCGATAGTGAATGCTGTTAATGACCGGGTCCTGAGTGTCCCCTGAGACTGTCTCTCCACCACATGATGGAGCAGCTCTGTCCAACCATTCATTATCATTAAATACACTGTGGACAAGTACAGTCTGGAGACCTGGACAGAAACAGGACAGTGCAAGAGCTGAACAATGACAATAAACCAGGACTTGGAGGCTATAACAGGACTATAGAAGCACTTCAGGATGAAACGATACGGCTCCGGGTTGATTAAAAAAGAACCTAAGAACTATCAATGAGTTTCAAGAGCGATAAAGAAAATAATAAAATAAAGAGTGGTGGAAATGGGTCTCATCGCACTTTGAATAATGAACAAATAAATGATTTAATGAGCTTTTATTGATCATCCATTCATGGTGCAGCTGAGCGTGTTCCTACAAATGCTGTTATAACCAACGGCTTCCCGGACCTGTTTGAACTGAGCTTTCAATCCTCATACAAATGATTGGTGAAGCCAGGCCCTATGTTAAAGTATAGCGAGGTATGACATGTCCGTTTCATGGAATTTGCATAATTTCCTGTTGTTTCTCTTTCATTAACATATGATAAGATGATGTTTAGTGGCCACTGGATGTGTGTCCGACTCCTCAAAAAGCAGAAACTTAACTGAATATGATTTAGCATTTAGCTCAGAGACCACTTATAAGCTGATTCTGATCTAAAGTTATATCTAATAGATAAATAGATAGATACTTTATTGATCTCACAGATGGAGAAATTCAGTTCGATGAAAGAGCATCAGGCAGCTACACCCAGTCAGTGCGCACCACTCTCTTCAAGAAATTACAGTGAAGTTAAAGCAAGTCATAGCACATACACACACATTATACACATTTAATGATGAACACATTATGCGTGGTCACCGCAATGGGATTTTTATATTAATGAATGATTTCTAACATGGCTTTGACATCCACCTAAATGTTGTCGATGGGTTGACAACAGCGGCTAAATGCTAACAGCTACGGGAACAATACATGAACTAGCTAACAGACTCTGAAAACTTTACCGGACTAGCGGACTTACGTTCGGATCAAACGCTGCTTCTCACATTTATTTCAATGGTTTTGTACCTGTGCAAATGGCAATCAATTCTACTCTCTTCAGTTCTGTTCAAAACATTCCAGACAAAGGTTTTTTAATACGACTGTTGTTTTAGTGTTGAGGACGTTTCGCCGCTCCACTCCAGGGGCTTGTCAGCAAATAACGATCTTTCAGCAGCAGACTGAATTTGTGCCGATATGGTAGTGCAGGTGACGGCTTGAGAACAACCAGAGCTAAACCAGGAATAAATCGGGGCTGAATTATAGTAATAAAACCGAACTAAATAAAAGTTTGGAAAAAACATTATGTTAAAAATGTTGTATTGGACAAAACACTAAACGGCTTAGAATTGAGTCTGCCCGATAATGACTTTCGTACATTGTGCAGTTGATGGTTTAGCGCTGTACTCCACTTCCTATTGTGGACGGAACAGCTTTTTATCAGACAAATTGTCCGCTTGTGGGTAGATTGAATGTTATTTTTAGCCGGCTCCTTCTCGGTGCGTGGATGGTTGAAGACATGCTTCACTTTGCTCGTTCTGCTCGGACTGAACCCGTGACTCCGGCAGCAACAGAGGAGTAAAAAATATTGATTTTGTGCAGCTACAAAGGGTCAAGGGTCAGAATAAATCTCCATTCCTCAGAACCACGCTGAACACGGTTTAAAATATCTCTGTTTGTGGTGTGCTATAGTGCCCACATGGTTCAGTTAATGTGCATTAATTATTCCTGGCTCTCCGTTAACTCTGCCGAAATGTCATTACGTAATAAGTGAGAAAACTAGAAGTAGTGGTTGACATTTATAATTAGGTATAGTTGCTTCTAAGGGCTGCGCAATATGTCGCAAATCGCAGAATCACTGAATCACGAAAAGGTCAGTTTTAGACAGGATTTTCAAATTTGCTTGAAAGGTCAAACATTTCATGAGGTACTTGGGATGAAAAGTGTGAGAACCTCTACTTTGAATCTGGAGCTGACTGATGGCTGCCAGTCTGCGCCCACAGCTCATCAGACCTCGACAATCTGACGAGCATGTGTCTTAGTAACGTGGGCGAAATGTCTTCTGTAATGTTTCCTCACAGACGCATGCTCTGCAGTGACGAGGGGACACCGGCTACTTGGGGCCCCTCAAAGGAATGTTCAGATCACCCAAATGCAAATTACCCAAATAATTCCCTACAAGACACCACTTCTATAACTGTTCTGGGTTTAATCACTTTTCATTAACCTTTTTCAGTAACGGTATGGGTGGTTAACGTGGCGCCTTTACTTTCTACCCCGATGGCTTCTGGGTAGGGTGGGCCATATCTTCACTGACTGTGTAGGACACAGGGGCGGGTGCTTAAAAAGTAAAATGAAATGAAGGATGTAAACAGTTTGAGTAGATCATATTTGCGAGGAAATGAGTGTGGCGTTAAAAAAAAAGTCATTTATATCGTCAAATATATATCGTTATCGTGATATTTCTTTTTTTATATTGTGACATAGATTTTAGGCCATATCGCCCTTCCCTACAGTACCTCTAAGGTGCTCCAGGACCAATTGTTTTGGAGGTTTCTGGTAGGTTTTCACTGCTGTGTCCATGGTTACACATATATTTCATCCAGAAACCCTAAAAAAAACTTAAATAAATTTGGTCCGGGTGCCAATCATGCATGCATGGACTCAGACCTGAACTTAAACAGCTACATCAAAGCAAAAACATCAGCAGCTTTTTACCATCTGAAAAACATCAGAGGAATAGTGTCAAAACCAAACTTAGAGAGACTTACGTATCCATGCGTTTGTCTCCAGCAGGTTAGACTACTGTAACGGCCTGCTCACTGTTAGAGCTGCAGTACATCCAGAACGCTGCTGCTCGAGTCCTGACAAGAACCAGGAAATACGACCACATTAGTCCAGTGCTCCGGTCTCTGCACTGGCTTCCTGTCACTCAGAGAATAGAATTTAAAACAGCTCTGCTTGTGTACAAGTCTTTTCATGGTTTAGCACCAAAGTACATCTCTGACATGTTAGAGCCGTATGAACCATTGCGGGTCCTGAGAACTTCAGGGAGGGGTCTCCTGGTGGTTCCCAGAGTCAAAGCACAAACAGGTTTCAGTTTCATGCAGCTAAAATTTGGAACAGTCAAGCTAACCATCCATACCGCCACTTGGTCACTAAAACGTCAAATACATGCGCATAAAAAGTTGCATAATTCCTAACATAACATGATATGAGATATGTTCCATTTATTTAACAAAAATCCTATATAATTCATTTGTTCATCAATTCGGAAAACTGAATGTTTGCACATTTATAAGTTGTAGGTTTTTGGTCAAAGATTTTAAGATACAGTACATTGTATTAACTTCTCGTTAAATGGCTTTTGTGTCATAATAACCCAGTGACAATAATTAAGTGATGTATTGTGCAGCCTTATGCCTAAATTTTGCTTGCTAGATGAAACATTTTGTTAGCCATATTGCATTCTTGAATATATGACAAGCAACGTACAGTTTCATACGTTGTAATCCATATTTATTGCTGCTAAATTGAAGCACGCAGCAGTAAATGTGTCTCGGAGTGATTTCACAGCTGGTCTCCTTCTGCAGCCCCAGTAGAACAGAATGGAATATCACAGTATTGATTGTGACTGGTTAGACTGCGCAGGGGTCAGGGCTAACAGGAAATCGACATAAACACTGTCTCAAGGCTGAATATTCACCTAAACATGGCAACCTCATTAAAAGAAAATGAACGACTACCAGGGAAAATTAACGACTACCGGGCTATATTCACACAAGAAATGGCGATGTTGCAGGTGAATGTAAACACAAGTTTTTTTTTATAAATCATTAACTCAAATATGTATAAAATGGCATGCTCACTTGTCTAAAGAAATTATATATACATTTCAGGATCAATATCTGAATGTGTGGAGAAATGCAGTGCTTTCAAAAACAGTGCAAGAATCATCCAAGTGGTGTGCCGTACATAATCAGTGTAGGATTGAATCCAAAAACAATCAATAATTGTCGACCCTGACTGGATTGAAAGACACAGGATACAGGAAATGGTTTATGTGTTGTAGAGATAGATTCTGTAAAAAATAAAGGAATGGACAAGGAAGAATGTCCATTTGGTGATTGGGATTCATTCATTTAAAGGGACACTGTGTAACATTTTGGATTATACTGTTGTCAATACAAAACATGCTCCAGCTCGACATGGGAAGTGCTAGGTTAGCTGTGGGTATTTTAATAAATACATTTGGATGAGGACCTAACCTATTCAAATCTCATACTTAGCTGCCTTTCGCCAGCATCTCCATGGAGATGTCCCGCTCCCAGTAAAGTTACAGTCAGGTCTTAGGAGAGCTGAGTTGCTCACAGCAAACACACTTTTGTTTGTTTGTTCATTTCTTAGGATTTTTTCCTAATATAAAAATATCTATAATAAAATAAATGCTTGTATTTTTAGTCTATTTGCCAGGTGAAATGTGATAACTCATGGACATAAAACACGCAATTTTATATTGCAGATTTATCCAAAGGTATTTGGTATTTTCTTTCTTGTAAAAATGCCCGCACAATGGTCAGTATTTGGCACTGATTAGCCTCCGTCCTGCTTTTGAACTCTTAATATTTCAGAATTTTGAATTGGATTTTTACCCCAGGCGCCAGTATTTTATTAGAATATTCTGATCGCTGTAATATTGTATAGGCTATGATCCGGTTACTGATGGTCCATTTGTCCATCTGTAATTATTATTCATATTCATTTAGTCTTCTCTTATCAACCTGCCCGGGGACAGCCAAGTCTTTCTGTTTGTTTCTTTATTGCAGCTCTCGATGTTAGTAGCATCTATAAAGCAGGACTAAACCAGGTCGGACTCAGGTTGTGGTGTTTCCTCGGTTTCCTTTTGTGATCACAGCTGATGTAGTAGCGTCTGGTTGCCTCTCATCGATCTCTGCTGGTCTGATGGATGAGCTGTATCCTCCGCAGCTCATTAACCAATCTCACACAAACAGGAAGTGATTCATGATCTGACCCCGCCCACGACCCCCGACCCCTCCCCCGTCACGCACCATCTGCGTAGGTGTTAGTCAGTGGATATTTAGAGACGCACTTCACCTGCACGTGTGCGTCTTATTCTTTTGTATTCTGTTATTTGACCTTTATTTAGACAGTCCCACTGAGATTCAGAAGCTCTTTTTCAGGGGAGTCCTGGGAACAATAACCACTGAGCCACTGAGTCTTGTACTCTTTTATGTATACTTTACTGTTAGTGCTGTAAATTGCCAGTTAACAAACAATGAAAGAGGAAGCCTGTAGTGAAACTATCCTGTAGTTTCACTTCCTGATTGTCCAAGCAATCTCCCCACAAGCTCCTCCTCCCCGCCTCCCCTTGCTGCTACAATAAAGAGAACAAAATGACAAGTGTTTTCACTAGAGGTCGACCGATATGGGTTTTATGAGGCCGATGTCGATTATTTTGATTTTTTATTGGCCAATGCTGATATGCACGGTCGATAATTGTGACCGATATTTTTGGACGACTTTTTCAAATGTCTGGTCTATAATCCTGTAAAAACATAAATACTTCAATAATAAATCGGCCACTCCAGCAGTGGCGGATTTTACATTATTTGTTTATGTGATTCAATCATAGTCCCAGCTTTGAGTGCTTAGTTGCCATTAGCATTAGCATACTGTTGCTAGCCAGGGCATTTTGCGCAGCAAGCAAGAATACAATTGCGGAGGTTAAATTCTAAATTCCATATTGACAACTTATATTTAACAAACTTGTAGCTAACCAATTTTCATTGTGATGTTTCTCAGTTCCCCTGAGTCCTTTTTTAAGACCTGGCTTCACTCTTTCCAATGCAAAGTCGCTATCACTTTTGGTCCTGGAGATATCGGTTTGTATCTACGCTAGACCAGCCGATAGCCGATACTGTAAAATCCCCAGATATCGGTCGACCTCTAGTTTTTACTCTGCGATGAGCAGATTAAGATTAGCATATGTTCAAAGTAGAAAGTACTAATCAGTTTTAAAAAAGTGGCTTAAATAATAACTTTGCGGTGTCAAAAACAGAAAAATTACACCTGAATTCACCCGTACGACAACACAATGGGGACAAACCTTGTTCCCCGTGGTGAACCAGTGGCATTTGACAGTACGTCTGCACATCGCCACCTACTGTTCTGGAGTGTACATTATCAGGCTTATGAAATAAAAAAAATACTAATTTTGGTGCTTTTATAGAAATGTAGTAAAAAGTATTGTATTGATCTTTCAAATGTAGTGGAGTAAAAGTAACAAGTTCTCAACAAAAATACTACTCAAGTAAAGTACAGATCCACAAAAACTCTAGTTAGGTACAGTGCTTAAGTCAATTATAATGGTCTTTTTTCCTTCTTTAAAAGCTCCCACGTGGCACTTTAATTTCAGGGTTCTTTTATCAAACTAACCCAATCCTGACCTCCACCCGCCGTATGCCACCGCAACAATAATATCTGAAAGTAATGTGGCTTTTATATCTTTTTAATGAGATATTTTTGGGGCCTTAAAGGTCATACGGCGTGTCTGTTCCTGATTGCTGTCGCTGCCAACTCGATTGACTCTGGTGCGCTCTTTTATTACACGTCCAAAATGTCACCGCTTTATCAAATAAGGGGTCATTTTCAGCCAAGTCAGTCCTGACACCCACCAATCAGACTCAATTACAAGGGATGGAGGTTGTGGGCCGTGATAAGGCTAACATACCGTCATTATCGCACGGGAGAAGAGACTGGTTTAAGACCTCGTTTTAGGCCTAAGTCCGGGTTTAGTCTTGGATCAGGTTTTGTCTACACTCTGCTGATAAAGTAAAACTAATTTTAATTCCTCCGTGTACCTCTAACATAAGCCTTATTTGCTGGCAGCGCATTTTGGACGACTACAAAGCCTTCCCTCCCCATTTCGACAATCAAAGTGGTTTCGAGTCAACAGCTTGGCGCTTCCCCAGATCTCTCCAGTAATTCACGGCATTTCTATTCAGAATCCAAACATTTACAGAGTCTTTTGAATTTGTATCAGCTTCTAAGGATACTTCGAACAGATACTTGAAATTCCCCGCTGCTCTTGTGCCTCTCTTTCCTCTCAGACAGTTCCTTTCTTCATCTTTATGTTTCTACACTCTTTCTCTCATCATACTCTTTCCCTTTCTCCATTTCCCCACTCTCTCCTTTCCTTTCTCCTCCTTCTTCATGAACGATAACGATTTGCACAAACGCAGTGTTGAAAGTCAAGTCTCTTTTTGTTCTTTCTGCACTCCTCTACCTCCTTTATCTTTCCTGTCGCTCTCTGATATTATCGTTGATGAATAAAAACTAAATGAAACCGAAAAGCAGGGACTAAGACAGTCTGAACTTTCAGGGATACAGTTTGAACGAGCCTCATATCATTTCAATTCACCGCCAAAGGAACAGGTTTGTGCTTTGTCCATGTGGGAGAGGCCCCACAAAGCAGTGAATATGATTAGATATGTTTGAGTATAATAATATTCAATGAATGTGAAATTAAGGCGAGACACTGCAGGTGTACAGGGAAAAAAAATAATCAATGTAAAGATATCAATTTAAATCTGTTGCTTTAGATTACTGATGTAGATATGAGAAAAAACAAGTATTGCTGTTTTGTTTCATCTTTTCATATAAAAATAAGGTATTTCATGCTTGGAAAAAGCCAAAATTGCCCATATATTTTCAGCAACGGAATCTAAATGATGAATAGACCCGGGTTTAAATTCATGGTTTTATATTAATGCTATAATAGTTTCAAAGATTTTGTCCACAGGGATTTTGGATCTTTTTTAGTTTTTGAATAAGCTACGTATTTCCATCCATCCATCCATTTTCTTCCACTTTACCGTTGCCGGGTCGTGGGGGCAGCTGTTGGAGCTGCCCAAATCACATTGCACCAGCCTCTATGGCTCCTCCTGCAGGTGGTGGGTCCACAGAAGGACGGCCTCATGGTTCTAACCGGGCCTGCTGGTCTCTCATAAGGGGCTTCTGAACCGCTCTTTGTCTGACCCGTCACCTAGGACCTGTTTGCCATGGGAGACCCTACCACAACAACAGAGCTCCCAGGATCATTCTGGTGCTCAAACCCTTCCACTACGTTAAGGTGGCGGTTCCAGGAGGGGCTACGTATTTCTTTATTCATAAAAAAATGTACTTGAGCACTTAACATAATGCATACATACGAACAAACTACAGACGAATAAACAATGGAAAAGCAAGGTATGTTTATTCATACCGCGCATTTTATACACAAGGCAACTCAGTGCGCCTCAATGCAGAGATATGAGTAAAATGATGTATTCCTAAACATGTTGAGTCTTCATACAGATGCAGATTGTAAGAAACCTATCACGGGTTGCCAGATGTTCTGGAATAATGACAGATTGTCCTTCAACAGATATCTTATCTTTTCCAGGCATAGAGTATTGGATAACTCCCGGAGCTACATTTTAGCGTTTGGTACTGCTGGTCAGAAGTACGTTTTTCGCAGTGATAAGAGAATAGATACAGACGGCGTTTCTGGAATCGTCCATATATGGTCATGTTTGAAGCAGTTGAGGGGAAAAAACAAAGGAGAGAAAAAACTCAACTTTCTATAATTACTCCAGAACTATATAGTTTTCTACTCAACAAAGATACAAAGGCATGGAGAGCAGCAAAGTAGTTCAACAGCCCATAAATACTTACTTACTATACTTATTAAATACTACTTGCTCTAGCTACTACTGCCGTTTTCCCGCAAAAAACACATCACATCCATATGGATCTGATTTACACTTGACTTTATTGGTGTGATAAAAAAATAATTATATTCCACGAGAAAACAGCTAAAAAGAGTGAAAAATTATGTTTCCCAGAAGATACTTCCGTCCCTCTTGGCGAGGCCACGCCCCATAGTGTGACGCAATGCCGTCTGTATCTATAGGAGATACAGACGACATGTCATAAAAGTCTGAGATGTTTCAAGGATAATTAATAAAGGTTCTGGTGATCTGGTATTGAAACTTCTTGACAATATGTTAAATACATCAGACCAGTAGCTGACAGGTAAAAAAAGGCATGGAAGAGTGTTGCATCAAAGGACTGACATTTATCCCAGGTCGATGAGGCATTCGGAAAAATAGTATGAACCTTTCATTTTGAATAATGAAGTCTTTAAGCTACATATTTCTAAGTAAAAATATCTGTGAAAATTCTAATTTCCCCTTGTTTTTCAGTTCAAAGCTTAATAAATCTGATTAGATATTAAATAAAAATCCTTCATCTCGGTCGCTATACAAGGATCACAAATGTGTCAATATTTCTCCACTTCAGTTTTACCCAAATCTAAAAGCTTCTCAACTTCTCGCATTGTCCTCCCTTTTTTGTCGTATTTTTGTGCTTTTTTTGTCATGTTTTTACTGCGTTTACATCACTTTTTGTCGCATTCTCATCACTTTTTGTTGCTTTGACATCACGTTTCTTTTTGCGTTTTTGTCACTCTTTTGATGCTTTTTTATGTTGCTGCGTTTTCATCCTCATTTACGAAATAAGCGAATAATAGTGGAGCAGTTCTATCTCTCCCTCAATGACAGGGGTGGACCTCAGCCCTGTCTCCTCTTTCCTCTCTATAGCTGTAATTAAACCGCAAGATAAACCCTAAATTATGTCACTTGTTTTTTTTCTTCTTTTCTTCCTGTTTTTCCTCGTTAATTAGCGGTGGTTGTCGTGGAAACCGGCTCGTTCGACTCGCTCGCGCTCTAAACGTTTGCAGAAGTTCACTCCAAGGTTAGACACGCGCAGATTCATAAAGACGAGGCTGGTTCTGTGCGGAAAAATCTGGACCGGCCTCCTTCAACAGATTGTCTTTGGTTTGTGGGTGATTTTCGCAAATATTTCAAAGCAAACGGCGATGTAGAGTATGCTCGTTTTTAGCCGAGCACATGTTGTATCTTTGGTGGTAGTGTTAAAAAAAAAATCTGTTGGAAAAACATGGCTCTTGTTCTGCTCGTCTGTGTGTTTTCTATTAACCAGCAATTCGAATGGTGTCGTCATGGGGTCGAAATATGTTTAACCTTACATGAATGAAAGCAAAAGTATGGTCCAGAAAACATGAATTAGCCGATTTTGATGAACATTTCTGTAAAAGTTCTGTACACATTACACAAAGTTTTGCTCAAAAGTTTCCCATCGTGTCCAATTTGCTTTTAAATATCAAAATTGGCCTCCATTTTGTCTGTTTACTGGAAAAGATACAGATCTTTAGAAATGATAAATGCAGCATAGATGTTTTTGCATTTGTTTAAGGCATTATAAAATGGCATTACAAAGCATCTGATTTGACTTGCTGCTGCCTGTATGAACGCTGGTGTGTGATCCTTGTATTATATTAGCAGTAAGTATTTCATTGTTTGAAATGTTACTCCCACGACATGTTTACTGTAATGTGCCAGGCAAACTCAATCTTGATTTTGTGTCAATTTCAGAATCGTGCGACTCTAAGTCAAACGCCCTGGATTTGATGAATAAAAGTCAGAACTTTTGTGTTCTCGCGGTGTTCACCCCGGTCTGAAACCACGGCTTTTTCCCTGGACCAAAAGGCACCTTTGGGTCCACATTTGGAAGTTCAGACCAGACCAAACAGAAATCCGAAAATGCCTACTTACTTCACCTTATGCTTAACTCATTAGCGGATCTTTTGCTCCGTACATGTGACATTTAACAGTAACAGAGCTCACGGTTGAGATTTGCTGTTAGCCTTTTCAAAAGCTCAACATAGGCTAATTGCTTTTATAGTGCATCACATTGCAAGCATTACAGGATTTGTCTTTTAACCTTAAACCTTAAAGTGATAGTCTGGAAGTCTAAATGTGAAATTCACTCTATCTCTCCTATTTATTTATTTATTTATTGGTTTATTTGGTCGGGACAGTGCAAGTTAATGAACAAGCCACACCGGATTGTAGCCTTGGGCTAATTTCCATCCGTCGTCCCCCATGTGCACTCTCAACACACTCTCATTCATCCTGACCTATTGTACATGTTTTTTTAGTGGTAGGGGAAACCGGAGTACCCGGAGGAAACCTACGCAGACACGGGAGAACATGCAAACTCCACACAGAAGGCCCCGTCCCTGGTGGGAATCGAACCCGGACCTTCTAGCTGTGAAGCACGAGCGCTAACCGCTGTGCTACCGTATCTCTCCTCACTTTGCAAACTTACACACTATCACTTTAACTAGAGCCTGCAAATTTCAACATCTTCTTCATAATTCATCTCCTCTCTTCTCGTATACAGTAGGTGAGACCGTATCAGTGATGGCCCGAGGAGGGTGGGGATCCGATTCGCTCTAATTCACTTTAAGCTCTTTTGCTGCTGCTGCTGTTTTGATCGGAGTTGATCAGATTTGTGCCGTGTGTAAACCTGATCTGAGATAGGTCCTTATCTGTGGAGAACGTGGTGGAACAACAGGGTTATTGACAAAGTAGTTCAGACCGCGGTAAGCCACCAGAAGAGAGATGGGGATAGCTGTTACTTTAACACCATGGCAGTAAAATAAATGGTATGATTATTTTAAGGATCATCATGTGAAATCGACCCACAAATGACTTTTGTAGAGCTCTTTGAAATGAACAGATCCTGAAGATTGTGCTCCAATGAAAGACATTTTTCTGATGACTAGTTTAGACATATCTTCACGTCTTTCAATTTGCTTTTTATTATACCAAATTTTTATTTTCCTTTTTTTGTTGTTGCACATTACAGTGTTGTTCTCATTAAAAACATAGCGGGAGCTCTGTTTCGGGCTCCTGGTATGTTCGAAACAGAGTGTCAGTGTTGGGGGTAACGTATTACAAAAGTAACGAGTGATAAAACATGAATATAACATTATCTATTATATATTATAGTTTTAAAGTAACTTGCCCAACACTGACAATTGTCGGCGCCTAGCTAGGCTAACCGTTAGCACGTCAAATCTTTTCAAAACAGATCAACTTTCTCCAACACTGACTTGCGTAAGTGCTGACGATTGTGCTGCCGCCAACCATCATGCAGAGACACAGCTTCCTCTCACATGAGCTCCTCCTGATGCCCAGGAAATGGTTTCCTCGCCTCTGGATTTCTTGCAAAGCTAATCCCTTTATCGCAGAGCACTGGCAGCAAATTTGGAGCCGAAGCTTCACTGCAGTGACACATGGCAGCCTGGTCTATCCCTGAAATCTTGTCTTTTAGATAGATAGATGGATAAATACTTTATTGTCAGATCCGAGAAGCTGAAATTAGTTTTGCAGCTGAGCAGCTCCATATCAACACAAAATACAAAGACATACTGATATATAAGACATTTCACAAAGACATGATAAACAATTGTCCACTGGCACACTTTGATTTTATGAGTTAAGCTCCTCATTTAGTTTCAGGATGGACGGATGAACAAAGAGTTCCTCAGTCTGACCTTATTAAAGCGTGGCACACGGTACCTCCGCCCTGATGGTAACAGCACATATTCAGAGTTCAGAACATGGCTGGGGTCTGAGGTAATGTTCTTAGTCAGCCGCAATGTGTTGATATGGTACGTGGCCTCGTACTGTCCATCCACATTGACAAAATCTACAGCGAAGGGGACAGTCTTAAGGAGAAAGCTCTCAATGAATCAGGAGGTGAAACCACGGGAGATTTTGTGTCTGTCATTTTAGATCAATATGGCATTTTTTGATCAACAAGAAGTGTTTTAGATTATTGCCAAATACTCGCAAAGAGCATAAGGACAATACTGGGTCTAAGGGGATAAAGAACAGGGAGAGACATTCAGCAAATTGACTGGAGACAGAACACCTTAACTGCTAAACTATGGACAGCACCTATAAATGCACTTAACACTTTATTCACTGTAGTAGAACCAGACAACGTATTACTTTACCTCATTATCAGGCAGATTCAGGCATCATTTTGCAGTCAATCAATGCGAGATGTGCAATAATGCGCCCTGCCCTATATAAAGTGCAGAGGGTCCTGTCTGTGAGATGTGATCTGCCCTGCAAAAATACCCCTGGTAAAAATAGCCGGGACAGACTCCGCTGTGGTCTGATGGAGGCCACAACAATCCTGGCTATAGCGTGTGCGTTAGCCAAACTGCCACGCTGTCTAACCACGTGTCTTTTTTATGTTTTGCCTGCAGTGAACTCCTGATGAAGACAGCTGCTCCTCTTCCTCTCCTCCACGCTCCACTGTGAACAGGTCAGAACTGATTTTCCAACACTTTTATCACAAAAATGGCAGAAGTTTGAAGAGTTCGGCAAAGTTTGGATTGAAGCTGTTGATGTTGTCATATCTGTATATCTAAGCCCCTCCCATTATATTCTGATCGGTGGCAGTAGGATTCCTTATATTTCATTTTTTTATGAGTCAGTATTGTCAATTATTATTATGAAGACTATACTGGAATCGCTCCATTGTCATTGGCTTTTACAGTTGGGCAGCTATGGTATTATTCTATTGGCGCAAGGTCGGTAAATTGTTTGTTTAAATTGAGCGCACGGTGTAATACAAATAATGCTGTTGTTTTGTTCTGGCCCATTAATGCTTGCTGTGAAATCGGTCCTTGAAAATTGTGAGTGTTTCTGCTGAAATGATGCCATAAATGCTTCATGTACCGATTTCATAGCTGGCTGTAATGAATGACAGGCAGACTTTTGCGAGGAAATGGCTTCCACTTTTAAGTGAAGCGCTGGAGATTAACACAGATTGGATCAACCCCAAACTTGAGGGGAAATAAGTTGACGGAACCCTTGCTGATTAAACTCTTCTCTTGAAAATAAGACCGAAGGTGTTGAAAGAAGTACACCCTGCCCATCAAAAAGTTGCAGCCATAGCTTTGATTATTTACAGCACACATTCGCTGTAGGCATTGTTTAGATACGTTTCTGCAATGTCACAAGATTTATTTCCATCCAGGGTTGCATCCATTTTTTTTTTACTTGCAATGACGGTGGGAGAGTCTTGCCATTGAGCAAAGCCTTGTCCAGCAAATCCAAAAGATTTAATATGGGGTTAAGCTCTGGATTCTGTGATGGCCACTCTTTCACCACAAGTTTGTGTTTCTATTCCGTCCAGCTCATGACCATCCCCAGGCCTCTGCACTCTCTCCTCTTCCTGTTGCAGTCCAAACAGAGCAGTTATTGTCCTCATTATTATCTTTTTGCAGTTTGTATCCGTCCTTTGTCAACCCGTGTTCTGTTCAAACTGTTCAGCAAGTATAGGATTCAACAGAAGGTATTCAGCTGTAGTATTCAAGAGGAATCTGCATTTCTGTCACTCCAGTCCCTCGTGAGAACGGGGAAGAGTCTTCAGGGATAAGAAAGAACCAGAGTCCTTTTCACTGACAACTAAATGTGCAGTGAAATACAGAGAAGCACAGTAGTAAAGCAATGATTGTCAATATCTTACTGGATGAAGCTGTAGATGTGAATGAGTTTAACCTTTTTTTTTTCAAGCTTTAAGTTTGGGTGTATTAGTGTGAGTCATATTTTTGCCTCTTGAATATATCGACCTGAATAAGGCAACTTTTCCTTTGGTACACATTCTGGAAGAGCACCTGACTGCACTGATACTAACACCAGTGAAGCATTCAAGTCCTCCCGTCTTTTATCGTTTTCAACACGTTTTTTTTTTCATCATTATTTAATACCGCACTCCTGCCTACCGCACGAAGGTGAACTCCAAGCTCACATACGTATGTGGTTTAATTGTCTAAGACGGTGTCTGTTCCTCCCAAGCCCCCATTTTGACACGTTCCGAAGGATAAAGGGATTCTGCATTTCCACATCATTTAGACTGTGTATCTCAGTTCTCCTGCTGCTCTGTTTCCTCAGACAAGATAATCACCACTCTCTTCTTGCGCTTGCTTTCAGCCCAGCCACATGACTGAGTGGGCCCTCCCCTGAGTGAACTCTCTTCAGTCTGTCTGACCCCCCATCATTACAGAAGACCCCCTCCCTTGTCCTCACACTCACACACACACACACACATATAAACACTTACACAGAAAGCGCAGACCTCAGACTCGGGGACCCCCCATATATTCACGCTCGGCTGGTCCTCCCCATCGTTTATCCTGCGCTTCCACGTCCCTAACAATCCACTCCCGCTCACTTCCTCCGCACTCTGGTCTCATTTCATTTGAGAAGAGATAGGCAACACAATCCATTACATTTCTTTACAATCCGACACGTCTACTTAGTTCAAATCCGTGTGCCAAGTCACAAGGCTTTGGACTTTTAAGACTAAATAAAGACATCAAAGAGGAGACATGAAGGCGTTAGCAGAAGCATTAGCCACCACACAGTAAACAGCTGCGGCTTGCATCTTTGGGTACTTTTCCCAACAATACAGCTCAGTATTAGCCTGGTCTTACCATACCCTCGTACTCATTACGCAGGGTCTGGATCTTCACAATTGAGCTCCGTTTCAGGTGGGAGGGGTGAACTCCTTTTAAAGTTTGAAACGATTGGATCGTTTGCAGAACCTTTGGGAGTAAAGCCACAACATCTTTGCCAGCTATGAATTTGCTAAACATTCTTCTTGCTCCGACTTCAATTTCTGGATATTTGGGAGCCGAGCCAGAACAGATTGAAGCGCTTCCTTTACTTTCGTATCCGCCGCCATTGCCGAACTACAAACAGCAAATCCGGCGCAAATGCTTGACGTCACCTATAACCCTGCATCCCCCGCTCGCTGAATGGTAGGTTAAAATTTAACCGATGTAACGCGATCAGATCAGATCAGACCCAAACGTAACATGTAGGGAAATTATAATTTACCAGAGTTTACGGATGGCTTAGGCCAGGCTAGCTTGGTATTGGATTGCCAATATTACCATGTAATTGAAACAACTGTAATTCTCTATATTCTAATCAATCTAAAAAAAAAAATTGACATTTCAGAAGAATGTCAATGTCGATGTCAATGTCAACTTTATTTATATAGCACACTTAAAAACAGCCACAACCGCCCAAAGTGCTGTACAACAAATATTATAAAGTACAATTGAAGAGTAAAAACAGTCACAAAATATACAACATGAAACAATAAAATAAAATACATGGGATCTGCTCAGCTTGTGCTGAAGGCCAAGCAAAAAGATGAGTTTTCAACAACGACTTAAAAACATGAATGGACTGGGCCATTTTGACATTCAGCGGAAGGCTGTTCCAGAGTCTCGGAGCCGCTACGGCAAAAGCTCGGTCTCCTCTGGTTTTACGCTTAGATTTTGGCACCTCCAGAGTCATTTGATTGGAGGATCTCAATGTACGACCTGGATCACGGATCAACAAAAGCTCCGAAAGGTAAGATGGAGCCAACCCATTCAGGCATTTAAAACCATCAACAGTATCTTGAATTGAATCCTAAGCTGACTGGAAGCCAGTGCAGAGAGGCCAACACAGGAGTTATGTGCTCACGTTTCCTCGTTCCTGTGAGCAAACAAACAAAGAAGTAGATACAGCCTCTCGAAAGTACTAATACACCTTGAACTTTTGCACATTTTGTCATGCTTACAACCATAAACATAAAGATTTTTACTGAAAGTTCACACACAAGTAACAGACAGCTGTGAAGTGAAAGCAAAATGATACATGATTCTGTATTTTTCAAAAAATAGAAAAGTGAAAAGTCGGGCGTGCACAAGTATTCATTAAATTACATCCATTAAATTGCCTTTATAACATTCCTAATGACTGCAGAAAGTTCACACCTTGCCCTAACCATTAAATAGCGTGTGTGTAATCTACTCTCAGTATAATTCCAGCTGTTCTGTGAGGGCCTCAGAGCTATGGTCAGAGTGTATTGGTCACTAAACAACATCATGAAGGCCAAGGAGCACACCAGAGAGGTCAGGGATAAAGCTGTGGAGAAGTTTAAAACAGCGTTAAATTATACAAAGATTTCCCAAGATTTGAACATCTCACGGAGCACTGTTCAATCCATCATTCGGAAATGGAAAGAGTATAGCACCACTGCGAACTTACCAAGACACGGCCGTCCACCTAAACTAACAGACCGAACAAGTAGAGCACTGGTCAGAAATGCAACCAAGTGCCCAAGATAACTCTGGAGGAGCTGCGACGTACTGCCGCTGAGCTGAGGGGATTCTGTACATGGGACAACTATAAGTCGTACTCTACACAAATCTGGCCTTCATGGACGAGTGGCAAGAAGAAAGCCATTATTGAAAGGAGGCCATAAGAAATCCCATTGGAAGTTTGCTAGAAGTCATATGGAGGACACAGCTACCATGTGGAAGAAGGTGCTTTGGTCAAATGAGACAAAAATTGAACTTTTTGGCCCAAATGCAAAACGTTATGTATGGCGCAAACCTAACACTGCTCACCGTCCTGAGTGCACCATCCCAGTGTCAAATATGGTGGGGGAGCATCATGCTATGGGGCTGCTTTTCCTCAGCGGGGACTGGGAAGATTGTAAGAATAGTTGGGAAGATGGATGGAGCCAAATACAGAGACATTTTGGAGGAAAACTTGCTAGAGTCAGCAAGAGAATGAGGCTGGGGCGGAGATTCACCTTCCAGCAGGACAATGACCCTAAACACAAAGCTAAATCTACAATGGAATGGTTTAAAAACAAACATATTAATGTGTTAGAATGGCCCAGTCAAAGACCTGACCTAAATCCTATTGAAAATCTGTGGAAAGACCTGAAAACTGCTGTTCACAAACGCTCTCCTTCTAATTTGACATTTTAGCCCATTCCTTTTTACAAAATAAAGCTCTGTCAGTCCTCTAGATGTGCAAACCTTGTAGTCATACCCCAAAAGACTTGCTGCTGTTATTGCAGCAAAAGGGGGTTCCACAAAGTATTAAGTCATGCTGTATGAATACTTGTGCAGGCCCCACTTTTCACTTTTCTATTTTTTGAAAATAACAGAATCATGTATCATTTTGCTTTCACTTCACAGTTGTCTGTTACTTTTGTGTGAACTTTCAGTAAGAAATTCAAAATAAATCTTGTTAATAAAATGTTTATGGTTGTAAACATGACAAAATGTGCAAAAGTTCAAGGTGTATTAATACTTGCAAGAGGCACTGCAGCTAAGGGTTCATTTCAAGTTATTGAGCTTTTATGTTTTTGTTCCATACCTAGAGTTGTGTTACGCCTACTCTTAAACCAACCAACTAATTATTGTTCATTCAATTTTATGCATCTAAATATTGCAGTGATTTCTCATTCACAAACCAGTGTACACAGACACTGGACACAAGGCGGCAGAATTGTCTTGCTCAATGACACAACGGTAAAAGCACTGACTTGAGTTGGAACCAAACCGGCAAACTCTGGATTGCCGCACCGTGATTTCGTAAAGTTGTGCTTCTCTTCGGGCTCTAATCATGTCTCAACTTGCCTCAATTGCAAACTATGTCTTTCTAATATCTGCCAGCTATAGTTTTTAGCCTTTTAAAAATGGGTTTCCCTCGATCTCTCTCTTTCTCTCTCGTCCTTGACTCTTTGTTTCTGCTGTGCTGTTGTAAACACTTGCAGAATAATGGACTCTTTTCTCTCAAACCAAAGCGTTTTAATAAATGTCGTGGCGGCGTTCCCTTCGAGAGCTGCTAATGTTTGTCTGAGGAATCAATAAAGATCCACACTATCAAAGCAGGGCCTTGAACACAAACTGGAGAGGGCTTTAATGCAGGGATCATGAATAGAATTGTGAGGCGGAGTTGGGAACACAAGCGCAGAGCCATTGTGAAAGAGTCATTGACTTTAAAAGGCATTTTCCTTACTCTGAACCGTAAAAACAAGAGTAAGAAAAGACATTCTGATATGGGAGGGATTTCAGTGATGTGAACCTTTTTTTGAACTGTTCGCAGCCTTCAGTACAATGTTATTTGCATCTTTAAAAAAAATTATATCTGGTGTGAAGAAGTGTTGTGAATGTTTCATTAGCCAACTGTTATAGCATTAGCCGTGTTGTTTACATGAGTTTATTCAGCTGGACTGCTCTGGAGTAAATGAGTGCCTGACCAGGAAAAGTACTAAATAAAACAAAAGGTGTTGATGGTGGGGGTTGTTCTTCTCTTCCTCTTCTTTCCTTCTTCTTCCTTCTTCAATTCACTGGTTTGCTTTCATAACATCCAGATTGACTTGAGGGATTTTAATTCTGTTTTCAGACATGGCTAAAAGCTGTCTGTATTTTGACCTGTTCATTTTAGTTATTTCCCTCCTCGCCTCCATAGCGACCTCTGACTCTGACGTTTCTATGCACCGGGCGCCATCTTGAATCGACTGCATTAACCTTTTACCACCCATGGTCCCGTCTCAAACTGGGGTTAACCTGTCTCTCTCTGACCCGCTTTATAAGACTAAACGGCTTCTTTTATAGAACACTGCCACTCCCAATCGATCCCAGGAGGAATGTTGTCCGGTTTAGAAATGGGAAAATTTAATATATGTGTAGGCAGATAAAAGGGGAGAGCAGTTTTAACCTTGGGTTTGTCATGAGACTTTCACCAGTGGATGTGTGCAGTAAACCAATTTCTAAAAAGATTTTTCAGCAACAGAGCCAGCAAGTTGAAATTAAGCTAGATAGCGTTATTAAGCTAGCTAGCAATTAATTTAGCTGTGGTCTCATCATATAAACACATGGCTTTTGCGGTGGGTGCTGATTTTAGCCTATCAACATATGCGATTGCTATAGCATGCTATCAATTGTGTGTTAGGTTAATATGGGCATTGGGCACCCTCCAATGGCGATGTGTTTTCTTTTTGACCATTTCTAGCGCTCACAAACTCTTACACACATCCCGATTCGCAGTGCATGACATTTTTTATGCGTTTTGTAACGAAGATTGCAAAACTTAAGTTTGCGGTCATTGGTCCAATTCAGACTTCACTAAACAATCAAATTTTTCACAAATGTTTTACGATATTCTCCATGTGGCAGTAAAGATTGAATCCACCTCAATAAAAAATCACTTACACGAAAACAGAATAATAGCACATAAATTAATTATAGGAGTCCACAATGACAGTTAAACCACAAGATTGTATCATTTACTTGACAAAACATTACATGTTTCATTTACTTTTTATAGCCTCATGTTACCTGGATTTAACCTCTTAACCCCCACTTTAACTGAGCACATTTTCTCCAGTTCGGCTTTACCCAAATGTTAAAGTTTCATGAACAAAGCCTCAAAATAGCAACAAAAAGGAGGATGAAAAAGCAATAACAAAAGCAACAAAAACACTTTAAAAAATTTGACAAAAGCGCAGCGACAATGGTTAAGGTGGGGGTTAAGAGGTTAAGTACGGTTCATTTTGTGTGAAAAAAGTACATCATTTCATTCTACAATCCAAGTATTTTCATTCAAGCATACCAACAGAGCATCAAAACACAATTCAGTCAACAAGATTTGTTCGTGAGTTTTTGTACATTCTAAAATAATATCCATCTGCACTTGTGACTTTATTTCATGCTCCAACTGAGAAAGAAAAAACTGAAAAAAATATATATATATAACTGGGAGATAAATTATTAACGCATGCATTGAAGAGAATAACAACATCAAAGCTAGGATGAGTCCTTGCGCCCAAATATGGTCAAACCCCTGCAAACTCATTCATTTTTAAGGGACAATTTCCAGATATTGAAATGTTATGTATTTTTAATTGTTTGGGGCTGGGAGGGGCTGCAAAACATAATGTCAACAATTTCCCACTAAATGTTCAGTTTGCCATCTGTCACAATGTTTTAGAAAATATAAATATCTTATCAAGGGAGATTGAACTCTTCATTATTTTATTATGGACTTAAGGCAAGGCACTGCAAGTATTTGAGGGATGATATTGGCATTACTTGTTGTTGTGAGGCGACCTTGAGTGTCTTGAAAGGCGCCTAAGAAATAAATGCATTATTATTATTATTATTAATAGATAGATCTTGGTTTATTTGACCTAATGCACTTTTTTCCAAAGGGGATTTTAGCTATTTCATTTTTGATTAAAGCAATTATTACTGCATTACTCTTAAACAATCTTAGTCTTAATCAAAGATGTATGTTAGACTTATGTATATTTCTCACAGTTAATGTTTCACCTCATCTAATGCTTTTACTTTTAAACAATTACACAATATTCAACAGATTATTGTTTCATTTTAAACTCACTTTCCGCCTGTTCCACGTCTGGAGTGTTATTGACGTTATTGTTCTGATATAATGGAACACAATGGATTCACCCACTGACTGTCCCAGATCAGAGCTGCGCCCCCAGCTTCAGACCCTCTGAGGTCCCGCTTTTCAATAAAACATGAGTGCCGGGCTGGACCACTCCCCAAGACCCCCTCCTCGGTCCTGGCTAGACCCCCACAACATTCACTCGGACTGGTTTAGACTTGGGACTATGACAAGTGCTGCTGGTTTGGTCTTTGTTCTGTTTTTAGCCCCTCATCCTCCTTGTTTAGTCTGTAAATTGGTGGCAAAAAATTATGATATGATGATGTTTAGTTGCAATTCGACGTGTATCCGACACACAAAAAGCATAAACTTAAAGTGCATATGACACGTTAACAAGATTTTTGCTGAAACAACACAATTATATTTCAGATTTTGCTTGAAATTGTACCCATCTTTCTTTAGTTAGCCATTTTTTGTTAGTTCATTCCTTATTGGACACTGACAGGAAGTGACATAGATAGAGGCAAAATGATGAACCGTTTAGCTCAAAGGCCATTTTGTACACTCATTTGTATCTAAGGTAAAATCTCAAAAGGTCTGTATATTCATGAATGATTTCTGACTAGGCTTTGACCTCACCTACCTATAATGTGGTCGATGGTGACACACCAGGTAAGAACACTGAAGGTTCGTTGCGGCTTGCTAACCAAATCGACGATGCCGCATTTCCTTTTTATTTCTATGGTAAAAACTGGTACAGAGATTTTGAAGGAAAACTGATACCTGGTGGGTCTTTGTTTCAGCTCAAATAAATGTGAAAAATGTTTTATGGTTCAAGATAATGAATAATACCGTTAAGGTACTGAAAACAGTATTGTATCAGTATCGTAAACCAAGGACCGTTGGTGTTTGGTCTGTCTGCTGAATGAATGCATGAACACATGCTCAGTTCGTTCACGCACATATAAACACTGCACCCCCCCCAAAAACCGTTTCCGCGACAACCAGAGGATGATGTTACTGCGGCGACTCAGGGAGGATATTACCTGCTGTGAACTATCAGCCAATCACATCAGACATACTCCTGACTTAGACAGAGAGGGCCTATTCATTAGTTTTGACTTGTTGGGGTATCTCGACTTTGATCTTGTGTGGGCAAGACACTGCATTTATCTTTCCTCTGTGAATGGGGTTGGGGGTGGGGGTGTTTGGAGAAGCTGTTGGCAGATTTTGACCGCTCCTGCAGACTGTATTTTTATGTTGTTCCTTTGTGAGTCTGGTTGCCCTGAAGTAGACATGCTGTATCATGCATATTTGTGGCTTGTAAACTAGGGCTGGGACAAAATATCGGATCCGATCGCAATACTTTTTGCTGCAATACCAAGTATCGATACTGCAATATCAAGTATCACAATACTTTCAATACTTGTGTTTGGAAGCATTTTTATCCTTCACTCCTTTGTTTTCCAGTAACAGTTACACGTTGCATTTTGTGTTAATGCATTCATCAATCTTAACACTTCAGTAAATGTCAAATGCCATTTGCTTTATAAACTATGGACACATGAATGTTTTCTTTTTACACATTTTAAGGGAAACATTTTACTTATCACAATCTCTTACTGTATCACAATACGTGTCGGGTCGGCCCCTGAGTATCGTGATACATATCGGATCGTGACAAAAGTGCTCTAATGTTAGCCTTTGGGCCAGCTACTTTGATATTTCACTTTTATGGAAGTGTGGATGAAATACTTGGGCTCAGATCAGACTTTAGACTATAACGTTTGTGCTGAGTTGCGCTCTGTGTAATCTTCAGCTTCATACCTGGCGCAGTAAATGGTTGAATGGGAGCTGGACAGACACCCTTGGCCAATGGCGGAGTTATGTATGATGGGCCGGCGGTCCCTCCCCGAGCTTTATCCTCCTACATGCCAATATTTTGTGTGGGGGTGAGCGGGGTGTGGGGGCGCACTACCAGAGCCAGGTCTGTTCTCTTTCTTATGGGACACAGCTAATGTTGACCTCACAGTGGTGCAAAGTTTGTAGTATGTCCTGTGGTAGCTTGAAAATGCTGAATGAAGTACATAAGGCCACGCGATGTTAGATGAGGAGAGAGAAGGGGAAGAAGCAACAAGCGCTTGTTGCAGTCCACAGCTAGCATCCCACCACGCGTCAGTCAATACCGCCTTTCTAAGCCCCGCCCTGGCTACGCTAGCACTACCGTTTGTTTGCGCTCAAGTTGTCAGACCAGTCTGCATTAACACTGTTGTTGCGCCCTTTTTTATGTAATTATTGAACACATCGCTTGTCATTCTTACCTGTTTTTGTCTTAACATGCACAACATCGTCCTATTTTTTTCCTTTCGCTATTTTCATTTTTATTTTTGCCCTATTCTAAATATAGGAGGGGGCTCCAAACCCAGCCAAACTGCTAGCATGAACGAGCTTCAGTTAGCCCACGCTGAAGGTTATGGGGTAAGCCACTCCTCACTTAGTCCATCGCTATTCGAGAGTCTATGGTTTAAATGCCATGCAAGCTTTCATTTTTAGCAAACAGCCCCCTAACAAATCAATGAAACCGTAATATACTGTTATATACAGTGCCTCTCGAAAGTACTAATACACCTTGAACTTTTGCACATTTTGTCATGTTTACAACCCTAAACATAAAGATTTTATTTTGAATTTTTACTGAAAGTTCACACACAAGTAACATATAACTGTGAAGTGAAAGCAAAATGATACATGATTCTGTTATTTTTCAAAAAATAGAAAAGTGAAAAGTGGGGCGTGCATAAGTATTCATACAGCATGACTTAATACTTTGTGGAACCCCCTTTTGCTGCAATAACAGCAGCAAGTCTTCTGGGGTATGACTACAAGGTTTGCACATCTAGAGACTGACATTTTAGCCCATTCCTCTTTACAAAACAACTCAAGCTCTGTCAAATTAGAAGGAGAGCGTTTGTGAACAGCAGTTTTCAGGTCTTTCCACAGATTTTCAATAGGATTTAGGTCAGGACTTTGACTGGGCCATTCTAACACATTAATATGTTTGTTTTTAAACCATTCCATTGTAGATTTAGCTTTGTGTTTAGGGTCATTGTCCTGCTGGAAGGTGAGTCTCTGCCCCAGCCTCAATTCTCTTACTGACTCCAGCAGGTTTTCCTCCAAAATGTCCCTGTATTTGGCTCCATCCATCTTCCCAACTATTCTTACAATCTTCCCAGTCCCCACTGAGGAAAAGCAGCCCCATAGCATGATGCTCCCACCTCCATATTTGACACTGGGGATGGTGCACTCAGGACGATGAGCAGTGTTAGGTTTGCTCCATACATAACGTTTTGCATTTGGGCCAAAAGTTCAATTTTTGTCTCATCTGACCAAAGCACCTTCTTCCACATGGTAGCTGTGTCCTCCGTATGACTTCTAGCAAACTTCAAAAGGATTTCTTATGGCCTCCTTTCAATAATGGCTTTCTTCTTGCCACTCGTCCATGAAGGCCAGATTTGTGCAGAGTACGACTTATAGTTGTCCCATGTACAGATTCCCCCAGCTCAGCGGCAGTACGTCGCAGCTCCTCCAGAGTTATCTTGGGGCACTTGGTTGCATTTCTGACCAGTGCTCTCTTGTTCGGTCTGTTAGTTTACGTGAACGGCCGTGTCTTGGTAAGTTCGCAGTGGTGCTATACTCTTTCCATTTCCGAATGATGGATTGAACAGTGCTCCGTGAGATGTTCAAATCTTGGGAAATCTTTGTATAATTTAACGCTGTTTTAAACTTCTCCACAGCTTTATCCCTGACCTCTCTGGTGTGCTCCTTGGCCTTCATGATGTTGTTTAGTGACCAATACACTCTGACCATAGCTCTGAGGCCCTCACAGAACAGCTGGAATTATACTGAGAGTAGATTAACCACAGGGGGCCTCTATTTAATGGTTAGGGCAAGGTGTGAACATTCTGCAGTCATTAGGAATGTTATAAAGGTTATACTTTAAACTCTGTAAACTCTTGTAAAAATGCTGTATGAATAGTTATGAATGCCCGACTCGGTTTTCTATTTTTTGAAAAATAACAGAATCATGTATCATTTTGGTTTCACTTCACAGTTGTCTGTTACCTGTGTGTGAACTTTCAGTAAAAAATTCAAAATAAAATCTTTATGTTTATGTTGTAAACATGACAAAATGTGCAAAAGTTCAAGGTGTATTAGTACTTTCGAGAGGCACTGTATATATTGAGTGGACTGAGTGGAATCGTTTAAGAAACACATCCGGTTTGCTATCTAGTACATAACAATTTACATGAAACCAAAGGCTTTCAGCAGCACAAGATTTGTGTTGCTCGGGCGGAGACGGGGTCTGTAAACAGCCTATAAACTGGTGTGCAATTTCGCAGGCCCAGCCCCCTTCGGTGTGCAGCATGAGCCTTTTCAACATCTGTATATCGCAGCGAAGTCTCCAAACTATACCCCAAATAAAATATGCAGCGATGTCACGTTGGCTTTCACATCTCAATATGTCAAATGATTTCAAACACAAGTCTAAGTGTCTCTTCCACATATTTCCCTCATTAGTCCAATTTCACAGCGAGTCGAACCCTGACAGTAATCTATGCAGTTTGGGCCGATGATTATTCTGATCCCAAACCCGCTTTAAACTCTCTGATACGAGGCTTAAGTCAGTGACACCTGTCCCAGCTGGCCCTTCCTATGGTGCTCTGGGGCTCTTCTGGGGGCTCTTCTGGGACCCCCCCCTCCCCGCACCCCCTCACCCTCCATCTCCTCTTGACACCACCCCCTCCCTCGGTGGAAGGAGCAGCTGCGGGACGTCCCGCGGTGAAGACAGCTCGCGAACAATGGAAACGAATGGTGTCGGTGCGGCGCTGATAATGACCCTGTGAAGAGATTAAATCGGATTATAATCAGATTAAATACAGTTTAAAGGAAGCAAAACAAGACAGCGGCACGAGGAGAAGGGAGGGCCCGGGTCGGAGGTGTTTTTTTTAGGGCCAGGAGCAGACCAGGACTAAACTAGTCTAACGATTTTAATCAGGTCCACACCCTACTCTTTAAAATTGTAATTCTCTTTTTTACACATCACACAATTCAGGATTATTTGACCAACAGACTTAAAAACTCCAAATATATATTCAGAATTAGGATCGCAAGAAAGGTGTTTTTGTTGTTTAACCTCTTAACCGAACACATTTTCTCCAGTTCAGCTTTACCCATATAGTTAAAGCTTCTTAAAGACTATAGGCCAGTGCCTCATTTGAAAGCTAAGCCCCGCAAAACTGATCTAAACTGATCTTTTTCCTCACATTGTTGCGGTCACTTTTTGTGGCTTTTTTGTATCATGTTTTCATCTTGTTTTTTTGTGATTTTGCCCCTTTTGTCGCGTTTTCATCTTTGTTTTCATCTTTGTTTTCATCTTGTTTTTGTTGCTCTGTTGTGGGGTTTTGTTGCGTTTTCATCTTTGTTTTCATCTCGCCATTTTGATGCTTTTTTCAAGAAGCTTGTATTTGGGTAATGCCAAAGAAAATCTGCTCGGTTAAGGCCGGGGTTAGGTTTTTTTTTAAACTGTGACTATCTTCCAGATTGTACCAACTTAAAACCCTGAAATCTTATGTTGTAGCATGGGTCAAATGCAGAGGACACATTTCCCATATGGAAACAATAAAGTACACCTTTATTTTGGGGCAGGCCAGGATTTAATTCCACAACCTATTTGCTTCTTGCTTTACCGGTTCATCTTGTGTCCAATAAATGCGTTTTAGAGCTGAGTCTCTGTCACTCCTTCCGCCTCTCCCCCCATTAATTACCCCGGCAAATGATTTTCTTCAGTTCAACTTAAAACACCCATAGTGTTTTTAGTACTATTACTTCCATTATCCGCAGTATTAGTATTCAAAGTAGTAGTGGGATGGCATTGTTCCGTATGACAGCCATTGTCCCATCCCTTCCCGCCTCCGTCTGCTTCCCATGTAATTTATATCCGTCTCTAACTTGCCTCATTAAATATTAAGCGCAATGGCCACTCCCCTTTTATTGTAAACAAACCCCGCCCTCTCCCCTTGTCCTCCAATCGACTCGCGTCTTTCATTCTCTCCTCCCCCTGCCCCTTCCTCAGTCCTACAGCTGTTTGAACAATGTGCTCCGGTCCACTCCTCCGCCGCTCCTCTCCTGTCAGTCTGTCCCCTCTTTTTTTTTTTTTAACAAGCAACTAGAAATATATCAATCTCTGGCTTTGTGGATTATACATTTTCTGGGGGAATAATTATGTGAGGAGTCTCTATTCGGACTAATGCATCTCTTCTGGAGAATACCTACAGTCAAGTAAGTGTCTATTGATAGTATTAAGAGGTTGTTTACTGATGATCATGTTGTTGATGGTTAGCAAAGTGACTTCGACAGCATGTTTAGGTGATTGATAAAGGAATGACAATACAAGATTACGGCGAAAGGGCTGCTTAATATGAGACAGTCATTCAAAATAATAGATAATTGTTTTGAATATTGCAATCACCAAAGAAAATCATGACTAAACAGAACTGGTGTTTTTGTTTTGTTTGTTTTTTTAAGCTGTTTTAGCTAAAAACTTCTGGAAGACCTCAGTGATCGTGTACTTCTTGTGGTATGGATATTGCAGCAGCTCATATTGCACAATAATCCTGCAATATTTTGTGGTGTCCATATTTGGAGATTATTTGAGACATTGACTTGATCATGGAGTTGTTATACGTTTTGGAAAATAAATCTTATTGCAATATTTCAGTTTTGCCATTACGATTAGATTTAAAGTGCATATGACAGATTTGAATGTTTTTGAAAATATGATTTAGATGAATAACATCTGTAGTAGTAATAATTATCATTTTATTTCAGTGAAGCAGCAAGTTAATGAAGAAATGCTGGGCAGGAAAGTTGTTTTATTTCAATTTTTAAGCTAATGACAGGAAGTGACATAGATAGAGGTAAAGTTCCACAGCAGCTTGACTCATTTCCCATAGTTTGTTTATACGCGCATTTCGTACACAAGGCAACTCAATGCGCCTATAGATACAGACTGCATCTCTGGAATCGCCCATATATGGTCATTTTGAAGCAGTTGAGGGGGAAATTTTTTTTCTATAATTACTTCAAAACTACAGTGACAATGCTGAATTATGAATATATATTTTTTCTATCCAATAAAGATACAAAGACATGGGAGGAGCAAAGTAGTTCAACAGCCCATTAATACATAAATAAAGAGAATGCTAACATGATGCTTCACGTTAGCCTCATGCATCATACAAGGGGGTATGACACGTTGCCGTCTGTATCCATGGACTAACATGGTTGGCAAGGCAACCGTTTAAAATCTTTGCCTCTATCTTTGTTACTTCCTGTCCAATGAGGAAGTGAAACTATAAACATCACAAAAATGGTCAAACTAAAGAAAGCTGGGTAAATATTTTTCGCAAATCTAAAGTATAAATTGTATTATAGGGATATTTCAGGATTTTTGACATAGGGCCTCATTCCTAGTTATCCAGAGTTGTCTGGAGATATTTTCTTAATTCATGTTCTTATATTTGAAGAGCTTAGTGCGCTAGGCAAATGCTAGGCTAACGCATTTCTTGGTATCAGCACCCTGTATTAAAAACAGTCTGACCCACTCCACAGTGCACCTGAGGTAAATCACTTATAACGCCAGACTACCATATAAATGTCTGTGTTAATAGAGTATCTTTGAAATATAACTGACCTTGTATCACATGAATTACCGCATTTTGAGGGACTATTTTCCGTAGATCACTCCGCCGCTGCGTTAGCTTACAGCCACGAAGCTGATGCTGTTTAAATATAAGTTATAAGTTATTTTAAATGCAAAATGGTTTATAATTATTCTATGCAGGGTGTGCCGATACCATAGAAATGCGTTAGCCTAGCACTAGCCTAGCGCCACTAAGCTCTTCAAATATAAGAACTGCATGATTTAAGAAAAAAATATCTCCAGACATCAACAACACTCTGGATAACTAGGAAATGAGGCCCTATGTCAAAAATCCTGAATAATCCTTTAACTTTGTTTTAGCAAAAACTGTGTCTAATGTGTCATATGCACTTTAAGTTTTGAAATTAAGATTCAGATCACTGTGTACTCAAACTGCACACAAATGCAAGAATCATTTGCATTTCAGAATATGTTTGCCGAGGTCTAGACTACAGGGTTAGCATAACATTTAAGATCCCATATAGATACTGTAGGACATGTTTGCCGAGGATGTTATAAAGGATTGCAACCTTATTGGCAAAGTGCAATGTAACTTGACTAAAGTGTAACTTGATTCCCTCTTCTCACAACGTTTACTTTTTATGAGAGAAACTGTCGTACAAGATGAAGCCTTGTTGTGGAACTGAATGTTGACGATGAGTTTTTGTAGTATTTTTCAATTGGAATATTCAATTCAGCGTTTTTCTTCCATTTGCGCCGGGCCCCTTTGAATAATTTCGTGTCCATCTAGATTATAACTTTTCTCATATCCCGCTTTTTCGACTCAACGGCCTCTTCCTGAACCATCATTTAGCCTGATTTCTTCATCTCGGGTTCACGCATCTTGGATCAAAAAGTGAAAAGTCTTAATTGGATTGAGTGTTTTGGAAAAAGATCTGACATTGAACTCAATCAGAGACAATTTAAAGTCGGGCTGCACATGCGTATGAAGATGTCAAACTAATTAGTGAGAAGAAACCTGAAACATTTCTTTTAGTCTGTGTAGTCGCTGGCTCAGACCTTAGCACTTCATTGTCCATCAGCTGTGTGTATCTTATCCCCTATAGTCTGGTAATTGCTTTGCACCACTTTAAATACGTATAATTTACTCTTTGATAAACTCTGGTTCTGGTCCCCACTTTTCTTTTCGCTCTTTTATATCAGTGAGAACTTAATTGCAGCTCAAGTCGACTGTAATTAAATAAGACTGGGATTTCACGAGAAACCAAACCTAAACCCAGACTAAACATTGTTTCTTTCTATAATCGCTTTACACAGCCCATTTTAGTCGTGCAAGTCCCATATATTTTGTATTGCATGATTCTGCATCCCTTCCGTAATGAGTTTATGCCTAATTTCCTAATTGTTAATTGTGTGTAACATAATTTAACCAGGACCAGAAACAATTTAGCGCATTTCACTTCCCTAATCCCTCTCCCGCTCTCTCCCCCTGCATCTCTCTCACTCTCTGACGTCTTAATATTTGATAGGAAACATCTCGTCTCTGCTCTCTAATGAGCGTCCTCCAGTGACTGACAGCTTTTAGAGTTTTATTTTTTTTTTGCTGCTTGAAGAAATCGTTTTTTCTTGTTCCAATTAAATGAGGAACTTGTTCACATGTGTTAAGCCAACTGGAGATTTAGTCCAAGTGGCTTTGGGAATGAAAAAAATAATTGCATAATCGCTGGCTACTACTGTACGAGCGTTGTTGTGGCTGAGTGGTTAAGTTTCCAGTGTCAATTTCACAGCGTTCGCTTGGATTGTAAATGTTATAGCCACATAACTGCGAGCAAATGATATTTCAGAAGTGTGATCCAAAAGGCTGTGTGACCTTTTCATTGTTTGGGGAGGGACTTTAAATTTTTCAGAATCAGCACATCAGCATCACTTCTTTCTGATGAAATATGCAAAACCAAGGTCTAGACTTTTGTTTAGAGGTGGACTATTATGTAAAATAGTGTTTCTTTATTTCTCAGAGCTTTTACCATGTTACAATGTTGTTCAGTCATTGAAAACATACCTGCTGCTGAGTGTATGGAGTTTATTTTGTGTATGTTCAGTTGGCAAATACAGTAGGCGTATAATAAGCGGGATAATGTATAGAACCTGTTGGTACTTATTTTCCCGATAATGACCAGCGTTCTATACATTATCCCTTACATACCTGCAAAAAGCATAACACCTGCTCTTTAACTTAACTGTGCTTTAGACAGTGCAGGAACATTGTCTTTGTTCATGTCTTTAAGAGCAGGCTCAAGACCCACCTTTTTAGCTTAGCTTTTAACTGACATCTATTCATTTAGTCCTATTGTATGTGTGTGGATGTGTTTATGTATGTGTGTATATACTGTATATAATACACTCACCTAAAGGATTATTAGGAACACCATACAATACTGTGTTTGATCCCCTTTCGCCTTCAGAACTGCCTAATTCTACGTGGCATTGATTCAACAAGGTGCTGAAAGCATTCTTTAGAAATGTTGGCCGATATTGATAGGATAGCATCTTGCAGTGATGGAGATTTGTGGGATGCACATCCAGGGCACGAAGCTCCTGTTCCACCACATCCAAAGATGCTCTATTGGGTTGAGATCTGGTAACTGTGGGGGCCATTGTAGTACAGTGAACTCATTGTCATGTTCAAGAAACCAATTTGAAATGATTCGAGTTTGTGACATGGTGCATTATCCTGCTGGAAGTAGCCATCAGAGGATGGGTACATGGTGGTCTAAAGGGATGGACATGGTCAGAAACAATGCTCAGGTAGTCCGTGGCATTTAAACGATGCCCAATTGGCACTAAGGGGCCTAAAGTGTGCCAAGAAAACATCCCCACACCATTACACCACCACCACCAGCCTGCACAGTGGTAACAAGGCATGATGGATCCATGTTCTCATTCTGTTTACGCCAAATTCTGACTCTACCATCTGAATGTCTCAACAGAAATCGAGACTCATCAGACCAGGCAACATTTTTCCAGTCTTCAACTGTCCAATTTTGGTGAGCTCGTGCAAATTGTAGCCTCTTTGTCCTATTTGTAGTGTAGATGAGTGGTACCCGGTGGGGTCTTCTGCTGTTGTAGCCCATCCGCCTCAAGGTTGTGCGTGTTGTGGCTTCACAAATGCTTTGCTCCATACCTCGGTTGTAAGGAGTGGTTATTTCAGTCAAAGTTGCTCTTCTATCAGCTTGAATCAGTCGGCCCATTCTCCTCTGACCTCTAGCATCAACAAGGCATTTTCGCCCACAGGACTGCCGCATACTGGATGTTTTTCCCTTTTCACACCATTCTTTGTAAACCCTAGAAATGGTTGTGCGTGAAAATCCCAGTAACTGAGCAGATTGTGAAATACTCAGACTGGTCCGTCTGGCACCAACAACCATGCCACGCTCAAAATGGCTTAAATCACCTTTCTTTCCCATTCAGACATTCAGTTTGGAGTTCAGGAGATTGTCTTGACCAGGACCACACCCCTAAATGCATTGAAGCAACTGCCATGTGATTGGTAGTTTAGATAATTGCATTAATGTGAAATTGAACAGGCGTTCCTAATAATCCTTTAGGTGAGTGTATATTAGGGCCGTGACTCGATAAAAAAAATTAATCTAATTAATTAGAGGCTTTGTAATTAACCAAGTCCAACAGACCAGTGCAATATTGCCATTAATTGTGCGTCTGCAGGAAAAAAGGAACTGAAGTGTGGAAAGCAAAGTGTGATTAATTTCGATTAATATTTTTAATCGCACTAAACCTCATGTAATTAATTAATCGCAATTAATCGAAAAAAGTCCCGGCCCTAATATATATATATATATATGGATGTATGATGCGGGGCGTATTGTTTTAAATGTTGTAATCTGTAAAGCACTTTGTGATACCTTTTGGTATGAAAAACGCTTTATAAATAAAGTTTGATTGATTGGCACTTGCTCATTTTCTCCCTTGAGTGGAGCATGCAGTTGTTAGCCTGTCCCCTGGGGCGACGGTGGCGCAGATGGTAGAGCGGGGTCATCTCATGATCAGAAGGTCGGGGGTTCGAATCCCGCCTCCTGAAGGTGCACATTGTCGTTGTGTCCTTGGGCAAGACACTTCACCCTCCTTGCCTCCAGTGTCTGCGTACACTGGAGGCTGTGTGAATGGGTGAGTGGATCATTGCTGTAAAGCGCTTTGAGTGCCTAATGAAGGTGGAAAAGCGCTATATAAGTTGAGACCATTTACCATTTCCCTGTCTCTCAAAATGAGGGTTTACGTGTTAAACTCCTGATCTCTCTGAGTAAAATGCATCATGCTTTATCTCTGCAGTTTCAAATCGGACTCGCAGTTCTTGAAAGCGGGAAATCGCCAAACCGCATTTATCAAATCTTCGGTGAGAGCTTTACCACATATACAGCCTCATTTAAAAAAGCTATTACATTTTGAGTGTGCACATTTTGAGTGTGCACAACAGCAACTTTCAGTGCAACAACTTCGACAGCAACACTTCCTGTTTAGGGGTGATGTCATTGAAAACACAACAAAAAAAATCTACAAAGACAGGACAGAAAAGCAACAAAGAAGCTACAAAAGAGCAACAAGAACGTACCAGAAGAGCAACAATAACACAATAAAACGGAAATGTAGCGAAAACACAACAAAAAGTGACAAAGTCGGAACAAAAAGCCAAAAAACGAGGAAAAAGTGACGAATAAAGAGAAGAAAATGTGACAAAAATGCAAAAAAGTTGCAATCAGTTATGTAGGTCCTTCAAATGAGGCTGGCCTGGCCTGTACGAGAAGCTTTTAGATTTGGGTAAAGCTGAACTGAAGAAATGTGCTCGGTTAAGGCGGGTGGTAAGAGGTTAATATATTTTATTTAGTTACTGTAATTCAATGTTATTTTGTAATATTGAAGTGAATGGACTTTGTATAAACATTATAGAATCAAATGTTGAGTCAAAGTCCGTTCAATACTAACATCACATTAACACTCAAATGTGTCGAAACTAAGCCCTACGTGGGTTAAACCAGGACTAAACTGTGTCTAAACTGAGTAAACCAGAGCAAACCCATCTTCAAAACCATTAATCAGGTCTAGACTCATAAACCCGGTGTCTCTCTCTGGTTAAGCCACGCCTGTCTGACTAACATTTCACAAACATGAAAAGTCCCGCGAATCCGCCCCAAACGCCGGGTGCAACACTGCGCTTTCAGAGCCCTCTCCTCTCTGTGGACTCCACACTTTTATCCCCAAGTCAATGCGGTTGCATGGAATTATGGCACTTCATTAAATGGACAACTGTACTGTCGTTTGTTGTTTTGGCTTGGCAACATTTCTTTGTAGGTTTTTTATTGTGTTTTGCTCATAGCGGCCATATTACGTTCATTTGTAAATAAATAAAGTTGGCTCTGGTCTAGTCCCGGTTTGGACATATACTCTCTGCTCAATGTGGTTCAGTGGTTGTTTGGACTTCAGTCCCGTTTCGCCTGACGGTCCTGCCTTGTGGAGGTTAAATGTTAATGATGCATTGGTTGTCACGGCGATGATGGGATAAACCGCGTGTCCCGCCTCCTCAGACCACGTGATCAAGTCCCTCTCCTGGATTAACCTCCAGCGTCCACCTATGACCTTTGGGCGCGCAGCGGGATCCTCAGAACAATACCCACTTCACGCTCCGCAAACATGTATAATTTATCAGCTCAATACCGCAGCAGGTTCATCTACATTTAAAGAGCTTTTTGACACATAACATTACAGCTTTGAATCAAAAATAATAATAAGACAGTTTGGAATACTTAACAGAATACTAGATAATTGACATGTTTGATAACATTAGGTCTCTTGTGGTCCATGTTCAAGCAATTTTGCTGTGTTGCAACCACTGCTGTGTTCATGTGACATTACATTCAGAGGCTATTGTTCAAAACTGAGGTGGACAGCCCAAAGTGCTGTGGTCAAATTTTATTCTAACCATCATATTACATATTACAGATGTTTATGGTAAATATTGCTCTAATTACAATCCCTTACAAAAACCAAAGGAACAAAAAATTGACAGGAAGTTCAGTGTTTTCTCTGTAGACAAAATTAAAGTAATAAGAATTTAAAAAAAATTCACAATAATATTGAAACGTGCCGTCATTATTCAGTCATTTTTATTCAATTCGTTTAAAAACAAATAAAGAATCTCAGCAATAGGCTCCGTCCGAGGACTGTAGAGTAAAGACTATTAAATAAAATAATAAAAAACAGAAGAAAACTTAAATACTGTAAACGTAAAGCAGCGTGTTTTATAATTTAACGTCCCCTCAAGGCACTGTTATAAACACAGATGTCTCTCTTCTGATAAAGTATTTACATCCTGAGGACGTTTTAAACAGGTAAGCTGCTTGTGTTCTGCCACGTAGGCTACTGAGGGAAAAACATTGCTTTAAACTCTCCATAGGAATAAAACACAGACAGGAAACAGTCGTCAGTTGAAATGCAGTGCTATACATACACACATACATCCTGGTTTTAGATGATTGAAAACGCCTTTTCCCGAAGATATAAATGGCTATAGAAAATATGTTTGTAATTGACTTTCTTTTAGTAAATTGTTTCACTATTAGTCCCTGAGATGAAAAAGTGTCCATAATTTTCGCAGTAAATAAAGTCAAGACGTGTCCAGATTGAGATGGAGGGTAAGATGGAGCAGAGAGGCCACTTAAGTATAATTTCTTCATTTTAGGTTGCTGTCACTTGGATCCAAAAGTAGAATTTAAGTCTTAATTACATGAAGTGTTTTGCAGCAGTCTGAAAGAGACCCGACGTTGAGCCCAATTAGAGAACATAGAGGCGCATCGAAAATATCAAGATGTCAAAGCAATTTTGAAATGGCACCGGGCGAAAGAAATGCACAAGGAAAACGCTTTAGACAAGTAAAATGAGTTTGGGCTCTGTCCCGATTTTGTGCTGGTGTGGATGTGTTTAAAAAATCAAAAGGAGAAAAGTATTCTAACCGTATGTCTTGAGGGAATTCTAATGGCAAAAATCTTGAGCCTAAGAACAATGCAGAAGTGATGACTCGTGCTAAACTTAAGTCCCTATGGCGTGTTTCTGTATGCAGTATTAGTATGTGCATTACCCCTCGGTGAAGTAGTTTTTATGTAGTGCTTGTGTTCTGACTGAAGTAGAGAATCAAAGCTCTTCAGATGAATATTTGATGAAGTGCGATCAGTATTCACAGAGTATTCTGCTGGCTCCACTGTACCAATATACTGTAAATACAACAAGTTAAGATCATGACATTACTTTCACTTCTACTGGCACGGTGCTGCATAACTACTACCACGGCTGCTTCTCCTGCCACTGTCACTAATACTACAGCTACTATGCGTGACTTCCACTGCTGCAGCTGCTACACATACTATGGCATACTACACTACTGTTGCTACACCTCATTGTACTATCTGTACCCTACACAATTCCTGGTTAAAGGTTTTAGACAGGAGTCACATGATGCTTCTGATAAGCATTACAAGAAGCATGGCTATTATTACCCTTTGCGGACTGAAAGAAGCATGAAAACCTTTACTGACTAAAAGAAACGTCTTGCAATTATGAAATAAGTCGACAGGATGAACTTTTTAGTGTTCCCATTTAAGTAGTGTTGAGCACAGCATATCACTGAAGTGGAGGTTAATGAGTTTGAACCAGAGGAAGAGTCGGCGAGCTTAATTAAACAAGAATTCTCTGAGATTACAGTACAGCATCTTCAAAGCAGCGACTCTTTATTATATACTTGCAATTCTTTGTCTAAATAAAATAACATTGTCATTGTTAACAGTCTTGTGGTGTGCATGTGGTCAGTATCTACAGTTAAAGGGCTTTAGACCTGGTTTAGTTCTGGTTTTGTGCTGTCCTTGTGGTTTGCAGCGAGTGGTCGGCATCTCTGGGAAACGTTCACACATGGTCACGTTCAGCACCTTCTACTACACCACTACTTTAACAAATAATGAATTAAAGTTTGTTTTTATTTTACCAAATAAAGATACAAGGACATGGAGAGGTGCAAAGTTGTTGAACAGCCCATAAATAAATAACAAATACTGCTGACCATGATTCTAATGTTAGCTTCATGCTATATGCTAACCTCTAGCATCTAGTGCCAGGTTTTCCACTTCTACTGGACAATCAAAACATTTACAGTGCCTCTCGTAAGTACTAAAACACCTTGAACTTTTGCACATTTTGTCATGTTTACAACCATAAAGATTTTATTTTGAATTTTTTACTGAAAGTTCACACACAAGTAACAGACAACTGTGAAGTGAAAGCAAAAGTACTAATTCATTCACAAAGTATTAATTCATGCTGTATGAATACTTGTGCACGCCCGACTTTTCCGTTTTCTATTTTTTGTATCATTTTGCTTTCACTTCACAGTTGTCTGTTACTTGTGTGTGAAATTTCAGTAAAAAAAAATTCTAAATAAAATCTTTGTTTATGGTTGTATACATGATAAAATGTGCAAAAGTTCAAGGTGTATTAGTACTTTCAAGAGGCACAGTATATGGACCCTTATCTTGACTGAACTTTATTTGCATGTGCTAAATATACTTATAGGTCGGCCAGAAAATTGTGATTGCCATGACAAACTTTCTACCTCCTCGGCTCGGCCTCGCCCCCTAGTACGACGCAATGCGATGAAATTAGCCCTTAGCTTTGGTTTAGCGCAGTCCTTGCCGTTTCGTTCTCACAATCTAGGTTTATGTAGGGTATTGTTTCCAAAATCTTAAGCGATCTCATTTGTTTGGGACACTGTGCATATAGCCCATTGGGAAATGTGTGCTCTGCATTTGACCCACCTCTTCATTGCTGTCAGGAGTGGGGAGTTGAAGAATTGACCTGAGGTTGACAGTCGAAAGAGAAAGACCTCCTTATTGTTTTGGGTAGAGTAAGAGTAAGCCATTTGTCCAACCAAGAGTGTGGGCATCTGTTACGTTTTGATGTGGAGATGAGACCCAAGTCCAAACAGCCAAAAACAAGGTGAAATTAAATTTAATGGCTAGTCCAAGAACTGACAAGACAGTAAAAACAAGGCAAGAACTTACAGGCCAGACCAGGAAAGTAGAACAGGACACACACTGAGCATAAACAGAAACAATGAACCGACAAGGGAAAACACAGGGGTCTAAATACACAAGGAACAGGGAACAGGTGAAACACTTTACTGTAGGGTGGGGCAGGTAATCAACACAAGGGAAGCAAAGCAAAACCACAAGGACAGAAAAGACATGACAAAATAAAACAAGACTAGACACAGAACCAAACCAAAATAGGGGACAAAACACAGATCATGAAAGCATCGCTGACTCGTCCTCTCTAGTTTGGGCCTTTTTCTTGTCAGACGTGCCCATTGTCCTGTCAGATCTTTGGAATCAGAGGAGGTCTTTGCCACGTGATGTTCCAGATAATCTGGATTAGAATCTGGATTAGAGTTGGCAATGTAAACAGATGTAAACAGTCACAAACAACAGAATTAGCTCAGTGTAATCTACTCATCACAGGAATCACAAAAATCTCTCTTTCTGTCAGAATGTGCCGATTAAAACAATATCTGCTGATTTATCTATGACCTAGAAAGTGCAAGTTACGTTTTTTGCTGTGAACTTTATGTTTAATTCTAACACAGATTTTTGTTGGTGATATGTAATGATTTAATCTGCCTTTTGATTTTTAACTGCTTTTTGTGATGCTTTATTGGCATGTTTCCCTCAAAGGTGTTTGCTCCCTCTATGAACCTATCATGTGCATTTGTGGTGGCACAGTGGTTAGGCTCTGAAACCATGAAGGTGTTGGACTCAACTTCTTGGTGTTGTGGGATTTTTCTCTTTGGAATCGACATGTTATGTTCTTGTGCTGTGTGACTCTGGGATTGCTTCAAAATGTTACATACGCACATATTAGGAGGTTGTTGGAAACATGTAGCCCTAATATACAGTAATTACAATAAACCGCAATTAAATCAAAATTGCAATTTGAATTTGTTCAACATAGTAACACGCAAATGCAATTCAATAAACCTCTACAACCTTTGGACCTCTACGAGCATTTCTGAAGAATTCTTGTTTAATTTTAGCAGCTATGTCAGTCTTCCTTTCATTTTAAGGCCTCTGTGTGAAATGTGCAGTGTGAACTGAAGCTTGATTTTCTAAAAGAAATCCCCAATCGAATCGCAAACATTCGATCGTGCCGCTCTATTAGCTAGAATGACAGTTTTGCAAATATTAAAGAGCTGTTAACATATAACCTTACATTGTACTATTTTCCCTCAGCATATCGTGTTCCACTGACTTGCCCTGCCTTTTTGTTGAGCCTACTATCTGACAGGAGATCGTGTGTATGGGGGTTTAAGGTGTGGTTGATTCTGAGGTGTGTCTCCCCTTCTGTCCCCGTGTGTTTGCCGTAGTTCTTTGTCTACAGTAGATTCTTCTCCTCAGAATGGGCTCATAAATATGTGACGTGCGCTCCTCTGGGATCAGACGCACTTCACTTCACACACAAAGGACCCAGAAGAGAGCAGCGATGAGGAATTTAAGGACAATGAGGAACAGGATAATAGTTCTAAAGTCGAAGGCAGGGACAACAGTGCCAAATGTAGTCGCAAAACAGAAATGCTGATAAATAAAGTACCAGATCAGTTCGTTGTATTTTGACCTTTCATATTATTTTTACACTATTTTTAAAATGGCTTTGAAATGATCACTAGTCTCTGGTTTATTGTCCGCAATGTCAACATTTCATTGTAAAGGCTAATTGTAGCATAACTATAAAGGTCTTGCAGTGGATTTTTCCTGCTCTAAAGCCAAAATGAGCTAGTTTAAATTGTGAATGTACAGTGACTTAGACGTATAGGCCTTATACTTTTGTATTGTTAAACCAGAAGTAGGTATCTAGTGAAGTCTGATCCTCTGTTCTCAGGGCCAGATGAGTAAAATGTCTGTCTTTAAAGCCATACTCAGCAGTCCTCAGGCCGAGCGGACAGGAGCTCGGGGGAAAGTGGAGCACGCTAGTCACATGAACAAAGAAACCGGGGACAGGAAGTCAGACCTGCCTTTGAACAAACCACTGAAAGACCAAGACTTTGAACTGTGGCTTTAAGAGAGCGAGAGCGAGAGAGAGAGAGAGAGAGCGGAGAAAGGGGGAAGAGAGGAAAGAGCTAAAGGAATGAGGAGAGAGAAAGTTTCTGAAGTTTGACAGAAAGAACAACAAAGTGCAGGCATGGGGATGGACAGATACTGACTTCAAAAACCTCTGTTACATAAGGGCGTTTACACCTGTGTGATATGTGCATCTTTTGGTTTATTTAGCAGCAGAACGGACTAAAGGAAATCCACCAAAGCTAAATCCAGCTTGGAAGGGATTAAACTTTCTTGGTCTAGGTCGAACTGTGAAAATTAAATGTAACAGAAAAGATCAGCTTCTTTCAACAGAACACGTTATCTTTTACCAGGTTTTTATATTTCAAGTGCTTCATAGAATTACTGTGCGTTTGACCCATCCTGCATTGTCCCTTGTTACTTCTGTCAAAAGGAGTTGCTCTAGTTACATGTTTTAGATTGACGGTTGACTGATAGTATCACGTGTATTTTGTTTTATTCGGCGTCAATAGACCGAAGCCAAAATGGGGCTCCACACGGCAGATTAGTGATTGGTGTTGATGGGTTGTTGGACCACAGTGGCCAGTTATTGCTTCAAGTGTGAAGAAGGTAGGAAGCCCAGTTTCCAACAAGAGTTTCTATCCCGCTCCAAAATAATGACAAGTAAATGGAGCAATGTTTTTTTTTGTTTTATTGTTGTGTTGATGTGGTCAGACTGGACTTCATTCGTTCTTTTTGAGCAGTCTTTTGTGTCCGAAATGGCCCTCTCGATAAGCTATTGTTTTTAGTCTTATTTAAAGGGACAGGCCAGCGTTTTTCCATACTGAGATATGTTCTTACCTGAGCTTAGAAGAGTTGATGAGTACCTGTCTGGTCTTTGTGCGTGTGCTCAGTCACGCAAAAAGTCCAAAGATGTTGTTAGCATTTAGCCTCTCCCAGCATATTCCTATGCTTCACTCCTAAAGAATTCTGAAGATATTACTGCGCGGATGTCGAAGTGCTCCTAAGGTGTTATTACGCCTTACAATATAGTTCCCCTTTTAATTTTGTGTAACTATACTTGGATTGTGTAACTGCTCATTTAAACCGCATTTAAACAGGGAAAACGTGGAAGGCCACAGTTGTAGCCGAAACCGTCAGGTACGAAACTAACATTAAGGTCTGGCTATAAGAGAAAAAAGTAACATAATTTTTAGAAGACCTAATGAACCTAATCGGACTATGTGGAAGAGCTTGGTCGCCTCTAACTTCACCCCCGTTTGGGTCGATATAGGAATATGCTGGGAGAGGCTAAATGCTAACAACATCTTTGGACCTTTTGCGTGACTGAGCGCACACATAAAGACCAGACAGTTACGCATCAACTTGTCTAAGCTTGGGTAAGAACATATCTCAGTATGGAAAAACGCTGGCCTGTTCCTTTTAACTGCATCACGGTCTAGTTTGTGTGTTCTCTGCAGCAACAATGGTGTTTTGTAGGCTCGTAAATGGGGCCCAATTACCTTTACCTTGTCTGTCTGTGTTTTGTTTTTACAGTATAATTGTAGCTGAAGAAAATGTATTCTATGAATCGTGTTTTCCTCATTAACCTGCTCCATCATTTAACAATTGTCTTTGTTTTCTCTTTTGATATCGCAAGGTTTTCTTGCTACTTAATTTTGTTGAAATAAATTACCTTATCACTAGTTTAGCCCATTTTTCAATACATACCACTGAGAGACTATGCACACAGTTTGGTTGGTTGTTCATTTATGAATGCTCGTCTTTTGTTTGGGTTGTGTTACTTAAAATAGTTAATTAAAACAAGCAAATTGAAATCAAAATAAGACATCCGCTCAGCAGGTTAACCCGGGGACAACAAATGCTTAATAAGGAATTTCAATCAAGATTTCAAATTGAATTGAATCTAATCACGTTAACAAGGCAAATTTAGTCAAAACACGTCTGGTACAAGATTGTATAAAAACACCCCGATGATTAAGAGTGGATTTGTTCATTAAAATTCAAAACCAAAACACAGACCCTCCCCCGAATTACCCACAATACCCCGCTCTATATCTCTCTCCCTCTCTCTCCTCTGTCCCCAGTGAGATAGAACAGGTTTAGAGCCGCAGGGGCAACAGCAGCCTCCAAATCTCATCATGTTATTTTTGGACTGTGGACTGAAACCATGGATCTTCTAGTCGAGGAGTAAATTCTGAAGGACTGCATCAGGACCGGGACTCTTTTTAGAGCCAAATCAGGACTAAACTAAAATGGAGCTAAACCGAGACAAAATTAAGATTCATTGGGCTTAAACCGAAGCTAAACAGCAACTCAGAGGTGAGGACGAGAGACGAAAGTCCTTCAATTCTAAACAACCCAGCCCAGATGACTCATCTATAAACTTGCACTGCAGTGGAACACTCCTGGGTGACTGAGAGCTTCCTTCCATCCATCCATTTTCTTCCACTTGTCCGTTGCCGGGTCGTGGGGCAGCAGTTGGAGCTGCCCAAATCACATTGCACCAGCCTCTATGTCTCCTCCTGCAGGTGGTGGGTCCACAGAAGGACGGCCTCATGGT
Source organism: Neogobius melanostomus (assembly GCA_007210695.1). NCBI lineage: Eukaryota > Metazoa > Chordata > Actinopteri > Gobiiformes > Gobiidae > Neogobius > Neogobius melanostomus. Next base: position 109,439 of record VHKM01000013.1, on the reverse strand, counting down.
TCTAACCGGGCCTGTTGGTCTCTCATAAGGGGCTTCTGAACCGCTCTTTGTCTGACCCGTCACCTAGGACCTGTTTGCCATGGGAGACCCTACCAGGGGCACAAAGCCCCCGACAACAGAGCTCCCAGGATCATTCAGACGCTCAAACCCCTCCACCACGTTAAGGTGGCGGTTCCAGAAGGGGACTGAGAGCTTCCGCAAGCAGTAATAATGTGGGGTTTACCAATGTAAAAGCGGCTGCCAATCAGTTGCCAATGGCCATCCTAGTTTTAAAGTCAGAGAAAAAAAAATTGACCAATCTCACCCCTTTTACGATGTTAATTTATGAGTTTTTCCCACGCGTATCATCCACAAATATTTACACATTTGGTATCCACGTGTAGCACGACTGAGATGACGCTGTAATCCAAATATGGTCAATTCCAGCAGCAACAATTTCTTTACATTCTTGCAACGTCTCCACTTTAGTATCTCCTACAAATTTTAAACATTCCAGTCTTGTACTTGACTATATTCTAAATGGTTTTTTTTTCCCCCACATGATTTTTTTCATACAGTATCTAATTCCTAGCCTGATTTATTGACCACAAAAATAAGGGGAAAATGATAAGATATCCAAAAATCGTATTAATCTTTTTAACTATTTATTTAGATTATGTCGCTGATAAGAGGCAATCATGTTTATGTATTTTTAAGGGAAAAATAAGAAAACAGAAAACTTGCAATACATTTTTTTTCTCAGATTTATGTCAGTAATTTACTGCAAATTTTCAAATTAATATCTCTAAAAAATTGTTTTTGTTTTTTCCATATTCACATCCCAACCAATCCCAACCTATGGATAAAATGGGGCTTAATCACGACTCAACCGGGACTAAACCAGAATTTGCACTGCACCCGTTGAAACCAGATGCACACCAAGACTTGACCACAACAATAAAGCTAATCTTAAGACTACCCACAATCCACTGCTCTCTCGTCTGTCCCCTTTGCATTATCCAAACATGCATGTGTGTGTAAAAAGCATTAATGTCCCCAGTTTGATCCTCAGCCTAGATCAGGTGTCCTGCCCCAGGTACTGCATCAATCGAGTCATTCACAGTACTATTTATCATTTACAAGTATTACTACACACGGTACACACAAAGTACACAGAGTGCGCACGGGGAGGGTAATGGGGTGGACTAATTTAATCTGTTTGGGGAGAAGGGAGGGTTCTTTAATAGCCCGGGGTGAAGTTGTGGTGTGGAGTGTAAAAACAGTTTAGGCAGTGGTGAGGGAGGCAGACAATGGGAGTGAGTAAACAGTAAAAGTGGCTATAAAATGTATAGTGAATATGCAAATGGCGGGTTTGTGTGCTGGAAAGATAAACGCAGAGGGGCGTGCATGGGTGTCGAGACATTGGAGGGAAATGTCATTACCAGCAGCTTGGTGGCAGAGCGGTTAGCGTTTGTCTTTGCAATAAAAACAAACTCTTGTATTTGGACTTTGCATGAGGGTTTTCTATGGGTAATCCACTTTCTCCCGTCAACCTATACATTCACATGACGTGACCAGTACATACTTATTTATTGTCCTTGTCGAGCAAAACACTTCACGCCTTCTCTCCATTGTGTATACTCTTGCATAGATATAGACGGTATCTTTGGAATTGCCCATACACATGGCCATGTTCGAAGCAGCTGGAAGGTTCTCCAATATTACCTTCACAAATGCTGAATTCCTATGTTCCCTGGGTGCTATTTTTTCGTAGGTGATTTGGTACATCAACCAATTGTAATTTTTTTTGTAGGTGAGTTTGTCACAAGTCATGGGAGTGAAACGTCATACATACTGTATATCAATCAGCTTAACCCTGACCCTGCCCTAGCCACTAACCTTAAGGATAGTGGGCTGGTGCCTAATCTTAATACATACATTTCCCCCCACTTCTATTGGCAGGGGAACATAGGTACCGGGGAACATAGGGCTGACCCCCACAGGCTGATAAGAGTGAAGAGAGTGACCTAAAATGGTACACTCTTGCGCTTTGAGAAGTTTATTTAGCTACTCAAACCTAGCTAAGATCTGCTAGCATTGGTTTATTGTCTTGTAATGACATTTTAGACTAAATATTTCTTTGCACAAATTGCCGTCTTCGACGATAATCCCACCAAATAGCTTTATTAATGAACGGTTTTATTGGCTGAAGACGGAGCCTGGATTAGTTCTGGTTTATTTGACTAAGCCTGGATTAGTTGAGGTTTATTAGAGTAAGCCTGGAGTTTTGGAGCTCTAACTCAGACGTGACGCTGCGCCTGTGGCTTTACGGGACAACTTTTACTGCTCCTCGGTCTCAGCACATTTTTATTTCACTTGTGTCCGAAAATAAAAGCATGACTACAGCGACGGGAGGAGAGGAGTTTGTGGTAAAGTATTAGGTGTGGTGTTTCTTTTTTTTTTATTGGCCTACTAAAAACCTTCAAAGCAAATGTGATGTCAGCAACAGTATAGTCTTTGAGGATTTCATGCGTGCAAGATTTAACACAATCCAATGGAAATCGCAATTTGAACAGTTTCAAAGAGGCGTAAAGATGGCAGTTTTTTTGGTAACAGAAAACAAAATATAATTGTTAAGAGTTGCTCCGTCACCACAGCAAACGGATGCCACACATTTCATTAGAATTCTGAAACATCCAGGATAATACATATGGTTTTAAACACCTTAGCATTTACATTTTATCATTTAAATTAATGTGTGTGCATGGGAAAAAGCGCTTCTCACAGATCTGTTATGTTGCTTGGGGTTATGCATGATAAAAAAATAAGACAAAAGCCACCATTTTCAGCTAACAGCTTGGTAACTAATCCATGGTGCATTGATAACATGCTTTCAGTGGGAAAAAAACGGCTCAGAATGTGTCCAGTGTTGGTTTATGAGATAGATTCAAAGGTATGTCCAGGTATGTTTCGGATATATAGATAGGACACATTTATAGTTTAGCTTCCGAAATAGAAGCATACGGTTACTTGGAGTCACATACTGGTCAATACATTTCATAATAAAAATGCCATACCAGTCAGGCATGATATTGGAACCGTTGGCGGGGTGTTGTGATAAAGTAAATTCGAGTTTGACACATGGTGAGGGCTGGAAAACGTATATATTTGACCCAACGCTTGCGTCATACGGGGCTTCCTCTCCTCTCTTCCATCCCTCTGCCCAGTAACACTTCACGCTCTCACCTCATTGGAGGATTTTTAAATTCTTCACGCTGCACTGGAGTTGGTGGGTTTTGCAAGAATTAGATTAAAAACAGTTTAGCTCAGGCTTTTTAAAATTAAAAACGTCCCAGTTACTATAGAAACAGGCGCGGCAGCAGGTGAGATTCGTCTCACTTCAGTAACCTCTCAAGGCGTCTTACTGTAGCACTGAGGACACCCAGTCTTCAAAAATAGAGCAAGAGCAGGTACAGTAGGTCTATAGATACAATGTTGTGCTGCTTTGGCCTTTAAGGTTGCAGGGTTAGAAATACAAGCAGTGTCTAGTGTCAGTGTCACAATTTTAGCTAAATCATATTCACCACAATTATATTTAAGATTTTGCACAGGATTTTATCCAGTTATTTTTTTAGTTTGACCATTTTTATGATGTTTTACTTCCTTATTGGACTCTGACAGGAAGTGACATAGATGGAGGAAAACAATTTGTTATGTCAATGGGAAATTAGTCAAACTGCTATGGAACTTTACCTCTGTCTATGTCACTTCCTGTCAGCAGCTTAAACATTCAAATAACAATAACTTTTCTCCCCAACATTTCTTCATTAAAACAACTGCTTCCCTGAAATAAAATTATAATTATTTCGTACAACAGATGTTATCCGTCTAAATAAGTCATATTTTCAAAATCAATAAGGCCTGTCATATGCACTTTAAGCTTTGCAGACATTCCATCAAACAGAGGAATGAGGGGAAATTTCCACAGACTTATGCAGTAAAAATAGTCAACCAAGTCATTATTTTCTTTTCATGACAATTCAGGCCTTAATATTTGCACAATTCTTGTTGTGCTCCAGGAAGGGCATCGAGGTTACTGCTAAAGCTGGTCCCAAGTTGAGATATTAGATATTACTCCTGGCGTAGTACAAATTCTCATTTTATAGGATAAAATTGTTACATATCAAGCAAAACATTTGGGTACATTCAATGCAAGCCAACAAAAGTTCATCTCAATACTTTGTTATAAAGTTGTCTTTGTTGGCAATGACAGAGGTCAAACGTTTTCTGTAAGTCTTCATAAGGTTTTCACACTGTTGCTGGTATTTTGGCCCATTCCTCCATGCAGATCTCCTCTAGAGCAGTGATGTTTTGGGGCAGGCGCTGGGCAACACGGATTTTCAACTCCCTCCAAAGATTTTCTATGGGGTTGAGATCTGGAGACTGGCTAGGCCACTCCAGGAGCTTGAAATGCTTCTTACGAAGCCACTCCTTCGTTGCCCGGGCGGTGTGTTTGGGATCATTGTCATGCTGAAAGACCCAGACACGTTTCATGTTCAATGTCCTTGCTGATGGAAGGAGGTTTTCACTCAAAATCTCACGATACATGGCTCCATTCATTCTTTCCTTTACATGGATCAGTCGTCCTGGTCCCTTTGCAGAAAAACAGCCCCAAAGCATGATGTTTCCACCCCCATGCTTCACTGTAGGTGTGGTGTTCTTTGGATGCAACTCAGCATTCTTCTCCTCCAAACACGACGAGTTGAGTTTTTACCAAAAAGTTCCATTTTGGTTTGATCTGACCATATGACATTCTCCCAGTCCTCTTCTGGATCATACAGATGCTCTAGCAAACTTCAGACGGGCCCGGACATGTACTGGCTTAAGCAGGGGGACACGTCTGGCACTGCAGGAATTGAGTCCCTGGCGGCGTAGTGTGTTACTGACGGTAGCCTTTGTTACTTTGGTCCCAGCTCTCTGCAGGTCATTCACTAGGTCCCCCCGTGTGGTTCTGGGATTTTTGCTCACCGTTCTTGTGATCATTTTGACCCCACGGGGTGAGATCTTGCGTCGAGCCCCAGATCGAGGGAGATTATCAGTGGTCTTGTATGTCTTCCATTTTCTAATAATTGCTTCCACAGTTGATTTCTTCACACCAAGCTGCTTACCAATTGCAGATTCAGTCCTCCCAGCCTGGTGCAGGTCTACAATTTTGTTTCTGGTGTCTTTGGACAGCTCTTTGGTCTTGACCATAGTGGAGTTTGGAGTGTGACTGTTTGAGGTTGTGGACAGGTGTCTTTTATACTGATAACAAAAGGGGCCATTAATACAGGTAACGAGTGGAGGACAGAGGAGCCTCTTAAAGAAGTTATAGGTCTGTGAGAGCCAGAAATCTTGCTTGTTTGTAGGTGACCAAATACTTATTTTCAACCATAATTTGCAAATGAATTAATTAAAAATCAGACAATGTGATATTCTGGATTTTTTCCCCTCATTTTCTCTCTCATAGTTGAGGTTTACCTATGATAAAAATTACAGGCCTCTCTCATCTTTTAAGTGGGAGAACTTGCAAAATTTTTGGCTGACTAAATACTTTTTCCCCCACTGTAAAGTTGTCAGTGATTTTGAACAAAGGAGTTTTTGTGAAGTTGTGGTTGTCGTCGGAGTGTGAGAAAGTGCAGATTAGTGATGCAGTGCTGATTGGGCTCCTGTCAGGTGTGAGCGCTGTCAGAGAGAGAGAGAGAGAGAGAGAGAGAGAGCGCAGTGGAGGTGTACGACAGAGAGGTGATAGCCAACCGAGAAACAAGAAGTGTTAGTGAGAATATCTTTATGAGAGAAGACGTTGGTAAAACAGGGCTTGAACAGCACCAATCTGTATTCAAGACTAGCCACGAGACTAAAGCATGGCATCAGAGTTACTACAACAACTATGACTACTACTTACAGGTCATCTTGTAATTCCACCCCATACAGTATATTGTCATTGCGTCCTTTGGCTAGACACCTCACTCACCTTGTCTATGGTGTGAATGAGTGAGCAGTCAGAGTGGCCTTACGTCAGTCGTGCCTCAGTATAGGCTAGCTATGATTTGAGAAGAAACCAGATAGTGTTTCATGATGCGAGAAAGAAATTGCGATGTACCATGACTGTCTTGAATATCACGGTACCGTTATTATTGTGGTATTCACCAAACCGTTTCAACGCTTCCTTTAAATGTAAGCAAAACACTTTTTTATAGTAAATTATAGTGTTTTGTCAAAACAAGACAAAAAACAGGGGCCAAAGCAAGTCATGATTAAAACGGAACCTTTGCGTAATTTTAAAGGTGCACTATGCAACTTTTTATGTAAACAAAAAAGTTGATGTTAATACGATTTGACCTTTCAGTGACCCAGCATAGTGCCTTTACTTACCATCCAGCCTGTAGGACGCTCCAGGATCACTTGTTTTTAGGTTTTGATTGATTGATTGATTGATTTTTTTTTATTTCGAGCCACACAACACACTGCTGATTGAACCATATCCACGGTTACACTTTTTATACTGAAAACCTCCCAGAAACCCTAAAAAAGCTGATCGAAAATTGATCCTGAAGCATCATAGGAGTCACCGGGATGGAAAACGAAGGCGCCAAACTAACCACCTACATACATACGCACCAATATTAACTTTTTTCTTTTTACATTAAAAGTTACATAGTGCACCTTTAAAGTGCATATGACACATTAGACATGACAATTTTTGCTAAAACACAGTTAACACGATTATATTTAAGATTTTGCTAAAGATTATACCCAGTTTTGACCATTTTGTGATGTTTATGTTTTCACTTCCTTATTGGACACCGACGGGAAGGTAAACAATTTTAAACTGTTGCCGTGCAACCATGTTAAGTCAATGGGAAATGAATGAGTCAAATTGCTATGGAATGTTACCTTCTTCTATGTCACTTCCTGTCAGCAGCTTAAAAATTCAAATAAAAATAACTTTTCTGCCCAACATTTCTTCATTAAAATTGCTGCTTCATTGAAAAAAATGAAACTATGCAACTGATGAACTTGCAACTGATGTAATCCATCTAAATAAGTCGTATTTTCAAGAGCATTAAAATCTGTCATATGCACTTTAAGTTACCATGTGCTTGTTTCTAGAGGGTCCCAGCAAAAAGACCTCAGTGATTTTGTGAAAAATTGCGGCTTCTTGCAATTTGGATATTGTGTCACCTTGTACCGCCATGTTGCACAGCCATAGGCACATAAGGAACAAAACTCTATTCATATTACGGCTAAAACAAGACTAAAACAGGAACTAAACACATCACTAATACCAGGGTTAAACCAGGACTACTCCAATAGATATACCCTAAATATAAAACCAAAGCCAAACCAGCTCTACATTTGACTTGCCACAGACCAAAACCAGGTCACCTTATTCCAGACAATTTGAAGTTACTGTTGGTATTTTCAACACCTCTAGGAAGAAGCCATATTTGTACAATGAGGGCCCCCCCGTCTCTCCCTCTCTCTCCCTCTCTCTCTCTCTCTCTCTCTCTCTCTGCGCCCCCTCTCTTTCCTTCCCTCAGAAATGTTCTCCCTGACCGTTTTCCCATTTTCCTGACACAGACAGACAGTGAAGTGAATGTGTTTGAATGGTACATGGCTGCCTGTCCCGGGGCGTCTCTCGCGCTTTCATCTGCCCCTCGCATTTCCAATAACTGCTCATGAATATTAATGAGGCTCCAGGAAGTTATTAGCATACGCTCACCCCGCACTGCTCTCTGAGGTGCAACACAAGGACAAAATAGTTCGCTACGTATATTCACAATCATTACAGTTATAAGTGGGTTTTAATACATATTCTTTTAATGGCAGCGACTTCAAAAAGGCGGCACCGGCGCAAACGAACCAGCCGCGATACATTTCTGACATGACAAGAAATTAAGGCAAGACGCGGTAGGAGAAAACATCGGTGCAGTGGTCAATGACATTTTAGCTAGTTTTCTCCCTTAACATAAACATTTTAATAACAGAGTAAAAAAACTGTTTGAATTTCACTCTCAGCAATGCTTATTTTATCATGTTTTGTCCGCTTGCGATCCAGCGATTACCTGGAAATAACCACCGTATTCACACGAGCATTCAATCACAAGTATTGACATGTTTGATATCCCACGTGTAGCACGAAAGGCAACCGAGATGACGCTGTGTTCCAAATATGGTCATTTCCTTTCTGGGAGACCGTCCTGGGGCTAAAGACTGGAGACATATTTATGCGGTGATGGTGGCACAGGGAGTAGCGCGGGTCAAGGCACTTCGCCCACCTGGCCTCCTGTGTCTGTGTACGCTGGTGTATGAATGAGAGTGTGAATCGGTGACTGGTTCCTTGATGTAAAGCGCATTGAGTGCCTAAAGCAGGTAGAAAGGAGCTGTATAAAAGTGACCATTTACCATTTATGCGCAAAAACAAAATCTTTGGGCCCGTTTTCTCAAAATCAGATTTTCTTTACACTTTTGCAACAGCATCTCCATTTTAGTAGCTCCTATGGACTCCAAACCTTCCAGTCTTGTACAATATTTTGAAGAATAATCTTTTTTTTTTCTCCAGAGGAATTCTTAATATCTAATTCCCAGCCTGATTGATTGAGCTTTGAACTGCAAAAAACAAGTCGAAATTAAAATATTGTTCTTATATTTTCTTATAAATTCAAAAACTAAACTAGATCCAAAATCCCCTCAGAAAATAATATTTGTAATAACTATATCAACAAGATAAAACATAGATTTAAACCTGGATCTATCCATTATTTACAAAAATAGGAAATTTAGGCAATTTTTATGCGTAAATGCCACATATATGTCATTAATCTACAGCAAACGTTTCATCTCTAAATAAAATGTTTTCCCTATTCACTTGCCGTGTCTCGTCTCAACTCTATGCTACAATGCAGTAAGCTAGTTATAACCCGGTTTAAATTAATTGCTATGATTTGCCTAACAAGACTAAAGATGACGAAATTGAAAACTTAACCAGGTCTGTATTGCATTAAAAATGTTGATTAATGTTGGCTTTTATATGATTATGGGTTTATCTTTTCACATGATCAGTGGCGGCTGGTGATGTGAAAACCAGGGGGGCTGTTGCCTCTACCTGCCTTCAATTATATTTTAAAAGATACTTATACACATTGCTTTTAACTTCAAAAAGAAAGTTATCTTTGAGGCATTTAATATTATTTTATGCAGAATATAATCAAAACTAAACTTATTTAGTTTTATTCAACAAAAAATAAAGAAGCATGGAATGAATTTATGCTTTTGGAAAATCGTTTTTCTGACGAAATGAAATCAAATGTAAAGATAGTCACTATACATATTTTTCTTTTGCACCACTGATTTGTGTTTTGTACCAACAGAACAAAGACAGGAGGTGTTTCCTCTTTGGTTTCATGTACAGTATTAGTCCCAGACCTGCTATGGTTTCTTTATGAGCCTCAGAGCCACAGGTTTAAACCTGTATAAACTGTCAGTTAAATGATCCGGTCAGAAATAACTATGTGACTTACATGTTTAGATGAGAGTCCTCCTCCGTAGCACCTGGAGCTCCATCTCTGTTTCACTCAATGAATGAATGAATGAATGGCGTTCCCTTCTTCTGTCGTAGCTCCTCACGGTCCTGAATCTTCTCTCCATCAAATGTCTACGTCCTGGGACATAACTGTCTGTCCAAGTCAGCGAGGGTTGTCCCAAAGTGTGAAATAAACAAGCAGTAGCTAAAGCAGACGAGCTAGTTAGCATCGTAATGCTACCTCCAGCAGAGTCCGTTGAAACGTCACTTCTGACTGAAGAAAGTTGTCAAAGTCCATTAGTTTGACTAAATCCGTTCATCTCCTCTCAGGCAACAACCCGAAGATTCTCCGGTCTCTCAAATGAGAAGTTTTTCCTTCGATCGTTCGTGAGCTCAGAGCTGCTCCCAACAACAAGTTACTCGCGTTTGTTTACAATAGACGCCTCCTCGGCTTTCACCTGAGGCCAAGCGCCCATCGGAGATTTATCATTGCGCGTCTCTAATTGGTTGAATTAATGATATGTAGTGACATTTTTATACTATATCAGAGCGCCATTGGTTAGATCGCGAGGGCGCTGTTCCTCGCCGCCCCAAGCATAAAACGACATGCTGTTACTGATGCTGTTGCACACGATGAAGCTGGCAGACAAAATGACACGCTCTTTCCCCTCCACTCCCCCTCCCTCCAGTGTATAAAACACCTGTACAGAAGAAAGTCATGATTTTGCTAAACTTAAACCTTTATTATTTTTATTTTTGCAAAATTGATAGGAGGGGCGGCGCCCCACTGCCCATAATGGACCAGCCGCCACTGCACATGATTAAACTTGGATTAAATGTGTGACCTATAACTGGACTTAACAGACCAAAATCCTTTGTAGAAAAATGACCCATATCCTGTCCTGGGTTGTTTTAGAACGGAGAATTGTTTTGCCTCTGGCCACAAGAAGCTTCATCAGCAACAAGCCATCTCTTAGCAGCAGGCTGAACACTTATACCGTTCAGGTTGGGAGGGGTTGACCTTGTAAACTTTCCCTACAGTTAATCCGAGCAGGCAGCCTTCGGAGACAGGTCACGGCACCATCGCGTGACGCTATTATGACAAAAGCTATAAAAAGTCACCAAAACATGCCAAACAAGTAATCCTGTCTTGCCTAAAGAAATGTTGTAAACGATCAAAACCAGCTCTGCTTTAAGAACCCAGGGCTAAAACTGTATCTCTGAAGCTGTGAAATACTTTAGATAGATTTGCCTTTTCGTGTTGTATCATGAAAGATCTCAATCGCTGGCTAATCCTACACAGGGGCCATAAACACTTAGATTAGGGTGAGACTTGTTGTATCCTGAGGAGTGAGATCAGAATCTAAAAGTAGATGATCGAGTTATTCAGTGGGCGGGTAGACTTGTCCCGTCATGACTGGGGAGGTTCACAGGCTACATGTAATTGAGAGACTCGTAAATACTGAGGTCATTGTACTCGTTTTGTCAGGATCGTGTTCTATAAGTAGATGCTGCGTTGGTAAGGTAGGCTTGTATTGTAGTTGTTTTGAAAATGTACTAGTTATTGACTTATTTATAGGATAATCTGTAATTTTGAGCATGATCCCATTCACTGTGGTTGTTTCTTCTTCTACTGCTAAAGCAATGCAAACTGCCTGAGCTCGTTTTTGTTGCATCATCCAAGCAAAAAAGAGACTGCCCACCGCATCTATAAAGCCCACAATTTGTCTTATGATGAGTTACAGGCTGTGAGGAAAATGTGATGCATCACATTAATTAGCTAGCGTGCCTTGAGCTTAAAGTGAAGGCTTGTTTTCACTGTTTTAATGGTTTTTGGGGGCAAAGCTCTCGATTTACCAGTCGATCTACCCGGCCCCGGATAAAGCGGAAGAAAATGTATGCATGGATGGATGGATGGATAATGGTTTATAACATCTTCTACATACAGAGAGCGCTCCAGTTCAATTTGAAATATTAACCAGCCCAGTCTCTCACTCCTAGTTTACTCCCTTAACATCTTAGTTTTCGTGTCAGAGTATAAAGATGACAAAACTTACCCCGTACGATTCTTATTATATGATATTTCGTCTGTGAGCGAGTCGGAGATATCCCTGAAGAAGCTACGTCACTTCGCAAAGCTGGCATTCCCTCGTGTATTCATTCGCAAATATTGACATATTTTATATCCACGTGTCCTGCGAAGGGTCAGCAGGATGACATTATAATCCAAATAGCGTAATTTTCCTTCTGCAAGACGCCCAGTACAGAAGAGCGGAGAAATGTGTCGCCCATGTGCACTTGTTACAAAACTTTAGGGCTGGTTTTCTCAAAATTTGGTTTTTGCTCCACTCATGCAACGAGTTAGCCACTATAGCAGCTACGGACTCTAAACTTTCCAGTCTTGGGTATAACAAGATTTTTTTTTTTTTTTAGAGAGATGTTTTATTATCTAATTCCCTGCCTCATTTATTTAGCTTTGAACCCAAAAAACCAGGCCAAATTGATATATGTTAGCTTATTCAAAACTAAACAAGATCCAAAATTCCCTCTTTTTGGTCTGGACCTTGAGTCTGTAATAAAGATTATCTATCTATCTATCTATCTATCTTGACTAATATATCAATAAAATAAAACCATAAATTTATATTTATGGTTATTTTTATGCACAAAATGCCTTGTTTTTTATATGAAAACATGAACATTTCAGAACATTTCAGACAGAAAACCTGCAATACATTTCAAAAGTTTCAAATTGATATCTCTAAATGTAATTTTGTTCCCTATTCACCAAACGTAAAGATAGAAATGCTCAAGTACACAGAGGCGTAGTTTGCCATAAGGCAAGGCAGGGAGTTGCCTGGGGCCCCCAAGCCAGCAGGGTTCCCCAGAGGGCCAACAGATTTGACAGAAACGACCAAGAGAATAAAGTCACTGCAGCAGCAGTGACAAGGTGCAACGACAATTGGCCGTCGCATACTCCCTGAAAGGGCCCCATGAGCGCCCCTCCCCCACCTGCTTCTCAAAGGGGAAGGAGAGAGAGCGAGACAGCGCAGACCCACGTGTTGGTGTAAACAGAGAAGCTATACATCTCCTCCAACAAAATGAAGAGAAGTGATGCCCCTGGCATCAAAACGGCCGCCAGAGAGCCCCCTACTGACATTCCTGCTTGGGGCCCCCTGGGCCACTGCAAGTACACAAGTTGTAAAGCTTCAATTATGCATCATATGAAGGTTGGATGAAGTGCTACATCTCTTTACACTTTAGTAAAAGCACAACATTAAAATTCTACTGAAGTGTTTCTGTTTCTGTTGAGAATTGCTTTACTGTACGTTAATGGGAAATATGGAATAATAATGGAATATGAAGCTATCCTTCATAAAGCATAGTATTGACATGTTTCCTTTAACACCCTGTCTCCGTAGCTTTTATTGCACTTTCTGATGTCAGCCAGAGCCTCATGCCGCTGCTGTGATACTGCATCTTTTTGACATCTTTCCTGTTCCGCCTATATGCTTATGCTGGTGAAGATGAGAGCTCGTGCGCAGATACTGTCTTATAGTACACTGTTTATCGGTTGGTTTCTCTTCGACTTGTTGTATCTGGAGCCTGTGGAATGTGCTGACTCCTGCTCCATGAATTATTGAAAACGCCTCGGAACGAAACGGATTCTCAACCGCACAACGGGGCCTGAGCGCAAGATACGTACAAGCTGTGGTTTTAGAGATCAAGATATATTTTTGCTTCGCTCTACATGATAAATAGCAGACGCATTGGTAGCAAACATTAAGACTTGGTTAGAACAATGTTGAGCAACGAATGAGGAGTGAATAGGGCAAGCTTTCTCCAATATTCATGAACCTTTATCATGCAAAATCAGCCGTGTCTTTATGTAATATTGGAGTTTGCCTACTCTCTGATATACGTCATGTATGTTTTATATGCTCTAGACACTTTCACCAAGCTCATTCTGTCCGCAGTCAGTCTTCCCTGCGTGGATTAGCATGTCTGGTGGTTGTTATCACTGTTAATAGTACTTTCAATTTGAACCGCTTCCGTTGTGACTGCATCCTTTTATAACATCTCACATCCAAGTTTAGACACATACATTATTTTAAGATATGCAACAACAACAAACATCAAGGCTAAGTGGTTAAAAAGTACTTTAAAAAGCCTGAATAAAGCTTATGGGACCTTTAAGTAATTCGCTTTCATACAGGTTAAAGTGATAGTCTGTAAGTTTGCAAAGTGAGGAGAGATAGAGTGAAATTTCAAAGTAAACAATTAAATTGCTCCCCTCTTTAACCAGAAAGCCCTTCTTAGTTTACAAACTGAGGAGAACAGGAAGAGGATTTTCAAAAGTAAATGATCAAGCTCCTCCCCCTCCCTCCTGATTGGGCCTGACAGGAAAAGCTCGTCTCATTGGTCAACACGGGAGGATACTGGACTCTGATTAGTTGCTGAGATGTGGGAAGGAGGGACTTTACAAAAAATAATATATATTATTACTTACTTTACATCAAAATGCAAGGCAAGGTGGTAGATTTTGCACATTTGATAACATTTGTAATACATTTAGACTTTCAGACTATCACTGCTGATTTAGTTCCTTGTGAACATATTAGTACCCGGTCAATTCCTGTTTAGTCCTTACCCTGGTGTAGTCCTGGTTTAGTTTGATCAAACCCTGGTTTAGTCCCTGTTGTCTTGTCCCTATAAAGAATTTTGTCATCTTCATTTGACCCGTTCTTCAATTCTAGTGAGAAACTGCAGTACCTGGATGATCTAAACCGGTGGAGAACATGCAAAGTCCTCACTTCAAAGACCTGGCCCCTGGAATTAAAATGAACCAAGCACATCCGCCTTGATTCACTTCCGTCTGTTTTACTCCTGGTTTAGTCTTTCGGTGTAATTGCCTAATTGTCCCTCGAGTACTGTATGCAGAGTGTATTAATAGGTGCTTCACTGTAATGGTAGCTGTAGTGGGCTGTCTCCGCGGTAACAGCCTCAGAGCGAAGCGCAGCCACAGCAACCGCCTCCAACTCCGGCATCCGTCAAATTCCCCTGCAGACGGACCACTTTATAGGCTGAGGGATGAAGCTCTGTAGATTGATTATGAAGAGACGAAGAGTGAAGACTGGAAATATGCAGTGCCAAAAAAAAAACAGGAAGGAAAATCTGATTTCAAAGTTAGTGTTCAGGCCAAAAGCAGGATCACTAAAACCAGGCTGTAATTACAGTAATTACTTTAGGAAAGGCCCTTAGTGAATAACGTCTATTGTGATATAGCTGTAGCTGTTTTATAGGTTGAAATTAATGTGTATATATAATACATTTACAGAAGAACCAACTGAAGGGATTTTGAGTGGGATTCCAGACATTACTGCTTTGACAGAGTAGGAGGGCTTGGCTATGTTATGGTTAAGAAATAGCAGCCAAACGGGAACAACAAACTGATGCAAATATGAAGTGATCAATTACAGACTCGACGAGATTGGTTTAACTCTTTAAGCACTTCACTCTGGTGTCTCCCTCTCTGTTTCAGGTGAAGAGGAGCTGCCATGTTGGCCTCCTCTCTCCCCCCTCTCCTCCTCCTCTCCCTCCTCCTCCTCCCCTGCCCTGCCTCCTCTGTCCAGGGGGTGGATCTGGAGGGCTCCCCCCTGTCCCACCTCCTCCAGGACCCTCGCTCCGGCGCGCTGTACGTGGGGGGGTGGACCACCTGTACCAGCTGACCTCAGACCTCCGGGTCAGCGCCCACGTCAGGACCGACCCGCAGCTGGACTCGCCCGACTGCCTGCCTCCCATCGTGGCCAAGGACTGCCCCTCGGCTTCGCCCACGCACAACTACAACAAGCTGCTGCTGCTGGAGGAGGCGGCGGAAGAGGGGGCGGAGCTGGGCAGCCTCATCGTGTGCGGGACGCTCTTCCAGGGGATCTGCGAGAAGAGGTGAGAGAAATGACATTCAGGCAGAGTTTTGCTTGATAAAACAACACCACTTTCAGCTCATACCAGTGTTCATTTGTCACAGCTTGTCATCATGATATATTTTTGCTGACTGAAACTTAATATGACAGATTTTAATCCTTTTTTAATTATGAGTTTGATGGATAATATCTGTGGTTAGTAATCGTAGTGTTTCTTCAGTGAAGCAGCAATTAAATGAAGAAATGTTGGAGGGAAAAGTTATTTGTTTGATTTTTGTTTGTAGATAACAGTTAAACAAAAGATCAACTCTTTCACCTATTATTCCACGACTACTTTGACAAATGCTACATTATGGATGTATTTTATACCAAATAAAGATGGCAGGATATACAGTACAGTATGCCATCTTATATCCAAGTCCATAAATACATGAATAGCGGAGAATGCTAACTAACAGCTAACGTAGCTCATGCTACAGCTAACGACTAATTCAGTGCCGTTTTTTACTTTTAGCGGACATATGCTATGTTAAAATATTCATAAGGACCCCATTATGGTTTTACTTTATTTGTGTGCTAAATATGCTCATAGTCCACCAGAAAACATCTAAAAAGAGTGAAAAAAAAATAAAGATATTCATAACAGACTTCCTTCCCACCTTGCTAGGCCACATCACCTTAGTATGACGCGCTGCTGTCTGTAACTATGTCACTTCCTGTCCATGTCCAATCAGGAAGTGAAATAAAAACATCACAAAAAGTGTAAAACTGACGAAAACTAGATAACATTTATAGCAAAATCTTTATAATTGTGTAAACTATGTTTGGCAAAAATTGTGTCACATGTACTTTAATAAAGACAAAAAAGGTATTTGGTAAAGACTAAACTATAAGTTAATATGCAAACTTGAAACAAAAATATCGAGATCCAAACTTGAATTTCCTTTTCAACCAAAGACCCAATAAATTGCATATATGTGCAAAGTGTTCCTGAAGCTATGCAGTATTAATAACACTACAGTATGTGTAACCCTTTTGGACTGACTAAGGTGTTAGAAACTCATTTACATTCCATAAAGGGACTATACATAAGTTTAACCACAAATAAATGTATACAAATTAAAATTTCTTTCTCATACATGCTCCAGCAATGCCTGGTGAGTAGAATGAGCCCTGGCCTTTTCACCGCGATTGCCTCTATATGTCTGTAAGTCACTTAAATAGTTTATGCTCGGTCGAACAAGCAAACTGCGTAATGCGTAATGCGCGTTCCGCTCAGCTGTAGCGTTAGCTGTATCTCCTCTATACTGACGCTGCAGCGCGAGTGGTAACTTCGGAGGGATGGATTTAGCGGAGAATAAGAGGAACCGGCTTCAAGCACCATCGAAACTCCAGCCCAGACCCAAATAACAAAAGAAACGAAGAGTTGATTCGAGTGTGACAAAAAAGGCGAAAGTCGAGTCTGATCAGCGTAGGCAAAGAACCGGAATAAACATCGGAAAAGAGAATCTCTCAAAAGACCCGCAGCTTATTTTTGCTTGAAAGGTAAGAAATTATGACTAAATACGCGGGGGAAAAGTGTAGTTGATGCTTCAAAACAACGGTGTCCGGCTGTCCGTGCATGTTGTACAAACTTCACTGAAACACGCCATAAAATAATCATATTTGGGGGAATATTTGGAAGTTACCAAAAGAGTTGATCTAATAGTTTTATACCTACAGGGAAGTTGTGTAGTATTAGTAGCAGACTAGTAGTGTCAGTAATAAAAGTAATTGTGCTGTACCTACAAAACATTTGAGTAGTAACAGTGGTAATGGGGCTGTATTTACAATGTCAAAAATAATGTCGCTAATGTTAGCTTTTCTTGGCCGCAAAATAAGCATGACTGTTCACGGATTTATAAGCAGTGAAACGACTACAAAAAGTGAACATGTGCCGTTTACAATATAGTTTATGAGTTAGCTACGCTAACTTTGGCACAGGGAATTGAAGAGACGATTTGGCTTTTCCTAGTAGCATATCAACCGGTGGAATTATTTTATTATTCAATTAGGCCTATGTTTATGCATACAAGTATATGAGTTTGTTTTTTTTCCTCCTTCAACGTCAATTATTCGTTATATGTATTACTTCTTCACTCGATTACTTTGCTGCATTTGCTCAAGTATTTTATCTTGGAAAACATTCACTCAACTGATTGGTCTAAATATCTACAAAACAGTAACGTTCTTACCTCAGTTGAAGTCATGCTACAATCTGTAATTGAACAGAGGGACTGTTATTTCTGGTGCTCGTAAAGCCTGAGCGCTCATGCACGAGCTTATCATGGAGGCTGCAGTTACGCGTTTGGCCTGAGGGGCAATTGCGAGCACAAAACTGCTAAAGTCCACACAGCCCTTTAATACTTCAATAAAACTGAAAGAAATTGATAGACTTGACTACAAAACAATTACCACTACGTCAAAACATTGACTCCCACAGCAAAAGTGTCTGTGTGGGTTTTCTTTGGATTTCTCCATTAATCTAAAAATGCTTACGCTAATGGACGGAATCCACAATCTTGATGGAAATCTGATTACTGTTTCCTGACCCCCATAACACTGGAGGATGGGTCACGGTTGGAACAATGAAGCGTTCTCCCAAAACACAGCTACAGACCCAGGAGCTGAATGACAATACTGATGTTGGTAAAGTGGTCAGGTCTAGGTCAGGCCATTGTGCATCACTATTTTTAGGATGCTTCGTCTTTTACATAAGTGCCACTCTATTTGTTGTATGACTGTTTCTTTGTTTAATTCTTAGCAAAATATTTAACAGTTTTGATGATTTTTCCAGCCTTCATATTTGCGGATAGACTCTTCACAGACTCACCAGTTCGGTTCCAAATGAAGCCTTACATAGAAATGTGGGTCAGCGATTCAGTGTAATGTCCCTCTGCTGCTGCAATAACAGGTCCGGAGTGCACACAGTGATAATGTGGAACTCACACCTCTTTCACAGTCAAATGGCCAACAACTTGCCGAGGCCAATTTCTGCTGCTGCAGTCAGAATTCTTGGGTCTGAGAAGCGTGAATCATCAAAATGCATGTTGATGTCAGCCGAGTTGAACTCACTGAGGCTTTGGCTACAAACTCGGTGTTCGAAAACCTATGACTCTACAACACAGTATTCAAATGACAAGAGACCAGATTTTGTTAGAAGTGCTAATACAGGCTGCTAACGCTGTAACAAGTAAATTTATCAAAGGTTGAAATTTGAGACGACCATTAAGATTTTTTCCCTTCAAAAACAGCAAACAAATCACATGAATACAGAAACATTGTACTATAGAAATGCCTGATTGTGTTGCCATAATGACTATGTTAACCTACACTACATTTTTAAAGGTGCATTATGCAACTTTTAATGTGGCAAAAAGTTGATATTTGTGCATATTTGACCTTGTGATGACCCAGCGGCTGTATGAGTGGTCAGCATGGCACCTTTACTTTCCATCCCAGTGGTCTCTAGGACGCTCTAGAATGGAAAGTTTTCACTGCTGACAGACCCTCTCACCAGAAAACCTACAAAACAATGATGATCCTGGAGTGTTGTAGAGCCAACGTGACCAACGTAAAGGCGCCATGCTGACCACTCATACAGCTGCTGGGTCACTACAAGGTCAAATACGCACAAATATCAACTTTTTTTCTGTATAAAAAGTTAAATACTGTAATGCACCTTTAAATTACCTCCTATAGAGGTATACTTTGTTGTCCCTGAGAGTTCTTAAAAAGCTTAGCTGCACCACATTCTTTATCTTCACTGCCTTATAAATATCACCTAAATATCCAAACTTGTAGCTATTCTTAATGTGATTCCATTCGAATCACATTAGGCCCTGTCCCTAATTTTGACAGATCTAAGCCGCTAAACCAGTTAGCTTTGAAAGAGGCGCTAATACAGTATTAACTGCAGCTGAGTCACCACTGTCTCTTAGCACTTCATTACACCATTGATTACACTATTGATTCTGTTATTGATCGCCATTAACTGTACACTACCAAAATGTTCCCTAACCTGTCCCTTCTAACAACAGCGCCCTGCAGCTTTAAGTACAGACCTTGAGCAAGTTTAGCATGTCGATGCCGGGTTTCAGAGAGAGGGATATTGAACATCCAATTACAATTCAATTCAATTCAACTTTATTACGGACTCATGGTCCAAAGAGACAGAGTGACACGATAAACAAACAACCCCAAAACACACAATGGAAATATATTTTTTCACTCAAACTTGGCTGTAAATACTGTTTAAGTAGCGCTAGCCCACAGTTAGCTTTGCACGGTTAGCTGTTAGCTTCTTCTTCGTGATTCCATTAGTGTGTATTGGTGCTCCGACCCGGTGGCAGTCAAGTTGCAAATGTGGTTTTCTGGTCAGAGACACCACGGGGAGATGAAATACCCCCCCCCAATCATACCAGTATCCCCTGTATTACCCCCAGAGAGACTACGAAAAGGATGTATTAAGGTAAACAAGTTTAGATTAGTTTCAGGCTTGGTCTCGGTTTGTAGCCTGATCTTTGCTTCAAATCAGAAAACAAACCCTGTATTCCCACATTGCATTGTTAGATGCAGCACGCTAAGTTTGTCCCGCCGCAGCAGAGACGAGATCCGCACCTCCCCCGCCTCACAGTGCACCCCATCACACTCCTCACCTTGCTCCGCAGCACGTAAACACAGACACGTGTACCGTGCAGAGATCACAAAATAAGTGTACATTTTGAAGTTAGCTTGCAAAGATTAGCAACAGTTAGCGAGCAAATATTTAGCAACAGTTACCTAGCAAATATTTAGCAACAGTTAGCTAGCAAATATTTAGCAACAGTTAGCTAGCAAATATTTAGCAACAGTTAGCTAGCAAATATTTCGCCCTATGAAAGAAATGTACAAAAGACAGTGAACTGATAAACCATCTTACTGAACTGTTCTCAATGCCAAAAACACAGACGTACATGGACGTTTTAGTTTAGCAAATGAGTATTAGTATCAGTATGTTTACTTTCCTATATATGATATCTTATTTATTCTGCTGTAAATATGTACTTCACAAGAATGAGCTTCTTGTGAATGAGCTGAGAAATGAGCCTTCCATTTCCCGTGAAAGCACCATCAGTGCAGTGCGTGGCTGGGGAGTGAGGTTGTGGTTAAGAGGTAACGCCAGGTGAGAGAGGGGAGCACTACTGACACCTACTGATGGAAAAAAGAATATTGTGGCTTTAACGCTGGGTGTTTTTCTCCCCCAGGCGTCTGGCTAACATCACCGAGCTGCTGTACCGCACCACCAACCCGGTCGACACTCAGTACGTCGCCGCTAACGACCCTCGCATCTCCACGGTCGCGGTCATCATCTCCACGGAAACGAGACAGGAAGAGGCGGGGCATGCTACAGGAAGGGGCCGAGCCGGCATGCGCTTGATGCTGGTTGGACGAGGCTACACCAAAGGCCCCGGCGACATCCCACCAATCACGACGCGGCGCTTGTTCCCCGCCGTTCCGCCCCGACGCATGTTTTCGCAGGAAGAAGAACTCGGGAAACTCGTGGTCGGGAGCTACTCGGAGTATAACAACCATTTTGTGAAGGCCTTTGTGCACGGGAAGCACGTTTACTTCCTGTTCTCGAGACGCGACATGTGGCACAAGAAGGAGTATCGGACGTACGCCTCGAGACTGTGCCTTTCCGACCGGAGCTTTTATTCGTATGTGGAGGTGCCGCTGTCGTGCGATGGCGGCTACAATTTGGCACAGGGGGCGTGGCTCGGGAACCACACAGGAAGTGCCGCCCTCTTCGTGGTGATGTCGGCGGGGCAGGCGTCCACGCCAGTGGCCACCAGCCGGTCGGCGTTGTGCGTCTACGGCATGGAGCAGCTGGACGCCATGTTGATGAGAGCGCAGGAAGTGTGCTACACCAAGGGAGGAAGAGGGAGCAGCGGACAGGAAGAGGCCTATATCGAGTACGCCGTCTCCTCCAGGTGTCTCAAACTGCCCAAGGTAAATCATTATTTATCTCTCATCATTTTGTCTGTCCTGACCTGACCGAGGGGCAGCAATGCTTTGGTATTTTCCATTTATATAATTTAAACTACTGTGTTTTTGTAAAATGTCTTTTGGGTGTAGCACTTTCACAGAGAATTTTGGGAATATCTGCCAGTCGACCATAATTTGATCATTTAAATGTCACAATGATTTTAAGCATTTACTAGATTTATAAACTAAAACAAAAAACACAGTCTGCAGATTTTAGAGCAGCTGGCGTATTGATCATGTATAATTTACTAAGCACTGGAAACACAGTTTATTTGTTGCAAATTAGTCATCAAATAGTTCCATAGTGATGTGATTCTTGGAAATTACTTCAACGCATAATCCTGTAAACTCTTTTTGAATGATGATCTTTTGTGCATCACCATTTTCTGGGAAAAGCTTTGCAGGAAAAGGCTTTTTTGAATGTGATCTTAAAAGACGAGTTCAAAAAACGTCTTGGCTTTCTGTTCTGTATCTTTGATCCAAGTGGGACTGATGACATAACTAAAAATCACACTCTGACATCAGAGGTGATATCACAGATTATCAACTGGCCAGCATTTGCAGCCCCTGACCCTAATCCAGTCTGGATTATTGTTAATCTACAGCATCTGCCTTAAACATGACCCACATCTGTAAGAGCAGAAACCAAAGGAGCAATGCATGTAATAATATGTTTTATAACAGAACCGTTGCCTTGAGGAGCAGGCTCTTTAAAGCCCTTAACTAGGGACTGTGTAAAAGACTGGCTCAAGTTTCTTTTTTTAAGAAACCAGCCTTTTTACCAATATTTTCTGAGAAGTAATTGCTGAGAGGCAGCACATTTTCAATACAATCATCCTGGTTGACAATGAAATTATTTCTACCCTCTGAAATACCTATAGTATGTTGGTAAAATAAGGTCGCCATCAAAGAAAAGGCACTACAATTACTATGCCATACTTTTTCGCCCAAAAAGCTGTCAGGCGTGTTGCCTGCACCACTGAATCTGATATGCTGTGTCTTCTGTTTGTTCAAACATCTGTGTAAACTTCCATAAGAAGGCGAAAGATAAAGATCCAGCTTTTTTCACAAATGATCCGAGTGGAGAAAAATCTCAAGTTGCACGTTAGATGTCGATAAAGTCAGATGTGTCCAGATTGAGATTGTTTGGCCATGTGCATGTGTGAGTGAATTTGTTGGCCTTTCTGATGAATTCTGATTCCTCTAAGTGACAAATGGCAGCTGACCTGTCATGTCCGCCGCATTTTTTAGTGTCTTTCACAAGTCTCTTTGTTCCTGCTGCTTCTGAGGCCTTGAAATAAACAGTGTAACAGAAAGAAAGATGTTTTACTGTCCATGTAAGGTTCACTTGCAACTTTTGGAGTACACTGATGATTAATTGGGTGGATGAACAAGTCGTCTCTTCGACAAGTTCCTCATTTTAAAAGGCGATCTATATTTGACCAATTCTTCTTTTTTCGTTCCCATTCTGATTCTCATACGGATCATCACTTCTGCAAGTAGGAAAATACAGCGCATTATTATCAAGAACAACTTCTGTTTAGTTCAGAAGTTGCAAAGTGTTTCAAGTTCGAGGTCAGAACAGGCCGTTTTATTTCTCTACAAAGTCTCAAAGTAAAGCGCCGCAGATTTGGCAGTTTGATGTTTGTTTGGGAGAGATGACTCCTCCGACTCAGATAAATGTTATCTTTGTGTTTGACCTTTATTGTAAGAAATAAAAAGGAGAGAGATGAGAGAGAAGGAAAAGACCCATACATTAATAAGACGTAATATTGTGACTTCTGGATAACACAGATTCTGTCCTGTTTTAGTCTTAGTTTAGAGTGCTCTTGTGTTTCCCACGTGTATCCATTCTCAAATTCTAACATGTTTGGCATACAGTTGCACTGAATGCGACCGACAAGACTGTAATAATCCTAATCCAGCAACTTCCTTTGTAGAAGACGGCAGCTAAATTATACTAAATTATACACGACCACCAGTTTCCATCTCTATCTCCACTTTAGTAGCTCCTTCAGACCCAATTTCAAAGCTTGTACTTTTGAAGGGTTTTTAAAGGGATTTTTTTTACCCAAAAACAAGGCAAAATCTAAATTTATACTTTTTTTTTCCTTTTTTTATTATTTTACAAATAGCTATCCAAAATACACCCAACATCCTCTGTGAATAAAATCTTTGTCACTAAAAAGTTAACAAATACAATTAAACATTTAAACCTGGCTCTATCCATTATATAGAATTTGTGGCAGAAAATATAGGCATTTTTGGCCATTTTTACACCTAAGAAATCTTATTTTTATAGGAAAACATAAAATAACAGAGTAACACATTTTTATGTCAGTAATCTACAGAAAAAGTTTAAAATTGATATCTCTAAATACATTTTCCCCCATATTACCCTGCAGCGTCCTTAATGGTTTAGTTCTGGTCTTTGTTTAGTCTTGGCTGGTCCTAATTGTTAATCCGCTTGTATTGACTCAGTAAATCTGTATTGATTCTCTCACAGGGCTCTCGACCCTGAATTGATTGTGGAAATTCTCAGAGAAAATGAAGCTGGTTCAGTCTGTTTAATGAAGTGTTTAGTGGAAAATATTGTGAATCATTTGAGTTATTAACTCCTGCAGACAAGCTGGCTCCAATCATGGAAAGTAATTGAGAAGGAACATTTCAATTTGCATTCAATTTATTATTTTCAGCATATCTTCTCTTTTATTCTTCTTGACTTGCATGACACAATCATTTTGTCCTCTTCCAGCCCTTTTTCCTCATGCTCTAACCGTTGTTATCATATTTCCGTCAGGCCTCTCTGGTGGATTACCCGTGTGGAGGGGAGCACACACCGAACCCCATTGCCAGCTCAGTGCCCCTACAAGCCACGCCCACTTACACCTGTACCACTCACCTGTCTGCTGTCGCCACGGCAACGGAGGCGGAGCTCACCATCGCCTTCCTGGGCGACCGAGAAGGGACGCTGCACAAGGTGAGCAGCATCCATAATCACAGGCTAAATTCTGTACCCCGTAGGCCTCCATACATTTCTGGCGAAACGCAAGAGGGAAAGAACTACTCTTTACCTAATACTACAGCACTAGTTTGACAAAGGCTGAATTATGGATATGATATCTACCAAATAAAGATACAGAGACATGGAGAAGATTGGATCAATAAATACATAAAAAAACATGGAGAATGGTAAAATTCTAACGTTTGCTTCATGCTACATGCTAACAGCTAGCTTCAAGTGCAGTTTTTCACTCCTACTGGACAATCTGCTTGATTTTCTAATGCAAGAATGAGAGAAAACATTCACAAGGACCCGATTTTGAATCAACTTTATTAGTGTGTCCTAAATAAGCTAGGTGTGGGAACCTCTTGGTATCTCACGATTCGATACACGATACATAGCTCATGACAACGATAACCTTGCAATAATCGATGTATTGCACATGAGAAACTATACAATATGTATCTTCAATGAAGGTACTTGAGTCATCTTCTGTACTCAGTAGTTGAAGTCTCTAACGTTTCGCCTCTCATCCAAAAGGCTTCGTCAGCGAACTAAGGTTCAGCTCAGCCCGCAGCTTAGATAAAGACCACAGGGAGGAGTTGGGGTTGGCCCGGCTCCTCCCCTCAAATCACTGCTACTCTCACCTGTCGGTAAACAACTTTGAAGTAGAGCGTCTCTAACGACCAGAGTTTCGACGTGTCCTGTCCTCTTCAAAGCTGATCACTGCTAATTACCTGCCTATTGTTCTGTTGTTGGCTGATGTGCCGTCCATTGGACTGGCTGTGCCCTGTCGGCTGTCTGCGAAGGAGCTTAGAGTAAAGTGGAGAAAGATTAAATCTGAGCCCACCATTCCGGTTCATGGAGGGATTTTCTTTCTTGACAAAAATAGCTTCTTTTACTCCTCTTTCAAACCAACGTTCTGCTTTTGCTAATCTTTTGACCTCCACGTCCTCAAAGGAGTGGTTGGTGGTTTTGAGGTGGAGGTGCACAGCTGACTGGGGGCCACTTGTGCTTTCTCTTCGGTGTTGATAAAGTCTCTTCTGTAATACTTCTTTCGTTAACTGGGATTCTGTGTTGCCTAAAGATTCTCTGAAGTTTCTCTGAGACCTCCACTACATACGGCACTGCGACTCCCTTTCTTCTGGGCTCTGTAGTCTGTCTGTCCTGTCCGTTTATTTACATTATACTCATTAAATGTATAATGTAGATAATTAATATTCATGACATCATCAAAGTATCTATCAGCATATAAAGTATTGGTATTGCTGAAAAATATTGCGATATATAAAAAAATGTATATATTCTCACAGCCTATTGCCGTCTGTATCTATCTCGCAGTTTGATTCTAAAATATGTTTCTTTAGGTAATCGTATTCTGTCAAAGTTTCATGTTTTATCACACTATATTAGAAGGCAATGATGCTTGTAGTGTTTTTAAATCAGAATTGTATCCTCTATGAAGCATTATGATTGGTTTGGTTAAGAAACACATTTTTAATAAGGAGTAAAATTGTCATTCTCCATTGAGATGGCCCTACAGCAGAGCAGGCCAAACCATTATGTCAAATCTATATTGTATATTATCTGTCATTACTTTTCTTGATGCATTTCTCTAAATGTAACAGTTGACTCAAAGTGACAGTAAGCAGTATGCTACAGTTATGTTTTGACAGCAGCACAGTTCAACATTAGCCTCAGGGCCAAGTACACAAACACATCATCCTCAAATTAAGACAGATTCTCTTTCGTTTATCAGCATTAGTCCTGGTTTAAACTCGATTTAGCTCTGGTTTAAACCTAGTTTGGTCCAGATAACGATCGACAGATTGGGTTAGGCGCCTATCACTCTCAAAGCCAGCTCCTGTTTTTTTCCGTTACATCAAATATTAACGCCATTGCGGTGATAACCAGAAATACACTTGGGGACAGTAACCAATCAGGAACCGGCGTTCCCTGGGGCCTTTTCAAAGGGGAGGGAGGCAGTGGGTTGTGGGGGGGCTGGTGTGACACATGTGGGGGTCCAAAAGCGTGGGCCCCGGGGCCAAATACATGAGAGCAGAGAGAGTTTAGAGCAACGCTGTAGGCTCTACACCAGCTGCTGTTCTGTGTGGTATAAACAACATAATTCATCAGGTCCTGTTTAGTCCTGGTTTAGCACTGGTTTAGCCTATGTTTGGCCTTGGTTCTGTTCTGGTTTAGGAATGGTTTATCTCTTTTTTTAAGGATCCCCGTTAGTAATTATAGCAACTATTCTTCCTGGGGTGTGCAGAAAAAACTCAAACAGACTAACATTCCCAAGTCCAATATGTAAACAGTAAACGGTTAAGCTAACTTTAAGTTAGCGTTCATCACAAGTCATTTTTTACACGCACAAAGTCAGATTTTAGACGTATTTTCTTTTGTCACGACCATTTTGAACAGTATCTACAAACCATTTTGGTAAATAAAGAAAAGTATAAGGACAAATTCAAGTTAATGTCTTTAATTTTGTTGAAACACTAATTCTCTAGGGTGAACACCTGCAAAGTCACAAAGTTACACAAGTGTCTTTGCAGCAAAAGTAGCTCTCTGATAGTTTTGTTGAGTAAAAGTAGCTTACCGGGTAAAAAGGTTGGAGAGAGACCCCTGCTGTACAGTATCTTATATTTTGTTAAATTCTATATAACACATAAACTACTAACAATAAACATGGCATCAACAAGTGCCTTCTAATGTAATGGGCTTATTTCATAACAATTACTAGTATAGTATTAGTATCAGTAGTAGTATTATACATGGAGACAGGTGATTCCACTCTGATACACTCTGATTAAAGCATTAGTGTTTGGTAAAGGTAGTGATTACAATTAAGAGTCAGTTCACAGTGCGGAAATAAGAGCATTGACATTTGAGAGAAGACATCAGAACTATTAAGCCAGTGCAACAGTCACATGCATTTCAGAACCAAGTTATAGAGGTCTAATCTACAAAGTTAGCACCTGTTACATTACCAAACCCCGTAAAGGAGGTTTTATTCTTTGCTACGGCATCATTACCTAAATAAATGCTAATTGGGATTATCCTTGCGGCCATAAATCACTGTGCCGCATCTCGCGTCTCTCTAGCTGCTCGCTCTGATCTTTGGCTTTATCTCGTGTGAAATCATGTGATATCTCCTTACTGCAGTCTCCAACATAGAGTCCTCTGTGTCTCAGCGATGATTGACAGTTCATAATGATCTGAGACTGATTGAACTCGGTATGGTCTATTCGCTGGAGTGAGAGAGAGTGACACCGGCAATTAACCCTGTCCATACAGGGGTTAAGGCCAGTTTATTTACAAGAAACATTGACCAAAGCAGAAAACCACACTCTTCAAAACCATATTCTTTATATAGTTGAATAATACTAGTGTTACTACGATCGGCGACAGTGGTAGGGTGGTACAGCGCGTGGTCTCATGACCGGAAGGTTGGCGATTCAGATTCCAGTGTCCTTGGGCAGGACACTTCACCCACTGTCTATGTGAATGTGGAGTGTGAGTGAGTGCCACAGATTGGTATCTTCACTTCCGTCAGTCTACCCCAGGGCAGTTGTGGCTACAATAGCAGCTTACCACCACCAAGTATGGATTGAATGAATAATGACGACAGTGTGGCACATGGAACAGCTTGTCAACACAGACTGGTAAAGTGCAATACAAATGTAAGCCATTATTATTATTATCTTAGAAGAAGAAGGAGAAGGCGATCTTTATTTATATAGCGCCTTTCACAGACATAGTCACAAAGCGCTTTACATGAGACAAATGACATTCACTCCATACTCGTTGGTAGCTTCAGTTTCTCCTGGGGAGACTGACAGAAGCGCTGTTGCGACTGCACATATCTGCACCAACGGTCTCTCTGAACACCATCATTCATTCACGCACACTAGAGTGCGGATCGGGCCGTGTTTTTCTGTCCGAGCCCGGCCCTTGTCCGACAGAGCAGTGATCGAATCCGAACCGAGCCCGATAGGCATTAAGATATTTGTGTCCGAGTCCGACTGAACCCTACACAATAAAATCAGGGATGTGGGAACATATTGTGAGGGGGAGGGGGATGGGGGGCTCGTAAACCCGCTGTTACCTCGTAGCACAGGTGTATTCAATACTTGTCTAAACTTCACTCAGTCCGTGCGCTTTGAATAAGCCGTTAAAGCGAACGCACAGCAAGACGCTTTGAAACACTGTTTCACCCCTTTTTCTGTGATGCGCGCGCTTCACAGAACCCATTAACCTGCTAAATAGAGCCACGTTTCCCCTCTCTCCTACAACACGGACTTACGTGTTTTATTTTATTTTGATCAATGGATAAATCATGTGTTTAAAGCGCTGCCCGGTTTGAGAAAAGCCTTTGAAGTGAGGTTACGCAGTGCGTAATGTTGGCATGGCACATGGCGCGCTGCGCTACAGAGTTAACCATTTCAGACAGTACTGGACTGTCACGTTCACTTCGTGTCTGAGTTCAGCGAGCTCCATAGAGCACTCCCTCCCTTAAGTCAGACAGAGGCTGGTCACTTCCCCGGAGCAGGGCCTGAGGTCAGGGTCTTGCTGAGCTTGGTACGTAAAGGCACTGGTGCACTAATGCCCCCAGTCATTTGTGTGGGGCGGCCAACATCGTGCACCGCGGGCCCAGGTTATTTTATTTTTCCCCCCACAAAAACGCTTAGTCGCGTCAACTAAACAGGCCCATTTTAATTTTACACCAGTTTCAGTTGTTTTAAAGCGCTGATGTGTCCGAGTCCGACCCGAGCCCAAAATAAGTTCTAAATATTTGTCCGAACCCGACGGGTCCCGTCGGACTTCGATCGGGTTGCAGCACTCTGACGCACACACGTCATTCATCCAGGCCTATTATACATGTTTTTAGTGGTGGGGAAACCTACGCAGACACGGGGAGACCATGCAAACTCCACACAGAAAGGCCCCGTCCTGGTGGGAATCGAACCTAGGACCTCCTTGCTGTGAAGCGAAGGCTCTAACCGCTGCGCTACCGTGCCGCCCAGTTTAGTTTTATTTGTTTGGCACTTCTGGTACTACTACTATTACTACTACAGTGACTACTACTGCTATGCTGCTGCTGCTTCTGCTATCCCCAGTAATACCACTACTATACCATTACTACTACTACTACTAATACTTTCAACTAACTGCCACTACTACTACAATTACTAGGGCTGAGACGATACAGTTTTGTCACGATCCGATTCATATCACGATACTCAAGGGCTGATCCGATACAAATTGCGATATTAAGTGATTATGATAAGATAACATGTGTACCTTAAAATGTGTAAAACGTCAAGTGTCCAAAGTTTAGAAATCAAATGCCATTTGACATTTGAGGGGAACAAAGTGATCGCTTCAGTGGGTAAAAATGTCAGTAAAGTAGATCAGGTGCTCTTCAGGATCCAAAAACTAAAGTGTGAGCAAAAAGAGAAAGAAAAATCCGAGGCACTCCAATTCTTGATAAAAGTCCTTTATTAGATGGACATGCCGACGCGTTTCGGTCGCGTTCGACCTTCTTCAGGGCATACCAAATATGGTATGCCATTTGACATTCATTGAAGTGTTAAGATTGAAAAGTGCATTAACACAAATGTAACAAAGTGCTGTTACTAGAAAACAAAGAAGTGCAGGAACCGGCATTCCCTGGGGCCTTGCAGCAAAAAGTATTGCGATCCGATACAATACTATATTTTGTCCCAGCCCTAACAATTACGACTACAACTACAAATATATACTGTCACGACTGCTTCTATAGCTATTTTACAACTTGTACTATAAATATCATTCCCACTACCATAATTTCAACTGCTTCTATTACTACTATTACGACAGTGCGTCTATGCCACTACTATTTATTTAGTTATTATTTATTTATTAGTTTATTTGACAGGGACTGTACACATTAATGAACATTTCTGTAAATGTGTCAGTATTAGCTGCAAAGCTAGTTTTCTAGTTTTATACACCTTGCCCCTTCCCTGGGCAAGGTGTATAATGCCAACAACAATTATAAACATAAAACAATTTAAAAGTTGAGGCTACATACTTACATAACAAATGTTGATACAATTAATACATTAATAACATCTGAATGTTCGTTCTGTGACTTGCACAATAGAATACTACCACCATTACTTCTACTATTACTAAATTTACTATTACCTCTTCTACTAATATTACTATTACCACTACTACTGCAGCTTTTCATCAACGTCTTCCTTGTTTAGCCCCAGTCATTTCCTCGCAACACGCAGCCCCAGTGTTACCAGAGGTGTTGTTCTCAGTTGTTTCACCATATGCACCTCTAGAGAGAAGCCTACAGCCACTAACTAAATTATTTGAGCTTAGCCAGCAACAGTATCAAATGTTCAATCATGTTTTTGTTGGGTTCTTTTTTCTTTTCTTTGCAATTATTGCTCGCAGCAAGTATCTGGACAGCATGCAACCAGTCATTAAGTTGCATGAGCTCTAACCATCAAAGTGTGGCTCCATGTTTGTTGATCCCAGAGGTCCTGTATCTTCAGGCCTTGGACTATAGTCTTGGGTCTTCAGATGGTCTGGGACTCGGTCTAGAGGGATTCCGTAGGAGGTGGAATCCGTTGGGTTTACGTTGTGTTTGGTGGAGGGTTTTCCGATTGTTCTTTCGATGGATTCCGGGTCGGTGGAGACATAGGGAGCAGGTGGGTATTTCGGGGCGTCGCTGAAGGCTGGTTTTTAATGAGGGCGAAAAAGCCGGGGCAGTGGTCTTTCGTCTGGTCAATAAACCATGGACGGCGTGGGGGAAAGAGGTTCAATACTAAACAATGGAGGAAAATACAACACCCGAACAAAGAGGATGGAGAGCTTCCTCCAACAAACGAGCACCGTAAAAAGGCATCCAAACACTGCCAACTGTCAAGTCTAAACCAAGGGCATCTGACATGAGAAAGAAAGACAGCAGCAGAGGGGATTTTTTTTTTATTGTCAGTAGTTCATACGTGTGACAGCAATTTCCAGGAACCATGAGTATTTATTTAAGTTGATTGGAGTCATGCCGGTTGGTTCCTTCCTCTGAGCTACACTTCTCTTTTATTTATTTTTTATTATCATTATTCTTTCGTCTTTCTTTGGACTCCCTTTGATTTAAAGGGACAAAGCATAGGTCAGTCCTGGTTTCGACCTGAGGCAAGCTCACGCGGACTTCTCAAAGGAACTTTATGAATGGACCAGAACAAGTAGAGCTGAAGGGTGTGCTTCAGAGGGAATATGAAATGATGAAAATACTTTATGTATCTGTGGTTGTCCCAGTTTAGTCTCAGTTTGCCCTGGCTTACAATGGATTGAACGTTCATGGACCACTATGTATAATTTACCCGAGCTCTTTGCAGGTGTCATCAAATCCTGTCTTTGTTATTCGTAACTGCTTTTGTGAACACACAGCAGTTTTTCTATAGCCGCTGTGAATCCTGTGTGAAGTGGAGGTAGAGCTTCCTCTGGTGGCAGTTGGCGGATCTACATGGAACTTTTATAGCTTTTAATGAAACGCTAAGTGGGAAAGAAATAACATAATATATGGATAATCATTCGGAAATCACAGTTTCCAAAAAAAAGTCACATCCTAAATTGGCAATATAACTTTGTATCATTATTAGTAGAATTAGATACAAACAAGTACAGATGCACCGATCCAGCTTTTTTGCTTCCGATACCGACATTGGGAGTTTGAGTAACTACCGATATCAAGAGACTTTCTTAAAAGTGGCTTTCTTTGAGTGAAAATGTAAATGGCCCTTTTCTCCATTATAAGGTCAATTAAGTCTTATCTTTTCTTGTCATAATGTTACAAATCAATTATCAGTAAAATCTATTAATAAACTAATGGTAAAACATTTAACAAGGATCACTGGATTTTATACTGTACACTTTCCTTGGGTATATGACAGGCTATTTAGTTTACTTTAATAAAAACAACTCACTTAAAGTGATCTGATCCCTACAACTTGTGTATTAAATAGGGCCGAGACTCGATTAAAAAATTAATCTAATTAATTAGAGGCTTTGTAATTGATTAATCGAAATTAATCGCATATAAATATTTGACCTGAGAACAGTGAGAAGTAAGTTTTTTCATAAGGATTTTTAGTATACCATTAGTTTAGTTTAGTTTAGTTTAGTTTATTTATTTGTTTGAGTAGTTAACCTGCTCAAAGGGAGTGGGCTGAAGCCAAAGGCTTATAAGCGCCCACCCCAAAATAAAAATAGTAACATTATTTATACCATTGAATAATGACTGAATACATAAGCTTAAGCAACAAAATATTGTTTATTTTTGTTCAACCAGTCCAACAGACCAGTGCAATATTGCCATTAATTGTGCGTCTGCAGGAAAAAGGAAACTGAAGTGTGGAAAGCAAAGTGTGATTAATTTCGAATAATATTTTTAATCGCACTGAACCTCATGTAATTAATTAATCGCAATTAATCGAAAAAGGTCCCGGCCCTAGTATTAAAATATGTTAGATCAGTTATTCTTCAACATAATTTAAAAATCTAAAATACAAACAATATTTTATTTTATTAGACTATTTTAGGTATTACAGTTTTTGACCAAGCCTTGCTTAGTTCCCGTTAGCATTAGCATGTTCCCGCTAGCTTTAGCATGCTGTTGCTAGCCGCGGCAATCATAAATACATAAATATGGAGGTTAAAACTAACTCAGCAATTGAATCCCCCAGGTTCTGATGTGGTACAGCATGTCACACAGCATATTCACTTAGATTTAGTTGGTGAAAGTTGTGTTTGTAAAATTGTGAGAGCCAAAACAGATATCTGTGCAGTATTGGATATTTGTAGCTGATACCCAGTATTCCTATGAAACAAGTTCATCCATGAATCCATATGTATTTCATAATATATTTCAATCATCTCCTGTTTGTTTCTCCTCTAGGTGCTGGTTCACGAAGACACCTCCGGTCACCTCTACAGCTCCGTCCCAGTGCACCGCGATAGTCCAGTCAGCGCGGATCTGCTTTTGGACCAAAACCAGGAGCATGTTTATGTCCTCACACACAACAGGGTGAGTACAGAAGAGATATGGACTGTAGCAGAGCCAGACGAGCAGGCAGGAGATAGACATAGAAACAAAGGACTTTTTGTCCTTCTCTATTGTACAATCAAAGAGTTTAGAACTAGTTGCAAATAGGGGTGTCACGATTTCAATTTTTTGAGTCACGATTATTGTGAAAGAAAATATTGCGATTTTACGATTATTCACGATTATCGACCAAATGAAAGGAAATAACTGATATTTTTAGTTGTTGTCTTTAAAAAGCTTTTTAATACTTAAACTTGTAAACATTCACTGTTTCTAAAAATGAAAAATGTTTTAAGATGGTTTTGCAGTAAAATAAATAGGCCTACATTGAATAATACAAAACAATGTCAACTTTACTTCTTTATAATGACCATAATTATCATAATATTTGACTATATATTATTAGGCCACAGTCTAGGCTAGGTTTCCTGTTCTCTAAAGTTCTGCTGCTGCTTAATTATTTGTCAGATGTTTTGATGAACAGAGAATGAAACGTGTTTACAAAATGACTAAAGAGACTCTTTTGAACAGCTGATCTCCACATGTGCGCGGTTTCACTTTCCTTTCTGTTACGCTGAAGCAGAGCGGAGCGCGTTAGCTTTTTGTTTACATCCTGAGGCAGTTGTGGCGGCTATTTCCCAACATTTGGACAACTTTTTTGGGAATTATGCAGTTCGTTACCTTGACCTGGACATTTACAGCGATTATCTCCAAGATGTTGTTTATATTCGACGTAGCCGATATCAGCGCCTTTTGCTGCAACTTTCTGACGACAGGGTTTGCATAACGGATGTTCCATCGACAACAACAACGCCTTGGTCATGTTTTGGATCCTAAAGAGGTCCCACTCTGCTGACTTCAATCGTTTTTAGGTGGATACAACACTGGAGGAGAGCGTCCTTCTGCCTTGCTCAACTACGGGTGAGTTTACGCGCTGTTTATGGCGTGCAGAGGCTCGTGCGTCAGCGTGAAAATTTCCGCGGTAAACCGTGGCTTCTGAAATTCTTACGGATAACCTACCGCGTCTTTTTATAATCGTGGTAATCGTAAAACCGGTTAATCTTGACATCCCTAGTTGCAAAACATGACAGTAGCAATAGTAATAGATGCAGTCGTAAAAAAATATACATTAATCTGTGCCTTGACCCTTGGGGTAGAATTCCAGATTTGCACCAACAGCACTCAAATACCACATTCATACAAGTAAGTAATTACCTTGATTATAAAAACTCACGATAGGTTAATGGTAAGAATTGTAGGACCCGCAGTAAACCGCTGTCTTGCCTCATGTGCACTTATTAGTAAAGGCTGAAGAAACAGAATCCAAAACACATGAGGTCAGCTGTAGGTTAAATAATCCAATGTGCAGAGAGAAAAGCTTTTCCATTTTCACACGATAATTGCACAACGTTGCCGAAGGAAGAGTCCCAAAAGAACCATGTGAAATTGCAGTAGAAAACTTAAGCAAAACTGGGTGAGCACATGGATATTAGCTGATATGTGAGTTTATTTTTTCGGTCACTCATTTGTAGTTATAGTGAGTTCATGAGACAACAGCTCAGAGGCAATATGTGATTATAGAATAACTTTTGAAAACACTCACACTTATTTGCCCCCTTTAGATATGGCTAATTATATTCTATTGCCTATTTATTTATTTATTTAAAATCATTATTATAGTTCCTTTTTTTTACGTGAAGGTAAAAACTTAAAGATGAAAGCCAACAGGCTAAATTTTGCTAAAAAAAAAAATCTTAAATAGATATAAAATTTGTTTATAATGTCTTGTCTCTACAAAAACTGTATAAATGATAGAACAAAAGAAGCTGAGGATAAATATAAGAAATATAAAAATAAACTGACAGGTATCATTAGAAAATGTAAACAGGATTATTATAATAAGTTGTTAGATAGCAATAAGAATAATATTAAAGGTTTATGGAATATCTTAAATAGTATAATTAGAAATAAACCAAGATCGATTAATTATCCAAAATATTTCAAAGATGAGGATAACACTTTAAATAATATGAATGAAGTAGTCGATACATTTAATACATTCTTTGTAGATGTTGGACCGAATCTTGCTGCAAAAATTACAAATGTTGAGAACTTTAATTGTGAACTGATAGACACAAATCCTCTGTCCATGTTCCTCAAACCTGTGGAGGAAAAGGAGATACTGGACATTGTTAAAGGGTGTAAAATAAAACCTCGACAGATTACCATGACATGGATATGAAAACTTTAAAAACTGTTATTGAAAGTATCTCTAAGCCGTTAACATACATCTGTAACCTATCGCTGCAAACTGGACAATTTCCTGATGGTATGAAAGTAGCAAAAGTGATTCCTCTGTTCAAGGCAGGAGATAAACATCTCTTCACAAACTACAGGCCTGTTTCCCTTTTACCGCAATTCTCAAAAATCTTAGAGAAGGTTTATAACTCTAGACTTGACAGCTTTATTGAAAGGTGTACAGTAATTTACTCTCGGACAATCAATTTGGTTTTAGGAATAATCACTCAACTTCACACGCTCTCTTTGATATAATTGAAGAAATAACTAATGCTGTAGATAACAAGAAATATGCCATAGGGTTATTTATTGACCTGAGTAAAGCGTTTGATACAATAAACTATGATATACTAATTAATAAACTAGAACATTATGGGATTAGGGGGTAGCTCTACAGTGGGTTACCAGTTATTTAAAAAATAGAAAACAATGTGTGAAAATAGGTGATTATCAGTCGAGTTGTCGACAAATTGTGTGTGGTTTACCTCAAGGTTCCATTCTGGGCCCAAAATTGTTTAATATGTACATCAACGACATTTGTAAAACGTCTCAAGTACTTAAATTTATCTTGTTTGCTGACGATACAAATATTTTTGCATCAGGTGACGACTTACAGCAACTGTGTCGGATTGTTAACTTGGAACTCAAAAGTGTCAATAAGTGGTTCAAACAAAATAAATTATCTCTAAATCTGAGTAAAAGCAAAATGATGATATTTGGCAACTGTAATTCCAATGCTCAGGAAGCAATTCAGATAGAGGGTGTTGTCATAGAGCGAGTGCATGAAATCAAATTCCTTGGTGTTATTATAGATGACAGAATTACTTGGAAAGCTCATATTAAATATATATCTACGAAAATTTCTAGAAGCATTTCAGTAATAGCAAAAGCAAAGCACATTTTAAACATCAAAGCTCTACATATCTTATACTGTTCTCTGATTTTGCCATATTTATATTATTGTACTGTGGTTTGGGGTAGTACTTATAAAAACACATTAAAACCAATAGTAATGTTGCAAAAAAGAGCTATCCGAGTAATTCATAAAGTTGGGTTTTTGGACCACACAAACTCATTATTTTTAAAATCAAAGATCATGAAGTTCTGTGACATTGTTGAGTTCCAAACTGTACAGATGTTATACAAAGCAAGATACAAACTGTTGCCAGGCCAAATACAAAGAAGGTTCCAAGAACGTACTGGTTGTTATGAATTACGTGACGAATTAAACTTTAGGACTCAGAAACATAGCTCAACTTTGAAAAGTTTTAGCCCAACAGTTAATGGTGTACAATTGTGGAATAAACTGGAAATGGAGTTGAAACGAAGTCCAAATATCAACCTGTTCAAATATAAATACAAACAAAAGACTTTTGAAATATACAGAGAACAAGAAATGTGTTGCCACTAGGAGGCGCAGTAGGATCAATTATGTGTGTTTCCTCTATAATCAAGGAAGAGTGTTGCTGCTTGGAACGGTTGTCATTCTATTGCTCAAATTTACAAATTGAGAATTAGGGTAGGCAAGTTATGAATCTGTTGAGAGGGACCCTCCCAACGGGCTCAAAACCTTGTCTTTTAATGCACCACTCAGCATAGGAACATCATCTACAAAATCAGCTGTAAGGGCAGCTGGGTGGGGGTTTGTTGAGGGGGAGTTACTGCCCTCTTCAACTGGCCCGTTCTACACCCTGGCTTTTTAATGCACCTCATTATGCAGGGCTTACATCATACTTCACATATAACTCAATTAAACAAATATAATAATAATGATAAATAAACCCGAATTAAATTATATTAAGGATGGTATTGACAACTGGGAAGTAGCAAGATCTCAGAATATAATATGTATTAATGCACCTTTAATAATGATAATTAATGATAATTAAACCCAAATTAAATTATATTGAGGATAGTAATGACAACTGGGAAGTAGCAAGATCTCAGAGTATAATATGTATGAATGCACCTTTATAACATAAAAGTAGCACATTCTTTTGTTCTTTATTTTGCTGTTGTTTTTGTCTTATTCTTCATCATTTATTGTTACTTTGCCCTATGTTCCTTTGTTTATGATTTGCTACCTTGTAAATATTAAATGTAATGTTACTATTTTTATTTTGGGGTGGGCGCTTATAAGCCTTTGGCTTCAGCCCACTCCCTTTGAGCAGGTTAACTGCTCAAACAAATAAATAAACTAAAACTAAACTAAACTTGTTTTGTTTTTTGGTGAGCATTTAGACTTCTTAGTCTTTCTTCTTTAATTTCGATAACTCTGAATAATTGTAAAATCGCAATATTATAAGAACAATCGTCACTCAAAAATGTAGAATTCTGACATCCCCAGTGGCTGTAGTGGTGCTCCTACGAATCCTAGACCCCACTAACATGTATGATAAACTAGATATTTAATGACTAACTGTACTGCATTTGTTTCATTGCAGTTGTCCAAAGTGTCAGTGTCTTCCTGTGAGCAGCAGACAGACTGTGGCTCTTGTTTGTCCATGAGCGACCCCTACTGTGGGTGGTGTGTCCTGCAGGGAAGGTATGTACCTACTGCAGTCATTTACAGGGCCCCTTCCATCTTTGCTGGGCCCTTATGCATATCTGACTGTTTGGGACCCCGCTGAATGTTTGGTTCTTCAGATGTACCCGGAAACATGAGTGTGAGCGACACTTACTGCCCAACCACTGGCTCTGGAGCTTCAGCGACACTGACCAATGTGTGACAGTGGAGAGGCTGCAACCGGCCAATCAGAGCCGAGATATGCAGACACAGGTAAATACGGGAGCCAATCAGAGTAGAGCAAGTCTAAACTAGAGCTAAACTAAGAATGAGTTATAACCAGAAATAATACAAGACCACACTAGGAACAGACCAAGACTACAACATGTATAATCCAAATCTAAACAGGCGGAAGCAGAACTTAACCAGTTTTTTTATTCCAGGTGACCCTCTCGTGCTACAGCTGCCCTCCCTGTCCTCCTCTGAGTCTCTGACCTGTGAGTTCGAACAGCTGCTTTCAAGCCCCGCCCAAGTCACAGGAAGCACCATCACTTGTCAATCACCCGAGCCCCACCTCCTGCCAGCCACACCCCCAGGAACAGGTAAGCGAACCCCAAGACACCCTACAGCAGGTATCCAACCAGTAGCTCGGGAGCCACTGCTAGCTCACCATTCCTATCCAAGTAGCTTGCCAAAGATTTCCTACACTTCTTCAAACACTTGACAAGTCACATTTATGCACTTTCTTTTATTCCGCCCCCCTAAACGTCTGTAGTTTGGCTGATAGCGAACAGACTTGACCTGAAGACAATGTTGAATGACTTTGGGCCACGTTTATAGCTCCATTCAATAAACAGACATAAAATATTTGCATGAAAAACGGCTAGTATGGCACAAACATAGCTAATAACACTTTTGTAACAGAAAACAGTAGCTATATTAACCTGCAAAAATAATGGAAAATGTACACTAAAAAGTCAGCTAGCTTAGCTGCGGCTAATTAGCTGAAATTAGCATTACTATCGCAGCCGTTTAGCATAACAATAACATCGAACATTAGGCCTGTTGGTACACAACACGTTACAACAGCAAAACTTACAGGTATAATTATGCTCCCAAAAGCTCTGTGGCAGATATTTTTTGCACCTTAAGCAGACCCACAGCAACTCTTGTGTTCATGTGTTGATGACTTGGCGGCTGAACAACTTCCTTTACAAAAACATGCCACTAGAGGGCAGTGCAACACTAAAAGTCCTTTGGGGAGAGCACACTTTTTGTTCTTAACATATTGAACACACTCAACGCATTTCTGTAAATAAAGCCAAGCAAAAATATAACAAGAGATGCTAGACTTAGGTGACTTAGGTTATTATTTATTTGCGTTGATAAATGAATTAATCAACACCAATTTCTATGTTAACTTAGTATGTTGTCCTTGTGACTTCTCCATTAATTAGAAATATACAGAGATATGATACAAGAAATGTATTTAAGTGTTGGGGGAGAAAAACACATTTGATGACATAATAAAAGCTCGTCCGCTATCTCCCCTCAGATCACATGATCCTGCCCGTGGCGGTGAAGTTTGGTCACGTGACCATCACCATAGGAACCATGACCTTTTACGACTGTGGAGCCGTGAGCCGCCTTAACCAGACCTCACAGTAAGAATCGGAATCGTAGATTAGTGTTCATTCTCTCGGCAGCCAGTATTAAGCTTATCTAATTCCCTTTCTCTTGTCTGTATTCATTTTAATTGTAAATACCTCATTACCATTCTGTGCATTTTGATCTTATATGTGTTTTAACCACCTATAGGTGCCTGTCCTGTGTCTCCAGCGTGTGGGGCTGTAACTGGTGCCCTCTGGACCAGCTCTGCTCTCACAGTTCCAACTGCCCCAATCACCACACGATACTCAACCATAAAGTGAGTATATACTAACTATACTATATTCACTCACTGTGGGGTGTGCCGATAGTTCCAAACCTATTGATGTTTGCCATATTCAAGATTCCAGATTGCATAAATAGAATTAGATGAAAACATAGCATTTTCTTATCTGACGTATTTGCTATTTGAACAATATTGATTTTCTTTATCTTTGTAAAACCTATTTTCTTCTCTGACACCTTGTGATATTTGTCAGGACTCAGACGGGCCCTCCTCCTGTCCCCTGGTCTACGCTCTTGAGAGTCCAGCTTTGGTCCCAATGGGTCTCAGCACCACCGTGGTCCTGCTGGGGAAGAACCTGGACATTTATACGGTAAATCCCCTGCTCCATCTAACCTCCCCTCCTCATATTTGTAATGCCTCACCGATCACATCCCCTTCTGGTTTGTGTTCCTTGCTGAGCTTTTGTCTCTGCGTTGCCCTGTAGGATAAAGCCGATTACATGTGCGTGGTGGAGGTTGAAGGAGTCCAGTTCAATCTGTCCGCTTCAGTTCAGAAAACAGACGACCACACCCACACCTTCACCTGCAGCCCCAACCAGGTCAGTGCTTCTCAAACCTTTTACTTACCAACTAATACCATACTTGACAGTCCAAGTAGGGAAGGAAGTGCAACTGAACACTTTTTGCAAAATAACTTTGACATTATTGATTTATAGTGTAACATCCAGTCAATATTTAGAAGGCCTGAACTGAGGGTTAAATTACTTTTATTGTGCCGTCCGTGTCATCAACCAACGTAAGAGCTGGGCAAGAACAAATAAACAATACATTACTATTACATTTCGACCATTACAGCTCATTACATAGTTTCAATCTGTTAGCATTTCCA
Organism: Neogobius melanostomus; assembly: GCA_007210695.1. Lineage (NCBI taxonomy): Eukaryota > Metazoa > Chordata > Actinopteri > Gobiiformes > Gobiidae > Neogobius > Neogobius melanostomus. Next base: position 68,212 of record VHKM01000013.1, on the reverse strand, counting down.
AATTACACTTTTACAAACGTTTCAAGTACCTCAAATACATTTTGCATTAACTTTACAAACCCTGTTCCCCAATTGACCGAAGCTAAGTAGTGTCGTTTTTAACGTTTTCTGTGGCTTTTTCCTGTTTTTTCTGTAAACCTTTTCAGACTTTTCCTTTGCGTCTTTTACTGTTTACTGTGAAGCTAATTTCTGTTACCATATTTCCGGTTTCAAGGAGGTAAATAAAATATCAATATCATAATAATAAAACCTTATACTGTAGCTATAATCAATGTTGGCCTTTACATATAGTATTATGCAGAATTATGTTTCAATGATCTTTCTGCAATTAAAAATATTTTTTCCCCTTCAATTTCTTTATTGAGATTTTGAGATTTAAAAAAAAAAAACATAAAATGACACACCTGTGCAAAGATCAAGAATAGAAAATAATTGGCAAATATAATCATCTTTGTACTTAGAAGAATACAAAAATAATTTAGATGTAAAACTGCTAAAAAATAAATAAATAGATAAAATAAACAACAATTTGAAGAAGACAAAAGACATCAAAACCAAAACAGAAAAAGTAAAACATTTTAAAATGCTAGAACAAATATTTGCTACAGACTGCTGTTACAGCAGTATTAGCCTCATTGTACAAGTTAGAAAAGCTTATCTGGGAAGACCAGCTTCCCACCATATTCAAATAAACGGTTCTGTTTATTTGAAAATGTCTCTGAGCCCTTAACAAAAAAATTGTTTTCTCTAATTTGGCTAAATAAAAGGGCATCTGTAGCCAAGTGAACATGAGATGGTAGTCGTCTTGCTAATAAGCGCAAAAAAAAAAAAAAAAAAGGTATAAATGACCTCTTTTCCGAGGACAGTGAAATACCGGTAATTTTAGAAGTTTCGCCAAACAGTGCTACAGCAGAATTCAGATGTTTTTTTCTCCCTGAGACCTCACTCAAAATGGAAAATTTGGACCAATAGGATAACAAAATCAGGCATACGAATATAAAAATACCTTTAATTGACCAATAATCTGCAGTACATGTGAGATAGAGGGTACTTACAGTATGGATGAAAACTGGGCACATGAAACAAAATAGGTTTGTATCTGCTATAGTGTAGAGATACTATCTCATGTAAAAATCTGTCAAATCAAACTATCCCAATTAAAACAAGGAAGTGTCAAAAAGACGATTCTATAATATTTGTTTGTTAGTACATTTGTTTGTAAAATATGTAATTCCTGTCGATGTTTAGTTCCAGTTCGAAGTGTCTGAACTCCAGTATTCAGCTCCTGTTTATCTGAGGCGAGGGCAGAGGCGGATTGATGCATCACCAGGACTCACATGTACGAACATTCTTTATGAATAATGATTTTTTAAAACATCCCGAGTCGATTTAAACCTTCCTTTGTTCTTTCCCTCTTCAGTGCAGCTATACGACTGCTCAGCTGGCCAATCAGATTGCTCCCAGTGCAGAGCTGTCCCTGCAGAGTATGGCTGCGTTTGGTGTCCAGGAAGCCCCGCCCCTCACTGCGCCTTTAACCAATCATGTGCCAGCGCCGCAACAGACACCTGCCCTCCTCCACAAATATCTCAGGTACATCTTTTAGCCCAAACATTTCTGTCGCGTGTTTTATTAAGAGTTGTGAATCTCAAACCTTTTTGTCCCTGATGTAGATTGTGCCTCTGTCCGGGCCACTAGAGGGCGGTGTGCTTCTCACCATAACGGGCTCCAACCTGGGGATGAAGTTCGAGGATGTGGAGGGAGGGGTTTCTGTGGCGGGAGTGGACTGTGTGGCCAAGGCAGAAGGATACCACATATCCACCAGGTAAACTAGGACTAAAGCAGGAATAAACCAGAAAGTAATCAAGTGTTATAGAACTTACTTTATTATTGTGAGATTAATAAAGTCTTACTTATCTTATGAATACCAGGCCAGTGAAGTTTCAAAACTTTTCAGGGGCGTCAAATCCAGGAGGCAAATCGGGCATATAACCCGGGGACCCCAAACTAATGGGGGGGGGGGGGGGGGTGGGGGTAACCGCTTTTTGACCTCTCTTAAATATTAGACTAACCAATAAGACAAATTACGCTTTGCGCCAGCAGCAAAGAACTCAAAATCTGACATAATTGTTAAATATCTCAAAGGCATAATCATACACACACCCTTTTTGCTTATATTTTAATGCAATACAAGACTTTTTCACCAGCTTTTTAAGTATGGGACAGAAAAAGACACACAAAAACAGATGAATGAATATGTATTTTTTAATAACTTAAAGAGTTATAATCTTAACAAAAGACATTCACCATTCCCATATTTTGACATCAATGATGTGAAACAAAACATTATATATTTTTTGCTTTAATTGTACTATAGAGTAAGAAAAGTATGTTAACGTTATGAAGCTATGTATTGATATAAGAAAGAAAACAATTGTTTTGAAGTAATTCAAATTAGAAGCTAAATTTGGTTTAAAAGAAAATATGGTTAACCTCTTAACCCTCATCTTAACCAAGCACATTTTCGATTTAATGCAAATCTTAAAGCTTCTTGGAAAAAGAAGTGTCAAAAGAGTAACAAAAATGCAGCACAACAGGTGTCAAATAAGTGATGAAAAAGCAACAAAACAGTTACAAAAAAACAGGCAACAAAAGCGCTGCATAACAAGTGGCAAACCCCCCCAGCAAAAATCATGCGGCAATAATGAGGCAAGAACGCAACAAAGCAGGTGATAAAAAGTGATAAAAAGTAACAAAGCAGTCAACAAAAATGTAGACGAAAAAGTTACACTGGCTTATAGGCTGTAAGCGCCAGTCGATAAGGTTTTGTAAATTTGTAAAGCTGAACTGGAGAAAATGTGCTTGGTTAAGGCGGGGGTTAAGAGGTTAATAAGGTACAGAATGTATCAGTTTTCTACATTTATTGTACTTTTAGACAAAAACATGTTAAGCATTAATTATTAAAAAGCCCAAAAGCACTGCTTAACTGTGAACAACAAAGCTGCTATTTGAGTTTAGGGAAAAGTGCAGTGTCGCCAATGCACTGCATCCAGACTCCAGCGTAGAGAGGCTGAGTGAAAGTGGCTTGGACTTTATGGAGGAGAGTCATGGTCTCAGAGACACTGTAAAAAGACAGAACCCCTGCACTGTGGTCCAGGTAAACCCCTATTCTGGAAGAGACTGGACCTGACACCTGGGACTCAACTAATTTAGAATTGAAAAAGTAGCCGTTTTCTTTTGTGTCGCACTCTAAAGCCAGGGAATTATCGCTGTTTCCAAGTAAACACTCCTCAGAGTTTCCTTTTCTCTTAATATTCCTGTATGAAACTGCTATATAGACGCCTCTCCCGCTCCACTCCACCTCCCAGTAACAGCAGCCCGTCAGACTCTCTTTGCTCAGGACCTGCCACCAGACACTGAACCTGTCCGCATGGTCAGGATAGCTCTGGGGCTTTCTCGTAACTGTTGCTCTTCTGTTTCCATCAGACAGGGACAGCCTGGTGTTGGCTGTGTTTGTGTCCAGTGTAATTTCTCGTGAATATCGTATAAAGTTGTCTCTGGTGGTTGGTTCAGGAACAATGATTTTACTTAGTGCCAGTGAGATGTTGGTCAGGGGCTCCCCCACTGTGAGCTGGAGTTTTTCCCTGAGTTCTGACACAGCGGTGGTCACATCCTCAAAGTTGTTGTGGGGCTCTATCTGAATCCTGGCTGCCACAGTCTTCTGTATGTCTGGCAGTGACGGATAGAGCTGTAGAAACTGGTTGTGGTCCGGTGTGCGAGACAGCGAGTCAAACTCAGAGAGGCTCTTCTTCAGCTCAGACACATCCTGCTGCAGTTGGTCCTGAAGCTCTTGGACGAGTCTAATTTGGGTTTCCTGCTCGGCCTGAATCTGCTGCTCTGCTTCAGAGCGTCTTTTCTCCAGGAGGAGCTCCATCTCTCTGAAGTTATCCCTACTGTGCTGCAGAGCTCTCTGGGCAGAGCGGTTGATGTTCTTGACCTCCTCTTGGAGCTTCTTCAGGTCTGTCTGTTTATGTTGGAGGTTCTGGCACAGCAGGCCTCTCCTCCTCCGCAGCTCTGCCTGCCTTTGGGCCCTCTCTGCCGCTGCCGTCACTGTGTCATGGCCTTTGTGTTGGTCCACAGTACAGAGGTAGCAGATGCACTGCTGGTCGGTGCGGCAGAATATTTCCTTTACTTTGTCGTGTTGAGAGCAGAGATTCTCCTGGAGCTTGTTGTACGGTGAAATCAGCTCGTGTTTTTGTAGCACTGCTGCATCATAATGAGGCTGGAGATGACTCTCACAATATGAAGCCACACACTGTAGACAGGACCTGACGGCTTTCAGCTTCCTCCCCATGCACACGTCACAGGGCACATCCTGAGGTCTGGCATAGCAGTGGTCCACAGGGCGCGCAGTGACCCCAGTCTTCTTCAGCTGCTCCACTAAACCTGCTATCAGCACATTTTTTCCCAGGACAGGCCTGGGACTAAAGCTCGCTCTGCATTGAGGACAGCTGTACCTGTGGTTCTCTTGGTCCCAGTGCTGTTTGATGCACTTCATGCAGTAGCTATGTCCACATGGAGTAGCCACCGGTTCCTTGAGGAGATCCAAACAGATGGGACAAACAAAAGTGTCTCGATTGAGAGCTTTCTGCGCCATAACTGCGGGATAGCAGTGACTGAGAGTTTCCCTTTGGCACAAATGAAACTTAAGTGTTCTGGAGGAGGAGGCAGGCCCTGCCCACTGTTCTGTGTCGACCTGAGCAGGAAGCAAATAGCACAGGCCAATGGATGTCTGAAAGAGGGAGGGTTAAAACCAACTGCAGAATGTCTGAGTCACCACTTCAACAGCCTTTATGCTCTCAGTGATTTGTGTGAAATGTGACCATTGGTTTCAGCTGCACTGAAATATGTGCCAAGGAAACACATCTAAAATGCAACACTTTCCAAACACTAAACCTAACATGTGTTATTAAGGAAACTACTGTAGACAATGTGCATTTTGGTATTGTGATGGAAATTTAGTGGAACAAATTAAAAAAAAAACTTCTTAAATGGTGGACAAATTGCAAAAGCGTCATTTTTCATATTGATCTACGTGTCTTAGGGTCTTATTATGTAACAGACGCTGACCTGTAATTGAGACTTTGTCAAACCTGCTCTGAAACACATACAATTCTTGTCTCCACGTGCATGCAAGCTGGAGTAAACCAATTTAGCACATATTATTGATAAACATCTTCTAAAGTACAGCTCTTTTCAGAGCTATACTTTAGAAGATGTTTAAGTATTTTTACCATGGCCGTCGGAACCATTAATTGTGAAGGGGGCGTGTCCTCTCCACTGATTGCCCTCATCTTACATAACACTATGCACAATGCCTTTTGTTTCATTGTACTGTACTTATTGGCAGGGCCGTAACTATGAAGGGGCTAATCAGGCGTTTGCTGAGAGGCCTTAATTTGATGACCCAAGGAAATTCACTGTTCTCCCTTAAGAACTCATTCTAAAAAAACTAACAGAAAAAGAACCAGTGGAAAATATTATTTATTATTTATTATACGGCCCTTCACAATGCAAGTAGAACGCTCCATTGATTTGAATGTGATTTCCCAACGTTCTACCGGTCATTATTTTTTGATAGAAGACCTCTGAAAAAATAATGACCATGCCAATGGCAACGGAGTTCTGCTTGTAATACAGGTCTTTCATATCACTCCGCGAGTAGTAGTAGCGGACAGGCGGACACTATCTCTGTCCCCGTCCCTGCGAGAGAAGTTGGGGAATCGCTCGTGAAGTTAACGGGAGTCCGACTTTCAACTTACCCAGAGATTCACCACCATTCCTCCTCTCCAACTGCACCTTCAACTAAGTAGCTAGGCTAGCAATAAGTAGCTAGCTGGGCTGCTACTAGCCTCGCCACACTGCCTGGAATCAACAAACGTTGCCAAGCAACGCGCAAACTTTTGGGAACTATTTGCCGCGGAAATCGTCGTCGGGATCCAGTTCGCCCTGTCGGTACTTATTTTCCCGATAATGACCGGCGTTCTATACATTATCCCTTACATAAAATGCACCAGAATGCAGGAAATCACATTTGAAGTACACTTTTTTTTTTCAGGGGACCTTGTGCTTAAGGAGAGGGTTCCTTCAGAAAAGTGCCCCACCCACACACTACCACTTTTGAAAAGCTACTGATGCTGATGGTTCAAACTATGTATTCTTCTTAAATATTTTTTAATACGTGTGTCTAAGGGTGGTGTGCGAGCTGCAGCCCAGTGGAAAACCAAAGCGAGGCCCAGTCCTGATCAGAGTAGGACCGAGCGCATCGGGCAGTCCATGCAGGAATTCACTTATCAGGTAAACCACACATCAACACCAAAACATGTATGTAATTAAAATGTACTTTACTGTGTACCAAGTCCATTTCATAATAGCTTTAACGGTGTCGCGTCAATGCTTTAGGACCCCCAGTTGTTGGGTTTGGTCCCAGAAAAAGGCCCGTCTCAGGAGGAACCAGTCTCACCATCAGGGGGCGCCAGCTGCTCACGGGGCAAATGTCTGACCTCCGGGCCTTTGTGGGACGGCAGCCGTGCTTCATGTGAGCCATGTTTCATATAGTTTGTATATAACACTAGATGAGTCCAGGGAGAGGTAGTGAATATGAGTTGAAGGCTAGTTTCACGTTGCGTTGTTGAATTTATAAACATGTTGCTCTTCTCTGCCCGCTCTCAGCATAGAGGAAGTGACGGACTCGCAGCTCGTGTGTCAGACTGACCGCTCGAACCGAACCGGCGGCGTCTCTGTCTCCGTGTTCTTCGGGAAAGCAGAACGGATGGTCCTGAACGGAGACTTTAAATACATGGATGACCCAAACATTACGAACGTGGAGCCAGGGGAGAGCTACCAGGCGTAAGACACAACTTTATTCCTCGCTAGGCGTATCACCAAGTGCTCGGCAAATGCATCGTAGGTGTGGGAGTATAAAATTGCATTTAAAATTATGAAGTGGTAGCGATCAGAGTTGATTTTCGCGGGTAACTTTTGAAGAAAATTACCTTTTCAGAGCAGTTTAATGACAGTACCTTTTACTTGAGGAATAATAGTTTAAGATAACAGTATTTTCATTTGCACATGTAGGCTAACTGTAGTAAGCATTTGTAATAGCAGCAGCCCAAGTAAGTGAAACCGCATGTTCTTGAAATCTGCTGGAAGTAAATTGAGTGACAAAAACTCATTACATATTAGAGGTGCATTATGCAACTTTTTATGCGAGAAAAGAAAAGCTAATATTTGTGCGTATTTTACCTTTCAGTGACCCGGCAGCTGAATGAGAGGTCAGCACGGCGCCTCTATTTTCCAGTGTCCTACAGCTCTCCAGGATCAATTGTTTTGTAGGTTTTCTGGTGAGAGGCTCCGTCAGCAGAGAAAACCTTCCAAAGAGTTGATCCTGGGGCGTTGTAGAGACCACTGTGATGGAAAGTGAAGTTGCCATGCGGACCACTCATACAGCTGCTGGGTATCCATAATGCTTACCTTTAAGCTGTATTTCTTTGCTAATGTGCTCAGAATTGGCATGTTCCCACGTTTTGCTACTACACAAAAGAGTCTTATGTGTTGCATAAAACTCTTGTGTTTTGGCCCCAGTGGAGGGAGACTGCTGTTGGTCGAGGGCAGCAACCTGGACGTGGTGCAGCGCCCTCTGGTGGAGGTGTCGGTGGAGCCAGAAACTCAGAGAGAGGTGAAGAAGAGGAGGAGGAGACAGACTCTGCTCAACGCCAAGCAGCAGGGGTTCAACAGCTCCGTCACTACGGTGAGGCCAACCGCTGTGCCACGGTTTTTATGGTGATGACGTCTGTTTGCCGTCAGAATTTTATGACGTAGGAACATATGACTTGGAATGTTCTGCAGTGTGGCTTTAGATTAAACATCGTCTAAATATACAAATATGATTAACTCAAGCCTTTTTATCACAAGACACAGTTAACTTGGCAATAGGACTTACCCTGTTTAATTTATTGAAAGATTTTACTGTAAGTGGAAAGTGGAAGATCTTAAAATAATTGGTTAAAAATGAATCAACTACTGTAGGTCTAACCCAACTCACTTACATTTTTAGGTGTCCGAGTTGTGCGTGCTGGAATCTTCATCTCAGATGTCCTGCCCCACCCCCAAAGTCTCCCCTCAGTTCAAAGTCAAGAAGCTGTGGTTCCAACTGGACAATGTCAGAGTGTTCTACAAGAACATCAAGGTAAGATCTATGTTCAAAATCAGGAGACGACACTGACCACAGCACTGAGCTCCTTACGAAAATGTCAGTTTTATTCAATATTTCACTAGATTTCTGACCAGTAAATGTAGTTATAGCATATCTGAAGGCATCCTATCAAGAAAAAGAAAACACGCTAACATTTCTTTGTTTCCGGCCGCATTCTAAAATAACAAACCAATCAAGATTTTATTATGTAAAATAGTGGAGTTATAGTTCAGTAATATAAAAGAGCTGTTTTCATTGCCTCAAGAGCTTACAAGCATAGTGAGTTGTAACAACAAAAAAGTAATTTTAATTTTATCTTTATTTATACAGGGAAGGCCCAATGAGAGTTTTTCATGAGCGCCCTGTTTCATAACAGTGAATAACAGTACAATATTTACAATAGACATTTTTACAAGTATCAATTAAAGCAAGTACAATTTTCTTTATACATATCGAATATTACCCGTTTTAGATGTGAAAGACTACGGCATAGTTTTGAAACATGTGTTTTAAAAGTCAATTTCTCATCCAGCCAGAACCCCAAGTACTTATAAGAGGACACTCTTTCTATAACTGTGCCATCAAATGTATGGATATTTAAAGGTTGAACTTCTTCCCTCCTGGAAAACAACATATACTTAGTTTTGCGTGTATTTAGTGAAAGTTTAAGTTTTATTAATGAATTTTGAATTTCATCAAAATCTTCCTGTAGGAACTGGGCAGCTTGACCAGCAGAGGGAGCACTGGTGTACACAATTGCATCATCTGCATATAAGTGTATAGAGCTATGTTTGATATTGCACCCATTAGAATATATGAAGATCGTGAACAACAATGGACCCAAAATAGAGCCCTGGGGGACTCCTTTATCTGTGATTAAAAACTCAGATTTAAAACCATCAGCTACAACTGCTTGTGTTCTGTTTGAAAGATAGTTTGAGAACCAATTATAGGCTTTTTTATCAAATCCAATATGTTGTAGCTGCTTTAACAGTATTTGATGATTCACAGAATCAAAAGCCTTTGATAAATCAATGAACAGGGCCAAACACTCTTGCCTACTATCAAGTGCTGCATAGATGTCATTTAAAACTTTAGTTGTGGCAGTGACAGTGCTATGGCCTTGTCTAAAGCCAGACTGATATGGTTTTAGGACAGAATGCTTAATTAAAAAGGATTTAATTTGATTACTTACAAGTTTTTCTAAGATTTTAGCAAGACATGGTAGTTTTGATATTGGTCGATAATTATTTAAGATATTTGTAGGGCCATCTTTATGTAGCGGCAGAACATGGGCTGCTTTCCATGAATGTGGAATGATTTCAGATTCAATTGATAAAAAAGTGAAAAAAGTAATGATTCAAAATAACAAATAATTTCTTGCATTTGTCCAGGGGAAGAGTTTTGTGTACCATCCAAATCCAGAGCTGTATCTACTGAACAGAGACGCTCCGGACATGCCTTACAGATTCAAACCTGGTGGAGTCATCGCTGTGGAGGTCAATATTTTCATAATAAAGTCTAATGTCTTTTTTTCTTTTCTTTTTTAATCGTGGCTATTATTAAATTCTCCCTTTGTTTTTGAGCAGGGAGTGGACCTGATGCGGGCCATGTCCCGTCAGGAGGTCAGAGCGCGTTTAGGAGATCAGGAGTGTGAGGTGAAGACGTTGGACAGCACTCATCTGTACTGCGAACCTCCAGAGCAGCAGCCAAACAGCCTGGACCACAACGACCTGCCCACGCTGAAGGTAACGCCACATAGCAACGTGTTTTACACATTTGAACAGACTTTACATGGAGTTTCACGGTCGGATCATAGTGAGAACTGAGAAAAACTAATCGGTTAGACCTGTTAGTCTCCTCACCCCTAACCCTGCCCCTTGTGTCTGCCCCAGGTGCTGATGGGTAATCTGGAGGTGGATCTCGGTTTGGTCCAGTATGACTCGGACTCCGCTCTCCCCCCGGTTCCGTTTGTAGCTCAGATCGCTTTAGGAGCGGGCGTTGCGGTCATCATTCTGTCAGTGCTGGTGGTCATCCTTATGTACAGGTATTGACTATACAACCTTACTAACTGGTAATATTATAGTATCATGATCATGACTGAGTTTGATTTTCCAGGAGGAAGAGTAAGCAGGCACTGAGGGACTATAAGAAAGTGCTGCTGCAGCTGGAAACTCTGGAGATCAACGTGGGAGACCAGTGTCGCAAAGAGTTCACTGGTAACAACCCAATACTGTATATTAAAACTACAGTGGGGAAATAGAAAGTCTATGGGAAAGTGACCAAATACTTTTTTCCCCACTGTAAATTTGTGGTTGAAAAGATACTTCAGTGATTACTTACTTTATATTTTCAAACTGAATTTAAGTTCCCAAGGTAGTTCCCATATATTTGCAACACACAGGATATATAAAAGAGCAAACAATTATCGCTTTTAACAGCAGAGTCTGTATTGTATTGTGTATGTATTGACACACTTTACTATCAGATAATTGTACTGAAATTCTTACTCTATATCAGAGTGTGGCTCTTTGCATAAGAATTGGTACATATTTCCCAAAAACTGTAACAGTCCTTAAGAATTTTGACCAAAAATCCTACCGTAGTCCTACAGACCCTGTTTCCCATCTCTACACACATGAATGAAAGTCCGTATGTCTCTCCTCGCTCTCTCTCCTTTTCGGGGCGGCGTGTACAAGGGGCCCGTGCTGGAGCCTCACTCACAGTGAGACGCAGGTTAAACTACTGTCAGGCAGTTCACAGATAAAGATCAAAATTAGGGAATGAAAAAAGACGAACTCTAACGAAGTCATTAACTTTTCTTTCATATGTGTAACTGTAACAAACACAACATAAGACAGAATGTCAGACGTCCTCCAGAGGCTTCTTATTAAAGTTTCGGAACTTTGTGCAGCCTAGACTCTAGGCTGTATAAAGAGAAAGTACTCTAGGCCCTAGAGTACTTTCTCTGCACAGTCCAGTCAAGCTGCACTGAGCTCACAGGCCATGGGCAAATCAGAGGAAGGGGCTTATTGGGCACGGCCCTGACCCCCACAAACAAACATACAAAAAAAAGTCAAAATAATGATAATAGAGTTAATACATAAATCCAATGCTGTCCCAGTCAGAGCAGAATATATAAATTGAGTAAAACCATTAAATCTAATACAGTTATTGAAAAGAAAAAGGCCAGGCATAAAGTTATAGTTTATTGTGATTAAATGTAATGCTCACATTATATTTAATCACAATAAACTACCACCCCTGAATCTCGCAAATGGTCAGTGCTTTTGTGGCTCTTCACAGGATCAAGGTTGAAAATTTCAGCTCTTGGTCTCTGACTATTTAGCCACCCCTGCTGTAGAGGTTCTTAACATTTTACCCATGGAGTGCGGTGTTGTTTTATTGTGTACAAATATCCTTCAAACAAGTAACCAACATTTCTATTTTATTCTTAATTCATTGCATTTATTGCCTGGTTTTGCCCTCAGATTTAATGACAGAGATGATGGACCTCAGCAGTGATGTGGGCGGGCCTGGCGTGCCCTTACTGGACTATAAGACGTATGCGGAGAGGGTGTTCTTCCCCGGACAGCAGGGGGCACCGCTGGCCCGGCAGTTAGACTTGCCCGAGTCCAGGAGGGTCACGGTGGAGCAGGGACTGCAGCAGCTCAACAACCTGCTCAACAACAGGCTGTTCCTCACCAAGGTAAGGGCTGTGGTGGGGGTAGGGCGGGGATTAAGTACAGGGCTTTTAATATAATCCTGCATGTATATCTTTCAGTTCATCCACACGCTCGAGGCTCAGCAGGGCTTCTCTCAGAGGGACAGAGGTTATGTGGCCAGTCTCCTCACGATGGCGCTACACGACAAACTGGAGTATTTCACAGAGGTGATGAAGAGTTTACTGCAGGACCTGGTGCAGCAGTATGTGGCCAAGAACCCCAAACTCATGCTCCGACGGTAAATAGCTGCTTATTTACAAGTAACTACAAGTAACTGGAGATTTAAAGTCAGGTCCACACTAACTTTCTTTAAAGGAGGGGTATTATGCCAAATCAACTCTTTAGATCTTTTCCCCCACACCATAAACGTACCTGGAGCTGTGTTTCGACCCACTCGCACATCTTCCCGAGTGGCAAATCTTAGCATTGCGACTCCTGAGGTACATACATATCCAGGAAACAAGATAAGATAAAGTTTATTAGCCCCAGAGGGGAATTTGTCTTGGGCAACAGTGCCACTCATCTGCGCACACGGTACATACAATGACAGAACATTCACACTGAACAAAAAGTGCAACATCTACAGTGTCTCCATTACATTTGTTAAAAAAACAAGTGTCCCAGAGTGCTTTCCTCACCTCTCGATGTCTTGCGAAGTTTAACCTCTTAACTACCACCTGAACTGTGTTACTTTTCTCCAGTTTGGCTTTACCCAAATCTAAAAGCTTCTTGAAAAAAGCATCAAAAGAGCGACAAAAACAAGGATGAAAACACAACAAAATGTGACAAAAACACAACAACAATAAAAGCTACAAAAGTGACAAAAACGTGGCGAAAACACAACACAAAAGCAACAAAAAAAAGTAACAATATATGTTCCTTTGTACTATTGTGATATGATAATTTTTTATTGTAATGATTTCGGGGATGGGCGCTCATAATCTTTTGCTTTGGTCCACTTTTTTAACTGCTCAAATAAACAAATAAACTAAACAAAAACGCTTCAAAAATGTGACAAAATTGTGGTGACAACGTGAGAACTTTCATAGGTTTTAGCTTTCAAATGAGGCATTACACTGTTGATCCCAGTTGAGGAACTTTTTAGATTTGGGTAAAACCAAACAGGAGAAAATGGATTCAGTTAAGAGGTTAATCCTTTCATTTCATTCCTTTCAAGTAAAAACACTCACCACAGCTTCACTACAGCCCATAGACTGTAGAATAGTGATGGACTAAGTGAGGGTGGCTTCCCCATATAGCGTTCAGTAATTTGGCAGTTTTATTGGAGCCAGCTTCTATATTTAAAAACAGGACGATGTGGCACATGTTAAAACAAATTATGACATAAAGATGGGCAAACATTTTTTTTATGTATAGTAAATTACAGCAAGGAACATCCGGAGCCTGCCCCCTTTTCCTATTCGGCTTCAGCTGCTAATAGCGATGCTACGTCCATGTTTTTCACAGTCTATGCCACAGCCACACAGTCTTTCTTTGTTTTCTTTTTTTTTTAATTGAAATAGCTGAGCAGCAAAGAGGAGTATGAGGAGAGGGTGGGAGGAAGATCCCTTGAAAACCAGGAAGTAAAATTCCTGGATATTTTGTTTCAGCTGTTTTAGAACAATTTGACATTTTCTGACCAAGAAAAGTGTAAAATGGTAATAAAGATGCAAGATTATTACCATATACCTACAAAATACCCCATCCTTACAATTATTACAAGTAATAAATTAATGCTATCAATACATACATACATCACAAGACAGATGCAACAAAATAATAATTGTATTTATATAGTCCATTTACAGTGTGATCTGACAGTAACAAAGCTCACTAGCACCATCTAGTGGTATGAACTGATACGGAATTGGCAGGCCGGTCTTTCACATGAGTACAATAGCCAGTAGCAGGGCTGAGTACCGTAAACGATACCAGTCTGGTATCGAGAAAAAGGTTTACTGTATCGAAGAAATGAAAGTATCGAAAGCAGGTACTGAAAAATAATCGTATCCAGGGACAGCATTAAAGGAAGTGACTTGGTTGTTTCAGCTCAAATAAATGATTGGACATTTTCCCATTTTTTGCCCAATGTTTTTTCTCTATTTTCCAAATCTTTCTATTATTTTTGCCCCATTTTCCCCAATTTTCGTTTTTCTTAATTTTGCTCCAATTTTATTACTAATATTTGCCCAATTTCCCCCCCAATGTATTCCCTTTTTCCCCCCAATTATTTTATTTTATTTAATTTTTTTTGTACACAATTTTTTCTTACTTTTGCTACAGTTTCGCCCATTTTGCTCAAAGGATATCTTTCACACATTATTGTTCTGTTTTCTGGGTCTAAATGACAAATATTTTTGTAACGATATAGGAAAAAGAATCGTTAAAGTACTGGTATCGAAAAAAATCTAACAGTACAATTCCCCATCAGTACCCAGCCCTAGCCAGTAGTGGTAATTTTAAATGTTGCATGCTAACGATCTCTGTTTACAGGACGGAGACAGTTGTAGAGAAGATGCTGACCAACTGGATGTCCATCTGCCTCTACTCCTTCCTCAAAGTAAAACCTCTTCATCCACTTGTTCTCTGTCTGTGTATTTAAAGCCCAATATGAACTTACTCTCTTTGTCCAGGACGTGGCAGGGGAACCTCTGTACATGCTGTACCGCGCCATCAAGTACCAGGTGGACAAGGGGCCCGTGGACACAGTGACGGGGAAAGCCAAACGCACCCTGAACGACAGCCACCTGCTCAGAGAGGATATCGAGTACTGCGCCATGGTAAGAACCGGGGACAAAAGTGTGTCATGTAGATGACATTTAGACACATTTTAAAGGTCCAATATTGTGCTATACTTGGTTATGCTTTCTAAGGTACTTTTTGAGGTTTATTTACATAAAAGACACAACATTATATTTGGAAACAGATAGCCCAAAAACAATCTCAACTCATAATTTACAGCCGTATGCGTTCAGCTGGCTTTGCAAATTCGCAGAGCATACCAAACATTTTTGCGATATAAATAAAAGCGGTTGTTGCTGTCGGCAAATCTCGAACATACCCACCCACCCACTCACTCACTGCAGTGCTGCCACACCATTCATCTGCCTGCCAATGTGGCCCACACAATGATGTGATAGATCTGATTTTACTTTCCCAAAAATTTCTTTCAGACGTTGACTGTTTTGGTGAAGAACGGCGTGGAGGTTCAGCACTGTCCGGTGAAAGTGTTGGATATAGACACCATCACGCAGGTAACACAAAAGTACAGCATGAACAGCAGCTTAAGCTTTACCAAATAGACCCCGAAGTTCTAAAGCACGTCCTTTACTTGTCAAAAAAGAGTGTCTGACTTTCTCTGTAGTTCACTCAAACCAGAATTGTTAAAGTTTATGTTAAACACGACCAATATATAGACATTTTGGGGACCAGTTCTATTTTGAGGCTGATGGAATGGCAAATAACTAGGGCTGGGACAAAATATCATATCGAATTGGATACTCTAGTCTAGAGAGTATCGAGTATTGCGATACTTGATTAACTATCGCAGTACTTTCAATACTTGTGTTTGGAGGCATTTTTATCATGCACTCCTTTGTTTTCCAGTAACAGTTACACTGCACTTTTGTATTAATGCACTTGTCAATCTTAGCACTTCAATAAATGTCAAATGGCATTTGGTTTATAAACTTTGGACACATTACTTCTTACACATTTTAAGGTGAACATATTGCTTATCACAATTACTTACTGTATCTCAAATACGCATCGGATCCTCCCCTGAGTATCGGATTCGGATCGTGACTAAAGTGGATCATCCCAGCCTTAATAATAACCAATATGTCTGTCAATATATATTTAACTTACAGTAAATGTACGCTTTTCAACTCCTAAATAGGCTATACAGTTGTTATTTCAAACTCTTTATCAACTCTCTAATATTCAAATTTGTGATATTTTAGATGAAAGTAAAATCACATGACATAGACAATTATCATCATGAAGTGTTACTGCTGCTGTAATTTTAGCTTTCAAAGGATGTGTAACAAACCTTCAACCCTCAGCCAATATCAGTCACTCTCCACATCCAGTGGGAGGAACCTAATTCTAACATAGCTTGATATAGTTTAACAAAGCCACAACTGCTATAGGACTGACAGAAATGTGGCTGCCATTGAGACACACACCACACACAAAGGGGCAAAGTAGGTTAAGTGTTATGCTTTTGGAAACACACACAGACCTGAGCCACTCTCTCCCCTTTAAACTTGTAGACCTAGTTCTCATTGGAATGTTTTTTTTATGTGGGACTTTTGCCTTTACATGGATTATTACAATCTCCTCTCTCTGCATTGTGCGCAGGTCAAAGACAAGATCCTGGACCAGGTCTATAAAGGAGCTCCTTTCTCCCAGAGACCTGCGGCCGACAGTCTAGACCTGGGTACGAACCTGTAGCTCCAGAGAACTTTGGCTGAGCTAAACGTGTAGTACATGGCTTATCGAAAGAAAAGACAGAATTGGATTGAAAACTTAAAGTTAAGTCATGTTATGTTTGATGTATCTTTATCCAGAGTGGCGTTCTGGTCAAGCGGGTCACCTGACTCTCTCTGACGACGATGTCACCGCTGTGGTACAGGGAAGATGGAAACGAATCAACACGCTACAGCACTATAAGGTAAATATCAACCACTCAGGATGTGATTTCTAAAAACATCTGACTACATTATACAACGGGTTCACTATATCAACATCCTAATTTATGTATTTACTCTTGTTTTTGCCCAGGTCCCAGATGGAGCCACAGTGGCCCTCATTCCACGATGCAGCGCTGGAAACGGAGTGAGCCAAGTCTTCCAAACTGGAGAGAGTAAGGATCTAAACGAGCATCCTTAACGTCAGGAATTTATGGGTTGCTAAAATGCGTTTATTTGTCGCAGAAACGCCCATGTTGGAGGGGGAGGAGGAGGAGGGTCTGCGTCTGTGGCACCTGGTGAAGAGCAGCGAAGATCCAGAAATCCCCAAACACCGAAAGAGCAGCATGAGAGAGCGAGAGAGGGCGAAAGCTATACCAGAGATCTACCTCACCAGGCTCCTGTCTATGAAGGTACTGGCCAGAACTAAACCCAAAAAAAAAAAAAAACAGGACTAAGCCATGACTAAACCATGTTTCGCTCTGTTTTAGGGAACTCTGCAGAAGTTTGTGGACGACGTGTTTGTGGCGATCTTGAGTACAAAGAGGCCTCCTCCGATCGCGGTGAGGTTCTTCTTTGACTTTCTGGACGATATGGCAGAGAAACACGGCATCGACGACCCGGAGACTGTTCACATCTGGAAAACCAACAGGTACATAGAATTATTTTAGATACATTTATTCTAGGGCTAAAAATAAACATTGTTTTTTTTGTAATACTGCTGTCCAAGTTGAGTCCCAAAACAAGTCTCTGTTATTGGGAAAATTTAGTGAGTGAAGATTTAGTCGAGATCACTCTGACCTAATAAAAATAAATAGCAATTGAAGGAGAAGATGTTAAAGTGATAGCCTGGAAGTCTAAATGTTTTACAAATTTTATAAAATGTGCAAAATCATCCACCTGGTCTTGCCTTTTGATGTAAAGTAAGTAATCATATATATATGTATTATTTTGTGTGAAGTCCCTCCTTCCTGGATCTCAGCAACTAATCAGAGTCTGGTATCCTCCTGCGTCGACCAATGAGACGACTTTTTCCTATGAATCAGCCTGTCAGGCCCAATCAGGAGGAGGGGGAGGAGCGTTTACGTTTGAAAAATCTGTTCCTGTTCTCCTCACTTTGCAAACGAAGAAGGCGAAGATCTTTAATAAAACTCTAGATAGGACGTGGCCATAGTAATACGTCGGAACGAATGGCAATTCTGGCGGCTGTCTTGTGACTGGCCCTTCTAACCCAGTGCAATCCCAGTATAAACAAATGGGAAACACCACTAATTTCTTGATACTGTTTTTATCTATTTTTAGTTATTTCATGACTTTTTGATAATTGTGACTGACCTTATGTCAGATGTGGAAAGAAAAAGTTTTTGCAGTTTTTCAAATGTTATTCCAGTTTTATAGGAGGCATAGACTAGTTACATTCCTCTATCAAACACTTCAAATCATTCAGTTCAATTTATATCAAATATAACATTTAAAGCAGTATTTCTGTACGTTTTAACACTACCAATATTTATTAAACATGGGACAGTGATACAGTGAATGCTAACCACTCACTTTCAAATTTTACTCTCTCTTAAACGTACAGACTATCTTTAAGTACCACCTGAAGATGCACACACTGCAAAACGTTATCTTGCTATAAGTAGACTTCTCTTGAAATAGTTATGCAGTACATGGTTTGAGAAACACTGACTAGACTACATTGTAATATGAAATTTTTTGTCTCCCAGTCTCCCTCTGCGCTTCTGGGTGAACATCCTGAAGAACCCTCAGTTCGTGCTGGACGTTCAGTACACGGACAGCATCGACGCGGTTCTCTCCGTCATCGCCCAAACCTTCATTGACTCCTGCACCACCTCCGAGCACAAAGTCGGACGGGTACAAAGCACGCTTCCCACTATCACTATTTAGACCTCTGATTGGATGATATTTGTGTCTGATCATGTGACCTGTCTCTGACCAATCAGGACTCTCCGGTGAACAAGCTGCTGTACGCCAGAGAGATCCCCCGATATAAGCAGCTTGTGGAGAGGTGAGTCATGACTCTTACCTGGCCCATGCTATCAGAACCCATCGCATAATACTCACTTTTTGTTTTCCGTGTTTGTTTAGGTACTACAGTGACATACACAGCGCTGCTTCGGGATGCTATCAGGAGATGAACTCCACCCTCACAGAGCTCTCTGGAGTCAGTTCAAATAAACTTGCTTTCTCACCTGCATAGTGATACATTGTTTAATCCTCTGTGGGTTTAGCGGGCAGCTTCAAAGGTTACTCACACCGCCTTGTCTTTGTTTTGCAGAGTTTTGCGTCAGAAATGAACACTCTTGTGGCTCTTCATGAGTTATACAAATACATCAACAAGTACTATGACCAGGTAATGGCTGTGTAATTCTCATCCTCTACTGATTTCTTCTCTTTAATGCTACTTTGACTCATCACTTTGTGGTCTATACCTTTAGTGTGAAATATGTTAGAATGTTCAGTAGGTCATCCATTTACCACAAAGTCATTGGCTCAATTCCTGCTCCATTTCTGACCTATCCACGAGAAAATGTATGTGGATTTTCTATTTGGATATTTATTTATAGTTTTCTCAGACAACAAAGAGTAAGGTTTTGGGAATTATGTCCAAACCAAGAATTGTGCCTCGAAACTGTAACAAATCTGCCTATAGATGGAGCAACATCCAGGCACCTTTGCTGAGTCCCCCCCAATGGTCATTATTGGGGAAATAGCTCCACCTGGTGGCCTGTATCATGCCCTTTGTGACTTCTTTATTCAGTAAACATTCAGGCTTTCTGAACATGCTCAGCATTAGGACACTCTTGAAAAGGAAATTTTTGATCTCAATGAGTTTTATCCTGGATAAATAAAGGACAAATAAATAAAAATAAAAGGCCTAATGAATGTTTCTCAGGGTTTTAAAACACACATTAACGTTAGCAATAGCAGCTAGTAGATTAGCTGCTGAAGGAACCATGTATATTTTGCCCTCACAATCTAGAAAACTACATCGTAGACCGCATACATTTTATTCAATAACAAAAGGGACTGAAAAAGCTATGATTACATTACAAACCCACAAGCAAAAAAGTTACATGTAAATGTTACTGACATGTAGTGATCGCAATGGGGTTCAGCCACTCAGTTTAAAAGCGTTGATCAGACCAGTCCCGGTTTACCCGAGACGGTCCCAGTTTTGAGCCCTCTGTCCCATGTCCCGGTGAATATCTACAAAACCATTGATTTGTCCCAGATTTACACCAGCTCTGTCCCAGGTAACCAGTACCATGCCGATTAGAGCTTTTATTTACTTTAAATGTACAGCTTTTGGCCATGTGTACGCCAAACACATACAGTAGTTTCCATAGTGACGGAACCAACTGATTTGCCGAGTCCATCAACTCAATGCAGATAGGTCCATTTAATTGACATTAGACTTTTACAAACAAAAAGTTTCACTGTGCAACGTGAGTGTAAAAAGTCACAATTTGGCTCCCTCCACACACTCCCATTGTGTCCAAGTTTGTATTGTGGAAAATCTGGTCACCCTAGTTGTCCATCTTCTCTATGAGTTAGCAAAAAATCTTTTCCTTTGCATCCTTTTCATATCTGAGAAATATATATATTTTTAAATAACATTCATTACAATGGACGAGAGCTTCTGTTTCACCCAGAGGCGTGGTAACCTTCTCAGTGAAGGTTACTGAGAAGGTTACTCCCATCTATACATTGCTCCCATCTATACGAGTAACTTCAGCCATTCTCTGATAACCTCCATGTTCCTCGCCCTCAGGTGATCATGTCCCTGGAGGAGGACAGCTCCGGTCAGAAGATGCAGTTGGCCTACCGTCTACAGCAAGTCGCCGCTTTGGTGGAGAACAAAGTCACGGATCTCTGAAAGAACTCATTCCCGCGGATTTACTGAGCCACCCGCCAAGCAACCGACGACATCTCCACATCAAACAAGCCAATCACCTTCACCAGCCGACCAACCCACGAGCCAAAACCTTCACAATAAGGCTGTTAATCCACGAATTTGTAACCGGAATCAGGGACGAGGAAAGCACAAAGACCTTTTTTCCCCATTGACTTTAATGGGATACAATCATTTCTGAAAGCCACGACCCGCGTATGGATTCATGAAAGCTATTTTATCATTGGGAGAACTTTGAACAATGACATTACGGTCGAAGAGAAGCACAGTGGAAAAGAGGGACTAATTTCACGAGTCTTCCTGATGATTTTGAGTGAGATTAGAAGAAAAAAAATGTATAGATTTTTCTTCTGTTGTTGTTTTTTTTTAGACTCAGGACATCAGGTGTTTTCTTCACACTATGACAACAGACAGAAAAGTTGAGAATGTTGGAGGATTTTGAACTCAATAGAAGTTTTTTCAGGCAAATTTTTTTATAGAAATGTGTGGTTAGAAACAATAAAATGCTGCCAAGACAGATCCGTTTGCTGCCAAATTAATAGTAAATGCTTAATGTTTTAAATTATTACATTATCTGGAGAAGTCGCCTCTAATTTTATAATAAATAAACATAATATTTGAGCAACAAAATCACTTAAAAAAACAAAATAATCCCCAAATCAAATCCCCCCCAACATTTTGTTGTTAAGCAACAATATGACAATCTTTTCTTCAGGGACCAATGTACTGCCTTGCCTACATTTCCCAGAGTTCCCTGCTGCCTGTTGTTCCTGTGAAGAACTTCAATAGCACAACATTAAGCCACTCGTCCCCTTTGAAAAATCCCCAGTTTGATGCTGTTCTGAGCATTTTCTTTTAACTACTGAAGCTTTTTGGAATTGCTTTTGAGAAGAGGAAGAAAAAAAAATGCTGTAAAGACAAAGTGAGAGTTTTAAAAACGGAAACGCAATAACGTGAAGCTGGAGATTCAGTGGGATTCTAGTTCCTGCTAAGAGGAGTTAAAAATGTAAGCTGAAGTACAAAGCTAAGTATGTTGTCTGACCATTTCATACCAAGCTAATATGGGCCTGAAAGGTCTGCTACTTGTTGAATAGCACAAACGCTTTTTAAGTTATTTTATTTTATTTTATTGACGTTTTACCTAATTTTACTACAGTGTTTCAGCTATTGATCAAGGTTATTGCCATTCGCGCGGCTTAAGCATCCTGCTAAATATTTGCCAGTACTAAGCCAGCTCAAAAACAGTCGCTCAGTGTGTCATTTTTAAGCTATCGAAATAAGTAATACACATACACGTTTTAGTAGCAGTAGTGTTTCTTCTCGGTCGTAAAGGATGTTTCCATTGTAAACAAGGATTTTTCAAAAGTAATGTAAAGTAAAGTAATTTGTTGTAGAATTTAAGATATTGTGTTTCTCATCCAGAAGCTTCCTCAGTTCTACTGTTTCTTTGAATGGCAAACTCTGATTTAGCTCAGCAGAAATGGATAATTAGCCCCCTATTTACAACAGCATTCTTCGACCATAATCCAAACAACATCATAGGTGTGGTTAAGCTGATCGTGTGTCCAACAACTCTGGACCCACACCCCAGGTTAGGACAAAATTCCAGGCAAGAAAAACCTGGCAGAACAAATAGGTCTTTAAAGTGCATATGAGGTTCCAACGCTTTTGAAAATATGACAGGCTATTTAGATGGCTAAGATCTGTTGTAAGTAATAATTATCATTTTATTTCAGTGAAGCAACAATTTTAATGAAGAAATGTTGAGAATAAAAGTTATTTTTTACAGAATTTTTAAGCTACTGACAGGAAGTGACATAGTTACAGACGGCATCTCTGGAATCGCCCATATATGGTCACGTTTGAGGGGTAAACAAAGAGGAAAAATCTAAACTTTCAATAATTTCTCCAGAACTACTATAACAAATGCTGAATTATGAATATAGTTTTCTACGAAATAAAGATACAAAGACATGGAGAGGAGCAAAGTGGTTCAATAGTCCATAAATACATAAATAATGGAGAATTCTAACATGAGACATCATGTTAGCATCATGCTACATGCTAATGCTAGCTATGACTGTCGTGTGAAAAACATCCATATGGACCCGATTCAGACTTGTCTTAATTTGTATGTTATAAATAAGTTTATATTCCGCCAGAAAATGGCTAAAAAGAGTGAAAAATTGTGTTTCACAAAAGATACTTTCTTTCCCTTCGGCGAGGCCACGCCCCCGTGTATGACGCGATGCCGTCTGTATCTATAGCAGTTTGACTGATTCCCCATTGACATAACATGGTCGCCACCGCAACAATTTAAAATGGTTAGCCTCTTTCTATGTCGCTTGCTGTCAGTGTCCAAGGAGGAAGTGAAACTATAAACGTCACAAAAAATCGTCAAACTAAATAAAAAAACCTGGGTCAAACTTTTTACAAAATCTTAAATATAATTGTGTTAAAACTATGTTTTAACAAAAATTGTGTCGTAAAGTGTCATATGCACTTTAAGGTAGAGCCTATGGCAAGCCTAAACACAGGAGTATTAGGTACTTGATTGGAAATCAGAAAAGTGGAACTTAGGAAGACTCTGAGGCGTAAAGTCTTCAGTTCTAAAACAATCCAACATAGTCGACTACTCTTTAAAAATCCTTTTCTACGATTAGCGTGTTGTAGTAATATTTGAGAAATTACTGTATGTTATTTTCTGGATTAACCTTTTACTTTCTAAATATTTATTATTTTAACTAATTTATAAAATGCACATACGTATCTCACTGTTTGCTTTTCATATTTTGAAACAACTACTGATCATTTCAAGAACCGTTATTACGCTAAGCATCTATTCTTAGTCCTAACTAAAATCCCACTGCATATTTGAAAAAAAAAAAAAAACGCTGACAAAAACAACCAACTGGACGCAACAACAAAACAATCTGAGTCTGTTAATTTTGTGAATGTTTATAGTAACTTATTGTGTACATAACTGCTGTAAAAGTCCTATTTATTTAAGCCCGGCTGTGCCTTTTGTTTGCAGCTAGGGGGCAGTCTCTCTAATCATCAGTCTCTGAACTAAAAGGTCGACTTATATCCCACTGTATTATGCCCCAATGGGAACATGGGAAGGTTTTATTGAAGTATGATAGTGAGATATTTTTTAGCTGTTAGTGCCCAAAGTAATCTGTAAATAATAGATTTTTAGACCATTTGTGAAGCACAAAATGAAATTTAATTAAGGGTTTTACGAAGCATCAGTCTTTTTTTTACCACATTTGTTTTATGACATGTGATTGCTACATCCTTCAGTTTTACAACAAATGTACATTTGGCATTCAAGTTTAAGTGCCATAAAATCACCTCCCTCGCCAACGTTTTTTCACTACATTACTTACTGCATGCGCCTAGGTAGTAAAATGTGGACAAAAATATGATTCCGATTTTTTGCAATTTCAGTAAAACCTTTTTTTGGCCTTGAAACTCTTCCAATAAGGCAGCGGATAGCGCACTTTCCTCTCGGCAAGAAGGCGCATGTGCTGCCTGTTTACTCTTTTCTCCATCAACCTATTGATCATAAGCTTGGATCTGGGTCCCCTGGGAGCTGTACTGTGGTTCCCCATCGCCCCTGACATAATACATGACAAATGTGGGGGGAAAAATGCATTAATGCTTCTTAAAATCTCAACTTGTTGCCAATTGTAACCAGCACAAAAGCCAACATCCACTTTCGGCATCATAAGACAACAAAACTGACGAAACGTGAGCGCTTTCTCTGCGACCACAGCAACTTCTGTACACTATATCTCAAAACAATTCAGGTCAATTCTCTACGCAGTGCCATCTGAACAGTGCTCTCTTGTAAATGCAATAATCGAATGAATGAACTTTTAAACCGAGCTTCCGTTTTGACTTCTGCTAATGCTACTGCTCCATATACAGCAACTGCTCAATCCTATGTGTTATTGCCTTGCGTGTTTCTTGAGCCTGTGTTGGACCCGTAGTTGTACTTTGGTTTTGTTTTGCATGCGATTGGACATGATATTATTGTTTTCTTGGTGCTTCTTTTCAAATCAGTTCTATTGATTCTGGCCTTGCATTTTAGGCCTTTTTGTACAGTTTTGTAATGAGCGATTCTCGACTCTGAATGATCAATGCTTTTTGTTTTTGTTATTTCACAAGGGAATGAATTAAGTGACAGAGTAAATGTGTACAGATGAAATGGGGATAAGCACAATCGCTTTTCTACTGATGTGTACAGTTTGATAACAGTTTTGTGTAAAAAAAAAAAAGAAAAAATTGTACATATTTCTCTGAATGAGTTGGAATGAATTGTGTGATTATTGTGAAACGGAATGAGCCCGCCACAATTTGTACAAATAAAGTTATAATTTTAACTTTTATTTGACTTTTTTTTTATTGCCATTTCAGTAGACACCTATTGCTGTCGTAGCTGCCAGAAGTGACTGAGTTGCCTTAAATAGATCACACAAGGGTTATTCCCACTGCAGTGCTGAGCAGCAGAGTGGTTAGCCCCAGACCTTAAGATGAGGCTCTGGCTGTATAGCAGTTATCTTATTTCTACATGTATTTTTTTAAGAACATTTTGAGCAGAATCTACTCAATGTTTTGTTTTTTTTATATCTTACAAAGTTACACAAGTGTCTTCGAAGCATAAGTAACTCTTCTAATGGTTTAGTTATGTAAAAGTAGCTCATCGGATAAAATAGGTTGGAGACCCCTGCTGTAAAGTATGTTAGACCTTTATTTAAACCAGGAAAGTCCCACTGAGATTTGGAATCTCATTTCCAGGGAAGTCCTGGCCCCAGAGGGGAACCTATTGTGCATATGTTTTGTGGTAGGGGAAACTGGAGCACCCGGTGAAACCTACGCAGACATGGGGAGAACATGTAAACCACACAGAAAGGTCCCTGTCCGGCTGGGGATCAAACCCGAGACCTTTTTGCTGCGAGTGTCGCCCAGTATGTGATATGGTAAATCGGTGCAGTAAGCTAATTTTCCTATGGATGCTAAATCATCGACTGGACTGGGTTTTTGGTAAAGTTGAGGACGTTTGATAAGAAGAAGCTTCTGTGACTAGAAGCAAAACACGTCCTCAACTTTACCAAAACCCAGTCCGGTCGATTATTTAGCTTCTCTACGATGGATACTATCTGGACGAATGAGAGCCTTCACAAACTTTCCTATGGATGACAATGAACTCCATCTTATCCATTCTATGAGGTGAGAGTGACAGCAACTCTGCCACAGTTTGGGGAAAAGATAAAGCATAAAGTGCCTGTTGAATGAGAAAACAACTGATTAATAACCATTTCAGCTATTTCTCTTCAAAGCCAAAGCTGTGGTCCGCTCCTACTAAACCTCTCAGGGTAAGCCTCGCCCTTCTGGCAGCAGAGCAGGACTGTTTGGCGGATTAACAGGTTTAGTTATGTTGATAATAAAATTAAAAAAACAGTTTTGCCAATGTGCAACTGTACGCCTTGATGTGTTTCAATGAATGAACAGATCTGATCTTTCTTTCCAAAGGTATATATTCAAGACTCAAACATTTATGGAAATAATACAAAAAAGTTTGCTGAACCCATACCATGACTGTAAACGGCAGGAAAGCAAGAGATCCGAGGCACACTGTGTACTAGCATCTTCATCAGATGCTAGTACACAGTGCTGATGAAGACTTTTAGTCCACTTTTTTGTACACAGTGTGCCTCGGATCTCTTGCTTTCCTGCCGTTCACAGTCATAGTATGCGTTCAGCAAACTTTTTTCTGTTTAAGTATACGTTTTGGCCTATACCTTGAGAGCACCTGTGTTTTTTCGATTACTCAAGAGCCATTTGAAGCACTCACCTCTCAGTATTTTTCTATTTATGGAAATAATTCGGATCAAGCATTTGTGTCAATTTCATGAGCTTGCAGGCTAGTTTTTGCTACATCTGTGGAGTGTGTAATTTGAATATCCAGGAACCTAAATTAAGGTATACTTCATCAATCCCCGTAGGGAAATTTGCTCTCTGCATTTGACCCATCCTCAATGCCACTGGGACGACCTGTAGGAGCAGTGAGCTACCAGCGTCGGGGACCCATCTCCTGATGTGAAGCTAGGCTAATGATTAACCTAAGGAGTAACCTATTGTACATGTTTTTAGTGGTAGAGGAAACCAGAGTACCCGGCTGTGAGACAAAAGCGCCAACCGCTGCCCCACGGTGCCGCCCTACTCTGAAAATGTTTGGCAAAACCCAGGGCAGTGTCATTTGTTTCCGTAAGGAAATATCTTGTTTATCATAAGACAAATCAAAATACCACTGTCTATGTCTAAAACATTATCATTTGGTTCTATTTTCTAGTGAGGCCATAGATAGCATACACAACATATCACACCCACAATGTGTTTCTGTAAGTTTTCAAAAAAGAAAAATAAATAACAGATTGAATTAACATGATTATTATTATTATTATTTTGCCCAGTTTGCCCAATGTCTATTTCTATTACATCCCCTGTCCTTGGCCTTTGTAGTTTTATTTCTATGTGTGTAGCCCCCCCTCCCGTAGACACCCCCTGTAGTCTCCTTTGTAGCTGCGCCTCTGCTCCTGCTTCGGTCCATCTTCGGTTCAGGCCGTCTCCTCTGTGCGCATGCGCCTCAGCCGGTGTCCGGTGTCAGCAGCTGTTCGCTCCTTAACGGCATCAGCACGGGACTGTAACGGAGATCTTTCCACGCCATGCGGGAATAACCGAGCTGACCTGATTCAGACAGAAACGGATCAAACCGGGAAGAACCTCCGAATCCTCGCCTCTGTTCGCCTGTAGCCTCCCCATCCCAGCAGCAGCTAAGCCACCGACCGACAGCTGTGTTACCTAACGCAGGCCACGCCGTTTCTCCCGAGCTCCAGCCGGGGTATCTGTGATATTTTGGGGGATTTAAAAGCGCATCCTACCCGGACTGTCCCTGCGCTGGACCGCCCTCTGTGGCGGATCGTAGCGGACAGGCTATCTCCAGCCCACAATCGCTCGGTTCGGCTCGTTTCGTGGAGCAGCAGCCGGGATGTTGATAGGTAATGTACCCAGAAGCAGGGGGTGTGACCCGGTTCGACTGTCACCGCTGTGGGCGCTGTCAGAACCGGAGTTTTAACGCAGGGACCGTGGGCTAATGCTAACGGGGCTAAAGCTAACCGTGCCAGGCTGTGACACACGCTCAGAATAAAAATACACACAGCGTGGCTCTGGGACAATGTTTATGAGCAGGGCCGCGGACAGGGCTCTGTCAACCTTATTTAGAAAACACAATGCAGCTTCATGCAGTTATAAAACTACTGTCCCTCTTTAATCACCCGTTATACTAATAAAGTCATTTGCTTGTTTGTATGGATCGGGAGATCCCATCATTATCTTCCCTATAGAAATATGGCACCATTCCTCCTTGCTACATTTGTCTGGAGCCATACACTGACATCTGACTTTCATGAAATACAATGCAAATGTCCATTCATGGCAGAAATATTATTAAAAGGTATAACATGTATATAACATGTTGTATATTGTATTTAATAGCATGTTATTGACTTAAAGGCACACTGCGTAACATTTTGGATTATACTGTTGCCAATACAAAACATGCTCCTAATCTCCAGCAGAAACCATTATTTGTAGTGGGCAATCAAGAATGAATTTGGTTGAAGCTGTATTTTTAAATCACATATTTGGCGGACTTTAGTCAATATCGGCACGGAGACGAACTGGAGACGTCCCACTCCCAGTAAAGTTACAGTCAGGTCTTACGAGAGACGAGCTGCTCACAGCAAAGACACAGGTTTGTTTGGTCAGTTTTATGTATTTTATATACTATAAATAACATCTGTAATAAAACACATGCTTGTATTAGTTTCTGTTTTTTAGGGTAAAATGTTGCTTCAAGTGTTGCTTTAAGTGAGGGACATGGTATTGCATGTTGACGACTGCACCTACACACAAGGCATGCGGCGTGGCTTTGATATGTAACACTGTTATGACCAAAAGTGAAGACCATGAAATATGGTCTCCTTCTTGCATGTTTTGCAAGGCAGGACATGACACGCCTGCCTGATGCAAAATCACAAATTAAGGAATTCTTAATTCGTTAATGAGCCATGATGAAATTCAGTAGTTCTGTGAATTAACAGAGTTACACACAACCAGAAAAATCACTAGGTTTAGCTTTGCCTGTAGTCAGATTTCAGAAAGGAAGTAAAGCTGAGTCTGTTGGGAACTCTGCTGAGATGAATATAGCGTTTACTCATCAAATGCGTTAATCAGTTAAAGAATCTCTTTTGTCTGTATTTGTGGCCCAACAGCAGTGGGAGCAGGCCCCGGGAACCCAGCCGGTCCCACCAAGAAACACCGCAAACGAGGGAAGAAACATAAGAAAAACAAAGCAGATGAAACCAGGTAAGAACTTTTTATAGAGAGATTTATAGCTTTGCTGAATTTTTGGACCATGACTCTGAACAAAGCTGGTCTTGTGTTGCGAGTGAATTTGTCACTTCGAATTTGTTGCAGTCATTGGAATTGCTGCAACATGACTGCTCAACTATGCATCTGCATTGATAGTTTAAGTAAGAAAGCTAAGCGCTATACGGGGGGGGGGTAAATCCTTTCTTTTAGTCACCAAAACTTTTCTGTTTGTACATAGCAATGCATTTCTTTCAGCGTTATGTATGTGGTACAAACTCTATAAAGGGCAACAAAATACTCCCATTCCCGATTTGTCTTAATTTTCCCTCATTAAACCATTATTTCTAAAAACTAATATTGTTTTGTACCCTGCTCACATAGCTCGGACGCCACAGACATTAGCCTGAACCCCTCTCTTACAGTAGAGCTGCACGGGTCTATATTAGGACACGTGTGGCTGTGATTTGTGGACTGTCGTCTCAAGTTCTCTTCCACGACATCACGTTTGGGCCTGTCCTGTGTTCAGTGGACGAGGAGGATGTGGCGCAGTGAGGCGTGTATTGATCTACTGGAGGATCAGAGAGACACATGAGCTGAGTGGAAGGCTCTTATAACAGGGAACTATTACTTACCGGGCTGGTTTTAGTAAATGTTATTGTCAGTGACGGGATCAAATTCATTTTTAGATTTGACTCCACTTGCACAAGCAGTGTTTCTTCTGCTGCTTCTAACAGTATTACTCTTTGATGTTAGTTAGAGCGTTACCCTCACCTCACAGGGGTTGACTCTTGTTCTGTGTGGCTTGAATCTAGTGATGGGTTTATTACTGACAGGATCCACTGTCAGGTTATTATTTTCATTGACTCTCCACGCGGCGGTGGTAGGCTACAACAGAGACTTGGCTTGCTCAAGAATAGACTGCACCGGTTGAAGCAAATCATCGTTGTGAAGGTTAAAGTATTTTAGTGATGCTTTACAGATTGAATACATCTGGTGCAAAATTGAAGAATATATGACTGAATGACACAAACTGGTCTCGCATGAACTAATGATTGCATTTAAATCTTGCCATTTGCTCCACTTTGAACAACCGTAAGATACAAGAATTAGCAGACACAGATGGGTTTCTGTAGTGCCTAAAACAGTGGTCAGTCTCTAACATGACATTGGGATATCTCTTTAATTTTTGTGATGAGCTCAGAGCTGAAGCAGCCTCTATTTGTATTGATTTATATAGTCTGTAACAAAATTCTAGGGCTTCACAGGGAGAGTTGGATATGAGTCATGCAGGGTCCCCTTACTCTCCAGAGGCTCTGCTAAGCTAATGATTATATCTCACTGGTGCTGTTGGAAACTAGGCTAACAATGTTTCTTTTACAATGTATTATATCATAGAAGAATCATAATGTTCAAGCCTTGGAGTCTTTGCTCTGTAAGGCTCTAAGGCTTACAGAGTAACCTAACCCTAACCTTACACACAGTACTCTTGAATTATGAAATTATATTTTAAATGGTTTTGAATTTATATGTTGCTAAAATGAGTTTAACATCTTCCTCGAAATATTGGACCAGTAGGTTATTTGTAATTCATGACAGATCAAAGTTGGGCAAAACCAGGACCAGACTAAGATTTAAGTCGAACAGCCAGGATTCAGATTGATAGTAAATCATGATGGTCAAAAGCTGGATAAAACATAGCCATCTATTTATTTATTTGCTTACCATTATACTGGTTAATACCTTGCATCTTAATACTCATTATTGATATTGCAACTAGTAATGTTGCGTTGTTTATGCGTTTGTTTTATCTTGTGTAATTCTACTTTACAATACTGCTTTGACTCTTGATGCTAAGCTAACAGTTTTCTCAATGTAGAAGCTACAGTTTTCCCTTCACTCTGTGAAAATGCTAAGCTAAGCTAGCAGACGTGTGTCTGGAGTAGAGTCCAGAGAGAGACCAGGTCCAATTATAGCCCTGGCCTGAATCATGATCCTGCTCGGTCTATTTCAGCAAGCCCCAACAATGTGTGTGTCAGATAACAGACCAACACACGGGCGCCAAGCAGAGTTTGTTAGAGAAAACGTTTTCTGTAAATTATGACAGAGTATATCAATTAGCATTATAGTAAAGGGTAAGGCCCAGGTCCTGTTCTTGATGTGACAAATTTTGTTTAAATGAACCCCGAAGTGCACTACAGTCAACGCCAGCCGAAGTCTCGAGCATACATTTGAACCATTTCAAGGCACATAAATTGGCAATTGTTGATTTGTAGAATTTGTGATGAAGTTGGGGACTAGTTTAAAGCATCATAAGGAAATCTATAGGAAGTAAAAGTCTTATTTTCACCATATTTGTCGTCTGTTTTAGGCCTGACGACATCTGTCAATTCCAGAATTTCAACAATGACAACAACCTGCGCCAACACAACAATCATTCTCCACCAATTTCTGAGGAAACTACTGCTACAACAATCAAAATACCATCTAGTAAAGACGAACCAGATGAGCAGACCACTTACAACCACGACATCCAACCTTCGTCTAACCATCAAGATGAAGAACCAACTTTTAATCATGAAGGAAAAAGCTGCCAAAAACCAACACAAGAGCCAGAAAGTAATGAGCCAGTTGAAGAAGATGATAATTTTAGGGATATTTCTCCCTATTCTCCCGCAATACAGACTGCAAAATCACAAATTAATTCACAAAACGGCACTGAATCTTTGTTATTGCCTCCGGAGTCCATCGCTATCAACAACTCAATATCTTCAACAGACATATTTACTGCAGAAAACGGCATAGAGCATCAAGCCCCACCATTCGCTGATTCCCCTACACCAGTCAACCATCGCAGCCAATCGCCTCCCTGCAAATGCCCTAGCCCCACTCACAGCCAATCTCCGAGCCCCGCCCCTGACCTCTGCCAGTCTCCCGATGATAATTCAACGCTAAATCTCTGCCCGTCACCGAACAGGACGGAAGAAGACGAGCTCCCGAGCTTGTGTTACGTGCGGTCAAACTCGCCGATCGATTTCGAGGCGGAAGCTTTGAAATTCGCGGCTAATTATGGCGAAAAAAATCCGCCGTCTCCTCCACCGCTCAGTCCGTCAGAGCACGACCACTTCCTGCTCAGCTCGGTCACCTTCACCTCCACAGTTTCCTCGCACCTGTACTCTCCGCTCTGCGCGTCTTCCATGTCCTTTTTGCGGCCGTTCGATTCGCTTCCTCCCTCGGTGGGGCTGCCTCCAGTGATGTCGCTGGTCCCTCCCCCACCCCTTTTGGCCACTCCCCCTCTGGCTCTGAGCCCGCCCCCTCCGGCTCTGAGCCCGCCCCCTCCAGAGTTCACTCCGCCCCCGACTCAGCTGCTGGGGTCCGACGACGAGGAGCAGGAGGATCCCACAGACTACTGCAAAGGTAACATTCACTGATGGCACTGACTATGCGATGATACTTGATTCTTCCACTCTAAAGACTAAATAAAGATATCAAAGGATAATATAAATGCTTCCTTTGTGATTATTAGAATTTTAGATCTTGCTGAGCCTCCGCAATAGAATAGGGAAAATCTATTAGTATATATATCAATATTAGTATATAATAATAATAATGATTAAAATTGTTTAGGTACCAATACTCGCCGATTCCAAAAATCTGTACTGTCTGCTTTGAATCACTAAGCTCCCCCATGGGCCAGGAATTCCCTGTGATTGTGATTCTGATTTACAACAGAACATAAACGGTTTCATATCGACACTCGATATGATTTATAATAAAACCTAGTATAGATGGGTGGGTGGGCAATATACTGTCTACAAGATTATCAAAATTGTTGTTCGGAAGATATGCAACTTTACAATATCAAGTGCATCTTCAAGGTCAAGGAGCCAACAAGAAGCTGTAAAAAGTGCTGCGAAGAAATAAATATAAAACATACTGGATTGGGTAATCTCTCAAAAATTGTATAATAGTAGGGCTGCAACTAACGATGATTTTGTAATCGATTAATCTATAGATTATTTTTTACGATTAATCGTTTAGTCGCTTGGCTATGAATGGTGTAGGGAAATTTAATTTTTTCCTATTTTTTTATCACATACTGTAAAGCTAAAGTGGCGCCGCTTGAGGACGTGTTGATGGAGTAAACTTAAAGTAAATGTTTGTAGGAGGCTCTTTGTGCTAATTCTGCTTTCTGATTGGATGAGAGACAGACAGATATTCATGAAATTTACAATGTACAAAACACTACATACACTAACTATAAAAACAAAGTAGCTTTTCATCAAAAATACTACATTTTCATGTCATTTTTGCTCTATTTGAGTCTGTGTGAACCAGAAAACGATTAATCGATTACTTAAATAGTTGTCGACTATTTCAATAATCGATTAGTTGTTTCAGCCCTATATAATAGTGTATTATCTTCTGCACTTTTGTATTAATTTTTTTTCAAGTCTACTGTCTTTTTGAGCGACACAGCAATCTAATGTTTGCCATCACAGTTTTGCATATTTTGGATGATATTCATTTTTGTACATGTTGCCCACCCCTAAGTGCAAGGCCAGTTTATACAGAATACATTCATAGGGCAATACCTGTACTGATTGTGGACCTTTCTTTATATTCCACTCTCGATGGATCATAGAATACATTCAGATGACACTTGCAAAACGTATGGGGATTTTAATTTGTTTTTGCACATGTTTATCATATTCTGTGGCGCTTGTGTTTTGTGTTATCTTGTTTGTTTCAGTTGATTCTCAACCCCTGCTCCCGTCTGTGTGCTCTGTTCCAGGTGGGTATTACCCGGTGAAGATCGGAGACCTGTTTAACGGCAGGTACCACGTGGTGAGGAAACTGGGCTGGGGTCACTTCTCCACCGTCTGGCTCTGCTGGGACTTACAGTAAGAACAACTAATCATTCCTATCCAAAAGTAATCACTTTCCTGACGAACAAAGTTGTAATTCATTGCGGCTCCCATTGTGTTTACAGGAAGAAGCGTTTTGTTGCCCTGAAGGTGGTGAAGAGCGCTCCACATTACACCGAGACGGCCATTGACGAGATCAAACTTCTCAGATGTGTACGTTTCACTCACAAAAGCTTGTGGTTTGTTTAAAAAAACCTAGAAAACCTTAATCTTTACCGTGAGAATTTGGTCACTTTTCTGTCCCGACATGTAACTTTCCTCGGAGAGGGACATCGCCAGCTTGTTTCCATGGAGATGCGGTTGTGTTTAATGTATTAGGTCCTTTTCCAAATGCTTCACTTTGACAACCCAGTGTTATCGCATTTTGGTTTATTTGTATGTTTTACTTCAGCTTAGTTGTAGTGATGGATTAACATATAACCTGGAAAATTCCGCAGTGAGGTTTTAAATCATTTTAAACATTTCGCTCCAATAAATGATGTAACAGTCAGATGCTTTGTATGTTTAAAGTGCAGTGTCAGTTATCTGCAATCATTTCTGTGCTCCTCTTATTGCAGGTGAGAGACAGTGACCCCTCAGACCCATACAGAGAAACCATTGTTCAGCTCATCGACGACTTCAAGATCTCTGGAGTCAACGGAGTCCGTATCCTTCAGCAAAGAATTCATATCTTCCTCAAACAATGGCTTACTGTAGTCAAAGATGTTTTTGTATTTTCCTGAGCGCGGTGTCCTCAGACGTGTGCATGGTAATGGAGGTGTTGGGGCATCAGCTTCTCAAATGGATCATCAAGTCCAACTACATGGGACTGCCCCTGGTTTGTGTCAAGAGCATCATCAAACAGGTGAGAGGGACATTGATTAAGATAATGGCTAGTATTATGAAGCAGTGGTTATCAAAATGTGATATGCAGGTCACTTCTGGTGGGCTGTAGGGTCTCGTCTTTGTTTTTGCCCTCTTTTGGGCTGGTCCTCATTTAGAACGGCCTCTGTCAGGGGTGTTTTCACTCATGTTGGAGTGCTTTGTGGGCCGACCCGAGGAGAGAGGTTTCTTGATGATATAAAGCGGATCCATTTTATCTCGTCAGATTAGTTATCCAAACGCCCTGTCATGCTGCGTTTATTCATTAAAGTCCTTACTTTGAGGAATCAAAGGGGAAACTAGTTTGGCTTGAGGTTCACCGCCTTCACACCCACTCCATATATCAGCCGGCCGATATTTGGGTATTTTATTTTATTTTATTTATTGGTTTATTTGGTAGGGACAGTGCAAGTTAATGAACAAGCCACATCGGATTGTAGCCTTGGGCTAATTTTCATCCGTCGTCCCCCATGCACACTCTCAAACACACTCTCATTCATCCTGGCCTATTGTACATGTTTTTAGTGGGAATCGAACCCGGACCTTCTAGCTTTGAAACACGAGCGCTAACCGCTGTGCCACAATATCGTCCAATATCGGCTAATTTTTGTCTTTCAAACAAGATGAAGTACCTACTAAACATAAATATATCGGCCCTATGCCCTAATAAAGCGCCCCCTGCTGTCACAGTTCAACACTGACACTTTTTACAGTTTCGGAGCATCATACACAGGATTATGGAAAAATCGTAGAATCGGCCAATGAAATCCCCCAAAATTGGCATCGGTTGACCTCTAGTCTAAACTCATTCTGGGCGTTGCCACTGCATTTTTAACATCCTAAATCTTTGCAAGGACTAATTCATAAGTGCGTTACACAACTTTCAGAGAGCAATACTGTCACAGCAAAGTAAACAACAACAACTAAATGCTTGTTTACAGTCAATAAAACAAAAGCATCATCTCATTTACATATCAGATTTGGAGCCTTAATACTGTGACACAGGCAATGTCAAACTGTGAATTAAGTGCAACCTGCCCACAAAATAGTATATTTTATTTTTCAGCCTGCACTGGCTGTTTAGCTCCTGTCTTAGCGCCCCGCTTATTGTATTGTATTGTTGCAGGTACTGCAGGGCCTGGACTACCTCCACTCGAAGTGTAAGATCATCCACACAGACATCAAACCGGAGAACATCCTGCTGCAGGCCGACGAAGTGTACATTCGCAGGCTGGCCGCTGAGGCTACTGTCTGGCAACGCGCTGGAGCCCCGCCTCCCTCAGGCTCCTCAGGTCAGCTCGCATTTTCATAGCGTTTACACATATTTATTTCAGTCAAATGTCCAGAATAAACCACTTATCAGTCCGTTAGTTAGGTATTTATGGGGTCTGTAAGATGCCTCCTGTTGGTTTCAAAACTGCATCTGAATATCTGATTCTGAACTTAACCTTTCTAACAAATGTAATTTTGCTGTCTGCTACAAAATATCGAATGGAATTCTACAGTTAGTGCTAGCGCTGATAGGATTAGCGTTAACTATAATGCTGTTATTTCCGGACTATAAGCCGCGACTTTTTTCACACGCTTTGAACCTATGGAGATGGTGGGGAGACTCTCACACATTTCCTTTCGGACGTACCCCACTCATCTGCACAACAACTGGGACAGGTGGCAAACCCTATCGCTATCTCCCTCTCGGCTCCAGCTCTGTCCAGGCTGTCAAAATAAATGCGATTAATTCTCTCACTGCTGAAATGTTATGGAGGGCAAAGTGAAGCGCGGTCTAAATGAATGAAAACCCAGCTCTGCTACACTCAGAGTGGCTTTGAACAATGTGAAATAATCGAATCGACTTATAAACTTTTAAGTTCTTAACACATTTCCTAACACTTTTATAAAAGTAAATGTAGACGTACAACTGTGCTTGCAACAACATGGACACCAGCAGCTTATAGACAAGTGCAGCCTACGTACAATTTGTTTCTTTTCTTTATACATTACGTTGGTGCGGCTTAATATATTCAGATCTGCTCAATAGTCTGTGTGTGTCTGTATTTGCACTATTTTGGAACTATAGCTTGGGGACAAGTGCTTTTGAAACTAGATCAGTGACAGCCCTTTCTAGCTTTATTCACAAATGATTTTTGCCAGACAATGTGGTGTCAGCTGAGAGCATGTAACAAACATGTCAAAGTAAGAGAGAAAAATGTCTTTATTAATCTGGGAGCTGTGTTTTTCCCGATCTGTCTCTACCAATCATTCTGTGTCTATTTACGGTTCCTTTTCTCTAAATGTGCCTGTCTCGTTGCCTCTCTCCTCTGTCCTTTCTTGTGCCTAATATTCTGGCCTGCTGTACATTTTCTGATATCCTCTTCCTTGTTTCTCTCTTTCTTTGTGTTGCCTGTGTGTCTCTAGTGAGCACGGCTCCCAGGGACGTCCAGGTAAGACTTTGCCCTCACCACACTCCTGCAGAATTCAGATGTAGTCTCATTTCCCATCTTCATCTATATTGTGTGGGAATCTTATTAACATACAGTTGTGCTTGAAAGTTTACATCCCCAGGCAGAATTTTTTACTATTATTTATTTATTTATTTTTACAATTTTTCAAAGAATATTAAAGATAACACATTTTTAGTTAGTGGTTGTGTGAAGCCATTTGTGGTGAAATAACTTGAGTTTGCTCTTTTTAAATCATAAAAAAAGAAAGTACCAAAATTACCCTGATCCAAAGTTTACATACCCCGTTCTGTGTGTTGCCCCCTTTAGCATCAGTGACAGCTCGGAGTCTTTTGTGGTAGTTGTGAAGAAGGTTCTGTATTTAATCTAATGGTAAAGTGGCCCATTCCACTTGATCATAAACTTTTGATCAGGGTCATTTTGGTAAATGGCTTCACACAACCACTAACTATGAGTGAAAAAAAAACGTTTGTGTTATCTTTCATGTTCTTTGAAAAATTGTAAAAAAAAAATAATCAAAAATTCTGCCAGGGTATGTAAACTTTAAAGTGCAACTGTACTAGTAGTGAACCCTTATGTGGCCTTTTCAAACTTTACTTTAGTGCATTATTTGCTGCTTTCTCAAAAACAATAATCAATTGACATTCCTAATAAACATATTCATTTCCCTGATTGCATAAATCCAGTTTAGTATCTGTGTAAACTAGTCCACTATTTCAGAAATGGAGAGTATACTGTGTATTAAACTGATGTTGTGGTGTTGCAGGGCGGAAAACTGTCCAAGAACAAGAGGAAGAAGCTGAAGAGAAAAGCCAAACGACAACAGAAACTGTTGGACGAGAGACTCGTGGATATTCAGGTAAAGCAGAACGTATAAATTACTTAAGAAATCTTTTGTCTTTAAAAAAATTCTAATTAAATGTGTTGCTTTAAAATTATTATCATCGGCCATTACCTGAAAACAAAAACAAAAAGACTCAAATCCAGTGCATCCAGTGCATGTTTATTAATTGGACAATTGTGTGAAGGTTAATTTCTTATATAATATAATATTTTATGTCATTTTTTGTGGAACTGAAAAAGGAATTATTAGATTAACATGTATCTTCGATACATTTTCCTTGTAATTTGTGACAAGAATCGAGTTTTGCTTGTGAACACATTTTTCAAAGTTTGTTTGTTGTTAACTATAACATTGTTCTTTGTTTTGTTCAGAAATTGGAGGAAGAGGATGGTGTATGTCAGCCGGATGAGATTGACAACAGTAAGTTATTGTTAGGGATGCACCAATCTGATCCTGGTATCAGATATCGGAGCTGATACTGGAAAAAATACGATATTGGGTATCTGCTACAAATATCCGATACTAAACCGATGCCAGTTTTGGCTCTCAACAATTTAAAAACAGAATTTTCAGAACCTGGATAATTTTTGATCATCGCCCAAAATGATGCAGGATGAAATGTGAGAAATTCCAAAAGCTTCAGATACTTTTTCAGGCCACTGTATATTAATGTAACTTAAAAGCCTGTCATGTAGCCAAGGATATAAAAAAAAGTCCAGTGATCCTTGTTAAATGTTTTCTATTAGTTTAGTAATAGATATAACTAATAATTGATCTGTAACACCACTTTGCACTACAACTTTGTATGAAAAGTATATCAAGTTTTGATTGATTGATTGACCATAAGAAAAGATAAGACTTTACTGATCTTATTAAAATGAAGAAAAGAGGGCTATTCACTTTTTCTCTCAGAGAAAGACGGTTTTAAGAAAGTTTCTTGGTATTGATATCAGCAGATACTCAAACCCCCAGTGTTGGTATTGGTATGCGAAGCAAAAAAGCTGGATCGGTGCATCTCTAGTTATGTAAGGGATAATGGATAGAACGCCGGTCATTATCAGGAAAATAAGTACCGACAGGGCGAACTGGACCCCGACATTATCCCGCTTATTATACGGCTGTTTGCCAACTGTACACACACAAATAAACTTGAACTTCATACACTTTTATGAAGGCAGAAAGGTTTATTTAATGATTTCCGCGGCAAATAGTTCCCAAAAGTTTGCGCGTTGCTTGGCAACGTTTGTTGATTCCAGGCAGTGTGGCGAGGCTAGTAGCAGCACAGCTAGCTACTTATTGCTAGCCTAGCTACTTAGTTTAAGGTGCAGTTCGAGAGGAGGAATGGTGGTGAATCTCTGGGTAAGTTGAAAGTCGGACTCCCGTTAACTTCACAAGATATTCCCCCAACTTCTCTCGCTGGGACGCTACTACTACTTGCGGAGTGATATGAAAGACCTGTATTACAAGCACAAACTCCGTTGCCATTGGCAGCGGTCATTATTTTTTTCAGAGGTCTTCTATCAAAAAATAATGACCGGTAGAACGTTGGGAAATCACATTCAAATCAATGGAGCGTTCCACTTGCATTGTGAAGGGCCGTATAATAATGTATTATAATTTATACAGTACAATTTAAATGACCTCATCAATGTTAATACCATACAATCTTAATCTTAAGGTTTAATCAGTCTCGGACCACAACAGGTCCACATCACATCTAAACTACCAATCAACATAAAGTCTAAATCAATATGTCGACAGAGATGCACCGATCCAGCTTGTGTAATGATCGGCTTTTTGTGATGTGAGGCTTTTTTTGTTTTGTTTCAGGTTCCCATATATCGAACGGCAACACCACGACTTCATCCAATCACAAGGCGAGCCCCGAGTCGACCTCTTCCTGGTTGGATGACAGGTGTAATGGCCACGCCCCCGGCAGGTTCTCAAGCCCCGCGTCAGGACTGTCGGGGTTCTCCAGCTCTGTGATATCCGCAACCTCCGAGTCCACCATGTCCACGCAGTCGGGCTACTCCAGTGGCAGAGATGGTGAGGGCTGTAAGTGGACCGTCGACTTTAAAAGAATACAGCTGCTTCGATCGTGCTGATTGAGACTTTTTTAACCCCTTAAATCATCACTCAACCCATTCTGAGCTTTTCTGCACTGCGTTCATCGCGACGGTATAGAGGTTATGTCATATCATAGCAGCAGCATGGCAGTCAGCATCACAGCAGCAAATTGAGTGGACAGTGTTACTCATTTATTTGTCACTCAGTTTGCAATGTTAAAGTGATAGTTTGTAAGTTTACAAAGTGGAGTGAAATTTGAAAGAAAACAGAAAGACCTTCTTATGGTGCGTTGCAGGCAACTGGTAACTGGTATCTTTCCCACTTGAAAATTATGACTTACTACCTCAGAGCGTTCCGGGTGATTAAACTCGTATGTAACAAAACGGCTAGTGCTACAACAGTTAGCTCATACGATGCTAACGTTACATGAAAGTTTCTCCAAACCAGATATGATTAAAAACATGCGACATAACGTTATGTTGAAAGCTGTGACCAAAAGTAACGTCCACATCACTGATGCGGTGGTTTTGTTACAGTTTTATCATTAGCTGCGCACCTGCACTGGGGGCTGCCATTACTGTCTTCATCTCGCATCTGAACTCGGAGCAGTCTGGAGGTCTCAGAGTTTACAAGTTGTAATTACCATTTCAAGCGTCTCCAAGGCATTTTTCCAAGTGGGGGGGAAATTTAGTTGCCTGGAACACACCATTAGCTTGCAAAATGAGGAGAGCAGGAATAGAATGTTCAAAAGTAAACAATCAAGCTCCTCCCCCTCCCACGTGATTGGACTTGACAGGCTGGTTCACAGGAAAAGCTTGTCTCATTGGTCAACGTGGGAGGATACTAGACTCTGATAAGTTGCTGAGCTCCGGGAAGGAGGGACTTTACAAAAAAGAATGTATACAGTACGGCGCCAATATTAGGGTATTTTCAATATCGGCTATCGGCTGATATCGGTATGGGCCCCCAAAAATCCTTATCGGTCGGGCCCTAATATACAGTATATATTATTACTTGCTTTAGATCAAAACGCAAGACCAAATTTCTAATACATTTAGACTTCCAGACTCACTTTAAAGGTTCCATTTAGATTAAAGGTTCCTAGTTATTTCCCCCACTGCTAATAGAGCGCGCTTCAAGCAAGAAATAAGATGCTTACAGGAGCTTACACATACACAACAATTTAAATGCTAAACATGAAATATCAAGGCAGAGGTGCTCCAAAGCGTGCGTATAAGCCACAATTATGCATGTGTCCACTTAAATGTAAGACAGCCCTTTAAATAAAGTCAGATGCACCTGGACAACGCAATACTTTGGGGAAAAATATTAACAATCGTCTCAATTTTATGTTTTCCAGTTTTCGCGGCATCAGACTTTGTGCTCAGTCCTCTCGATCCTCAAAACGCCGACAAAATCAAAGTGAAGATCGCCGACCTGGGAAATGCCTGCTGGGTGGTGAGTTCAGTTCTTGTCCGTCTGAGGTCACCTGACTCCGCCCCGGCCAATCACACGCCTCTGTGTTTATTTCAGCACAAACACTTCACAGAGGACATCCAGACGAGACAGTACCGAGCCGTGGAGGTTCTGATCGGAGCGGAGTATGGGCCGCCAGCAGATATATGGAGCACGGCCTGCATGGTAACAAAGTTTTTCACTTCTATTTAGATGGTTTGGGCTTGGAGAGGGGAGGGATTAGTGAATATACGGGTAAGCCAAAGAATGAGGCCCAAAGTTTTGTTTTGTTATCCGTTGTAGGCGTTTGAATTAGCCACAGGGGATTATCTGTTCGAGCCGCACTCTGGAGAAGACTACACCAGAGATGAAGGTAACTGTTGCTCTGCACACATGAGATCCTCCGTCTCTTCCTGTTTGTGTAAATGTTTGTTGAACTTTTCAGACCACATTGCACACATCATCGAACTACTGGGACCACTGCCTCTGCCCTTCGCCCTGTCAGGGAGATACTCCAGGGAGTACTTCAGCAGGAGAGGTGAGGCCTGCAGTGGTTTGAGTCTGTTAGTTTAGTGTTTAATTTCTCCTTAAAGCAAACATAACTTTTTCTGCTGATAAACTCTATGTATGTAACTGTTCTATGCGTATTATATTCTGTTCCTTATCCAGTTGTTGCCATGTTTGTGTAAACTACTGCGTGTACTGCCTGTCAATGCTAAACGGTGAACTGCAATCTGTATTTTTCTGTGGAGGAGGTCTATGCATAAGTGGAGATCCATGTCTTGACCCCTAGGCAATCTGAAGTTGGCTGCATTTCTGCGTGCCATGACAACTTAATGTTTATCTAAAGCTGTGTGCACTGTTGATCGTGGCACTGACCGTGACCTCCCCCCACCCCCTTGCTTCCCCCGACACTCCTCCAGACTCAGCCCACATCGGCAGCTCCTTTTGGACTGCTAATGTGTTTAGTTGGGCTTTAAATTACACAAGAACGTGCCAGGTTTAGTCCACTGTAGATGAAAACTATTTTCTATGACATCACTTTGTCCTGTTATGACAGCTGTCATAGTGGCTATGGTAGTGGTTGTTGTTAAGCAAGTAGCTGATTCTTGAACTTAGAGCTGACACACAAAAATCTTCTATTATCTCATCCAAACTGTAAACCTGTCGATCATAAAGTCTCATGACGATTATTGAGATTGACCAAAGTAGGGATTGCGATTTTGATTAATTGCCCAGCCCTAGTATAATTTCAAATCACTTACAGTTTCCAAGCCCCGGCCCAAGTTCTTCTTCCTCAGGCCACTCCCCCTCCCCTTGTTTTCCCTCAGGTCATAACTTGACTGTGTTTGCAGGAGACCTGCGGCACATCTCGTCGCTGAAGCCCTGGGGCCTGTTCGAGGTGCTGCTGGAGAAGTACGAGTGGCCGCTGGACCAGGCGGCCCAGTTCAGTGACTTCCTGTTGACCATGTTAGAGCTGGAGCCTGACAGACGCGCCACAGCCCGGCAGTGTTTACAGCACGCCTGGTTACAAGACTGACCCCCGCCCCATACGGGAGAGGGGAGAAACTCAACACAGAATATATATTTACATATAAAACTCTTCCACCGCCGGCCCATAGAGGAGAGGAGGCGGCTCCATGACTGAATCACAAAATATATTTGTATACAGACGAACCACTACAGCCCCCAGAGGAGAGGGGATGAACTGCAGGTATTTCCTGGCTGCCAAGGTCCTTCTTCCAGAGTGAGCCCACAGAAAGAGAGAGTCCTGGGCTGTTGCATGTGAACAGTTTGGGATCTGCCTGGGAGCATGTGTGTATCCGCATAGTATCGTATCAGTCATCATATAGTGAGGCCATGGAAGATCAACTGGTGCATTTCTTTTCTAAAGGGTGGTAACCATGACTGCGGTGTCACAATATCAAAAGCCTTACAGTCAATATATCAAAGGTTTTTTTTGCTTAAGAGTCTTATTGCTGTTGCACATCCAATAACTGTTTTTAAATCAATCATAATCCATTTGAATATGGCTCATTCATTTTTATTGCCACTTAAACGATGTCTTTTACTGCCTTGCCTGTTCCATTTCATTGTAATATTCATCTGTTGTTCTAAGGCACTGATTTTAATATGTGAGTGGTGATATACTTGCCATTGAGACAAAGGTATTAAAGGCGGAAGTGTCGTGTGATTGTGCGAGTGATCAAAAGGCACAGAATGGCCGCCACACTTCGCCAACAGTCTGTCCTTTGATCAGGATCTTTCCAAAACTAAACGATGAGTGTCCTGGATTGTAAAGCTAGTGCTACATAGGAAATATTGCTGGTCTAATGAATTAAGTATTCATAAGAAGTACTTACTGGGTTTTTTCTTGTCTAAACTGCAAGTATATCTTTGAACCTGAAGTTGGTGCCGGGGATGTGCAAATCGATGCTTCCAATAACAGTCACTAAGATATCGGAATCAAATTGCACATCACAAGTTGGCACTGAAAACTGAAAACCCTATTTAAAAAAAAAAAAAAAAAACTATTTAAGTAAAGAAGTTTGGAAAAATACCTTGCTCTATGTTTGGGATTAAGATTTTTACTATGTGTTACTGTTTTATTCTTTAT
This sequence comes from Neogobius melanostomus, assembly GCA_007210695.1. Taxonomy (NCBI): domain Eukaryota; kingdom Metazoa; phylum Chordata; class Actinopteri; order Gobiiformes; family Gobiidae; genus Neogobius; species Neogobius melanostomus. Next base: position 23,938 of record VHKM01000013.1, on the reverse strand, counting down.
ATCGTGCAATGCTACTTCTGTGATTACTTTAAGCTCTTTCTACAAAAATCGCCTGTTCCTTGTTCATTTCTCGTTGTTTTAAGATGGCTGGTTTCACAAAAGTGCTTGAGCTCCAGTACAATGTTGAATCTGTTTGTGTGTTTGTGTGTGTGGGGAGCAACTGTTCAGGACAATCTTCAAGGAAATAATATTTTATGTAAAGTGTGTTTGGATGTTCTGTTTTAAGCCGAGTCCTCAAAGTGGACGAGTGGGAAAATGGGATAGGGATTTGAATGTGTTTTGACAAAGTTGCGGTGGACAGACGAGATCCTGTAAAACTGCAGCTCCTGTGAGGCACCGGTCTCTGCTGTGGTCGGTATCAAAGGTCATGGGGGGTTGTGTTGTGTTGAAGCCATACTGCGTGGAATTTCCCTCAATCAATAAAATAAAAAAGTCTATTTCATTTTGGGTATTTTAATGCTTCTAAATACCTAGTTAACCTCAAAAGTAGCGTTGTCAGGGTCTAGCTAAAAGCACATATGATATCACCATAGCAACATATAACCTGTAATGTTCCAGTGCGGCTTTATTAAATACAACCACATTACAAATAGTTGTACTAATTCTGATCTAACAGAGGAGAGCTCTTTTGTGAAACCACAATTGAAAAGTTTGTGATGAAAATGTTGCTCTTGTTTTGAGCCCCGGGTTCCGTCGTGTGTCCAAGTAGCTCCGCCCTTTGAGTTCAGACCTGTCCCGTTGCCGTGTGGATGAGTGGCCAGTGCCTTGATACGCCCTCCGACCCCTGACATCATGAGACATGGGTTCTTTTGTACGTGAGTGTGTTTTACTGTTTCAATAAACATCCGAATGAAAGCACAGCATCCATTTTGTAATGTTCTTTTTTTTTTATTAAAGCCGTACTGGATTAACCTGACAAGAGCCAGATTGATGTTACAGCGCCAATAACTTCAGAGCTGATAACAATTTGGAATTGCTCCGGCTTAAATCATTTAATGAGAAGATTTTTAGAATTTTAGCACAGCATTTGTTGCTGATTGGATCAAGCTTCATTTTAGCCAATCACAGCCAAGTCTCAGAACAACAAACTGCAAATCCATGAAATATTTAGTTCTGAAAAATGTCAAGTGTGTTTGTAAGAATGTACCAGCACTAATTCTTTCTTTGATTAGTATCAATATAATTGTTTCTTGTCGGCAAACACCCGCCTTTTCACAGCAAACTGCCATGTGATTGGCCCAAACCGCAGGTGTGGTATGAAGCCAGGACATTAAACATTACTGACTTCTGAGGAAATGAGACAACCCTCTTCTGTAGAGCCCTTCATTGACCAATTGAGACATTTTTATGAAACAGAAGTAGTGCTTTGATTGTTCTTGTACTTGCAAATTATACATTCATGTGGGTGAAGCATCTGGAAACAGAGAGTTAGAAACACATTCAGTTCAACTCTGTTGCTGTGTCAGTAATCTGCTATCTGACTCTCATTTATGCACACATACTTTGTGACAGGATTGTAAAATGTGGTACAAAATATCTGGGTCTGAGTTGTCTTTTTAAATATCACAAAGGGCAGCCGTGGTAACTGTACGCAGCTTAACACCAATGCATGGAGGAAATGTATAAAAATAGGTAAAACAAATAAAAAGAGAACACTGAGAAATAACTTTTTTTTTTTTTGATTGAAAAAAAATAAAAAAATAAAAAAATATTTTTTTCCCCCCCCCCGTTTTTTTGATTGACAACAGTGGGGAGTCCTTACCTCAAGTGGAGGAGTTCAAGTATCTCGGGGTCTTGTTCACGAGTGAGGGACGGATGGAGCGTGAGATCGATAGACGGATCGGTGCAGCGTCAGCAGTGATGCGGTCGCTGTATCGGACTGTTGTGGTGAAGAGGGAGCTGAGTCGGGGGCAAAGCTCTCGATTTACCGATCGATCTACATTCCCACCCTCACCTAAGGTCATGAGATTTGGGTAATGACCGAAAGGACAAGATCGCGAATACAAGCGGCTGAAATGAGTTTCCTTCGCAGGGTGGCTGGGCGTACCCTCCGAGATCGGGTGAGGAGCTCAGTTACCCGGGCGGAGCTCGGGGTAGAGTCGCTGCTCCTTCACGTCGAAAGGAGCCAGCTGAGGTGGCTAGGGCATCTGTTCCAGATGCCTCCTGGTCGCCTCCCTCGGGAGGTGCTCCAGGCATGTCCTATTGGGAGGAGGCCTCGTGGAAGGCCCAGGACACGCTGGTGGGACTATGTCTCCGAGCTGGCCTGGTGTCGCCTCGGGGTCCCCCCAGAACAGCTGGAGGAGGTGTGTGTGGATCGGGAAGTCTGGGCATCTTTGCTGAAACTGCTGCCTCCGCGACCCGGCCCCGGATAAAGCGGAAGAAAATGGATGGATGGATGATTGACAACATTCCTTCCAAACCTGCCACTTAAGTAAGGGATAATGTATAGAACGCCGGTCATTATCGGGAAAATAAGTACCGACAGGGCGAACTGGACTGGTCTTGTTTTGCCCTGAAGGTACTTATTTTGCCGATAATGACCGGCGTTCTATACATTATCCCGCTTATTATACGGCTATTTGCCAACTGTACACACACAAATAAACTTCATACACTTTTATGAAGACAGAAAGGTTTATTTAATGATTTCCGCGGCAAATAGTTCCCAAAAGTTTGCGTGTTGCTTGGCAACGTTTGTTGATTCCAGGCAGTGTGGCGAGGCTAGTAGCAGCACAGCTAGCTACTTATTGCTAGCCTAGCTACTTAGTTGAAGGTGCAGTTGGAGAGGAGGAATGGTGGACTCCCGTTAACTTCACGAGTGATTCCCTCAACTTCTCTCACAGGGACGGGGACAGAGTGTCCGCCTGTCCGCTACTACTACTTGTGGAGTGATATGAAAGACCTGTATTACAACTACAATTATTTTTTTCAGAGGTCTTCTATCAAAAATAATGACCGGTAGAACGTTGGGAAATCACATTCAAATCAATGGAGCGTTCTACTTGCATTGTGAAGGGCCGTATAATAAAGTAGAATAAAAGCCTATTTTGCACACTTCCCCTTTAAACAGCACATGCTGTAATGATTAAAGAAAATAGATTAAGATTATTTTTTAATCTACTGATTCTGTGGAAATGAGACAATGACAACTAATTTGTGTAGAGCCTTTGTGTGACCGATTTCCATGTAATAGTCAAGTTTACTCATAAATGGCCAAACCCTCAAATTCCATTGTGGAGAAGCCTTTTCCAGTGAAATCTGCTCGTACCTGCCCCCACATGAACTCAGACTTAAAAGCTCTGCGTGCTGAACCACCGACCATCTCATCAGAGGACTCCACACACCAACATCAGGTGATGAGAGCGCTTCAGTCCCACTCTAGGCCCACTCTGACTCTGACTTGTGCTTTGTGTAGAACCATGAGTCGCACGTCCATCAGCACGAACCAGGAGCTGCGGTGTGGAGAGTTCATCGAGAGCCTCAACGGGGAGTACTACGCCATCATGCAGGTCGGTACTACAGAAATACTACAGCAGTACTTCAGTCAATACTAACTGCAGTCAGTAGATCAGCCAGTACTGCAGCAATTCTACTCAATAAAACCATCTCCAGTGTAGATTCTACACCATACACAGAGTTTTGTTGGCTGCTCTGACTGTCAGACTGCTCTGCTGCGACCCAGAGACTTTCTGCAGATCTCTCTTTTTTCCCTGTCAATCACAGAAGGTTTGAGGATAAAAACTCTATGAGACAAGTTTTACTATTAAGAGCAAATCAAGGCATATTTAAAACGGAAAGGAAAGTTTTAAATAATTGCAAAATGAATTCAAACATAAAGTGAACTATAACATAATGTAAGTGGGTATATCAGGTCTAAATGGAAAGAAAGGCCTGATTCCAGCCGCCTGTCAAGTAAATTTAGAATAAAATCTGTTAAACTAATCGTCCACACTGACTAAAAGGAATGGAGATTTAATTTTTCAGCTAAATTGCCCAGCCCTACCTTAAAGACATATTACTGACAAAGAAAACTACTTTGTGGTTAAATTTGAATTTTTTGACCCACCATGTTTGTTTGTAAGTAATCGAGAAATTACATTATTTTCTCCAGTGACTGAAACTAATAACATTTTGCCTGAAAGCGCAAAAATCAACCATTTTCTTGTTTGTTTTGCTCCATTTGGCTGCTAAAACCATACTTTTGTTGCCCCTGCTCTCAGCATGACAGTAACATGGTGGTGTACAAGCGAGATCACGGGCCAGTGTGGGCCACCGGGACCAATCAATGCTCTGGGACCCGCCTGGTGGTTCAGTCTGATGGGGACCTGGTGCTGTTTGACAGTGAGAAGAGTGTGGTGTGGCACAGCTGCTCTCATGTGGAGCCCTTGTCCTCCACAATGAGGCTGACCATGTGCAATAACGGTGAGCTTTGTCTGGACAACGATGGAGACACGATTTGGAGCTCTCGGGCCAATGTTGAAGAGAAGAAGAAGTAAATACAGTTCATGTGAAATGTGCCTGAATAAGAGTGTGTAAACCTCTCAATAAAAGCATCTTAAACAACATAATGATTATCTTGTTATTATTGGTACTTTTCAGATTGTAAAATGTGGTGATGGTATTGATTATATTTTTTCAAAAGAAACATTGAAGCTTGAAATAGAAGTTTATTTGATCACAATACTCTTTATTCCAAAATATGTCCCGGTATATCTAAGCAGTCCATAAAATCTGTATATTAACAAAAGATACTTGGCCTCTGCCACAATATCAACCAGATGCACATTCTAGAATATACTGGAACTTTAGCCCTAGTCACAACTTTTCACATTTACTCTGGAGATTCTTTAGTAATGCTTTTCTGACATTAATTATCAGATTATTTTTTCCCATACACAATAAAGGCTTATTTTAAATATATTTTCATTTTGCCTGGAGAAATGGTGCTATATATTATTCTAATTCGATGTAAACAGTTGTTGGCCTTTTATCTGTTATTTAAGGAAGAGATTCAGAGAAAGTTGCATTTTTTTACTGTGTTTGTCTATGGAACTATCAACATGATGATGTCACTTAACGTATAGACAGTTTCTAGATGGCTGTGAGGAATTTGAGATCAAGGTCATAAAAGATACATCTCTTTGCTTGACGTTTGTTTTCGGCTTCTCTTTCTTTTAACCTTTACTTAAAGCTACAGTGCAGATCACATTAGATCAGAAGCGCAACTCAACTGTCATAAATCTCAAAACATTGAAACGAAGATGCCAGCCATACTAAAAATGCACCTTTGCTACGTACTTACAATACTATTTTTGCAATGGGTGATCGAGTTCAGCCTTTGAAGGAGGACTTTGAGTATTTAGCTGAATGTATGCTAATGTCATGTCCCGCCCCCAACCTTTACAAGTCAGGTCTGAGAAGATGCAAAAAATAAAAGCACCGTAAATGAAAATAATCCTTGTATTTTATTCTATTTATCGGGTGAAATGTTACACAGTGTGGCTTTAATCATTCATTTACTGCAAACACCTTGTTTTGAGATTTGTTTTGTTCATGGGCCCAGCACAGTCGGTGAAAATGTATTTTACTTTTGTTGGTAGTACTACTTGTGTTTATACTAGTGTTTACAGCTCCAGGAAAATGCAAATCCGGCGAAGGTGCATGGACAATAAAAGCAAATAGGGAGTAATATTATGATATCAGCAGGTGGAACAGAACAAGTCAAGCTCAGATTATTATTATATATTTATTACACAACCACAACTCTATGTTAGATAGATAGAACTATTTATTTGAGTGATTATTTGAGTGATTATTTACATTATTTACATTAATATTGTAGCAGTGCAGAAAATAAATAAAGTAACAAAAAAAGTAACAAGAACTCAAAAGGAGTAGGCCGAAGCAAGAAAGCTTATAAGTGCCTACCCCCATATTCAAAATGAATTTACATTCCGGATACAGTGATACAACATAACACTTTACATTACAGATTCCTGGATTACACAATTACAATTGTCCACATTGACTTTACGTACAGCAGCTTTGCTAAAGAAGAACATTCATGTTTAACAAAAGAAAATCACGTAATGATTACAAGACTACCAAAGTAAGAAGACAACACGAAGATAGAAATGTATGCAGTTTACCAATATGTATAAGCATTTATTTTAATGTTATTTTATTTACAATTTGTACTTTTCTTTTCTTTTCCATCTTTTCCATTCACTTAATAACCCTAACCAATCTTTACTTATAAACACCAGTCACCATTCTATTAATTGAACATTGACTTAGTTATTATTAAGTATTACATAATCAACATGACCCATTATTATTAACATTCCCATTTCCACCGTAAAAATATTAGTTGTGATTGTTTTATTGTTAGTTTTGTTTTGTTGTTTGCCTTGTTTAGTGAGGGGCCTTTAAAAAGCCAGGGTGTAATGTGGCCAGTTGGTAGCCCCCCATCAGCAAGCCCTCACCCTGCTGCCCCCCCCCCCCCCCCCTCGTTCAATATTGTTTAATAGTGACTAGTGGAAACAGGCTGTCACAGCATTACTGTTATCTTTTGCTTATTCATTTCTATCCAGTTCCTTTAATTCGTAACATAACTTAAACTTAGAGATTGGTGACATTGGTTCTATCAGCAATGATATGGTTAAAACAGATTCACAGTACATCTAATACTTATAATTATCTATAAGTAATACAAAATTACCTATAGATAATAAGTACAAGGTCACATGTCTTTAGCATATTTCTCAAACACACTTCTCTTAAACTGTTTTTTAAATTGTTGTAGACTATCAGCGCCTTTTAAGGATTAAGGAACCCATACTGACAGTCACTGAGCAAATTATGTTTAGTTTTTCCAGAATCTTGGATAATTGAGGGAGTATAGAGATCGGTCTATAATTTGTGAATTGATGATTATCCCCAGTTTCCAACACTATTGATTAATGATCACCAACTTGATTTTGCTCTGCACTTTGACGCATGACCGGCAGCAGTGACGCACGGCTGTCCGCACCACTGTCCGCAATCAATGTCTGTGGCCCGTGAAACACTCGCTCACCAGCCGCTGATCAGCCACTCACCAGCCACTCACCATTCGCTTTCTTCCTTGCACCACTCGCATTTGGACACTATCAAAAATCAACCGCATCCAGTCGCAGCCCGTACTCAATTGTGACTGTGAGTGACTGCGATTTCTTAAAAGTCTACTTTGCGATCTTTGCGGCTGATGGCAATTTAAATTTTGGCGCAGAACAAATGGGGGACAAAATCGCTGCGGTCAATACGCCAATTGTGACAGTTTAGTTTAGTTTAGTTTATTTTGAGCAATTTTACATTCATTTTGTCTTTCAAAATTCATACTATTGTGGATGCTCAAAATGGAGTAGGCTGAAGCAATAAGCTTATAAGTGCCTACCCCGTGTTCAACTCAATATACATTTACATAGCATAATAAATTGTAAGTTCTAAATTACATCGACTTTAGGTACAACAGATACAGATTTATAACGATACAATCATCAGCTTCAGACATAGCAAAATTTTCCATGAAGAGAATTTAAATGCATAACACAGCAGCTTGGTACATTTGTTACAGATGTTTGCAGAAGTTACCAAAGGAAAAAGAACAATTGATAGGACAAAGTATATCTAAAAAAGAATTACTACGTCGTTAACAGGTCCATTAAGCTGGACCAACATTGCAACAAGCTTGACACCCATATATGGTGTCAAGCAAAGGGGGAAAACAAAGAGGAGACAAATCTAAACTTGCTATAATTACTCCAAAACTACTTTAACAAATGCTGAATTATGAATATAGTTTTATACCCAATAAAGATACAAATACATGGAGTTAGGGTTAGTAAAGGTTAGAGTAAAGAGTAGAGTAAAGTCCATAAATATAAGTGTTTCTTGTCGGCAAACACCCGCCTTTTCACAGCAAACTGCCATGTGATTGGCCCAAACCGCAGGTGTGGTATGAAGTCTTGAGCCAGGACATTAAACATTACTGACTTCTGAGGAAATGAGACAACCCTCTTCTGTAGAGCCCTTCATTGACCAATTGAGACATTTTTATGAAACAGAAGTAGTGCTTTGATTGTTCTTGTACTGGCAAATTATACATTCATGTGGGTGAAGCATCTGGAAACAGAGAGTTAGAAACACATCAGTGTTCTGGGTCTCAGTTGTCTTTTTAAACATCACAAAGGGCAGCCGTGGTAACTGTACGCAGCTTAACACCACAATGCATGGAGGAAATGTATAAAAATAGGTAAAAAAATAAAAAGAGAACACTGAGAAATAACTTATTGCTATTATTATTTTTTTGATTGACAACATTCTTTCCTTATTTGGCCTCTGCCACAATATCAACGAGATGCACATTCTAGAATAAACTGACACTTTAGCCCTATTCACTTTAATGGGATTTATCTGGTTTTAACCTGCTGTAGAGCTATAAGGCTCTTTTTAAACATCTGATCACACAGAAATATCACGTTTACTCTGGAGTTTAATAATGCTTTTCTGACATGAATTATCAGATTATTTTCCCATACACAATGAAGGCTTAATTTTATATATAAAGAATTTTCATTTTTCCTGCAGAAATGCTGATCTATATTGTTATACCATGGTCTGGGTGAATACTCGATTCTGATTGGCTGGTGGGTGCTGACAAGCATGCATTATTTTCGGTAGTTAAATCACTGGGATATCACTCCGCTGCGGGCATCGCCATAGCAACGCATAACACGGCTGAATCAGACAAACGCTTAATATAGTGACTGACATGAACGAATGAGCTACTCAAGTACATGTACTTGAGTAACTTTTTGAGGAAATTGTACTTTTATCGTATGATAATTTTAACTTTTTCTTGAGTAAAATTATAAAGTATCTGTTTCTTACTGTAGTAAAAATAATGGTTACTTTTTCCACTGTGAGTGAATATTTAAGCGGCAAATGCTTCATTTTGATCGATAAAGTAGATGTAGATCGTCTCATGGACCTTATTCTTTAGATTTATTTCGTTTTTCTGAATTTTCATGGAATTTTCTTGATTCCTTCTTGATTTTATGTTTTGTTTCACCTAATTTATGGCGTTATTGACAATAAATCTTTTTCGCTAAAACACTTACCCCGGCTCACATTAACTACGGTCCGGGTTTGCCCCAAACTACCACTCACAGTGAGTCCGGCTGACATTGTGGCCAGCTCCGCCAGCTCCGGTGCCAGATGCTGCGCCAGGCACAGAAACGGCCCTCGCGAGAACAGAAGTGCACGTGAGTTTCCCTCTTGGTGCGAGTTCATGTCATAGTGGCCCCATATATAGGTAGTTTTTGTAAACAAAAGCCGTATTTGCCAGTACAACGACTCTCCCCAGTGAAGTGGATGTGTCACTGGTAATGGAGAAATGTTTACATTTCCGACGTTACACGCGTGTACAGGCGTAAACGAGACCAAATAAGTACGAGACGAGACCTGACTTCCTGTTTGGCTCGTGTTTTTTTGCTTGATCCGTTGGGGCTCCGGTCTCGGGCAAAAATAGACTTCTTGCGGATTCTTTTCGTTGCCGCCGGATGGCCTTGGTAACCCCGGCTCACATCAAATCCGGTTACGGTCCGGTACGGCGTCCGCAGACATAGAAAGTCATTAAACCAATGTTGCACACTCACACTGCTCCGCGAAGTCCGGGTCCGGCTACCGAGCTGGCCACAGTGTCAGCCGGACTCACTGTGAGTGGTAGTTTGTGGCAAACCCGGACCGGATCAGGACCGAATCCGAACCAAACCCGGACCGTAGTTAATGTGAGCCGGGGATTACTCAGTACTCACAGTACTCAAGTAACATTTTCTCCAAGTACTTTTTTACTTTTCACTTTTACTTGAGTAATTGTTTGGTTTGAGTGAAATTATTTCAAAGTAACGTTACTCTTACTTAAGTATGGGGGCTTTTACTACTACTTCTACTGCAGCTGAGCCCAGAATCTGTCCCCACACATTCTTTCATTGAGCTGAACCCTGACTCAGGACAACATTACTGAGCCTTATTTTCACTGCAATATCAGTCGAGCTCTTTGATGTTTCATAACATCATTTCCAACTAAATTTGTAAAACAGAAGGAGAAACATTTGCAAATAAAATATCATAGCAGTCACTGTCACTATGAGGATCTGTTCACCAATGTGTAAATATTGCATGACTTTTGCATGCGGGAGAAGGTATTATGCAAATATTTTGGACACATTGACTTTCTGTGGAAGTGTTTTTCACTGTGACCTTTTCCTCTGCTGTGTCCAAACTCCAGTAGGAAACAAGAGAATGGTTTTCAGCAGTTAGGAAATGACATCATGTTATATCTTTTTTCAACTAACGCACCGATGGCTCTTCAATTAATTCTCTTTGAAATCAAACATGTTTAGTGTGTTAGGGTTTGTGTTTTTCCCCCTCTGTGCAGAGCTGGTGGGTGAGGGGGAGGTGGCTGGCACCTGCAGCAATGAGGAACACCTGGAGCCAGTCTTCAAACACTCTGCTCAGTCCTCTCCACACTGCCAGATAATTCCGTCTCATCCGGTAGAAGCCTGACCTGTGTTTTGTCCTGCTATATTTTGAGATATACTTACCTGTTTCCTCCTGTGCCCAAGGTTGCCTCTGCTGTGTGCTCCGTCCTGGTTCTGCCTGCTGCCAGCCTGCCCCCGTCGCCTCAGCCTCTTCAGTTTTGTTTGTAATAATAATAAACCTTTCCTGCTTCCGTCTCTGCAAATCTTAACATAGTGTTTGTTAATACTGTAGTATAGAGTTCAATATCTACTGTATCCTGAAAGTTTCTTCTCCACTGTGAGATCAATAAAGGCTAATCTTGTCTTATCTTATTAATGTATGGCAAACGGTAGCTTTGGGCCCATGTGAAACCTACTTGGGTTAGACTGATTAGACCATGTACTTTGCTTCATTCATGCAGTTTTGAGTGATCCTCTTGCATTCTTATCTTTATTTCTGAGCTTTTTTGTGCAAGAGTTCATTCTAAAATCCATAATCCATCTCCACCATTTCTCCTGCGAGTGGAGGACACTCTATTCCATATACGAGATCCCTAACAGTGTACACAAAACCTCAAATGTCAAGGAGATACCCAAAAGCAGATTACTGAGCCACGTTTATGCTTGAGTCCAGTTCAAACCCTCTCTCCTCCTTTGTTGGCCATAAATCATTGAGCTCAAATCCACAGAGTTGATGATTAACAAGAGCTTGTAAAGTTTTGCATCAGTCCCATAACTACTACTTCATTGACGAGTTAAAAACCTGGGCTGAAGCTCAGCGGTACTGCAGGGATCACTACACTGACCTGGCCACTGTCAGCAGTCTGGAGGAGGCCGCCAGACTGGAGGGATGGGGTAACAGGACTGGACCAGCCTGGATTGGTCTGTACGATGACCCTGCCTCATGGAAAGGGGAGATGACCAATGACTCCAACTCCTGGAGATGGTCTGCCACTGGGACCACCAGCCCTGGGGGGTACCAGCCCTGGGCGAAGGATGCACCATCTTGAAGACACTTGATAAATAAGTGTGTGCTATTGCGGTTTGATGGAGTATGGATGGATTCTAACTGCTCTTCACCTCTTCCTTTTGTTTGTTACACAGGTATGTTTGTGTCTTGAGCTTACACAGTGTAACAGAGCATTAACATGCTCCGGTTTTACTGGGCTAAACTTTTACTTTTATTTTCCTTCACCTCGTCTCTCTTGGGAGAAATGTGATTTCATCAGGGGGTCAGCTGCTCGTTTACGATACAAATCCAAACGAATACAAGCACAACAGAGGAGACATGAGGGGCATTTCGACAGGAGCGGACCGGAGCATTTTGCGGGTGTCTCCACAGCCAAAAGTGAACTGCTCCGCTCCCAAAGGGGGGTCCAAACTGCTCCAGTCCCAGACCACTTCAGCCATGGGGTCTGGAGTGGTTTGCCGGCCAGACCAGTTTGGGGGGAAAGGGGAGGGGGGCATGTCACCACTCTGATTGGTCAGGCATTTGAGAGCCAGTAGTCGGCATGCATATTCAAAGTATTCAGAAAGGCCTCCTCTGTGATTGGGGCCGATCAGGACTCTGTAGTGTCAGAGAAGAGAGAAGAGAACCCTGGAGAAGCTACTCTCTGTGATGGACAACAGCGACCACCCCATGCATGAGCTGGTGATGAGGCAGAGGAGCTCCTTCAGTGAGAGGCTGCTCTCGCTCTCCTGCTCAAAGGATAGGCTCAGGAAATCTTTCTTGCCCAGAGCGATCAGGCTGTATAACACATCCTTGGGTGGGAGGGGCTAAATTGGAACGATGGCTTTACAGTACTTTTATATTTATTCTCTGCACTGTCCTATTTATTTAATTTTTTCTAGTTTTTTAATCCGATGTTTTTATGTGTGACTTGTTTGTGCAGCTGATGAACTGAATTTCCTTCGGGATTAATAAAGTATATCGTATCGTAAATTACCTTTTTACTCACAGTTTTGACCATCTCTGCACATAGCCTAAATGACTAATTTTGATGTGAAACATTAACGCTGAGGTACCTGATTTTTCCTGTTCAAACAGTGACATTTTTTGTTTTGGCCCAAACTTGTTTCTAGCTCCCACAATCCCTCCTCCATTGGAGGATATAATTTCAAAGCTAATCTTTATGTAGATGATATTTTGTTAACATTAACTAAACCTAATCAATCCATCCCACAATTATTGACTTTATTAGAACTATTTGGCAAAATTTCTGGATATAAAATTAACTGTAGTAAGAGCGAAGCAATCCCACTAAACCAGTATACATTCCCATCATTCATTTTTATGAATGAAAAAAAAAAAATATTATATGCTCATTTCACACCCATATACAGCATTGAGTGGTGACAAAGTGAAGCGGGGCAGCCACCCCCAAGATAAATTCCACTAATTTAGATGAGACTTCTATCATCCATTGCTCAATAAAACTTTAAGTGAAGGCAATACAACAAGGTCTGTGTTTTGTTGTGTTTGCAACATACTCTGAGGTGGCAAAAATAAATAAATTCTACAACACCATAAAATCAGGTACCCCAGCTTTAAATAAAGTAAGACATAATAATCCTACTCGTTTTGGGCATTATTGTGTTTTCTTTTTTCTCAGTAACTGTTAACCTGGCTTGCTTAAAAAGCTTTGATAAAGAAATAAAATAAAGACGTACCAGCGCTGTTATAGGCTTGGAAGAAACAAATATTCTATTCTATTAATTCGTTTTGGAAAACATTTACATATATTTTTTTCGTATTGCTGTTCACAAATGTAAAAGACATAATAGGTGTAAAAGGTGTTTTGATGCAAGACTAAAGCACAGTGATATCAGGCTGTGGTTGTTGCCTGTCACATGCATATAAATGTCCTTGACCACTCCCATAATGACCCAGAGCACTTTACCCTAAAGTCACTTGAAACACAAACTTGCGGGGCCTGCCCCTCCCTAAAGAAACCGGTCTCAAGTGAACTGAACTGTAAATGTGTTGATTTATATTTTCATTTATTTAATAAAAAAAAAGAAAATCCTCATTTTCACTTATATTTATTTCAATCTTTGTTCATGTATTTATTTCTGTTTTTCTTTATCCCAGTGCACTAGTGTGTGGCACAGACAAGCCCTCCTCCCTGATCACACCAGAACTCCTCAAACACTTTTTAAACCTCTTCTTAGTCATGACGTCTTGAGTCAGAGGTCAGCTCAATCAATCAATGTGTCTGGTTGTAGACCCAGTTTCTGGCCTCAGCCTCAGCCATTTCTATCACAACCACTTTTGCTATGGATATGACTTATTACAGTTGTTGATGCTGCGTCTACCACCACTATCACTGATCATTTTACTCCTACTACAACCACTACTGTAACTACAATAGTGCTGTGCTGCTACTCAGAGGTGGGAGACTCCAGTCAAATGACTTGACTCGCAATTTTCGGGACTTGAGACTTACTTGACCAAAGCTCCAAAAAGACTTGACTTGGACTTGCCTGTTTGTGACTTGAGACTTAACTTGGACTTGAGGCCAGTGACTCTGAATGACTTGCTGTGACTTTATAGTTTTTATTTATTGGAGTGAAACTCCAATAAAAAGTGAAAAAGCAGCGCATCTATGTTTACCTATGGTAATGAGCCACATGCTTTTTCGGCTTCCGACGGAGCGCGTCTAATCAATACAGCGCGAAAAGACAGGAGGAAATACGACGTGTTTCTTTGAATGCATTAAAAGTTTTCTACAGTGAGTGAAAAGATGAAGATTCATAGACATTTATTAAGGACAGGAAAACGTTCGAAACAATGACAGAAGCTACGGTGCGTATACAGGCGGCCTCCAGAACGACGATGGTAACAGTTGGATTAATTGTAGCCGGTGGTTGTATTAGTGAATGTTTTGGAAGCCGACAACGCCACCTAGTTATGGGACTAGGACCCGAATACAAGGCTACGAGGTTCGAAGTCACAGGGGTGAGCAGTGAGAGCCAGAGAGTTATAGAAAAAGTTACTCAAATTTATTACAACAATAACACAATGACAATCAAAAATAGTTAAAAACTAGGCCTAATCAATATAAAAGGTAGGAACAATAAAAGTCAATAAAAGGGAATTGTGCAAAACGGCAAAACGACGGGGGTCCAGAACCGGTCACGCCACGAGTGTTGAGTCGTAGACCCAGGGTCTCCCTGGTCTGCTCCCACCGTCTTCTCCCCTAGGACATACAGCACAGACCAGGAACAGTTCCACACACGGAGCGCCACGTAGGCTCACGACTATCCACGTCACAATGTATCACACCGCTCCAATGCCAATACTCACAGCGGAGGCAGGGTTTCCCCTGCCACTGCGTGTTATTCGGTGCGCGGTGTTTCGTCCTCAGACCCGTCTCCGTTTCCCCCAGTCGGTCGGTTCCTCCGAAGGCGCCCCTTCCGCCTGCCGGGTAACACACAGGCCAGCAAAAGCGCACACACAAGAAACACTCAGAGCGCGTGGCTCCCACTTTAGAAGCACCACTTTCACTTCAGGCTACTCACAGAAGAGGCAGGGTTTCCCCTGCCGCTGCGTGTACTCCACGTCGTGGTGCTTCAACCGTTGTCTGTCGGCCCTTCTGTCCAAGCGGCCGATTGCGCTCAATTGTTGCCATAAGCCCGTGCCATTTGGTCCTCGTCCTCTGCGGTCGACCGTACGTGCGTCGTACCTGCTCCAGAGTTGCCTCTCTGTCTTGACACCGGACACCCTTCACACTGTCGTCGCCCTCTTGGCGTCTGACGCTCTACATTCTACGTGTTCCCCCTGTGTGACGTCTCCATTGTCTGTCACACACTCTCCTTTTATCCCTGGCTCGTGGTCCACGTCTGCTGCTGCACTGATTTGGTAATTGTCCCCAGGTGCGACTAGCCAGTGACGGTGGTGTGGGCGGGCCCGCACCAATCAACTCAAAAAAAATGTTTACAAACATGCAACATAACTGAGTCACCAAATATCACACATATACATAAAGATTCAAATAAATAATAATTAATGGCCATGGGCCCACATAATGACAGAAATCTTGGGGGCTTTTCGGTGTTTTAAGGCGTTCTCATGAAAGTTATAGCATTTAGAGGCTATTTTCCACAGAGCCCAGTGACAGCGGGACTGAAGGCTGCACGGAATCGACTTTAAGCAGGGGCGAATCCGAGTATACAGGGACTGGGGCATTACAGGGGAACCCCTGACAGAAAAACTGCCAGAAACTAACAAAAATTAAAATATAATGTTATATTTATCTTTCAGACTGCAGAGAAAAGCAGCTCATATTTAAAAGACTCTGTTTCAATTTTTTTTATGTAAGTCCCCCGGGCCCCCTTCCTTAAAATGCTGTCCCAGTAATTTTGTACATAGACTGGAGCATTTAAAATATATATATATATATATATATATATATATATATATATATATATATTTTACATTTTGTGGCGATTAAATAATAATTAGACTTTAAATCCAAATCCATTATATTTTAAAAAGTGTGATTTTAGCCTTTCCTAATTGCTAAATCTTGAGAAAGCACTTTATATTTTCAAGTAGATTAAACACATTTTGAAAAGAAGAATTAGCTTAACGCTGACGTTTGCGACTTGAGGTGACTTGCCGGCTAAAGAAAGACTTGACTTGACTTGACCCCATGACCAATTGACTTGGACTTGCTTGGGACTTGGACCTTAACGACTTGGACTTGACTCGAGACGTGCATTTTAGTGACTTACTCCCACCTCTGCTGCTACTACACCAGACCACTACTACTCCGCCTACTCCTCCTCCTCTGAATAATACTTTTATCCAGTGCTTAATTTGATCCCCCATTTGGGGGAACGCATTCCCCAATTCTCAGTTTTTCAGGGTAAAGGATCCAGGAAATATTTAGGAGGATCCGGCAAAGATTTGATATAATATAATGGTGTTTAATGAGAGTGTTCCGGCAAATGTTTTGGCCTGTTCCCCGAATCCATCACATCAGACCAAAAGTGTTCCTGAAACTACTCATTTACAAATTAAGCACTGCTTTTATCCTAGCCTAGTTACTAGTTACTAATACTTCTACTGCAGCTGAGTCCAGAATCTGTCCCCACACATTCTTTCATTGAGCTGAACCCTGACTCAGGACAACATTACTGAGCCTTATTTTCACTGCAATATCAGTCGAGCTCTGGCCAGGTTAGTTTCATGTTTCATAACATCATTTTACAACCAAATTTGGAAAACAGAAGGACACACATTGCAAATAAAATATCATAGCAGTCACTGTCACTATGAGGATCTATTGACCAATGTGTAAATATTGCATGACTTTTGCATGTGGGAGAAGGTATTATGCAAATATTTTGGACACATTGAGTTTCTGTTGAAGTGTTTTCCACTGTGACCTTTTCCTCTGCTGTGTCCAAACTCCAGTAGGAAACAAGAGAATGGTTTTCAGCAGTTAGGAAATGTCATCATGTTATATTTTTTTCAATAAACGCACTGATGACTCTTCAATTAATATTCTTTGAAATCAAATATATCTAGTGTCTGTTTATACTGTAGTTTAGAGCCCATTATCTACTGTATATTGAATGTTTCTTGAGAGCTGATGTAACAAGTGAATTTCTCCACTGTGAGATCAATAAAGGCTAATCTTATCTTATTAATGTAAAGCGTCTTTGATTGTCCAGAAAAGCGCTATATAAAACCTATGCATTATTATTATTATTATTATCAGCGTAAAGGTGGAGGGACAACATTTTCCTTGTCCAGTCCTGTGACCCCGTCCCTCCAGTCTGGCGGCCTCCTCCAGACTGCTGACAGTGGCCAGGTCAGTGTAGTGATCCCTGCAGTACGCTGAGCTTCAGGCCAGGTTTTTAACTCGTCAATGAAGTAGTTCTCACGGGTCAAAGAAAGAGTTTCTTGGGAGCCCACATAGTCCTGAAATGTTTAAAAATATTACTACTTCCAAACCAAAAACTTTACAATGTATTTTGGAATAGACATCATTACTGAAGCCTTACCCAGAGAAAGAGGGAAAATAACAGCATTTTGTCCTCACACCTTTATAAAATATTGTTAGATGTTATTATTGATTGCTCATGTTAAAAGTCAGTCTGCAGTAGCTGTTCTAAAGCAGCATCGAGCACATTTAAACTTACCTAATGCTGTGTCCAGTCTGACAGTTCGGTTCAGTTCATGTGCGTTTATTCAGACCATTTATTTATTTATTTCACATCATCATCATAACTATAGACAGACAGAGGATTGCAGCTTTAGGGTTCATGTCAGTAAAAGAATCATACTTAAAAACTGGAAAGTACGCAAAGCAGACTGTTTTGACCTACATAACTGGGTGAAAGACTTTATGAACTTGTTATCAATGGAGAATGTAATGCCACTCCTTTGCGATCCTTGCAAAAGCCAAACAAATGAAATGACACAACAAGAAGTAAAGAATGAACCACGGAAGAACTGATTAACTAAAAGAAATGGACTGCTCTTAAAGGGATATTTCGGGATTTTTGACTTAAGGCCTCATTTCCTAGTTTATCCAGAGTGTTGTTGATGTCTGGAGATATGTTTTTCTTAAATTCATGCAGTTCTGTATATTAATGAAGATGTCTAGTTGCGCTAGGCTAGGGCAAGGGCTAAAGCATTTCTATGTAAGCAGTTAGCCTGCATTAACATCTGGCGCACTCTTCACAGTGCAGCTGAGGTAAATCACATAAACCAGACTAACGATTATAATGTCTGTGTCTGATAGATATATTATATAACTATTTGACTGCATTTATAAATATTACTTATATTTTGGCAGCATACAGCTTCGTGGCTGTAAGTCTACACAGCCGGCGGATTGTAATCTGCGAGTATTAAATAGTCCCTCTAATAATAGCGGTAATTACTATGTGATACAAGGTCAGTTATATTTCAAAATGTTTCTATCGACACAGACATTTATATGGTTAGTTGGTCGTTATACGTAGATTTTAACCTTTCAGGTGCACTGTGGAGTGATTTCAGACTTGTTTATTAATAGCGAGCTGCTGTTACCGTTACATTGTAGACTTATCGCCTTGACCCTAGCATTAGCCCTAGGTACAGCCACTTCATATATTTAGAACCATGTTTAGAAAAATAATATCTGCCAGCATCGATATCACACATTCTGGATATAATATCAGGAATGAGGCTTATGTCAAAATATCCGAATATTGCCTCTTTATATCATACTATATAATACAAAGTGGATAAAAGGAAAGAAGCTATGAACATTAACATTCTGAAAAAAAGGAAAGGAATGGAATATTGCTGAAGTAATAATTATTTCAGGGTTTTAGGCTTGATCTTATCACTGGCTAAGTCAAAGCTTCTTCTTCTGTAGCTGCTACAACTTGTATATCGTATGTGTGAGCTTTATATGTTTAAAACCTCAATAATGAAATAATTACAATACTATATAATGATAATAAAATAAAAGTAAATGTAATAGGAGCCAGCAAAAAATTTTAATAAAAATAAAAATCTCAAATGGCAAAACCATCAATGTCACGGCCTATTGCCAAGACACGGTTAGTCCAGCTGTTCTACCGTAAATATCATTATATTCATTAAACCCAGCATGTAATGTATTAAAAGGAGATAAACGCAGTGTATCTTCAGGGTGCTTGTTTGAGAAGCAGTGTCAGCTTCACATTGGATGTGTGAGTGAGAGTCGTGAATTGGTGGTTTCCTGCTCGTAAAGTGTTTGAGTGCTAATGTAGGTGAAAATGCCATTAGTGTAATAGTGACTTGATACTTGATGGATCATGAGTTGCAGAAATTTGTGTTGATGCAGTTGTGGGAAGGGCTGGCTCCTGAATGGAATCATGCGCATTCTGAAAACTGCGCCCAGCTTATTTTCACTAAGAGTTTTTCTTAATTCTTTTTATGAACTGTATCACCCCCCCCCCCCCCCCCCCTTGCTATTTTGTTGTCGTTGCTCGTGTTTTTTGTGTGTTTTTTTGTCTTGGTGACTTTTTGTGTGTTGTCATTAGTATTGTAGTTCTTACTGTCTGACTGCAAATGAATATACATATTTTAATTAAAAGTAAAAAATTATTGTTGCTCATTTCACACCCATTATACAGATAACTGATTGAGTGGTGAGACGAAATGAAGCAGGGTAAACCTTTTCCACCCCAAGATAAATTCCACTAAATAACTTAGATGAAGACTCTATCCATCATTGCTCATAAAATCTTAAGTGAAGCAATATTCACGAGTACTGTGTTTGTTGTGTTTGCACATACTCTGAGGTGGCCATAAAATCAGGTACTCCTCTAGCTTTATTAATTAAGTAGACATAATAATCCTACTCGTTTTGGCATTATTGTGTTTTCTTTTTTTCTCAATAACTGTTCCTAACTCTGGCTTGCTTAAAAAGCTTTGATAAGAAATAAAATAAAGACGTACGCAAGCGCTGTTATAGGCTTGGAAGAAAATATTCTTATTTCTATTTAATAATCGTTTGTGGATAATAGCATATTACATATTTTTTTTCGTAATTGCTGTTCTTACGAGAATGTAAAAGAACATTAATAGGTGTAAGGTGTTTTGATGCAAGACTTAAAGGTCCAGTGATAATCAGGCCTTGTGGTGTGTCTGTCACATGCATATAGATGTCACTTGACCACTAACCCATAATGACCATGAGACTTATACCTTAATGTCACTTGAACATCAACTGTGCGGGGACTGCCCGTCCGCTAGAACCTGTCTCAGTGTACTGACTGTAATGTGTTTTATTTGATAGTGTATCAATCTTATTAATAATAAAAGAAAATCCTCATTTTCACTTATATTTATTTCAATCTTTGTTGCTGTATTTATTTTCTGTTTCTTTTACCATGTGCAAGCTACGTTGTGTGGCACAGAAAGCCCTCCTCCCTGATCACACCAGAATCCTCAAACACTTTTAAACCTCTTCTTAGTTCATGACGTCCTGAGTCACTATCAAGTCAATCAATCAATTCAATTCTAATAACACTAATCATTCAATCAATCAATCGAAATCATCAATCCAACTTGCTTATCCATCGAATTCATCATCAATCAATGTGTGGGTTTGTAGGACCAGTTTCTGGCCTCAGCTCAGCCATTTCTGTCCACAACCACTTTTGGCTATGGATATGACTTATTTATTACAGTTGTTGATTGCTGCTATTACCTCCACTATCAACCAGTGTTTGGAATAACGCCAGTTTAAAAGTACGGCGTTAGGGTACGATCGTTATTCTCAGTATACGGGAGATAATTAATTCATTACTTCCCGTCGTTACAACGCCGTTTATCGTTACTGGGTAACAAAGTGGCACGTTACATTTAGAGAAACTGAATGAGCGCGCGGTGTCAGCTCACGCAGCAGGAGCAGCGAGAGCGGGTGGGCGGAGTCTCACGGAGTCTGTGCAGAGTGTTCGTGCTCTCTGCTCCAAAACTACGTGTGTCCAGACCCGCGGCTGTGCAATCCCATCAGCGCGGTGCGGACGCGGGGGAAGAATCGATCAGTAGTGTTGGACATTATTTTTAACCCAAAGACGCGTGCTTCCCCCCGTCGTTGGCTGGGCGTTGGCACACGTTTCTTTGACTCCTGTATCCTCCTCATTCTCTGTGAATACGGGCCGTAATTATTGACATTGACAATTATAAAAGCAGCGACGCTAAATACTGGTCAATACCAATTCATCACAGAGGCCTCCCCCACTCTACCCTCCCATTCAGTTCATTCAGTTACTATTGAACATATTTTACATGATAGTAGCATGAATACAAACACCTCTGGGTCTTTCTAGCTCCTTTAAACTGACTTTTGAAAAGTGCAAAAAAATAAAATAAAACATATCACAATTCTTTGATATAAAGCACTTTTTTTTTAACAGTAACACAAATAGTTACTTGTGCGCTGGTAACGAGTTACTTTCATTATAGAGTATTCAGTACTAACTCAGTTACTTTTTGGAACAAGTAGTGAGTAACTATAACAATTACTTTTTAAAAGTAAGCGTTCCCACAAACTGACTAAATTTCCGAACTGATCATTTTTACTCCCTACTACAACCACTAACTGTAACTACAATAGTGCTGTGCTGCTAACTACACCAAGACCAACTACAACTCCCCCTACTGCCTCGATCCTCTGAATAAATACTTTTATCCTAGCGCTGTTACTAATACTTCTACTGGCAGCTGAGTCCCCAGAATCTGTCCGCCACACATTCTTTTCAATTGAGCTGAACGCTGACTCAAAGGAACCATTAAATGAGCCTTATTTTCACTGGCAATACTCAGTCGAGCTGCTGGCCAGGTTAGTTTTCATGTTTCATTACATCATTTTAGCAACCAAATTTGGAAAACAGAAGGACAAAACATTTGCAAATAAAGTATCATTAGCAGTACTGTCATATGAGGATGCTTATTGACCAATGTGAAAATATTGCATGAGCTTTTGCATGTGGGAGAAAGTATTAATGCAATAAGTAAATTTGGACAATATTAGTTTCTGTTGAAGTGTTTTACCACTGTGACCTTTTCCTCAGCTGTGCCAAACTCTTGTAAGGAAAACAAGAGAAATGTTTTCAGCAGTTAGGAATATGCATCATGTTATATTTTTTTCAATAAACGCTCTGATGACCTCAATTAATATTCTTTGAAATCAAAATATATTTAGTGTCTGTTTATACTGGTAGTTTAGAGCCCATTATCTACTGTATATTGAATGTTTCTTGAGAGCTGATGTACAGTGAATTTGCTCCGCACTGTGAGATCAATAAAGGGCTAATCTTATACTTATTAATGTATTATTGATTATTGATTGTCCCAGAAAAGCGTTATATAAAACCGATGGCATTATTATTATTATTATTAATTATTATTATTTTATATATTATTATTATTATTATAGCGTAAAGGTTGGAAGGACAACTTTCCTTAGTCCCAGTCCTGTGACCCGTCCTCCAGGTCTGGCGGCCTCACTCCAGACTGCTGACAGTTGGCCCCAGGTCAGTTGTAGTATCCTGCAGTACCGTTCTGAGCTTCAGGCCAGGTTTTTAAACTCGTCAATGAAGTAGTTCTCACGGGTCAAAGAAAGAGGTTCTTGGAGGGCCCACATAGCCCTGAAATGTTTAAAAATATTACTACTTCCAAACCAAAAACTTTTACAATGTATTTTGGAATAGACTCATTACTGAAGCCTTACCAGAAAAGAGGGAAATAACAGCATTTTGGTTCACACCTTTATAAAATATTGTTAGATGTTATTATTGATTGCTCATTGTTAAAAAGTCAGTCTGGGCAGTAGCTGTTTCTAAGCAGCATGCGAGCACATTTAAACTTACTAATGCTGTGTCAGTCTGACAGTTCGGTCATTCATGTGGCTTTATTCAGACATTTATTTATTTATTTGCACATCAATCATCATAACATTAGAGGACTGATGAAACATTTTACAAGCTCTTGTTCATGCATAACTCTGCGGAATTTGAGATCAATGATCAATTGCAGTGTTAGGATCTCGTATATGGAATAAGTGTCTCCACTTGAGCAGGGGAAATGGTGATGGATGGAATTCTAACATGCTCTCACCTCTTCCGTTTGTTACACAGGTATGTTTGTGTCTTGAGCGTACCACAGTGTAACAGAGGCATTAACATGCCACGCGGTTTTACTGGGCTAAATTTTAACTGTGTTTACTTTTCATTCACCTCGTCTCCCTCGGGAGAAAATGTGATTTCATCAGGGGTCAGCTGCTCGTTTACGATACAGAAATCCATACGAATACAAGCACAACAGAAGAGACATACAGTTCCATGAAGAAGCAATACGATTCTAAATGAGCAGTATTGCACTCTTTTACATTAAACCAGGGGTGCCCAAAGTGGCGGCCTGGGAGCCCAAATGTGGCCCTCAGACCAAATTTATGCTGGCCGCTCAAGTTTCTAATTGGTATTAGCACACATCACCAGAGGTGATCATTTTTACAGATAATTTACAAATTACACAATTATAACCTGAAAACCTAACGACATCACTGCCTTTAAGGTTAAAAGCTGAATAAAGGTCTGTGGCCCTCTTAAATGCACAAGTTGTACATTTACTGCACTGAGCACCGATTTGTGACCCTCCACGACAAATACACTTCAAAATTCATCCGCTGCCATGAAAAAAAGTTTGGAAATCCCTGCATTAACCAATGACTTCAGCCACTCTGGGCTCACATCTTCTATACCCTATAGCGAAGTTTGCTTGGAGAGGGCTGTATTTCTTTGCGTCAAATGAATTCTTTCAAAAGGTTTTATTTATGTATCCCCTAGTAATTATTACAAATTATATATAGTCCTTTGTTAAT